>OY727107.1:5579429-6784429 GCA_963402855.1 Ormia ochracea | reverse complement strand
CTGAATAAGTTCGAATTCTGTTCATAATAAAAAATGTAAAAACCGCCAGGCGCCAGTATAAATAAATCATATATTTTCTTTAAATAGGAAATTATAGTCCATCTGCCCGTCCATTAATTGTTCTCCATATTAAAATGTTCCTTTTGCTTACAGTCAAATTTTTGATCCATAGTCCGTTCGTGTATTTATTATTCCATCTTAAAATAATTTGTATTGATGGAATGAATTTTTTCTGTCCATCTGCCCGTTTGTTCGCCGTCATCTCAAAATAACTTGTATTGAACGAGTATACGCGATATTTATGAAGGACATTTTATTTAATGCTCGGTGATACGAAAATTAAAAAGTTGCGAAAAAATCGCAGCATCTAAAGCATTCAAGCGATTTGCATGAAAAAGCTTTTGATTCTCATATTAGGTGCTTAGATTTTTGTTTTTGGTATTTCCGTATTGCGTCTGATAACACCAATCTGAATTCGACCAATGTTTCATCAGAGCAGCCCATGTTTTAATTTACTTCATGCTGTGAAAGGATTAAAGGATTTTAGTGATTTAAATAATTGCATTGAAATTCCTAATCTTTGATTACGTGCAATTACCATATAGTGTAAATGAGGCGTGAAGAAGTATGTGTCCAAATATGGGCAAAATCCCGGAAAGGAGTAGCAGCTTTAGAGTTGGCTTTAGAAAACCTATTCAACTTTAGTTAAATACAAATTTGTTTAACTCGGGATATTTACGAGTATCTACTCACACATAAAATATATATGAATTAAAAAACGTGACACTGCCTTAAATTGCACAATATTATTGAGGAAACATGAAATCTTGTAGGGGACAAAATGTGGATTAATTACCTAATATTTCTGAATTTCCAAAAAACCAAATTAGGAAACTGTAAAGCCTGTCGCATTTGGTGAAGAGATGCCGCTTCGAAAATTCAAATCAAATAAAGCTCTTGGAAAGCTAAAGCTTCTTTAATCCGAAAGTCATGCTCACGCTTTCACGTTTTCCCTTACTGTTGGGGATTTCTTGCAATTTCTGGGAATACAGCAGGAAGTTGCGTGAAGTACGTGTATGAACTGGCCATTGTTATTTTTAGCCAACAGTGCTGCCACCTTCTACGAATTGTGTATTTTTTTTACTTTCCTTTAACGGATCAATTTAACTTCTTGCGCTTTTTCACCCCCAAAAATTTATTAATTTTAATGTATAGCAACTTATTATTATTTTTATATTTACAATTAATTTTTTCCATTTATTTTTAATGTTTATACATTTCATTTAATTTTTTTTTTTTTTTTTTTGGTATTTCCTCCCCCTTTTTCCTTTCTTGTGGTCTTGTTATCATATCCTGTGATATATTACTTGTTATGATATCAACATTTTATGCTTTCCAAACATTATGATAAATACCAATTTTCCGATTATATTCTGCTTCCCTTTCTCCACTTTCTACACCCTCTGAAATTCTCGACGAGTATTTGTTACAAGAAAAAAAAAAAATGTAAAATAAAAACTGTCTTGTTTCAATTTTTTTTAATTATCAAACGCGTTAATGATAATTTTTTAATGACAATGATGTTTATTTATGGCCGAACTTCCGTTTTCCATTTTCTGAGGGTTTCTTTTGGCTGGTTGTTATTTATGGCAGACCGTGCCAAAGTCTACAATAATATTAATAAAGTATAGATTATAATGGTTTTCGGTTGGCTTTTTTAATTTTGTTTTATTAATTGCAAAAAATTGTTTTATTTCTTAAAAGAAACCTCTAATGTTAGTCAGGAATTTCTTACCGCTGTTGTTATTGTTGTTGTTCTTGTTCTTGTTGCTATAAATCTTAAAATAACACACTTGAGCGCTTATAATGACATTTTTTGCCTCTTCTTTTTTTGTTTTTTTTTTGGTTTGTTTTTGTTATATTTTGAAAGTTAAAAGGAAGTTGGGCGTAAAATGCTTAAAACATTTTTCAATTACAAACAAATATTTGTGCTGCTTCCCTTAGCCATTACATGCATTAATACAAGTGACAAACATGAAGTGCGAACATGCGAACTCCTTCGGATTTATGTGCTTTCCAAGATATTTTACATATTTAAAGCCTTCTACGTTTATATATAATTTTTTTTTTTTTTTTTTTTTTTTTGTTTGTTTGTTCTTGTCGTGTGTAAAGAAAATTAAAAGTATTTCTTGAATTATTGTTAATGATGATTAAAAAAATGTTTTCACATCACCTTTCTTATATATATATATATATATTTTAATTTTTGTTCTGCATTTAAGCACCAGCCTCCAAGAACTTGTTAAGCCCCATGCGTATTTCCTTATAGGTGGAAACCTAGATGATCTTTAATGCCTTTTAAGGTATAAGCGAATGTGTGAAGTAATTTTTTTCTAATAATGCGAATTGTTTTCAAACATGTAAACGTTGAGGAAAAAACTCATATGAAAACGTTAGAATAATTGAAATTATTTTTGCTATTTAGGGAATTTGTTTGTAATAGAGAGCGAAGAAAATAGATGAAAGTTGAGTGAACTTGATTTAAAAAGCATAAAATGTAATTTAATTAAATTCTGGCTGGGTTTATTAATGGCAGTTCTTGCCTCCGAAAAGGCTAAAGTCATACTATGATTAATATATGTTCAGCAAAAGCTATAAATAATAATTTTTTATTCAGCTTTATAGTCACAGGGAAGATGGCTACAAAGCTTGCAAGTAGAAAAATACTTTAAACCTCTTCTTATTAGCGGAAGTCCTACTGAATGGTTTCAGCAAGCAATTTCAAATGCAGTACAACCAAAAAAAAAAAAAAAAAAATTAATTAAATATTTTTAAAGAATTACTGAATTTCTCATGATGAGCTCAATTTTTCTCCATATTACATCGTTTGAACATGCATTCTTAAAAGCTTTCTGCACGCCCCTTAGTCTTATATTCAAACGTTAAAAAGAAGTATTTCATAAAACAATGCAGAGAGTGCAAACTTGTGCTACTTGTAATGCTTCTGCCAAATGATGCATTTTAAGAGTGAAAGGAAACCCCCTTGCAATATCACTCGTTAGATGATGACTCTTATAGTTCGCGCTTCAACACCTTTTTTAATTGCAATGCTCATTGTCTTTCATATTTTATTGTTCAAATAAATAATTATTAAATAATATTTATAAAAATTTATCATATTTTTATGTGTTCCTGCTCATTTAATTGCTACCTCAAAATGTTTTAATGGGCTGCCTCTTTTAATACACAACAACAGCCAACGCATCATTATAATCTGGCAAGTACCCACATCCATACGAGCATTACAATCCATTGATTCTTAATAATCAGCTCATGACTGTTACAAAACAAAAAAAAAAACAAAAACAAAAAAAAATCAAAAAAAAAAAAACAAAAATATAAACAAAAATAACATAAACAAAATTCATACGAGTAATAAATGAAAATCAGCAACAGCAACACTTAATTAAAATGCCGTGCTATTCATACCAAATCGATCTCCCCCTTTCTTTACTGCGAGTAAAAGCTGTGACAAACAACAATGCGACCACCATTATCTCATTTTATCACACACACACCCACACATGCATGCACAGCCAGCCACACTCAATCCCATATACACACCGTATCACATAAATTGTCATTTTCAGTTGTTGTTGCCAGAGGTACGAGTTAAGTAGGTGGCAGCTTTGCCTTCTTTTTTTTTTAATAGTGGTTGCCATATCTCACATAATATTGCGATTGCACTTTTTTGCATTAACCCTTTTCAATTTGCAATCGAAACAACAGTTGCAGCGGTTGGGGGTATTTTATTACAACGCATTACATATTCGCATGCCCCTTACCGTGCCCTTGTATGGTGTCATATCAATGTAATCGTAATTGTAATTGAAAAATCATTTGCAATATGCATAATTATCTTTATAGCTGCAAACACATAATAATCTGATGCAAATTTTATTTAAGCCTGCAAATCCCCGTGTAAATGCGCAAACAGGAACCATCCATAAAAGGTTGCTGTATATGGGGGGCAATAATTTGTATTATTGGATGTGTACAAGTGCAAGTTTAAGGGGGATGTTGGTGCTGTTTTCACTTGCTATTCACACTTTTATTTTGTACCCTTTCAACACCCGCTGATGCTGGCTGACACATTAACAAATATAACATCGTCTCAGTATTCAATTTTAATTGATAAATTTTTTTTTTTTATAAAATTTTTTTGTATAACAAAAGGGAGGGGAATTCTTCTAATTATTTTCAGTTCAAGGTCTGCTTTTATATACGAGCACGTAAAGAAAAAAAATATATATATAAGTAATGTAATATTTTTTTCAATATTGCGATAATTTATTTTGTAGCAGCAGCGGCAACATTGTTCGCAGAACACGCAACGCAATTACAAACTTCGTTTTATATTAGAAATATTACAAATAATGAATAATGTAACGAAACGTCGGACACGGAGAAATTAGTCGTTTATTAAACTTTTATTTTTGTATTGCATATTTTTAGGCATTTTTAATTTTTACCAAACATTTTTTTCTTATATTCATACTTTTTTTATTCACTTTATTTTCGCACAATTTTTAAAGAAAAAATTATTTACATTTACAACGAATTAATATTTTATTAATATTAAATTTATTATTACTCAGAAATGAAGCGTCGACGAGAAAACTTGTAATAAAAAGCAATCAAATGGAAAAGAGAAAATTGCATTTATTTTTGTAATTTAGAAAAAACCCTTTCGATGCCTATTTCAGGCATTGTGGGTGTCGTTGGCATTTGACAAATTAATTTTTTTTTTAATTAATATTTAATAAATAAATAAATAAATACGGTATTTAAATTTGCCGATATAAAAATAAAAAAAACTTGAGCTGCAATAATTAAAGGAATATCAATTAGGAGAGGTTAAAAAGTTAAGGGGAAGCTTAGGGTATATGAAATAAAAAGTAAGGAGTATTAATAATTTCAATTCCGATTGTAGAATTAACAGATATATTTGTGTACAAATGGAGTGCCTTCTGCTGCTTAAAGATTACCGATTTTAAATTGTATATAGAGAAAAACGATTTTATCGAATTTTCAATATGTTTTTTTGTGGTTGTTGCTTAATTCTAATCCATAATAGTGAAGATCACATTAAATCCTGCTACCGGATTTGCCATATCCTTCAGAAGCACCACTAACAAGTAATCACCTTTGGGTGTGCTGTCCGGCAAGAAATCAGCATTAAACTCGTAGTCCTCAATAGTATATTCATTCTAAAAAAAAAAAAAAAAAGAAACATTTTATCGGCAAGTAAACTTAGTATTGAAATAATTGACCTTGGGCATAGGGCAAGTGCCTGGATCGGGAAAATTTGATTTCTCCTTTAGGCCAGGATAAATATCCTTATCATCCGAGATAAATTTACAAATCTCTTTTTCTATCTGGTAAATCATGGGTCCCTTGCTTTGCTTGTCCTTGTTGTAGTTAAATATTTGTATGCTGATCTGTTTGCATGACAAAAATTATGAATCCATTATTTTATTCGCATAGCTTTCGATTCTTTCCACTTACCTTTTGCTCATTTGCCAAATTTCGATTTAATGTAAACGCGCCGGCAACCACAAATAGATTTCGTCCTTTTCTCTTCATACCCAAAGTATCCCAGTTCACAAACTTCTCATCATATTCAGTATTTTTCTCATAACTATCAATTTCTACCGTATAAGGCTTATCATCTCCAGCGTGTATCACGTGGCCACATAAAGCAACAAAAACCAATTCCAGCAACATTTTAATTTGAAAGTTGTAATCTTTCTATTTGAAAGCATTCACGATTTTTATTCCCTTTATATAGACGAAAGCTTATAAAAATTATTTGCCATGTTGCTCGCGTAGGCAATTAGCATGCAATACTGATGTTCTTCTTAACTCTATTTGATTTATTTATTTTTGCATCATTTTAGATAATAAAATACATTTTAAATAAACATATGCAGTTGTTTTAATTTAATAAAATTAATATAATTAAATAAAATTAATTAGGTACACGGTATTGGGATGTAGCGCGTGTTAGCCTGGAAAGACAAATTATTATCTTTTTTGTTCTCTGCCAAATCTTAATTGTAAGAAATTTTTTATTTATTTATTAATTGGCATAAAAAATCCGTTTAATAAACGTTTTATTAGTTAGTTAAAATTTAAATAAAATGTTGCCTCTTATATTGTAGTGCTTTACACGCGGCCAGAGATGCCAAGAATCATTTATGAATTTCCAACGAGGATGTCTTTGCCTGGCTTTTTCATTTTTTCGAAAAAAGTCTCACTAAACTCGCTTGCATGTAATTTTTTTTCATTTTTGTTTCATTTTAATTGAAATGAAAAACTTTACTCTGTGCTTTCATTATACATAAAATATGGCAGCACCGTCCAATTCAATCTATTGGGCCGAATAAAAATTTGTAATTAAGTCATTTCAAGCTGCAGATGCTGCGAATAAAACAGAGAAGTCGAACTAAATATACAAAAAAAAATAAAATTTTCCAACTTTGGGCCAGAGTTTTGTGCAACGCGCCTCATAAACTCTAAATTAACCCATTTAAAGGCACAGTAAAATAGTTATACATAAAAAAAAATTATTTTAATCAAAAATACAGAAATACGTATAGAAAATGTATTTTTTGCCAATATAAAATGGCGGGTAGTCGGTACAATTTAATTTTATTCTGCAATTTTTAATTATGAGATATTTAAAGAAAGTCGATGAGCCCAAATAGGTACAATGGACGCAAATGGGTTAAGGGAAGTCATTATAAATGCTTTTTTAATAAAATCTCATATAAGTTGCAAATCCCTTATCTTTAGATACGCTCTAGCCGTAGTAATAAAATTCTTCTGATGTCTCCAAATCAGGATTATAAAGGAATAATAAGTGATGTCTCTTGTGCCCCCTCTATGATTGGGCACATCATGTACGTACATGCATGATAGAAAGTATTGCAAAAAAGCCTATTCTCAAATTCCGGAATTCAGTAGGAAACTTAATAAGCTTACATATTATGCAAAGAGAGTTCCATATATATGTCGGTCTACAACACACATACATATATATATATATATATATATATATATATATATATATATATATATATATATACATATATATATATATGAATTTCTATATTGCCTTGCGCCCTCACCAAGTGTGTCTCACAAACGTTAACATGCAAAAAGGAATCACCAAAAAAAAGCTAAAAAGGTGAGAAATTATTTATATATATTATTTAACATATTTTGTAGATTTTTCTTTAATTCTTTAAGATTTACTTTAGCCAATTTTCGTGGTCCTAAAAAGCTCCACTGCTGCAACATCAAAAACAACCGTCTACTTAAATGAACCAAAAAATTGTGATTAAATAAATATTTTTGAACAGCCCAGATGGAAATTTAATGCTCATGCAAAATTTGCAACTTGTGAGGTATTTGATTGAGAAATTTCGTTTGTCATAAAATAAAATTGTGTCCTTCAGTAACCGTCCGTCAGCCATTGTGTGGTTTTTTGACTGATTGTGTGTAGGACAAACAAATGACATTGAAGTATTTTACAAAAATTCATAGAGTGCAGCTTTCAAATGCTACGTTGCCTCTGAAAAATATTGCATTTGTATTCCCCTTGCCCCCGCCTCTGGAATTTATTTTATTTATTTATTTTTTTTTTGTTTAATGTCGTTATTGAAAAGTGCAATCAAATTTGATCGCGTATAAGAACCACTTAAACAATTATAGGTGGGTTATGACTGTGTATACATCATGGTTGTTGGCAAGGCTAATCACGGGATCGTTATTAGAACTATTTATGTTTAACAGAGTTCTCATTCACAATGGCTTGCTTGATGGCTCTGTATTTCCAACTGGCAGCACATATCGGTTGAGCCTTTTATTATTATTATTATTATTATATAAAAATCAACATTTACCAAACAGTTTTTCGCTTTTGTTGTTTGTTATTACGGTAAAAGCTTATTTTATTTTAATAAATGTTTTTATGCCATAAAACAACCATTTACAATAATAATGAAAATTCTATGTTTGTGCTCCTCTTATTTGTTGTTTTTTCCCATTTGGTTTTCTTTTTTCACCGATTTTTAAATGAACCCTTTCATATGAAATTATGGATAAAAAAAACAAGTGCATACAATATGTATACTTTATGGAAAATATGTACTTATGTATGTATGTGTATGTATGTATGGGAATATAAATGTATTTAAATAAAATGACCACTTGACTTTTAAACCATTCAGCAGTTATATAGTGTGTGCATATATATGTGTGTATGTGTGTGCGAGGACGAGTGTTTATATTTTTAATGCCAATTTGTATATTTATTCAGGCTCAATTTCACCATATTCGGACACTTTTAATTCCCGTTGTTTTTATTCATTTTCGTTGCTACTTGTTCGTACCTTTTGTTTTTGTACAAAGTAATGAGAGAGTGAGTGAGAACGATGTGGCGAAGTGGTGCCTTTAGTTGGCTATTTTATTTTAAACAAACACACACAAACAGCAGGTTTTTTTTTTTAACAAACGAACGATGAAAATGTTGTTTTTGTTGCCTTAACGCTATTACTTGGATACAACAAAGCTGAGTGATTTTATAATGAAAATTCTGCAGAGAAAACGATGATTGTCTAGTGGATTGTATTTTTTTTTTACTTTTTTATTTATTTATTTAATATTTTATTATATTTTTGGTGGAATCATTTATTATATTAAAACAAATGATGGATTTCATGGTTTATTTTTATGCAGCCATATCAATGGCGGAAGGTAAGTAGTTCCTGGTTATGTTTCATCTTTCCTGTGATACTTGATAAAGAGGTACATATACATATACAGGAAACGAGACATTTTCATTGAAATTAAATTACTCTCATATTCCTAACAATATTAAAAAGAAATAAAATATTGTAAAGTAATTATGTTCAAGCACTTTTCCTCATTTAAAGTTTTAAGTGTTATTTACATCAGTTACCTACGAGTAAATCAGTTTATCGTTATTTCTTATTGAGACTGGTGGAAAAGCTTTCATTTAGAAATCATCGAAAGTTTTCTCTATAAAAGTTAATGTTGCAATAACAAATTTATTGTTTAAATATTCGATAGAAATTTAATCGCGATTTGTTATAAAATTGGCTCCATTTTAAAGTTTCTCTTAAAGATACGCCCATTCCTGCAATTTGAGTATTTCCCTTCTCATGAAACTATTTCTAAAATTTGTTCGCTTATAAAACAAAAAGTTTTGCATCTAATAGCCCTTTTTAGCCACTTATGTATTGTAATTTAATGTTTTACGTTTTTCTTTTTGTTTTGTCAGCAATAAATTCATCGAACCATCAACTGCAGTTACACTATACTTCGCCCAAAAGTTGTTAAAAAGTAAAACTCGTAGTAGATTGTACACTTAACATCCTTATAGACTTGAAATTATTGTGTGAAGAGCTCAATAACTTCCGGCATTTGTGTTAAATAACTAAATAAGAATTTTTTGTGAGTTGTGTTTTTTGTTTTTAAGACATTTTGCTGGTTGTACTGTATACAATTTGTACAGCTCAAACGTAAAAGAAAGTTGGAGGACATAATTTTAAGATGTACGAAGAAGTTTGCATTACAGTCTGGGGTAACAGTTAACGAAGATGCGCATCAAACATACAAACGCACAAATACGCAAATAAAATGAAATGCTTGTGGTTGAGGAATAACAAAATGTAATTGAGTTAAAAAAAAAGTGAATTAAACTTAAATTATGTTTTCAACTTTTTATATTTTTAAAAATTTTTTATTAATTTTTTTTATATTGTGAAATTGTATTGTTTTTCTTTTTAAATCAAACGGTATGTAGCTATGTAGCGCCATCTATGTGTGAAAATTTTACGCTCATCAAACGTAAACAGCTGTTTCCCACAAATACTACCCTTAAAGCAACTGTGTGTAAATAAGTTTTGCCGGCCTAAAAAGAACAAAATTTCATCTGTAGCAAATATTTTATATAAATATTTTTTATTTGTAACAAGCAATTTATATTCCGTGTGAAAATTACTTAATAACAAATTGAACATTTGGACTACAGTTGTGTGTGTGTTGTTAAGAAGTGTACAAATTGTGTAATAACTTTGTAAAAATGGCTTCAACAGATTGCTTGCAATTAAACAAAACCAGCATGTTTGCAAAAATACGTGCTGGATTGCCCGTGGAACGCATGCATACCCAGAACTTATTGGAATGCAAAGATGATTTGTTGTATTGTTGGGATTCTAAAGAGTGTTGTTTGCTGGTTTTGAATTGGAGAGCGGCTTTGGCAAAAGGATTTGATGAGGTTCAATATCAGGTAAGTGCCAGCAGGCGTAAGCAAGAAAGTTTACTATAGAAAAAAAACCACTTGCAGTATTTTAAGATCCTTTCCATGATCCTTTCCAAAATGATTACAAATAATTTAATTAGCCAGCATGCTGTAATTATACATTTTTATTGATAAAAATAACTTTGTCAACACCAGATGGGGACATTAATTACTAGTATTAGCATAGCAACTTCTAAAGCAACTAAAAGATCTTCCCACTTTCAAATGTCTTTTAAATGGGTGGAATTGACGTCTCTTTATGGCAAAATGTTTTATATATAGGTATAATCATATAGCATATTTTGTATGCAATTGAAGGCGATCTGGCAAACGATCTGACGATAAATTTTTGAGGCTGTCTCCACTGAGATTTTTATCTAAAACATTTCCAACTTTAATAATTATTTGCCAAGGAAATTATTAAGGCAGTTGGACCTTATTCGGTGTATCCCTTGTATTGTTATTAGTCGGATTTTGTAGCACCATAAGGCTGATAATTTTCCCCTCTATCAAATTAGTTTGTATTTAAGAACACAGTGAAATATATTCTGATAACTGCTGGATATACTCGTTTATTTCAATATATTTTTAAAGAAAAAATTTATATATTTTTTACAGACAGTTTGAGACAGTTAATGCAATTGTAGAGCAGACTGTAATACTAAAAGAAATTTGTAACTCTAATGAAAAGCTATACGTTTGCTTTATAAAATATTGAAATTACGCCGTTTCCTTTCAAAAGACTTTAAATTTTCCGAATGTCGTTTGTGGAATTACAAATAAATAGCAGAGGTTGGTGGTGATTGGTACTCTCAGAAAAAAAAGAATATAAAATAAAAATAGCGTTTGCGGTAAACTAAATTGATTTTGCATTTGAAACTTAAAAAACAAAACTGGAATGGCTGTTCTTCACCAACTGTGTTACCCATCACTTTCTTCGTTTTAATAAGGCTAAGAGCAATATTCTGAATATTTTTTAAGAAAATGTATTATTGTATTCATCAAAACTGAGCATTGAAATTTTTATATTTCAAAATATTTGTGTTTACTTAGTGTAGCTTAACTGATCTGTCAGGCTAAATCTAAAATTAATTTGTTTTAAAAATCATGATTTAAAAATAGCTTTAAAAGTTGCTTCCAATGAATTGTTTTTGGATACAATCAGAAAACCGAATAGTTTGATGATTTTGAAGTCCTAAGATTTCTTATTGTTCAAATATGCAATTCTTTTGATATTGATAAAAACAGAATAATATTGTAGACAATTAAATGCATAGTTTATTGCATTTAAACATATTAAATGCATATTTAGGCTTGTGAAAGTTTTTGTTTTTGTTGTTACAAAAATATGTTGTATGTTTTCAATAGTTTCAATTTTGTTCTTTCGCTTATAAATATTTGATTAAGTGGAAAACATTCAGACTTGCAATATTTCCTTCACTAGTTTTTAAATGATCAGATAGAAATTAGTTAAGCAAAGCATTAGCTGCCTTCAAAGCATTTCCGAAATGTAGGTTTATTGGATAGTTTCAATATTTTTCTTTCGAAAACATTCAGACTTGCAATATTCCTTTCAAGTTCTTTAAATGATCAGATAGAACTTAGTAGGTACACATTAGCTGCCTTCAGATCAGTTCTGAAATGTAAAAAATTAATTGGAAGTACTTTTAATTTAAAGTTGAATACTATTTAAATATCACTTGACAATCTTAATAATCAACATTTTTTTTTTTTTTTTTTTTTTGTAATTTTAACAAACAGATTGTTCTTGAAATTGAGGTTTGGTTTTATTTTTGGTAGTTTAACACAATTTTGTGTCCTAATCTTATCTGTTAAATATCTAATCGTAATGCACACATGTACTGATCTACGACTTTAGTAGTTGTCATCGCCAGACTTTCGAATGAAGAAAAAGAAGAATTATTATATTGGCTTGTCAGCATATGTGAGTCTGACAAAAATTCAATTATTATTCGTTATTTATTAAAATTCATTTTCGTTAAATCTCTATATCGCTTTTTTACTCGAAATGTATATTTTATATATAGTCACTTAAATGTTCATTATTGATCGTATTATTTGATTGGTGGCATTTTCATGGAAACTTATATGGGAATTCCTGATGGCAGCGTATTTTAATTTATGCGAGTACATGCCGTTTCTTGTGTATTTCGCTTTGGAGCATTTAATTTCTAAATTGCATATGTTCTTATCTTTGACATATTTTATTTTGTTATTGTCCATTGTTGGTCATATATTTTTTTTTTTATCACGTAATGGATTGAAATCAATAACCTCGTCTTTGTTTGTGGCTTTTTTTTTTTTTTTTGAGCAATTATAGAATAACACACGTCTTTAAACTTTTCTTATAAGGAAATTAAATGAAATAATTATTTGTTTGTACACAGTTTTTTATTAATCCGTCTCTAAAGCTTTATTTGTTACACCCTCTCCCATTGTAGTTGTGCTCGTTGTTGAATAATCCATGGGAGCAGCACGATCGGCTACAACTGTTTTGTTTTGTGCTGGCGGTGTGCCCACTAAATCAACTGATTTTCTAGTACCTGAAACAAATTCAAATTTTAAATGAATACGTTCAACTTGAGAATTCAGAAGGAAGAGCTGAAAACTTACTGCAGCAACAACCCATTTTTTATACGCTTTGAGCAACCACTTGTCTGTTAATGATAATTGAAGAAGTTTTGGAAAATATTTAAGCCCTCTGCCGCAATACTCATACTGCTACTTTACTTGATAAGATTTGTTAGCAAAATGCATGAATCATTGACAGATATGAGCCACTGGGTACACAAATTCAAATTCAAATTCAAATGAATCAAATTGCTATTTATATTGTATATTTAACAATTTAAAGAGAAGAAATTCTCAATGCTTAAGTTTCGTAATACTTTTAAATTCCAAGTGTTATGCGATACAAATGACAATTCTGTTTCTCTTGCTTTGCTAAAGAGTGACTAGTTTGTTGTAGTGAATTTTCAATTCGTTGCAGATGTTCTTTAGTTAATTTGCTTAGATAAAACAGGCAATTGTGTAAATGCTTATCTTTAACCATGGCTGTTTTAAGCAATTGGTATGCCGTTTTTGGCCCCATTAAATGTGTGCTTTTAATAATTTATAAAGAAAACAAACAAAAAAAAAAAAAAAAAATTAAAAAGACTTGAAGAATTTTGATTAATTGTTGGCAGAGTTAAATTAAATCATTTCCAAGTCCATTTGCTGCAGCTAAAGCATGTCTTCGAGCTGGCATTGTAAACTATTAATGGCATTTCGAATATCTCAATACATAATATTTTCGAAGCTTAAAATTTCTGCTGATAAATTTGAATACAGTTGTGTGCTTGTAATTGAAATCAAGCAAGATAACGAACATAATGAAGATGAAACAGGAGATGAATAAAATTAAATTAACGACAAAATGAAATGAGCTTTGAAAAAATGGCGCCAGTGTGCATGTATTGTTATTTGTGTAAAAAGGACCAAAAAAGAAGAGAATCCTTAAAGGAGGGAGTTGGTAGCTGATATTTTCTTGCCACTTTTTTTTCATTCTTTCAAACGTGACTTCATTTATTGTCCTTAACAGGAAATGATGGCAAAGCCACTTCCTCTAAAGCCTGCAAACGAATGATTCCTAATTGAAAACTATTAAATTTAGCGTCATTTTTTTCATTCTCCTCTACTTCCTCCAGCTACTTCTCATCATTTGTACTTTTTATATTTCTTAGCTGTTAGTTCTTTTCCAGCATTCTTTTTATATTTCCAACGTAACCATACCCATTGAAATTGTCCAATTTTTCTCTATAATTTTTTTTTTTTTTTTTTTTTTTTTAATTTTTTCGCACTAAATTTCATTTCGAATGACATTCGCTCCATCACGCGTCAAATGCACACCGAATGAAAGAAATGAAGAACATAAAAAGCAAACCAAGTGCTCTAGTATTCTAAAAGCGTGTTTGTTTGAGCAAAGGAAAAAAAGGACATTTTCATTCATTCGCGTGAATATTTAATTAGATGCAATTATTTATGGTATTAAATAGATGAGGCGGCAGTTAATGTTAGTGGGGGTAGAAAAAAAAAATTCTACAAGTTTTTGTTTCGTTCCATTTTTTTCCCTTTTCGTATGCGATGCAAAAGAATTGTAATAAAATGCTAAAAAATTACGTCAACAAGCTTTGATGAGAAAAAAAGGAAATCAATTAAGTTCTTTTTATTTTACTCTAATGAAATCTTAAAAAGTAAATGTATAAAAAAAAAAAATAATACAGAAATTGTGGATATTTTCTTTAGAGAAAAGGAGTATTTTTCTTAAATGATGCGCCATTAATATTGTTGGAGAAATAAAAACAACTTGAAACATTTTGATTTATTTATATAGATTTTTTTAAAACTTTTTCACAAGATCTTCTCCTTGAGATAAATTTAGGGAAACAATAATTTAGTCCTTAAATTTTCTTATTTACGACTTTATATTGTATTCTTTCACAGGCTCTGAATACCAGCAAACAATTTATCTACTCAAAAAATCTGCCTTCAGGAATTATTATGGAATTGAAAAGCATCGCAGCCAGTTCAAGTTCCAAATTTCAAGTTATGAAGTTATTTTCAGCATGAAAAATTTTTTTATATAAAATTGTAGTTTGCAGTAGGAAATTCAAATGCAGTTCTCTAGGCAACTGCATCTGATCGGAAGTAAAGCAAAAAAAAAAAAAAAAAAAAAAACTGAAGTAAATGCTGCACTTCTAAAATTTATTAAAATTCTTGAGAGAATGGAAACAATATCTTATCAAGCCTTCCTTTTGAATATAGTAATTTGAATAGGCGGGTCTAAATGTGTAGTGCCGAGAGGCTTCTAACGTATATTTGTTTACCGGAAGAACTGACTCAACATTTAGTTTGGTTTCGCTAAACAGGTTTCATAAGGACCTCTTCGGAAGTTTTAACAATTCCCGACAACATGATTATTCTTTATGAGGCTCTCTAGAATTTCCGCTATACTGCCTTGTGAAAAAGCATTAAAAGCAGTTACCGCAATTCGCTTTTGCCTTTATTATTATCCTTGCGTTTCCTGCGGTTACTAAATAAAACATGTATTGTCACTTCACTGTTTTTGTTTTGTAAATAAAAAACCAATTTTTGTTGTTTTGTGAAAAGGGTTTATACATTTTCCTTCTCATAAATGATAGAAGAACTTTTATAGCAGAATATAAAAAATAAAGAAAGGATAATTTATTAGACTGTTACACGCCAAGCAATTCATTTAAATCATCACTGTTCTTTTAACTTTATTAGCTTCTTTTTTCTAACACCTTTTTATATTTTCCTTGAGATATAAATGGTAAAGAAACAGGGTCCAGTCTGGAAAGTTAAAAATAATATTTTTTCCTTAAATGTCCTTTAGGAGAAAACTTTCAATAAATATAAACCGTAAATAGATATTCAATTTATACACAATTCTTCTTTAAGCAACCATTTACTTTTATTTTATTTTATTTTGTTTTTTTTTTTTTGTATATATATAAAAAAAATAAAGCAATAAAGGGAAGCGAAACCCAAAAAAGGATATTTATTTTCACACTATTCATATTAAAAAACCATTTAAACAAACACGCAAGTGTCTTACACTCATTCTTTACGAAAAAATGTTTTTTCACACTCTATAAAAAGGATAAAGAAGTGTGTGCTTGCTAGAAAGGACACACATTAAAAAAAATTCATCTCCTGTGTGGTAATATTGGGGAGATTCTTTTGGTTTTTTTCTTTCCGATTGTTTATTGCTCAAATTGCAAGAAAATTGTTTACAAAAGATGCTAATGATTTATATAATCGATTTGACCATATGTTGAGCATGGCTGTCCTGCAAGGAATAAACAATTTGATAAATGATTTTTAAAAGGATGCGAGTACCAATAAGTGTCATGTTTAGAGACAAAAAATTAGCCATTTATTTTTCTGTTGCTAAAGCGTTGAAAAGCGTGAAAATAGTTTTATTAAAGGACTTTCAAGTCCTTACCTTAATAAGGAATTGTGGTTGAGGTTAAAATATGCTATTGAAAGGATTCGATGTGAATTTGTTTTCTTTAGTAACAAATAACAAAATTTAAGGTATTTTACTAACTTTTACTCTGGAACACAATTTAACTAAAACCTGCTTTCAAATGCAAAAGCATGCCAACAGGATTCTCTTAGTCCTTTTACTAATACAATCTAAGATGTATAGATCCTACTTTTCTAGCGGATTTTATCAGTACATGGTTGTGTCAATTTTTTAAATCAGCTTGTCGTGTCCAATTTAATGCGTTCTTTACATGTATCAACATAATATTGTATGAAAAGTACACAAGATAAAATCTCTTTTTGTGTGGCAAAAGTGGCGGAAGGGGCATGATGGCACCATTTAAAGGTCATGTTTGAATTTATTTAAAAAGACTCGTTATAATATCCTTCAATTTGTTTAAGTGACACACATTTCCCTAAGTACATTACATTTTTTGTCAATTTATATTAACTTTGTGTACATTTTTCGTATATATGTATGTGTGTAATAAAACCAACCAACCACACCTTTAAGTAGCTCGCATGCATTTGCATGTTTGACAAATTGTTCGAAAAGAAATGAAAAAAAAAAAAAATTTGATACTACGAAGTTGAAGACAGATCAAATAAAACAGCAGAGTGGCAAGGAGATATACGAGGGAAAGGAGGATTTTATGGATTAATTTTTATTTCCTCGGCCATTTATTTGACTCTTAAATTTTTCTGGGAATCAAATTGCTAACTTTGTCGACGAACCACTCTGTGTTGGTCCCGTCAATGCTGACGCAACTTCTAATTAGTTATGCTGCATATACAATTTAGGAGATATACGAGGGAAAGGAGGATTTTATGGATTAATTTTTACTTCCTCGGCCATTTATTTGACTCTTAAATTTTTCTGGCAATCAAATTGCTAACTTTGTTGGCGACCTAGTCTGTGTTGGTCACGTCAAAGCTGACGGAACCTCTAATAAGTTTTGCTGCATATGACAGTGCCACGTACAAGCTAAGAGTGCCAAGGAGATATACGAGGGAAAGGAAGTTTTTTAAGACTTAACTTTTTCTGGCAATCAAATTGCTAACTTTGTTGGCGACCTAGTTTGTGTTGGTCACGTCAAAGCTGACGGAACCTCTAATAAGTTTTGCTGCATATGACAGTGCAACGTACAAGCTAAGAGTGCCAAGGAGATACACGAGGGAAAGGAAGTTTTTTAGGTATTATTTTTTACTTCCTCTGCCACTTCTTCGACTCTTAATTTTTTCTGGCAATCAAATTGCTAACTTTGTTGGCGACCTAGTCTGTGTTGGTCACGTCAAAGCTGACGGAAGCTCTAATAAGTTTTGCTGCATATGCCAGTTTTTCGTCCTACACAGTGGCACTTACAAGCTCAATATTAGGGAATATCTGAAAAAGAAATCGCTTAGACTTTCCTTCGTCCGTGTCTCTTTAGTAAAATGTAAAAAATCGCCGACTTTTTGTTGCACTCTAATATCGCCACAAAACTACGTGTGTCTTACTGTTTGCTTCTCATATGCAGCTGTTTACACGAATTTGATTTGATAGATTTGTCAAATTAATTAGGTCAGTTTGATGCGTGTGCCAGCTCAACCACTCAAAAATTTTAACCGCCTTTTCTATTCGAATTCGTACGACAACCATTCGAATGACAACCAACAGAACTAGATGTGCACTCCTTAGGTGGAGGATTAGTAACCTTGTCTAACAGCCAGCAGCTTGTAGATTCTACACCTGCCACATTATTTGCGCTGTGCGTTGTCTGAACGCCTTTCAACCTGAAATTAGAAATATGTAATTTTTTAGTAACTTTTGAAATTTCTTATCCTCTTCACCCTTAAGAGGAAAATAATTTCTTTTAAATTTTGCGTCTAGCGAACGCCCCTCGTATTTACTTTCATCCTACCATTTATTCATTAATTTTCACTTAATTAGTTGTTTTTTTTTTTTTGTTCAAAATCATTCATATGAGAAAAAGAGTGCATGCATTATTCCATTTAAAATGGAATGTAGTTTTCGTTGAACTTTGTTGACGCCTTTTAACGATTTTTGCACACCCTAATTGTTTGTTTGTTTGCTTGTTAGCTTTTTTTTCTCACTGTACAGATAAGCGTACAAAAACAAAAAAAAAAAAAAAAGGATCCTTAAAAACTTTTGCTAATTAGCCACTCGAACAGCCATTCAAAATTGTATTTACTCGTTTCTTTTTTTCATCGTATAGATAAAAATCGCTTATTTTTTAGTGCTTTTTTTTTTTTTTTGTTCATTTAACTTACCAAAGTGTAATTAAATAATTTAATTTATATTATTGAAAGGAAATGTACAAGCAAACGAATATTACACAAAATGCTGGTGTTAATGTGCTTATTCGAAATGCTTGTGTTACAAATAAAACACTCCCAGTTTTCTTTTTATGAGCTTTTTAGTGCGTTTTACAGTCTGCATCTAATTAGTGAAAATGTTTTTAACCGGAATTTCTACAAATCGGAGTAAGTGAAAATAAAGTTAGACTTGCATGTTAAATAATATTTAGATTTGTATAGAGATTAAGTAAGTTAATCTCAAAGTAAATAAACTGCTTTAGTGTAGTTCTAGTTTTGGGATGTGAACGGCATGACAAATATCACGAAAGCTCGCTGATGCCGTTTACTGGAACAACTTTTTAAAGAAAGCCATATAAGCTTTTTGGTGAATCAGTCACCGCTCAGTTTCATTATATGATCGATTTTTAAAAGTCTGAAATTCATGCATGATGACACTCAACCAATTATGGCGAGAACGCCGTTAATTAATGTTTGCAATATCGGTTTTATTTTCATTTTTCTTTCATTACCAATATTGTCTGTATATATGTATATACATTTAAAAATTAAATAAATGTAAAATTTAAACAATTTCGTTAATATAAATTACACTTTTTACTTGTTATGTTTACAAAAGTTTTCTTAACTCTTTTATTATTTAAACTTTTAATTAAAACATTTATGTATTTAACAGGATTTAAGGGATACACATATATAGTTTATTTTTTATGTGTGCATAAATAACGCTTTTCGCACAATTACATTCCATCTCCCACTCGACAAAGGCAATGCATTATGCTGAGTGCTGTAAAGCGATAAAACTAACAGATAATATTTCTGAACCACCCAGTTATTAGTTTTAGTAAATAGAAGATTTTCAAGATGGTTATCGGCTCTACCCTGTGATATTGGTTAGCCTAAGGTATCTATGATTAGGAAAATTGTGATAAGAATCATAAAATAACAATAAATTTGGAAAACCTAATAATAGAATTTAATAAATTGTTTTGTGTGAAATAAATTAAGGCAGAATAAAGTTTATACCAAAATGGCTTCTGTAGGAACATTTCGTTGGCTTTTCAGAACTTGAAATGAAATTTAGGTAATGAAAGCTTAATAACAAGGAAGTCATGAAAACTTCTATTCATTCGCTTTTATTTGTGGGTAATCAAATAAAATCGTACAAGTAAATTGTATTAAAATAAGCTTTTAAATAATTGAAGGATTATGCGTATTAGAATAATAGATAATCAGGTATGTGATGGAAAACGATGGCTTTGAAAATGCAAATCAATTCTAAAAACAATGTAGGTGTGATGAATTTTGATTGGTTTCATATTCCAATTTTTGTTTCATTTCATTTTATTTGTAAAAAAAGGTCCTACAACAATACCTAAGAAATACTAGTCTGCATTCCAATTTTTGTTTCATTTCATTTTATTTGTAAAAAAAGGTCCTACAACAATACCTAAGAAATACGTTGTCTACAAATTCAAACACATAAAAATTTACATTTTATAATTATTTTGAAATAAAAGCGTTTGAAATAAAAAAAAGGTAAATGACAGCTTTAGTTATAATGGATGAAGAGCACAGAATTGAAAATATGCAAAGAATACAAGAATCCTGCGGATTTTGCATTTGCAATTCCTTCAAAAAATGCATGCGAACCACATATTTGGCCCACTGTTTCCTAATTTTTTAAAATATAAATTTGGTTCAAGGGACCACCACTTGTTGCCATGACTTCTTTCTTGTTTAGTGACATTTTCTTCTGTACCGCTGCTTTCCAACATATCCATATCCTCAAATCATTAAATTTAGTTCACTTATCCATATTTATAAAAAAAATATTTTAAGCTACCTTTTTCCATCCAGTTAAATCATGTATTGGCGGACCTAAACTATTCACTTCCTTCACTAAATCCTTCCACAAATTCTCCACAGCTATTTTATCACTTCGTGTGAATCCACTGGCCAAATCCAAATGATTTTGCATAAATTTTATTAATGCATTTTCTTGTTTTGAATTTTTGTGCATTCCCCTTAAAAATAAAAAAAAAAAAAAATTACGTAAAAAAAATTTTTAAATTTTTTTTTTTTTTTTTTTTTAAAAACTACTTACATTTTGTAATAGAAAAAGAGAACCGACTATTCCCACAATCTTGATTTAAAAACAATTTTAAACTGATTCAATTGTTTTTCATCAAATACCAAAACAATTGCGTTTTACTTGAACGAAAATGGAATTAGTAATCAATAAGACAAAACAATGTTGCCAAATGCATTACAGGTTTGATTGATTTTAAATCGTTTTTATGTCTTAATCGTTTTTCATCACATACCTGAATAATTCTCGTAAGCTATTTCTATATACAAACACTTTTATTCAGAACACATTTTATAACAAATTCAAAAAAAAAAATTTGATACTACGAAGTTGAAGACAGAGCAAATAAAACCAGGAAAGGAAATATACGAGGGCAGGGAACATTTTAAGTTTTTTAAATTTCTAATATTTTTCTCTCTTCTGCCTAGTAGGACTTATTTAATTGTGCAAAAGTGATTTCTATTGTTACTTTCTTTTTCATTTTTTTTTTCGTTTTCTGAATGAAGTTTTTGCAAGCTTTAGCCTAAAATAAATTATTTGCTACTAAAGTTCAATAAAGTTAAGAAAAGTGATGCACACTGGAGAGGCAAAGCAATTGCTTATCTTTATTGTAAACAGCCAATCAACGAAGGATTGCTTCTTGCTAAGTTAAAGAATATGACTTTTGGAATACTTTTAGAAAAAAAAAGTAAAATACTAAGAAAAAATTATAATTTCCATTGCAGACGATTGCAGCTTAAACATAAAAGACTTAAGAAGGGTGCGGCGGGCAGAGACGCCAAATACTAGTCGCACTTCTTCCCGGCTAAATGCTTAAAAATGTTTCATGATAAAAATGTAAAGAAAAAAAAAATATTAATGATTTAATAGTGACAGTCCTTCGGTTAATAAATTCTCCTCATTAAATTCGTTTGGTCCTGTGGCATGCCATTTATATTGATAAAAATTTAAATATTAAAATGGTAAATTAATTTCTGATTAATTTATCCTTGAAGTATGAACAAACCAAATTGCCATTATTAGATTTCACAAATACTTACAGCCAGCCAGTGAAATATAGGATTTCATTAGTTGCCATAACATGTCCTTTTTCAACTAACATCAGACAGAAGGGCCCAAGAGGAAGAGAGCACACATAAATAAAAGAGCAAAAGAAATATATTTTATAAAAATGCTTGATTTTTTACAACATTCTTTAAAAAAGCAAACAATTGCCAACGTTTGGTTTTGAATGATAAGCAGCAAAATAAATGACTGAGATAATGGTAAGAAGGAAAAATTATAAAATAATACCAACAACAATTCTTAAAAATAGTGCCAGTTCAAAATCCTGAATGATTTTGTTTTGTTGCAACTCGAAAAAAAAATGTCCTGTGTAAAGGAAAACACAGAAATATTTTTTTATTTAAAGAATCCAACTGAAAAAATGTAAGTTAGAAAAATTGCCGGCAATTAATTTCAAAGCGACAAAAGCAAATCTTTATATGTGAATGTGAATAATAAAATATTTGTTTTTTGTTTTACAAAAAAAAAAAAAAAGCAGCCCAAGAAAAAGGAACGTTTTTGGGGTTGGTTGGCTTAGGGCTGAAATTACATTTGATCTAAAGTCTCGGATATAAGCTTAAATAAAAACGGAAGAATAATGTTAATATAGACATTAATTATATGTTTAAAAATGATTTTTAAGCTAAATAATGGCCTGCTTACAAAACTTAAAAATCCTCAATATTAATAAAGCACATGATTTTGTGCATCACACAGAAAAATAGGCCAAATTATTCAGAGAGAATAGAAAGGAGAAAAAACCCACAGCCACACACACACACAACTAAGAAAAATTTGTAAAGAGAACCAACCACTATAGAGCTGCATTGTGATTGGTTGGTTTTCTCAAAGGATGTGTCGATGTTTATTTGTTACGTTCGCCTTGCAGGCACCTAAATCAATCTATTGATTTTTGATGACTTTTCAATATAAAAGAAGGAAAAAATTGCATGACCGGCGCACTATTCACCAATCATTTGATCACAATTCTTAAAATGCTGTTTCAAATAAAAAGGGTTGTTTATTCTATTCCTTCGTATGCTAAACACACAGGCATTATCCTTTCTTTGCCTTCTAAGTTGTCTGAAAACAAAAGTAATTTGTAGGAACATCTTTAGAATCCTCAACACTAAAATTTATTTATTTCTTTTAAAAGAAAACGACAAACGAAATTTATAACAGTTTGAAAATTGTAATTAACAAAACATTATTTTCCACTTTTGCACAATAGGAAATTAATGTTTTTTAATAAAAGCAAATAAACAGCACTTTCACAAAACCCTTTCAACCGCCTACGCTTGATAATACGCTCTGCACTAAAAATGGCTACAGTAAGAGCCATAAAAATACCTTGTCATACTTAGTTTTAAGTATTTTATGAGCTTTTCCCAAAAATAATGTATGACTGAAAAATTATTAACAGCAGCAAATCACCATTAGCCAGCCGCCCTTCAACATTAAATGGGAGAAATATAAACACGAAATGGAGCATTTGGAATTGGAAGCCTAAGGACTTTAGATAATTATCATTTGATATTTTATGCCCACATTTGGGATGAACGCACGCACACGCTCACACACACACACACACATACAACCTCGTTGTGTGAATTTGACTACAAAACTTTTTTAAATTACTTTTAAAACGCGTTTCATCAGGGCTAAATGTTTACAAATATCACAGTTCGCCTAATATCTGTTGCTAAACTAATGTCGTCTGCTGAAATTCAAATGGCCCAGCGCAATTTTTAACACTAAAAGTTGATCTGTTTTAGCATGCACCAGTTTTTGGGCGCCATACTAAAGGGGGAAAATTTATCCTGGCAAAAGTAGCATACTTGCAGATCAGGTGGTTAGCCAACGACTCCTCTAATAAGGACTTCCCCCTCCTTAGCAGTTCGAATATTACTCTGAGGCGTAATGGAAGCAGTTCCCCCAAAAGTAGCATACAGGTGGTTAGCCAACGACTCCTCTAATAAGGACTTCCCCCTCCTTAGCAGTTCGAATATTACTCTGAGGCGTAATGGAAGCAGTTCCCCCAAAAGTAGCATACAGGTGGTTAGCCAACGACTCCTCTAATAAGGACTTCCCCCTCTTTAGCAGTTCTTATTTTATTCTGAGGCGTAATCGCAGCAGTTCCCCCAAAAGTAGCATACAGGTGGTTAGCCAACGGCTCCTCTAATAAAGACTTCCCCCTCCTTAGCAGTTCGTATATTACTCTGAGGCGTAATGGAAGCAGTTCCCCAAAAAGTAGCATACAGGTGGTTAGCCAACGACTCCTCTAATAAGGTCTTCCCCCTCTTTAGCAGTTCTTATTTTACTCTGAGGCATAATCGCAGCAGTTCCCCCAAAAGTAGCATATCGGTGGTTAGCCAACAGCTCTTGTAATAAGGACTTCCCCCTCTTTAGCAGTTCTTATTTTACTCTGAGGATTAATCGAAGCAGTTCCCCCAAAAGTAGCATACAGGTGGTTAGCCAACGACTCCTCTAATAAGGTCTTCCCCCTCTTTAGCAGTTCGTATATTACTCTGAGGCATAATGGAAGCAGTTCGCCCAAAAGTAGCATACCGGTGGTTAGCCAACGACTCCTCTAATAAGGTCTTCCCCCTCTTTAGCAGTTCTTATTTTACTCTGAGGCGTAATCGAAGCAATTCGCCGTTTTAATATTGTAAAATGTGTTCCCCCAAAAGTACCGTACCGGTGGTTAGCCAACAGCTCTTGTAATAAGGACTTCCTCCTCTTTAACAGTTCTTATTTTCTCTGAGGCGTAATCGAAGCAGGCAGCCGTTGTAATATTCTCTGAATTTTTTAAACTCTTTGAAAATCAGGGATTTACCATTCATCCAACTCAGTATTACAAGCACATCCATTAGTTCCTGAGATCCATGGCAATTTCCAGCGCCATTTCCCGATTTTTGTTTGTATCTTTCTTGGCTTTAACTTTATCGAAATTGCCTTTTGGCCACTTTTATGGTTCTTTTAGCTGTAGTAATAGGTTAGATCCTTTCTCTAGCTTGTACAGCCAGTTGAGCCAAATTGGGAAGTATTTATCGATTTTATTTTGTATCACTGAGCCCCCACTTTTCTCTGTTGTTAGTCTCTCTGACACTTAAGAGCGACTGTACTGTAGAATTTATAGCTCTCTGTCCACTTGGGTAGCCAAATCAAAATGTATATACACCTTTTAATAATAAAAATAAATTCATATACCGAATGAATTCGAATTCTCATTTTTAGGATGAGAATTTGTGAATAAACTTCTGATGATTTGGCCAGCTTAACCTCCGAGATGACCCTGTTAGATTTCTTCGGTTTAAATCTAAAATCTACACGAAAAAGCCACAAACTAAAGCCAGAGTCCTGAGTATTCCAACACTGTTCTTTATAGAAAGACCCCCTTTTACTACCCAATTTTAATGATGATGGCATACCACGCTTGTTGATAGCAACCGTTGTTACAGTTGGCAAGCAAACTGTTGCAGCAATTTCAGCCGAAAAGCAACAACAATATCATTCATCTATACATCTGAGCACAATATTTATGGCGCACTTTTTATTATTACTGATGCCATTTTGTAAATACTGACTTATTTTTTTTTTTTTTTTTTTTGTTCTTTGGAACGATGTTGTAACCAAAGGCAAATGGAACATATAAAATTTATGGGACCTACCAGCTTTTAAAAGGGGTTCAAAGTATATTATTGTCACTCCATTATTTACAAAACACAAAATACTCATACACGACACTACAGCCGGGGTTAGAGGTAAAGGATTGGTGATGCCTACACACGCAGTCAATAATAGTCATAATAGAAAACAAACAATATTACAACGTTTATTTGGTGGCCTAATCATGTGGATGCGACCGCACCACTCAGCCAGCCTACAAAACTCTATAGACAGCTCACTGGCTGGCTACAGCGGTTGAAGTAAATGTTTGGGGCTGGCGGATGAGAAAATTTTAAGGCGAGTGAATGGCATTTTGTTGAAATTTTATGTTATATTATTTGGTTGCTTTTATATTTATTACTTTGGGGATTCTTTTATCACTACAAGTACGAATATGTGTGCCAGTAAGGGCGTATGTGTTATAACCATATATAGTTTTCTTACAACTTTCTTCCCAGCCTACAACCCCAACAGCAACACCATCTTCAATTTTCAGTTTTTAAACAGGGACTTTAAGTTAACAAATATTTCAGTCGTATATTCCGTTCCATTTGTTTTAATTTTTCCAAAGATAATTATATTTTTACATTAACTTTTTATTTCCTATTTTCGTTAATTGTTAAAACCCCATACGCGTACAAACATACATGCATAGACACTTAATGTCGAGCTGTTAATGTGCTTATGCGTGTGTGTGTTTACGCACATTCGTATGTGTGCAGAACGAAAATACTCACAGGTGTTATATTATTTAGATCTCAAGTTTTATATGCAGTACATCCTCTTGCACCAGTATGTGCTTTCTTTAAATTTTTAATGCCTTACATTGTCAATAGTAATGGCTGTGAAGGGGTTTGCATCTCGGCACTCTCCCCCTCTCTCTGCCACACACGCCAGTATAATTTATTTACTAAATACTATACAACTGGAAAATTATAATATAAAGTTAATTATAAAAAAAAAACATTATTTGCCATTATGAGATGGAATACAAATATATAATCCTTTGATTAGGGCGTAGGATATTTATTTCAGCTAAATTGCAAGCTGGTAATAATAATTTTCTTTAGGCCGAGTTAAAATTTCAACTAGTCCAGCCATTATAGTTATTTTCTATGGACTTGTGGACATGATAAAGAAATTTTGTATTCCACTACATATAAAACAATCGGCTAGCTTTAATAAATATCACATGGAGTTTTGGTTACCTGGAAATTTTCATTCCCCTTGAAGGGGCGAGTGATATCATGCATCTCTCGTGAAGAAGACACGAAAGATACAAACTTTTAATGTCAAATGAAAAAGTTTCTTTAGTATTGAAACATTTTAAATGACATTGCAAGAAATTTTAAGTACGGGCGTTTCGCCGGGAAGATATACTACTTGTTTTTGTCGCCATTTCGCTAGAGGTGAAGTAGAGATGTGGCAAATTTGTTAGGAAAAAATATTCGGTAAACTAATAGTGTTTTTACACCTAAAGTTAAAACCTGGTTTTAACTTAAAACCTACAAACATCTGATTTTGTAAAAAATCAGCTGTTTGTTAAAACAAAAATTTTGAAAAAAAAATAAAAAATTTTTTTTGATAAAATAAGGTTTTATAATACAGTTTGTCAAATAAATTTGTTAATGGTAAAATCAATTTTTTGTAGAAATAGGTGTGTTTGTTGTAATTATTGTTCCCACATTTATTTGACAAACTGTACGACAGCTGTTATTGTATATATAAAACATAAATTTTAAAAATGTGTATCTAAAATTGAAATGATTTTACATTTTGCGAATGAATATTTGTGAATTGTGAATGAATTATCAGCTGTTTTCAATCTTTCTAACTTGGTAGCACTGAATATCTACTGTATAAAACAAGGTTGTATTTCATAAAAAAAAAGGTTTTAAAATGGTTTTATCAGAATTGTTTTGTATGGTAAAACCAGGTTTTAAGGATTGGTTTTAAAGTTGAAATCAAATTTTGTTTTAAAACCAGGTTTTATCCTCAGTGTAAAAACACTATAACGTGTTTTAATCGATAAAACAGATTGGCAAAATCAATCACGGATTTCTGTCATGATGAGAAAGTTATGTGAAAGTTTTGGAAGATATAACATGCCAACAAGACATGTTTGGCATATTTGGCAGAAGTGAAGTAGAGACGTATCAAATTTACTATCGAAAAATATTCGGTAAAAATCAATCATCGATTACTATGACGATGGGAAAGTTATGTGAAAGTTTTGAAAGAAATAACGTGCCAATAAGATCGATCCACTTTTTGACGTGTACTGAATTAGTCTTGAAAGTTCATATTTGGCAGAAGTGAAGGAGAGACGTGGCAAGTTTATTATCGAAAAATATTCGGTAAAATTCAATCATCGATTACTGTGACGATGAAAAAATTACGCCAAATTTATGGAAGAAACAACGTACTAACCAGACACACTATTTGATGTGCAGTGAATGATTTAGAAGATTGAGATTTTAGGGCAAGCATAGACCACATTGTACTACAAGATTACCTGAAAACATTAATGCTGCTCAAGAAAGTGTTCCAAACAATCCATAAACCTCAATGCGGCACTGTACATAGAAGCTTAATCTACAAAGAACAACTTTAGGCGCAATTTTGCAAAAGGACTTGCATTGGTTTCCATTTAAGTATCAGTTGCCACAAGACCTTCTTTCGCACATATGCCAATAAGATTTTACAGTTCGCCCATGGCAACTCCGATTTTCATGAAGCAGACATTAAGTGACATGGCACATTCTCATTTAAATGGATATGGGAATAAACACAATAGGCTGCTCTGTAAAATGGGAAGCTATCAACACAGTCCCCTTTGCAGCCATTAAAAATGACAGTCTGGTGGGCAATTTAGTCAGGAGGAATAATTGGACCTCATATTGTACAGTTCCCCCACAAAACTAAAGCGAATAAAACGAGGGGGAAAGAGAAGATTTTATTTTTTTTTCACGATAAGTGGAATCCCTCTGAGGCAAATATATATAAAATTGAGAGCGAATTGTAAACATTATTTTGTGAATTTTCGATATGAAATCCAAAGTCGAAAACAAACATATATGACTCCAGTACAGACGTCCGTCGGTTCTGGGCAGCGGAACACGTTTTTTTTTTTGCTTTTTTTTAAGACTCGATCTGTTTTTTTAACTTGGGCTTTGAAACTTTTGCTCCTGCTCACACTCGTTCATTGGTATTAATTAAGCTCTGATTAAAAAGCTTAAATAAATAATTAAAATAAGTATTGTAATTTATTATCAGTTGAGTGGTATCGGGTATAAACTGACTCTTCTTGTCGTTTTAAATGGTATCCTTTCCTTTATGCGTTGTACATTATTATTTTAACTTTATTTTTTTGTTCCTATTGCCTTTTGCCTGTGTATGTGTATGTGCATATGGATGCGTATGCGTATGTATTTGTTTATGTATTTTTTGTAAATATTTTTCTATCATTAAAATATTTTTTCTTGCGAACAACATCTTAATTACTCAAGATAAGCATGAAATAATGCCAAAGTCATGTAACGTTATCCATAATGTACGAGTACATTTGCTCTGTTCCCGGGAAGATGAGCGTAAGTAAATACGCACAGTGGAACATATAAAGTGAGTCATGAAAGTATTATTTTAATTAAATTTAAATGAATGTGACTGCATTTCAAATAATTCCAAATAGAAAAGAGAATTAGCTGCAACTGGTATTTAATCCTTTTCATACCTCTAGTAATAGTTCAAATTAGACGTGACATAACCAACACCGTAGAAAACAGCTGTTCGAACTGAAGTTTTGGTAGGACTTAAGCATATGTAGAGAACAATTAGATTTTAGTAGTTGGCTGTAACCATAAAGAGCTTTGATATGAAATCTAATTTGGATGTAAGTAGGATGCCCTATTCTTTTCATTACAAAATCTATAGCTCCGATTTATGGACGAGTTTTCTTGAGGAGTAAAAAAAGTTGCTCTACAAAGTAGTTAAATGTTTATTTTAATGTCTATTATTTATTTTATTATCAAAACGTCACAAGAATATTTTTCAGCCAGTGTTTCGCTTAGCAAGGCCTTACTGTGTTGATATCATATATATGTCTATGAATAGCAACGTATGTATATGTTTTTGACTTTATGACAATTAACTTGTTAAAGAGTTTTTTTTTATTTATATATTTTAACATTTTCTTACATTTCAACGACTGACTATATGAGTAGTAAATTTATTTAATGCTTCATAGACTTTTCTGCTGCCACCACTATCGGGACATGGTATTGCTTGCCACCCGCATGTACCATCCATACTCAAACATGTCCTTTGACTTTGCGTCTTACTTTCTAAAGGATATTATAAATAATATTAAACTTTGTTGTTTTTTCTTTATTCATTCATATAATTATCACACATGTAAAATATTTTCATTCTTCTCGTATCAGAAGATTTTATGAAAGTAATTTTTCCTCCTTGCTGAAGAAATTATCCTGTATGCATTTTTATTATTATACATAAAAAAGATTAGGGGGAGATGATGTTGGAAAAAGGGTAGGTGATGAATAATATACCTTAAGACGTGCAGTGAGAGAAAATGGTTTATAAAAATTTTGGGGAAAATTTTTACTCTGATCGGGTAGGGGCATTACGAGTTTCCCTATCGTTATTGCGCTCATTTTAATAATTTTAAGTCCTTTCCCTACGAAAGACCTTAATTTCTGTTTATGCAAATAAAAACTAAACGGCGTAGGAGTTTGGTTTGTTTGTGGAAGGCACTCATGTCTCTCCAGATAAATAATCTATTGCACCTTCTCCGCAAATAATTTAAAATTCGTTTCAATCGAATTAAAAGGTCAAAAATCTCTAATAGTTTTTTTAAAAAATAAAAATGGTTAAAGATTATTTCTGGTACCTGCTTGGTCACATTTTCCCCTCCCTTTCGTATACATTATAAATTAATATAAATTTTGTTGTTGAAAAAAAATAGAAATTCTGAGTTTTTGGTACTTTTGTAAGTCAGTTATCTGCTATTCTTTAAGAATTTAGAAATTGTGGGAAAAAGTACTTCCTTTTTAGCTGTAAAATATAATCCAATCAAAACGGGATTAATATTACGGCCGGGTTATATGAATTATTAAAACTTCTTACGCAGCTAAACTTTTCTCATATAAAAAATATTGCTTGGTGTAAAGTTACTCCAAAATCTCTTTATTAAAAAAGGAACATTTTGCGAAAATACTTTCTTTGAACGGGCCTTATTTAGAAGTGCTACAAAATATCACTGAATACTCGTATTGGAAAAGGTATTTTTCTGAAAAGTTACTTTCTGGAAAGGCACTTTATTGAAGCGACTCTCATTTGCGAACAGGTACTTTATTTTGTAGGCACTTAAAAAATGTAAATAGTGGCTTTTTTTTACAAAAAGTACTATTTCATACATTTTGTAATAAAGTTTACGGTGGTATACAATTATTTGCAATAGAGGCATTTCAAAAATACTTTACTAATAGATATTTTAATAGATATTCACATAACGATTTCGGTTGTTTTTACTTCTCTTTGCCGTTCCATACTGGAACTGCAGCTTAAGTTTTTTTTAAAAAAAAAAAACTCCTTATTTTTGGTTTCAAGGAAGTGAATTAGTGAGCTGGTTCACACTACCTGTAAGGCTGAAGCAATTCAGTAACATACTCTTGACACCTCTATAGGACGTTTAATTTATTTCGAAATCGGCAAACAGAGAATCAAAAAAGACAAATTTCTTTTTATCAAACAAGTAATGAATGAATAATGAATTTCATTAAAGTAAAATATCATGTCAATGTCAATTTTTCTGTTGGAAGATAACTCATGATTTCAGCTGTTTCAGATTGAACAGCTGGAAGATTTTAAACGCTCGTGCTTAAAATAAACACAAAAATTCTAAAATTCATTTCTTTCTGTAAATTAACAAAATCAGCTGATTTAAAAACGCTGCCGAAAAGCGTTAAGAATTTACTGAATACCCCAAATGCATAATTTGTTTGTAATTTTTTTAATAACGACGTTAAAAAAGGATACGTAATCCCATTAAAATTAAATTAAAAAATTAAAAATTAAAATTAAAAAATTAAAAATCCAAATTAAAAAATTAAAAATTAGAATTAAAAAATTAAAAATCCAAATTAAAAAATTAAGTGAAAATCTAGTTTTCCATTTTTGCCTTTTTTTATTTATTTATTTATTTATTTTTTTTTTTTGTTGAATGCCTTTCAAGTTTCTCTCAGTGTTTTTGTTATAAGCGATTATTACTGTTCTTGCTGTAACATTTTTTCCTATTCCAAAGCTTCTTTTACCTTTTTTGTGCACATAAAATTTCTTAAACTCTTGCTTTTAATTTATAACTTTTTATTTTGTGCCCTAAACAAAAGGATAATATGATTTGTTTATTTGTTAATTTTGCCCTTAAGAAAATTATTTGAAACTTTATCCTTTCTGTGTTGTCTATAGACTTTAATACCTTCGGTGCCGGTAAGTTTTGAAGTGGAACGAGTGCTGGCTTCTAATGAGGGTTCGTTGATTGCCTTGGCAGGACCTCGGGGAGTATGTGTATTGGACTTACCACGACGCTGGGGTCCGAATGGCCAGTTTATGCAGGGCAAAGCGAAAATCACATGTCGGTAAGTTCTTCTTAATGTTTGATTATCTCTAAAATCTAACAACGTAAAGAAATCAAATTGTCATTAGTTATAACTTCAAGTGTCATTATTCAGGATTATGGTGCTATTTAATATTTTCTCCTTTTTCATTCAAATATAAAAATGTCCTTTTAAAAATGATAAACTGCATAGAAAATACCGCGTCACATTTTCTCTTTTATTTAGCGTTTCAGTTAGTTCACCTTGCTTCAGCACAAGCAATGCAAAAAGTACAAACTTTTTTAAAAAGTCATTATTATAATTTCCAACAACAACAACAACAAAAAGGAAGCAGAAATATTAGTGTACGTACAAAAGTGTACTGTATTTCTCTATACCTTTTTGATGAATAAAAAAAGAAATATTAAATAAACGTAACTTTGTTGATGGTAACAGGTTATGCTAAATATGGGTAAATGCATTTATTCCCTCCTCCATATCTGGCCCTCTTACACTCCTTTGCCTTAAATTGCTTTCCAAGATTTATTTTTCTTCCTCTCTTTTTTTTTTTTTTTTTTTTTTCTTTTTAAGAAAATGAAGAAAAAAAATTGTGTTCAAAATTTTTGTGCTGTTGTTAGCACATCTGTTTTTTATTACTTTTAATTTGCCATTAATAAAGCATTTTTGGTGGAGAATGAAAAACTTTCATGTCTTTCTTTAACAAACATTAGTCACCTTTATGGACTTTCGCGTTGGCTTCTTGCTCATCCCTGTTGTTGCCCAAAAAAAAAAAAAAAAAGGCAATTTTGAATTTTCATCTTGATTTGTAGTTAAATACACCAATAAAGTTCTCTGCTCGTAGACGGTCCTGAGTAATTATATTGAAATTGGATGCAAATCGCTTAAAAATTAACGCAATTGGTTAATGAATCAATTTTATTGACAGTTTTATGTTTTCAGGCCAACTCATAAAAATTATTATTAGTCATAAATATCTTATTTAATTAACAGCTAAAGTTAATAGACATCTTTTTTAAACTGTTATCCTGATGTGTCCTTAAGCTACTTAAAAGAAAGAAGCCATAAAATTGAATAGTAAGTAAAGTTGAAAGTGCTCACAATCCATTGCATGTGTTGTTGCATTACATGTATGTGTCAAAAGAGAGTCAAACTCAAACAAAGCAAGATCAGCTGTTTTTGATAGCCATAGTTGACATTTTGTGTCCCACATCCAATATGATGAATTATACGTTTTTCTATTTTATTTTGTTCTAATAAAAAGAAAAAGCTTTACTTATAATAATTATTTTTTTTTTTTCATAAAAAAATAAAGTAAACAAAAATTTATTTTTAACAAATTATTTTGTAAAAAATGTTGGCACTCTGCTTATCTGATTATTATTTTTATTAACTGAGTCTTACAACTATTATTAAATTTATTAATTATATTATTATTAATGCAAAGGATATATCTACAAAAGCTTAGTGTTCGTAGGCCCTTCCTGTTCTATCAATCCTTTAAAAAGTAAAATTTACTTTACATGTTTGCAAACATTTATTTTATTTAATAAAACAATTTTGTATTACAGCTGATCAATTAAAAAATTATGCATAAAACGTATTGTATATGACTTGAAAGTAGAAACGCATAGAACCCATAGAACGCATTGCACGGACTTTTAGAACTCTTAAGGAATTGAATTTTATCAACTTGGAATGAAAAACAAATGTTGAGCCAATACGAACATTCTAAGACCCCTATACGATATTAAATGTTTGCAAATTATAAGGGCTTGAGTTTTGTTTGTACCTTTTGAAAGATTTTCCTTTTCCCTCTAATAAAGTAAGTTACGCATTAAAAGTTTCAAGTGTGAGCGAGTGTACTAACGGCAAATCTCAATTAGTTAAATATTGTCAATTGTATTTTCAAAATCAGCTGTTTTAATGGATATAATAATGTTTTCACACTGAGGATAAAACCTGGTTTTAAAACAAAATTTGGTTTTAACTTTAAAACCAATCCTTAAAACCTGATTTTAGCATACAAAATAATTCTCATAAAACCATTTTAAAACCTTTTTTGAATTGGTTTAAAGTAGATTTTATGAAATACAACCTTGTTTTATATAGTAGATATTCAGTGCTACCAAGTTAGAAAGATTGAAAACAGCTGATAATTCATTCACATTCACAAATATTCATTCACAAAATGTAAAATCATTTCAATTTTAGAACACATTTTTAAAATTTCTTATTTTTTATATAAACAATAACAGCTGTCGTACAGTTTGTCAAATAAATGTGTGAAGAATAATTACAACAAACACACCTATTTCTACAAAAAATTTATTTTATAATTAACAAATTTATTTGACAAACTGTATTATAAAACCTGATTTTATAAAAATTGTATGTGAACACAAAATCAGCTGTTTGTAGGTTTTAAGTTAAAACCAGGTTTTAAGTTTAGGTGTGAAAACACTATAAAATTTGTTGCCGTTAGCAAGTAGTGGGCTATCAGCTAACAGCTGACTTCACTATAACAATATGGAAAGTAAAAAATGGTTTTAAGGTTGCATTATCTATTGTAAATCCTCCTCATACTCATTGAACTAGATCAATTCCTAAATAAGGGATTGCTGATAATAAGTTTGTAATTACTAGTGGCCCTCGAAATGGTATTTGTCCTTATAAGGTAAACATATCCTTTAAAAGCTGTTCGTATTGTTTAAAGTAAGATAATTACATCAATTATTCAAAGAGTTTTAGTACATTTCTCATCCTACATCTAAATAAATAAAAATAAAACAAAATGATGCTCCATTAGCATGTAGCCTTCGTAGTAATCATCCATAATTTATATCTCGACAAATATGATTAATTCTATGAGGTGGCAAGTTAAGATCAGCAATATAATGCTTTGTTTCAAATTATTAAACAAAGAAATAATAAATATTTAAAATTTAGTGGGATATCAGCTGTCAACTGTCAGCTGTTTATTCACTACTTGGTTATGAATGTCCTTATGAACTGTCAGTAGTAACTGCCTAACGAAATCTTTTTAAAGAAATTTTCGCTTTTCATACGACAAGAAAATTATTATTTATTATTTATTTTTCTCTTTTCTCTAATTCCTAAATCAAAATCTAAGCGATAATCTGCTATATAATTGCGAAGTATCTTCCCACTCTTTTATGAACTTATTCATTCTGAAATAAAAGTTTTATATTGTGCGCCGCCTGCATAATGCATTTGACAGCACGTATATGATGCGCAGCAATAAACTGTCTTTGAATGCTTTGCACGGTTTCGCATTGTGATTATATCTTGTGGCCATTCTCAATATTAACTGGCAAATTTTGTGGAAGAATTTAGTCAAATAATTCTTAGACATTTTGTGTTGCACTGTTGTGTTCTTTGGCTGAGGGTAAGAGGAAAATATTTTCCATTCTCTTTTTGTAGTCGTCATTATTTTAAACCCGAAAAGACTTTGATTTCTTTTAGTTCATAAATTCTCCCTGCCGCCATTACGCCTAAAAATACTAGCACAGCAAATGCATTGAGAACAGCGGCAGCGGACATCCTTTGAAAGCAGTAAAAGGATTTCGTTTCAGTTTTGCAAAAAAAAAATAACATTTTCGCGCAATATTTGATTCTTTTAACAATGAAAGCCGTGGTAAAGAGGCTACACAATGCTTCCCCGCCCCATACAGCTGCACTACCAGCCAAAGACGACAACGATTCATTTGTTGAGACTACAAAAACTTGTCATTCGACTATCCAGAAATCTATTCATATTGTAAAAGTTTTCAAGTGCTTTGCAAAATATTGTAAGAAAGATTGTCGTCAACTCTATTATTGCCGCTATCGAGAAGAAGAGCAACAAACAATTGCATTACGCTGCTCTAATAATTGTGCTGTGAAGGCGGTGCGGCAGATTCCTATAAACTAATGCTGATGATGTTGCTAATGTTGCTAATGCTGCATAATCATACAAAATAAAGTAAAAAAAAAAAAAAAAAACAAAAAAAAAACGCCAAAAATTTCGATTGCTCAGTTTGAATTTGTGTCGTCTTTTTATTCCATTTACTTTTCTGACAACGGAAGACGTTGGCTTTTTATTTAGTGCAAAAAGTGAAAAAGAAAAATATTTTTCGCGTTCCATCAAGGATGTAAATTTTTGGCAAATTACAATAGAAATTACCACTTTTTCCTCGCCAGTCACTACTCAAGTTTAAATAAAATACGCGCTTATTTTAATAATTTATTTTATTGTAGGTAGAAAATTTAAAAAAAAAAAAAAAAAAAAAAAGAGGAAAAGAGCGTTACTGTTGTACAACAAATAAATATCTTAATAATGGAAAACATTAAAATTATACGCCAGAATGGCTTAGGAATAGTCTCCAACATCCAACATCCCAATGGCCCAACGACTCCCACTCACACCATGGCAGTAATCAGACAAGGGCCGCGGGTTTTTGCTTGAAATTTATAAATACAATTTTTGCAAAAGGAAACCAAAAACTTTTTAATATTTTTTTCTTTGTTTTTTTTTTTTGAATTTTGTGAAACTTTCGAAAATCTACTACAATAAAATACGAAAAGAACGTGCAAAACGTAAAACAAAATGTTTTCAAGCCTTTTTTCCATAATTTTTATTAACAGGCAACAACCACGTTGTTGTCTTGCGAACGGAAAAAAACAACTTTATGATTTTTAACATTTTAACATTTTATGGCTTTTTAGAGTTTTTCGATTTGCATAGCATAACAATTAATGTTAAAACCTTTAAGTTACTTTATACCAAAAAAAAAAACACACACACACAAAAAAAATAACAACAACAAGAAGAGGAGCAACAACAACAGCAGCAGCAAAAACAAAAAAGGGAAACCAGCAAAGTACGTCAAAAAGTAAAACTCAAGTGGTAAAAGTTTAACATGTTTTTACAGTTACTTCGACTTCGACTCCGACTCCGACTCCGACTACGAGTACGACTTCGACTTCGACTTCGACTTTGGCTACAATAGTAAATAGCAAATAACAAATAAAATTAAATGTCTGCCGTTACTTGAAAGTGTTACAGTATTCCTTTGACTTTAAGTGTTATTTAATTATATTTCAGTAAAGGCCGGAGAGAAGAATGTCATAAGGAAATTTTTTATTTCTCATTTCTTTCTCTTTCTCCTTCTCTTTTTTTTTTTTTTTTTTTTTTTTTTTTAAGAAAATATTAATAAAATGTTGTCATTTTGCCACCTTTAGGCCTCATTAATTCCTGTTGAAAATCATCACGCGAAAATTTGTTGATTTAGGTTGATTTTCCTTATGAAATTATGATAATTTCTGGCAAACAACGGAAAACTTGGAAGTCTTGGTTTATCACGAATTTATCAGTTATTATTATTTGTGTTCACGGCAGAGTTCTGCATGGTATGACACCAACCCCATTTCACTCCTTTAATCCTCTTTCTTACTTTTCGAATTAACGTTGACTGGCTCTGCTCCAAAGTATTTAGGCATGTGTGTTTGTCTGTATGTATGCCTATTCTGAAGGGAAATCTTTCTTTAATTGTACTGAACTGGAGAAAGTAGAAGTAGTAGTAACTAATTTTCATTAAAAGGATTAAAAAAAAAAACGAAACATGTAAATGGTTCTGGAAGTTACAATCTGCAAAGAATTTTGTAAAGCAGTGGCGTAGATGGCCTTCCGTCAGTTTCATCCGCCAGTTCTCAGTCCGCTCTTTATTTGGTTGCAGCTTTTTAGGGTCTCCAAGGACTACGTATCCTTATAGCAGGCTGTAATGATATTCGTACATGCGTTGGCAAGTGGAGGGAAAGACATTTCCCATTATGCTAGATGTCTTTAAACCGAAAATTGTTCTCTGGACATTGTGAAAAGTGGAGAATAAATTGGATTTGCAGTGGGATATGATTAGCAAGGCTCAGTTGGTCTACATTAACTCAAATTTTTTTTTTTATCGAACTAAAGCTAAAAAGCTTTTGGCTTGACCGCTGGAAAAGAGCCAGGTTTGAGGCAGGGATCGAACAAGCGACCTCTCGCTTAGTAGGATGTGGATTATTGATTCGGCTACAAAGGCATTTGACATATCGCAATATAAAATAATAAAATATATAATCAGAGAAAGAGTAGAACTCCTTAGAGGCAATTGTAGAAAAGTGTGCTTGGCATTCACGGTGCTCATGGATTAGTTGTGTTCTTTGAAATTTGTAGCCTCGCACAGGAGCTTCCAGTATAAGCATACCGGTGGATGATAACGCCAAATTGTGGCAGGAAGTAACTGAGTTGGCAACACATATTGTGTGTGATGTGAATGCCCTTCCTTGTGCTTTATTACATTGAGAATCACTCACCATGATATTCTTGGTAGCTGTTCAATAAGACTTTAGTCTGAGACATATGAATGCTATAGGTGCGAGCATGCTGCAGGTTGAACACTTGCTAATTTTGATAACAGAGTCTCTATAATATCCATATGCTACTAAGGATATGTCACTTGTATGTTGTATAGGAATAAAAAAGAACGAGTAATGAACTGTCATAATTCCCTAGCTTTCACATTCGCCACCATGAATACTCTCTATAAAGTTTTACTTCTTTTTAATGTAGGAAAACCCGAACTCCCAACACAAAATGTCTATTTTCTACATATTGCGAAAAATAAGTATCAAGGAGAGGGCGCCAGAAAGACCGAAAGCGAGGGAGCGGGAGATATAGTTGTTTGTCAGGCGAAAACAATTTTATGCATGTTAATGAATCAATGCACAGCTAGAGAACATTTGCAATACTCCAGCCATTTCTATAACCGGAATATCTGAGGGCACGTTGTGCAACTGTACTTTTTTTTAAACCAATTTCGTTTGATTATTCCCCTCTAGATTGTGTGCTATTGAAGTAATGCATGGTATGAATAGCCATTATTAACTCACCCGCAGTTTATGATGATTTTTTCTTAAATTTAAATATCCAGAATTCCTTTTCCCTTACTCGCGAAGTGGCTCTCACCAAGTAATAAACGAAAATGTATACAATACTTTTTTGATGTTGTTGTTGTTGTTGTCTTTATTAGCTTTTGAAATCATCATAATCGCTTGCTTAGAAATTCAAAGAAATTGCTTATGTACGAGTAAGTAACGTTAAGGCAAAAGTATCGTTCCAACTTCTACTATACATTCCCGCATTTTCAATTATGAAAATATTCAAATTTATATTTTTGTTATTTTTGTTATTTTTGCAATTTTATATACCGTTTTTGATTATGAAACACCACCTCGACGAGGTTGTTCAACGTTGGTTTTGTTAATGCTGATATCAGGTAATTTCATTTGACGTTACAATAACTGTCAAATTACTTCGATTAGCATAGAAATGGTGACATTTTCTTAACTTTATAACGCGTTATTTCTTGGCTGGTTCGTGCTGGCAGATTATAATGGTGCTGCTGCTGATGGAGTATTTTTCCGCTGACATATAAAATTTTTCAGGCACGGCTGGTCATTACGATTGCTATTTTATATTTCTATAATGTTTTGAATTTTTGGATGCTGTAGTGCTGGCAGGAAATTTGTGTATTATTTTAAGCATAAACTTTTTAATAATGTCATTAGAAAGTTGGTAATCTCTTGCATATAAGGTGTGGAGAGAATTATTCTCCCAATAAAATTAAAAATTTAAAGGAGAAGGCGGATAAATTTATTTTCTCATTCCTCTACAGCTTCCCCTATAAAGTGTAAGAATTTATATAATTTATATTTATATGTGTGTGTGTGCTGGCATTTGGCTAATTGCAAGAAATTAATTAGTCTGACATTGCAAATGGCGGCTGGTGAATGGCAAGTTAGCAATGAAGTGACTTACTGGTAACAAGTAATTCCTGAGGTTGGGTTACTTGAGGAAATTTGTAAGTGGATAAGTCACTAAGAAGGATAACGAACCCACGAAACTTTAGTCACTTGCAATTGGCGATTTTATTAACGCCTCACTTCCTATCCGAGTTGCTTAAAGACGATTCTAAGTATTAAGAAAAATATGTGGACTGTTTGTAAGAGTAAATGTACTCTAACTGATCCTGGCTACGGCTACTCGTCTCCTATAGGAGAAATGGCACAAAAAGCTCACCAGAAGGGTTGTAAAGTAATTTACAACATTTCCTCTTTATTTGATAAGTTTATATTGTGAGTGTTACCTAACCTGAGTGGCTTTCCAGATCTCTCCTCCGACAAGCCGAACTTAAAGGGGTGTCTCTAAATGTAATCTTCACAAGGTTAGTGGTCGCACGGCAAACTTCGAACACTAAAGCTTCATTGTCGTGAACAAAATACATATCGTCTACATCATATAGCAGTATGTTTGAATGATGGCTGCAACATACACATCAAGCATAACACTTCAATCATACATATGGTATATGTATCTCCATGCATAGATATGCATCATACATATACATCTTGTATTTTATAGACTACGTCTTTAGCGAATAACTAACTTTCATTTAGCGCCCCCCCCCCCCCCCCAACCCCTTTTCCTATAAATCTTTAAATTTAAATATTTGGAAATTATTTGCATGAAGGAAACTAAATTCATTTCAAATTCCTTTTTCCTAATTTTGAAAGCAAATGTTGTTTGAAACGCCTTAAAACCACCAGTAGTAATTGATTACATGAAGTAGGCATTCTAATAAAAGCTAAAAATTCCACGAAGGAAAAAATGGAAAATGTTGGCTTTGCTTCAAGCCTGGCAAATGTATCGTATACAGGAAAACTTTCTGAAGGAACAGCATTTGATTAAAATCTTGAGCATATTGGCAAATTAATAATTAAAATGGATTTACGAGTCCGGCTGTAGATTACATGAGAGCATTCTTATTATTTATTCATTTATTATTCGTTTAAATTTTTAAGAAACCCTGGCAGCAACATTTCGAAGAAAGAATATTTTTTTTTGGGAATTGTAATGAAAATCGTATTTACAGGATGCAATTTTTCAAGCAATTACCACCCCACTCTTTCGCTGCCCAGAAGTGTGAAAAAGCCCATGGCCTGCCAAAATTGGCCTGAGAGATTTTATTGGGACTTCCAATGGCCCCTGTTGGCTCTTTGTCAGCTGTATTTCATTTAAAGAGCGAGTGTCCTTAATCAATGATTAGTGTTACAGCAGTTCTAAGAATCACCTCCTCATTATTTATCCTTTTAGCAACAACTATTTGTTAATAAATTATTTTTTGAATGCGTCTAAAAGAAATTTATTAAAATGAACGCCAAAAACTTTATTTTAAATTTACAACCAACACAAATTATACTTTCCAAGTGACACAGCTTACGACGAGTACGTCGTCGTCGCACAGGTGATACTTTGTGAAGGGTAAAATTTTTTTGAATTATACTCACGATGCGAAAAAGTATACGCGTGCAAACGAACACAAACGGATGTGAACGCCAACGACAAATTTTTTGCTTGAAACACATTCATTTGGCAATGCTTCCTCTGTTCTCTGTTCCAGCCAAAATACAGCGCCACATGCACATCGCCACATATACCCGTACGTGCAACCATGCATGTTTGTGTGAGTGTAAACATGTAAATGCGTATGTATAGTGAGAAGATAAAGTTTCTACCAAATTTTCTTCCTTGTTTCATATTTTATTATTTTCAAAACTCTCAAGGATTTATTAGTGAGCCTAGTTCACCTGCCGTTAACTGCATCTTCTTTAGAGAGTCCTTGCTGGTCCTGTATTAATTTTAGTGGATAAAAAATCTAAAGCCATTTGTGTTTAATTGCGTGCGTGCAGACTAAATAAGTGAGTATGTGGAGTTAAAAAAACTTAAATACAACTTATGTGAAACATCAGGAGGGCTGATGTTCAACTAAAATCTTGAGCAACAAATTAGTGCCCCATAACTGCCGTTCACTGCCAACAAGTGTAGGCTGATTAGCCTGATAAGATTTTGGAGAGATCTTATGGCGTTTTCTTTTCTATAAAAAAAAAGCAACACTACCCGCAGGGAGGGCAATTTTCTGTTCTTTTCTCAAAAATGTGTTGCCCTGCGAAAGGGTTGCGTGTTCTTTTCTAAAAAATGTTGCCCTTCCGCAGTGCAAAAGGCATTGAACTTTTTTCTAGTTTCGGTTCTTTTCTCGTTACATAAAAAATTGCACTTTCACAGGGCGGGCAAAACATTTTAAAAAGGCACCTTTTCACAGGGCAACTCTTTTAATGTAGAAAAGAAAACGCCATTAGTGACTTCTTCTTGGTTTTCGCCCGTATACGAATGTTGCTGAAAGAAGTCTTTTTTTCGATGGCCTTGAAAAAAGCTTTTAAAAGCTTTTCCTCTTTTTCTAATTTGTGTAACGAGATCTTATTGACTTCTTCTTGGTTTTCGCCCGTATACGAATATTGCTGAAAAAAGCTTTTAAAAGCTTTTCCTCTTTTTCTAATTTGTGTAACGAGATCTTATTGACTTCATCTTGGTTTTCCCCTACGATCCTCTAAAAGATATTCGTATACGAATATTGCTGAAAGAAGTCTTTTTTTCGATGGCCTTGAAAAAAGCTTTTAAAAGCTTTTCCTCTTTTTCTAATTTGTGTAAAGAGATCTTATTGACTTCATCTTGGTTTTCCCCTACGATCCTCTGAAAGATATTCGTATACGAGTATTGGTGAAAGAAGTCTTTTTTCCGGTGGCCTTGAAAAAAGCTTTTAAAAGCTTTTCCTCTTTTCTAATTTGTGTAACGAGATCTTATTGACTTCTTCTTGGTTTTCCCCTACGATCCTCTAAAAGATATTCGTATACGAGTATTGCTGAAAGAAGTCTTTTTTTCGATGGCCTTGAAAAAAGCTTTTAAAAGCTTTTCCTCTTTTCCCAATTTGTGTAACGAGATCTTATTGACTTCTTCTTGGTTTTCCCCTACGATCCTCTAAAAGATATTCGTATACGAGTATTGGTGAAAGAAGTATTTTTTCCGGTGGCCTGGAAAAAAGCTTTTGTATTGCAAAGTTGCCTTGGAAATGACAACGAACTGGGGAATTTGATATGAAAAATTGATTCCTTTAATTATAATTCTGTTCCTCTTTGTTTTTTAATTTGTGTAAAAACCACAATGTATAAAAATTAGACAAACATCTGTGAATTTAACCCTTTTCATTTTAATGCTATTCTTGTACATATATATCAGGAATATGGTTCTTAAATATGAACACGGACTACAATATAATCTCTTTTTAATATTTAATCCAGTAGCCGCGTTTGTTTGCCGAAAACAAAATGACAATTAAAAGATGTGGGCATCCTGTTTAGTTTTTTATTTACTTAAAAAAGAAAAAAAATTAATAGTAGAGAAACAAGATTGTAATAAAAAGTATCACTAAATGGGCACATCTACAAAACGCACAAATAAAGTAAACGGAAATGTCCTAAAAAAGGATTAATACAATCAAATTACCTTTTTTTTCCTTCTCGAAGAAGAAAAAAAAAATGGGAGAAGGGCTAGGTGTTGCTGCAGATAAAAATTAATAAAAAATGCCACGATACTACTGCACGTACTACAAATCTTTTAATGTTTGCCTTGTCTATCCACGGAAGTGATCCTTGTTTTATACACCCCTTTTTATTTTATTTGTTTATCCGTAATTTTTATAACAAAAATGCGTGTCTTTTTTTTTACTAAACACTTTAAATATGGAGGCGTGCTAAAAAGAAGTAAATTGCGTCTATACTTTCTAGCGAAAAGAAATTTAAATGGCTGAGGAAAAAATCGTGCACATATTTAATTTAACAGTGAGCAGTATTCGTTGTAAATAGCCGGAAATTAAATAAGCTTTCATTTGCAATTTGTTTAGGCTTAGTTGTACTTAATTGCACTAGTTACATATAGCCAAGCTTATTTGGAATGACAACTCTTTCTCATCTTTTGTGCATGCAAATTTCTCTCCTTCTGTAAATTCCCAAGGCTGGAAAACTTAAACTACTGGGAACTTAATTGAGGCCAATGGTTGGTTGGGTGCTTTCGTCGTCAAAACCAAAACTGGTTTATATACGCAATAATAAAAGGGTTCGGTGGGAATTCGGCATACCCCGCGGACTCTGCAATACAGTTCACGTTTTTTATTTAGCCCTCCACCAACTTTTCTAGAAGTGTTTTCAAAAATTGAGTTCCTTCCATTATCCATTTTGGGTTTATCTCTATATGAAATTTGCTCCAAATGTTACCCGACTTTGATTTTATATATTTGATTTTTTAAATTTTATAGCGAAATTGTCTTTAAATTAAATTGAAAGATTTCGAGCAATTAATAGAAATCACATAATTACCTCCGTGTTACAATTGCAATTTTATTAGGGAAATTTCATACATAATTTTTAATTGGCAGCTGATAAAATCAACGACTGTTCTAAGAAAACGTATTGCCTCATAATCTGCATTGGCACCTAGGGAAATTCGCATAGAACATGGCTTTCTGGTTGAAGGTGAAAGATATGAAATAGGTTTCATATAGAAAATTTCTTTGAAATTAAACAAAAACTTCAAGTCATTGGCAATTATTTTTAAAAAGTACTTTTTCCAACTGGCATTGTTTTTCTATAAAGTACAGTTTCAAAAAAAGTTCGCATGTAATAATATATAACTGTACCAAAAAGGAAATTTTTTAAATGTACCTAGTCTCAAAAGAGAAAGTCTCTTAAAAAAGGAAATTGTCTTGGAAAAGTACCTTCAAAAAGGGCCTCCACCGAAAATACCTCTACTTAGTGTTTATATTTCTAAATAACACCACATTAAAGAAGGATATACTGGTTTAAAGAATATAGTAGAAACCTACAGCATATTGCATATTTGCAATATTTGCAAATCGTTGATATAACAGAATATTTGAGGAGAAAAAGTACCAAAACGATGTACCATTTTTACACCTTTTTACTCAGTTGAAATACAAGTACACACAAAGTGTTATTAAAATTAAACTTTTTTTAAAATTTTCCAAAAGTTTTTCTTTATTTATCAATAAGTATCTTGTACCCTTTAAAGTAATCCCCTCAGATATAGTACCCTTAAGCCAGCGTTTTTTCCACTCCTCGAATCACTTCTGAAGCGCACTTTTTGGTATCGCCAACATCTCCAGAATCGATTATTCTGATACATCCGTAGAAAAAGGTAGCAAAAGGTTTGGCTTTTATCAATGTCTTCGGTTTCGGGAAGAGAGGCATTGAAAAGAGAACTGATGTCATATTTCCGTAAGCAAATTCATTGTACGAGGTGTGATCAAAAACAACCGGTATTTTCAATTTTTTCCAAAAGTTTTTATTTATTTATCAGTAAATAAATAATTATATATAATTATTATTGTACCCTTCAAAGTAATCCCCCTCACGAATGATACTCTTAAGCCAGCGTTTTTTCCAATCGTCGAATCACTTCTGAAACGCGCTTTTTGGTATCGCCAACATCTCCAGATTCGATTTTTCTTTTATCTCTTCAATCGTAGCACAAGGCTTTCCTTTCATTGGTGTCTTCACTTTAGGGAAGAGGAAAAAGCCAAAGAAGGTCAAGTCCTTTGAATACGTTGTTTGAGGCATGATAACGGTTTTGTTTTGGCCAAAAACTAGAGCATAAGTATCGATGTGTGAGGCAGTGCGTTATCATGTTGCAAAATGCCTGATTGGTTTCTCCACACTTCTATGCGTTTCTGTAGAAATGCTTCGAGAAAATGGCAAACAACTTCAAGGTAGTATTCCTTATTGACCGTACGACCTTGGGGCAAGAATTCATGATGCACTTCGTCATTGCAATCGAAGAAAAGAGTGAGCAAAACCTTCACATTTGATTGAACTTGGTGTGCTTTTTTCGGTCTTCGCTGCTCTGGACGCTTCCATTGGGATGATTCGGCTTCGGTTTCAATGTCATAGCCATGTGACCATGATGACCACCAGTTATGATCTTTTTAAGCAAATCTTCATCGTAATTGACGATGTTCAATAGCTCCCATGCAGCATACATATAGAAGACTTGTGTATTTGAAATTAACGGTTGTGTCTTGATTACTCCTCGTACATGGCATTAGGGCCAAGTAACGAAATGAGATGATTACATGTTTTACACTTGTCTGTTTGATTTCTGAAATTTATCCGAGAGGAAATCCAATCTCTACTAGTTTTTGCTTTTTGCATTGAGCGATTATGTGTCGATTAGTCAGTCGGTATCGTTGAACTGTCATGCACACGTAAATGAAATGCAAATGAATCTCAGGGATCTTATCTATACACCCTCGTCCACTAAATACGTTCTGAATTTAAAAGTTTGGTGAAATTATTAATTGCATGTGTATTATTTGTAGTACAACCGCATTTTCATCATTTTAATTTGAAGGATTCCATGCCATTATAGTATAACTCGGTCTTGTATGTCAGAACAACCACACACATATTTTCTTTTTAGAATTTCTTTTTTTTTTCTACTTTTTGCATGAGAATATTTTTGGCGAAATATTACAGTCATTTTGTTAAATACATATTTTCGTTATCCTTTAACACCTTGATAAATGTCTGTATTACCTGTTTAAAGTATTTTGTTAAGTTGAACAGCAATTTATAAGAAATATTTGTTGCAAGGCAGGAGGAGGAAACATTCCAAATAAATGGTTTTCAGTCATTTTGGCGAAATTCCACTAAATAAGCAAAACGGAATAGTGGCATTAAAAAAAGTAGTAAATAAATGGCAAAATATGAACAAACCTAAAGGATTTAATGGGACATTAAAAATTTTATTGCCATGCAAATGAAATGCGTTCACAACAGCTTGGAGTAGAGGAGGGCTGTGGGTTGTATTTTTTGGCTTTCATTACAAATCCATTGTCTATAAAGCAAAGATGAAGATGCTGATGACAATTTTTGGTGGCCTCTTAAATGCCAAGTAAGCAACCAAGCACTACGACTCCTGCCTGCTCAGACATCTACTCGTACTTTTTTCTTTTTTTTTATGACTTTTCATTTTTTTTTTTTTTGTTTTGTTTTTTTGTTTCTGTTATTAAATTTTTCAAGTCAATGTTGAATGAATGTTCGTTAAAACGATACAATGCGAATTGCAGATGGAATTTTTGTCAAGTTAAGCACAAAATGACACTGATTATTATTATTATTATTATTATTATTATTTAGCGTTTGACAGACTAAAGTACGAGTATGCAGGACTGCTTAACTCGCTCACTTAAAGGGGGGCGGAGGTTGTAATTGAAATTTGTCAAGGTGTTTCTATCAAGCAATCTGTGGTAATCAGGCAAACACCAAAATGCGTATCCAGATTTCATTTTACTTCTAATGTAAAATTTTTATTGTTTCTTTTTTTTAACTTTATTAATGTCGGTCATAATTTAAAATAATAAAATTTAACTTTCAACGCTGCTTATAGTCGTAACTCTTATCGTTTTGAGCTTCAAAAATCATTAATTATCCTTTTTTGAAAATGTGTCTTCGTTTGCACCTGCTTTGTAACGTTGTTTATATATATATACATACATATATATTTTTTTGTGCTTTCCAAAAATATTGTTTATGGCTTCGATATTTATGCATCGGCACGTTTCTCATTGGCTTTTGAGTAATCAAAAAGGATTTAACTGACGCCAAAAACCGTTTTGTTTAATAAGTTTTTGGTTTCTACTCATTCATTGATACATACACACATTTACTTCGTAATATGCACACGTGTATGTGAGAAAAGCTGTAAGTACTGTTGTATGTGTTTCCTAACGTACCACAAAATCGTTTGTTTTTCTCGCTGATTGTTATCCTTTGCTAGCAAACGAAAAATTACACAGCAGTTTTACAGAATGACAAAGGAAATGTATTTGTTGTTGTTTGGTGATCGCTAACACGCAACAAAAATTTATTTGTTATATTTTAGTTTATTGAAATTGTTCTTTGATGCTTTAAATACCCAAAAAAAAAAAAAAAAAAAAAAAAAGGATACGTAGGATACTTCATCAAGGTAGCTGCAGGACACAATGCAAAGGTATACTTTTCACATAATCAAAATGGTGTAGAATACAAACAAATTTTTCTCCTGGCCTTTTTTCCATCGAAACGAAATACTCTCCGTGGCTTAGTTACCAGATTTTGGCCTCACGAGTCACCTGGTACCTTTTAGTAATGGCATACGTTTTTTTTATTGTGTTGATTAGGCTAAATGTTATTGAGACGAGCATAATATATATGGTTTGCGCACTATGGTCTCACAGATGAAATCCAAATCCCAAATCCAGATTCTTTTAATAAATGCACAACATTTGGTGCACCCTGTGCTTTTCACTTGGCATAAGCAGATTATATATTTTCATTCATTAGTAAAAAGAAAAAATATTTTCCATTAATTTTATGCATTTTATTGAATTTGCCAGAATACGCGATAAAATTAAATTTATTACGAGTCAAGTGTAAAGTACGTGAGTCACCGCCCCAAGAAGCTGATTGTTCTTTTCAATGCTCATCTTTCATTGGATATTTTTTTTTTTGTCTTTTAAAAGGGCAATACAATCTGCTGGATCTATCTCATTTGTCAAATCATTATTTCTTTAGAGGAAAACCCACTGAGTAAAAGCAAGTCAATACTAAATTTGAAGAGAAATGGTTTCGAGTAGATGGGAAAATTGAGTTTTTTTTTTTACTACAGAAATGTGACAAAAATGTGACATACACACATACACACACCCAATCAGCTGTTGCTTGACCTTTTCGCTTTACTGATCTCCATCTAAAAATGATATGTAGGAACATTTTTATATGAGAAATTTTGTTAACGATTATTTACTTATACTAGTACATTTACTTATTTATAGTATATATATATTTATACTATATACTTATTTATACTATATATATAAATATGTACTTATATATATTTACTATATTTATAATACTTATATATTTATTACCAGTATATTTACGATTTACGAGATGCATGAGTTCAGATTCAGAGCACCACTGATTTTTAGCACTTGCCGTACATGCTGGGAGTTTTACCAATATCTTTTTCGATAATCTTTTATATACGAAAATCTACATCAAGACAAAAATCGGCATCGTCATTAACGCTGCTTGAAGCTTTCCGCAACGAGTTTGCTTCAACGAAAATGGAAAAGTTCTAACCGCATATTTGCTAATTATACAATGTATTCATGAAATCTTAAATAAATGTAAAATTCGCTTCATTACAAAAACTGATTAACGCATTTCTGCAACATGAATTTGATACTTTACAAAAAAGGAGCGACTTCCTTTGCTTCTACTCGTCAGCTAAAATGATTATTAATGCTTGTATGGTAAAGAGTATTTAACATAAGTAATATTAATACCATTTTCTATAATTTATATCTGAACGTTTTTCCTTCTGCAAATGCCCTCAAACACATTCATGCATACACAGATCTTTTCGTATGAATAAATAAAATAAAAAAGATTTGCAAATATATTTTATTTAGAGGAAACAGCAAAGAAAAAATATTTTTACGTGGCCAGTAATTTATTTTTTTAAATAATTTTTTTTTTTTTTTTTTTTTTTAAATGTGTAGAATTTTTCTGCTTAATATGCGAAAGTGGTAGAATATAAATAGAAATGGAGAACATGTAAAAAATAAAAAACTGTCATTTGTAATTTAAGCAAAAGCTTATAACTCAAACCTTTAATATTATAGTCGGACAGAAGTGTATAGTTCAACCGTCTAACCCTCCAACCATTTGAAACCCATACCCGCTACTACTGGGGCTTAACACCAACCCACTGGCCGCAATTGGTAGCACATATGGATTCCGCTGTATTTTTTCTCAATATGAAATTAGTATCTTGCCGAGTCTTTTTTCTCCTTAATGTTTCATTCATTCATTCATTCATTCATTTTTATATTTTTATTTGAATTTAATTTTTTTTTTTATTTATTTTATAACGTTGGCAAAACTTACATGATGTCGTATCATCATCATAACAAGATTGTAATTGTATCTTTTTTTTCTTTTTTTTTTTTTGTGTTTGTGTATTTCTATTTCTTTTTGTCAGTTATTATGGTTCTTTAAAGCAGGCACGCCACGCCTTTACACATGATTTTTACATTCTACTGTAGATAATGATTTTATATGGAGATGGAGTCTTATAGAGAATTGCTGCATAAATTTAGCTCGTTGGAGGAAAAGCTGTAATGATATATTAAGAAAATATATAAAGTATATTCCAAAGGTAATTTGTACTTTTGTTGCTACTATTTTGTACTGCTGTGAGCGGCCCATTTAGTACTCTCTCCAATGGTTTTTAATAAGGCTATTTTTTGAGCCAAACTAAATGCCCTGAACAATCAGATTTCATTCATTCAAAATTCTTCCTCCTCGCTTGAAATTGAACAATCACAAGTGAGGCAATTGTATAAGAATCACTGGTAAATTTGGCTCGAAACCACCTAAAACCGGTGATTTATGCAGAGCTGGACACTTTCATTTTCCATACTTCTATCACACAATCTCTTTGAAAGTTAAAAAACCAACATTTTCAAATATTTTTTATAATAAAAATTATTTAATTATAAAAAAAAAAGTTATATATTATTATTTATATATATATTTTTTTTTATTTAATTTGAGCAAACTTTTCGATAAAAAAAATTAATTACAACTCTAAGACAGTAAATACAATTTTGACGAGCTTGAATACAAATACTTAGATAACATAAGAAATCAAAATTAAAGTATTAAAAACAAAATAAAAATTAAATTATTAAAATAAGTTAAAACGAATTTAATCGGTTAAAACTAATGGCGCTGCTGATATCTTGTAAATGTCAAAATTTCTTTCCGATGTTTAATTCTTGAAGCACAACAAAATTTTCCCATTTTTCAGTTAAAATAGAATATGAAAGTAAAACGAAAATATTAGAAAACTATAAAATTTGTTAGAAAAGCAGGGGGAAGGATAACATATTTTATCTTATCTAAATTAATTTAAAGATTTAATTATTATTTTATATAATTTTTTTCAAGTATTTAATTTGTTTATTTTGTATTTGTTTTTTAGCCAGTATTACTCGCCTTTTTATATGTTTTTAAGCGAAACATTAAAAATTAAAACATTTTCGAATATTTAAAATGTTTCTTTTGCTTGCAAAGCCATCTGAGCTCTTAAGGTCACCGGATCTTGTATAGACTTTGAGTAAATATTAATATCAATTTCCTTTGATGTCAGCTGTTTTCTATATCAGCTGTTGCTTATATCATTTTATAAATTTCTTCTGATTTTAATAGTTTTATATGGAAAATATACAGCAAACATAAACACAATGTCTCATGTATAATATAATTTTTTAAATCGTTAAAATGTGGAACCAGTTGTTAAGGAATGTTGTCAGCATTTTCATATTAAAGCTGTCAAATCAAAGCAGTTGTAAGAACAGCTGATTGTCTTCTTTTTATTTAGATTATTAAAATCACAAGGTAGTGGCAACTGGGCGATTCCTCAGCCTTGGCTTGAAATCATTTATCCTTAAATATTTATAATATTAAGTACAGGGTTTTTTATTTGAAAACTACCCATTTCTTTAGTTGACAAAAGGTTTTAGTAGGGTTGATTCATGGTCTTAATATTTCCCTGCTGTATTTTTCTACAATTCTTGTTTATTGTTTCTTTACGGGGCATAAGTAGTAGCAGAGTAGTATTGAAACCATTTCCATATTAGTATATTTGGTTTAAATTTTTTTTTTTTTGTCCTGCACATGTATGCCTGTCATTTATATTATCCTGTCGTTCATTTTTTTGTTTCTAGTTTTTATGTTTGGGGTTTAGAAGAGAGCCCACAAGCGGGCAGCAGAGTATCATGTTCTCTGGAAAGACAGTGGTGACCGTTTTCATATTATTAAAATGTGTGACAAAGCAAACAAAACGAACGAGTTGTAACAAAATATATAAAAATTATTTAAAATGACAATTAGGCGTCCTTTTTTACATTTTTCTTGTTAAAATGAATTGCTCAAAAAAAAAAAAAAATTATCATTTTATGGCTGGAAAGTAAAAAGAGCATAGATGTTTAGCATAAATAATGTAATTAAAATTAAAATGTAAAAAAGAATAGAACGTACAGATTCCTGCAATTGTTAGCCGCATTCGGAAATGCAAAAAAAAAAAATGGAAGGAAGAAACACATGCATACGAGTATAAATATTACATATTAGCGAGAGTGCTACTTGCATATCCACGGCTGCATACGAGTACGTGCATACACTCATTCATAGATATTTACATTTATTAGTGGAAAGTTATAAAACAATTCTTGAAAAATATTATGAATAAAGATTAAGGACGACTAAACGAAATCTCGCAACGATTTGAATTCACTTTAGACTCAAAGAACATCGTCACTTTTGAAACACAATTTGGTTTCTCTCCGATAAGGGGCCATAACATGGTGCTGTTTTTAATTTTTTTTAATTAAAAATATTACACAGTAGCACCCAGCGCACTAGTAGTTTGATATATTTTCCTTATGAAAATTGCTATTCTTTGTTAATGAAAGCTCTAAAGCTTCAAAAGCTGTTTGATTTAAATTAATTATGGAAAAAGAAATCTCAGATGCAGTTGCAGACGAAATTTATAATAATATCACGGTGATTTTAAATCACAAACAGTTTTGAAATCACGGAGGTGATTTCTTGATGTTCTGAATATCAGGAGATTTTTTAATTTTCCACATGATTTTCTTTTCCGCAATCACTTGCAAACAGCTGATTTGGTTTGGTAATACATTATCCTGCAATCGAAAGTTAAAATGAAATTACAAACTAATTATAATTGTTATTAACTTTATACCAATTATTATAAATAAATTTGAATTATGTTTCAAATCAATAATTTAATTCAATTAATTAACAATATTTTTCTCATCTCTTACATTTTGTGAATCTGGTAACTTCAGATGTATTTTCGAACCAAAGAAAACTTTGATTTTTCTTTAATAGCAGAAGATATATTTAATTCATTTTGTTTAAAATATATAATAATAATATTGCATAAATAAATAAAAACAATATTTATAAAAGAGTTAATTAGTTGTTTATTAAATTAAAAACAAAATAATTGAAAAAAATGTGGAAATGATTTCAGATCGGTAGTCCTTTAAATGAACAGTTTGAACACCACAGAACACCATTTCTGTGATTTGAAAACACTTTCGTGAAAAGTGATTTACAGAAGACTCCCGCTAATTTATTTATTTATCCATATAGCCATCTTAAGCTTTTGCTGCTGTACTGTAATACTTATGGACTCCGATCAGTAGTCGCATACATTTCATTCAGTTGGTGGAAGGAAATATCCTTTTTATATATTCCTCTCTTATGAACAGTATGAATAGTTTTAAATCACGAGATTATAAAAATTTTTGTGCATAGAACACCATTTCAGTGATTTGAAAACACTTTCGTGAAAAGTGATTTGCAGAACAGCCCCGCTAATTTATTTATTTATCCATATAGCCATCTTAAGCTTTTGCTGCTGTACTGTAATACTTATGGACTCCGATCAGTAGTCGCATACATTTCATTCAGTTGGGGGAAGGAAATATCCTTTTTATATATTCCTCTCTTTCACAAGCTTTTCTTAAATTATTTACTACTTCAACGAATTTATACTTCTTCAAACTGCAGTTTTGTGTAAAAATGAGCAGACTCCTTCAATCCCATTTGAGTCAGATAAGTAAATAATGGTTTCATATTTCTATGACGTTTTACAACAAGATAAAAGTAAAACTGCCAACATACCGCTGGCAATAATAATTTTGTTTTGACTAATTGAAATAATTTAAATTTTGATTACTGATAAACGAACCGTTTCGGTTTTTATACAACAGAGAGCAAAACCAAAGCAATTATGCAGCATCATCCCACAAATCGAGATCCGCATAGACTTTTATTAACTTATATTTGGGAAGAGGGAGGGAAAACTATTTTCAGCTTCCTTAACAGAGCAAGTAGTATTGCTTGTGTACGTGGCTGGATGCATGTGTATAGTGTAGTGTAGTGTTGGCTAAAGCAAATTTTATGAACAGTGTCTAATAAAAATGGCGAAATGAGTTTTATAAATATCGTAGTTATTTTTCCGCGTTCTAATTTCATTACAATTCAGGACCAAGCAAGGATTAACTTCGTAATGCTCTGCCGGCTCCCATGCTCATTGCAATGCTTCAGCCTCAGCCTCTTTTTTAAAGTTCATAGAGAAACTGATATCATTGTATATTTTCCCCCTACCAAAACCTTACACCAGGCTTAGGCAACACCTACACCGCACAAGTCTGGCTCTAATTCGTCATCTCGTATGGACTGCAGTTAAATGAAGAAGCTTTTTAAAAATTTATTCTAGTAAGCTAAAACAAATATTGGTTATGTTAATCCTTTTGCCACTTCCTTTAGATCTGACACTTTTTTTCATTCTACTTAGAAAGGTTTCGACGTAGTTTTTCATTTCATTATTATCGCCAAGTGATTTTCAAACAAGAGCAGAGCATGTCCTTTTTCACCACCTGAATGAAGATGTGACCCATAGAGTGCTCAGTGAAAGAACTTTTTTTGGTGCACTTCAAAGCCGTGGTACCTCTACCCCGACTCTACTGTGAAGAATTTGAAAATGCACGCGTACACGGTTTTTCGCTTTCACAGTACATGTAAGATTCTGCTCTAAGCCCAAAAAAAAATCCCCAAATTTCAAATCTGAGGTTGACTTTGTGACTATTTTGACTGCGTTGGCAGGAAGAGCGAACAAGAAGAATATGAATACGTACTTATTGAAAAATACCTTTAAGCCATTCAGTAGTCAGCAGTACTCGTAATATTAAATATATAAATAGACACACATCCACGCACACATACACATATCTGGAAGGTAGGAAAACGTTTGTACACAAATAGGTATGCTCTACAAATATTTAGTTAAAAAGTACACGGATTGCAACAGATTCTACAAGCATGCCAGTCTACACACACACACATTCGCACATACAAAAAGCTCTGCATTCAAACACATGAACTTTATGGTTTGTAAAAACCAATGCTGAATTGAGTACAGAGTGATTGTAACTGGAAAATCAACCAAGTGAATGATTCGTTTATACCATTGTCCGTTTGGAGTTGTTGTTACAGCTGGCAATGATGTTTGGTGCACGTAGTTAATGATAATAAGGACAAGATGAAGGCTTCTCCAAGCTCTACACTTACTACACTAACATACCTTTTTCGCAATTTGCCTTCTGCTGATCAACACCATACCATCATCGCTTTACCTGCTGTTGTACGTATTTGGATTTTGGTTACTGTTTTGTTGCTTTCCTTCCGTTTCTTATGCCTTTACTCCGGTGAAGTTTTTCCTTTTTTGCGAGGCATTTATTTGTTGTTATTTCACTATTTTCATATATTTTGTTGGTCATGCCTGTGTTGCATCTTGATTGTTACAACTGTTGATTTCTGTGGTGATAAGAGACTGTGGTTTCCACAAGCACTTTTTATTGAAATCGTGGGACAGTCGCTTCAATCATATCAGGAAAAACATTAAAATATATTTTGTTTCTTTATGCAAAATTTTTAATGTCCCCCATATCAGCTGACTTTGTTGGCATCACTTCAAGTCCACAACATCAGTAGCAATTTCGTATTCCATAAAAGTGTTTCAACAATTTCGTTATGTTATTGAATTCCATTTTAAAATTACAATTTTATTGTTAAAATACTCATATTTTGGTTTAAAAATAATATCGTTTATCGGTCTGCTTGTAGTACCGAATCGGAGATTAATGAATCCTTGAATTATCAGATGGGAAGTAAGTGATTGATTCAGAGTCGCTGGTTTGCAAAATAAACATTTTGGCATTTATTTAAAAGTTTCGATAGTTATTTTCGCTTAAATATGTAAGAGTTTAAGCGGCCGCGGATCAAGTGGACTCCCTAATGATTTCGAATAGCATTAAATTGTCAGCAACAACTTGACTTCTGATCAAAAGATATGGTATAATCACTTCTGTATTTAGTTCTTTGATTTTTCCACAGTTTATTAAAAGTAAACAATGGCAATAGTGGTTTAGAAACGATAAGAAATGCTGTTAAGTTATTTGACGATATAAGTTATGAAAAACTTATCACCAGTTGGAAAGAAGACGGTTCTAAATATTATTTACTATGCCACTAGAAAGACTTTTGTGGAATCGGTTTTGTGGAAGCAAGTTTTTATATTATAAAATAAACTGAGTTTATAAGTCGGCGGTTGACGGGTCGGTTGCCAATTTTCGGCTACATGTTGACATGACACCAAAGAAGCGATGGCTGGCTTTCACTGCACACATAAAAATGTCATAATATAGAAACATATACATAAATACATATACATATATATATATATATATATATATATACCAAAACCTTACACCAGGGGGGTTACTATGTATTTCGATTCGAAAGTACGAACAGCTCGAAAGTTGTTTTCGTTCCGAATTTAAAACCCTACCATGTAACATTTACGGAACGAACAAAAAATGTTGCCACTAAATTAAATAATTTTGGCATTACTTTCGAATGGATTATTCATCATTGGCAGCATTTATTAGACAAAATGACAAAACAATAAAAATAAAAAAAAAAAAAAAGAAATAAGTGAACGTTATAAATTCAACTTTTAGTAATTCATAATTTTTTATAATTTGGTTTTGTGTAATAATAACAATAAAACAATTTATAAAATATTCATTTATTTATTTTCACAGAAGTTTTTTACTTATTAATTTATAGGAAAGAAAAAAAAACTTAAATTGTTATATAACATACTTAAATACTACACAACGATAACACGAGAATATATGACCTATAAAATACGACTTCTTTCAATTTCTATCATCTCCCTCTTTATTTCAAGCTTTGCCATCTTAATTTGTTGATTTTCTATACTTAACTTCCTTTCATGTTCGAATTTATTTTTATTAAGTTTATAATTTTTTCTCTGCTTCGTATTAATATTTTTCCCAGTTTTTCCCCTATTAAAAAACACATTTATTAATTTTTTATTTATTAATATTCATAAATTTAACAATTACTTACATTTTCAGCGTTCCGTGTCGATATTTTCAATTATTTCGTTTTTTTTTATGTATCCGTTAGCTCAAAATCAAACGAACACAATTTCCTACTTTCGAGCGAGATTGGCATTTAAATTCGTAATACATAGTGAGGCGAATCCGAAAGTAGAGTTGCCATTTCCGAAAATTGGATATGGCTACTCGAAAGTAGGAAAATTATTTACGAATACGAGTTAGATGGTAGGAAAAATCCTAATTCGTAAAATTTAACTTTCGAATCGAAATACATAGTAACCCTCCAGGCTTAGGCAACACCTACACCGCACAAGTCTGGCTCTAATTCGTCATCTCGTATGGACTGCAGTTTAATGAAGAAGCTTTTTAAAAATTTATTCTAGTAAGCTAAAACAAATATTGGTTATGTTAATCCTTTTGCCACTTCCTTTAGATCTGACACTTCCTTTACATTCTGGTTAGAAAGGTTTCGACGTAGTTTTTCATTTCATTATTATCGCCAAATAATGACAAATATTGGTTATGTTAATCCTTTTGCCACTTCCTTTAGATCTGACACTTCCTTTACATTCTGGTTAGAAAGGTTTCGACGTAGTTTTTCATTTCATTATTATCGCCAAGTGATTTTCAAACAAGAGCAGAGCATGTCCTTTTTCACCACCTGATAGAAGATGTGACCCATAGAGTGCTCAGTGAAAGAACTTTTTTTGGTGCACTTCAAAGCCGTGGTACCTCTACCCCGACTCTACTGTGAAGAATTTGAAAATGCACGCGAATATATATATATAATGCTAATGTTTTTAGAATATCCAACATGGATTGCACATGGGAAAGTAGGGTAAGATAACGATCGCCGAAAAGCACAATTTTTTATATATATTTATAGCATTCGATATCAAACGCACTTTGCATTTGAATGCCATAATTTTGGCGCTCCCCCCTTTAGCTTCACCCGATAAAAAAAATTTTATATAAATTGTTCGAACTCAAGACTTGACGTGAAACTTTTTATTGCCAAATTTTAACTCTCTTAAACACTGTCTTTTAAATTTTTTCTCTTTTCTGGTACATGTTGCCAACTTGTGTGGGAGTGGGTGGGAGGCGTAGAGTGATGGAAGGGTGAGAGAAAAAATGGAATTATTACTCCATTTTGTTAATGTTTTAAATTACATTTTAAAAGTTAATTGAAATGGAAATTAGTTGAAATTTGTAAAACGAATTCAATTGCAAGTGATTACAACGAAATTGGCTTTAACAAATTATTTTTCAAATAAAATGAAAATAAAAAAAGCCATTGTTACATTTATTCTAATGGTTGTGTTCAGCATTGGTTGAAATTTACAATATTTTATAATTAAATTATGGTTACAGGGGTTTCTTAAATCACTTTACATGTTATCCAAATTATAGGCCACAAGCTTTTTAATTGAAAACCATATAAATGGCATGATTTCGTTTTATTAAAATAAAAAGTGAAAAGCTATTAAAGTAATAATAAATAGTAAATGGTGTTTCGCTTAACTTTTTCTAATTCGATTGTTTTGCAAAGGATTTGCGTTATGATAATTTTTAATTATTTTATCCGCCATACAAACAAATTCCTGGCTAAATCAATGACTCGGTTGTTTAATTAATGTAATTTTTCATAGAATTTATGAATTGTGTTGTTTATTTGTAGAATTAAATTTAATAGCATGACTGGCGGTTTCGAAGGATCGCATTTTCTTCTTCTTTGCTATTTTCTTCCAGTTAACGGATTAGTTTTAAAATAAATTCCTACTACCTAAGAGAATACTAAATACTTTGAACAGTTCTTTGGCCGCTCTACGTTTATCACATTTTAAGTGGCAATTAAGAAGCTTATTTTTCTCTTTACATCCTGTTAAGAGCGACATCTGGTAGCCAGACATTTAAAAAGAAATTCTTTTAATAAAACTATTCGCATATACTTAGATATGTAGTAGAGCTTTAATAGACACAGAGACTGCATGCATACCAATAAATAAAGGACTTCTATTGTTGGTTTTTTTGTCGTTTTAACTTTTTCCTAAATTACTGTTGATTTTCCCTTTTCTTATTTAATTAATTAATTTATGAATGAAAATTATTATTTCCCTTTTTCAAATATGTGCATTGCTGGGTGTGTGTTATGTGTGTGTGGGTGTTTACTTTTATTTAACTTTTTTTTCATTTCCTTCTTATTTTAATTTAATTTCTAATGAAAAATGACAGTCACATGACATGAAAAATAAACGCGTATTTCAAATACAATACGTTTTTTTATTTTTTTATTTCCTTTTTTTTTTTTTTTTTTTTGTAAGTCATAAAATATTTGACCGCAGAGTTTTTAGCGCAATTTCTTGCTGCTTTACTTTTATAATAAACTTCATTCAGTCAGTAATAATTATTAACTCTTAACCTTAAGAGAGAAACCGAAATTCGCATAGCGCCTGATAAAAGGAAAAAGATGCGAAATTTGTGCAGACAGGAAATGGAAATGGAAAAAATAATATTTGTACGGTTAAATCTTAAATTTGTAACAGCATTGTTATAAAACACCTGTAAGAGAGTTACAAATACAGTGAGAGAAAAAATTGTAATATTTAAAACTATATTGAGCTTAAGGTCGTTTTTTAATTTTTCTCTTATAATTATTTTTTTAAAATATTTCGTTAGCCATGTGTGCATTGTCCTTAGGGATTAGCGCCACATTTAATTACCTTTCATATATTGTATATTCAATTGTCATTCTAAATCATAAAGGGGGTTTTACTGTGTTTTCACAATAACAACAAGAAAATTCCCGGCTTACAACTTGGAGGCAATATTATCTAGTTAGCCGTTTCTCGTCCAAATTACAAATAGAGATATATAGATTGTTACATATTTTTTAACGTGTATGCTTGTGATCGATAAACTCAAAGAGTAATGCACCGATTTTGATCAAATTTGATATGCATGGTCTATGGGCCGTGGGGAATGTTTCTGTGAAGTTTGGCGCAATATTTAGTTTTTTTTGTGTTTTGCCTGATACAGATTAGCGCCTTAACCCTATGCTCGGTTTCGCTGAAAAGGTTGGCTGCTTAATCGATATGTAGCGGCCGTCTATTAGTAATTTATAATTATAAAAATTTAAATTTTAAAATACATAAAATTTGAAAAAAAAAAAAAACATAAACAGTGTGTGTTATTACAATTTTGATTTTTGGATTTTTGTGCTCCAAGAAGCACTTAAAAATGAAAGAAAGTCTTGGGGCCAGCAATGTGGAGCAGGTCCTGCTAGTAAATAATTATTTGTGGTTGAAACTTTGCATTGCCTAAATTTGGTGTTTTGGATGCGTCTTTTCCCCTTCGGCTTTGTTGCGATTTTTCCAATAGTTAGCCGGCTCATGCCTGATATTTGCCCAGCGAGCAAATGCAGTTTGATTTCTTATTCAATTTTTAGAGTGTATTCTCCTTATCTACAATTATTTGAAAAAATACGAATTGTGGAAATAAAACAAAGTATGCGTAAACATAATTTAATTGAAAATTATGTTGCACGTTTTTTTTTCCCTTCTCTATTCCTTCTTTTATATTATAACTCATGCATTTTTGAATTTTGTGACAGTGCCATGAATAGAGCACTCGCATATACCAGGACACTTGAAACAACACCCAGCAAAATTTGCTAAAAGGCAGATGCGTGCTTAACACAAACATCCTTTCTTTCTTTCGCTGCATACTCGTGCAATTGCCAAATAATATTTAACAAATTTGACTGGGTATCCTTTTTATTTTATTACATACTTTGGGAAAACAATTACTTACTCTTGGTGTCGTTTTGTTGAACAAAAAAAAAAAAAAAAAAAAAATAGAAATTAATTTAAATTTATGTTAATTTCTCTAATGTACAGTTTATAATTTTCGTTAAAATTTCCACACAAAAGAAAAAAAAAATAATAACGCTTTTCAAACAAACATAAATAATATATATATATTTTTTTTCTATTTTTATTTCTGTATATTTTATTTCAAAATAATTGCTTTCTCTAATAACAAATAATTTCTATGATGCTTTCTATGGCAGAAAAATTGCGAAAGGCAGGGCAGGACTTGGCTGCTTGGCTAGTTCATAAATGTAAAGGCTTAGAGAACAATTCAAAGATTTTATACAATTAAGTTTTGAAGAAGAAATTAAACACTTACTAGAGAATAGAAAAAAAGAAATTTGCTTTAACAATCAAACAGTTCCGTAATCAACTTTTTGAAAAGGTTAAAAACATGAACAAATTTTTTTTTTTTTTCTTATTATTATTTTTTTTTTTTAATAATATATTTCTTAACATGTTAAGTTGTGTGAATGACTGGCTTCTACCACCGCCTTATTTATGAGTTGGTATTGTTGTTTCATTTTGTGGTACAAAGTAGGTGAAGTGCCTTGTTCCTTCTTCATATGATGGTCGTTTGCATGAATGGATGATGATGGCATGAAATATTCGCACTCATTCATTGTCGTCGTCATTTGAAAAGAGGCTGTTGCTCTCTCTGGCTGCTTTATTTTTCATTTCATATTTCAAATAAAACTACTTGAGCTTTTTTCTGTTCTTACTTCGTGTATTGCTTTGCAATGTTTGTGCAATGCCTAAATTCCGGTTGCATTTATAGTAATTTTCCAAATCTTTAGAATTTTTACTGCACACATAAAAGTGTTAAAGTGAGTCACGAGCAAAAAAAAAAAAAATAAATTCTTACTCAAATGAGACCTTTGATTGTTTTGTCAAGTAGAACGAAAAGAACAATTTACGTACTATGTAGGCGGGTGGGAGTCTGTGAGTGTGTGAGTGTGTTACGTTTTGCTTTTCTAAAACAATCGAAATGAAAATTATAGAAAATTGTTTGACTTCAGTTAAGTTCCTTTTTTAAAAAATATGCATACACGACATGGCACCTGGCATATGGAAATGGTTTGCCTTTAATTATAATTTAAATTAATCATTCGAATAACTAACGAAATCTGTGAAATTGAAAATATTTCAGAAAATCTAGAAAATTGTAAAATGAATTTAGGAAGACCAGCAATAGCTAAAATGTATTTGCCATTAAAAACTATGCCTGTTGCAGGTGCAATGCCACCAGCATGGCCGCCCATAGCCATTTCCCAATGCAAGTCCATCGAGATGGATTCGCTTTTCTTACGTTAATCGTCTGGATAAAGTAAATATTTATAACGAAAAGTTAGGGACTTTGTCGTGGCCCGCAGCCACCTAGTATGGTGTTCTTTCCTTCTTAACAACTACTACTAAACAACCAAAATTTCTATGTCATTTTTTTCAGCGATAGGAAGTTTCCTTTCGCATTGTACCGGCGATATGAAGTTGCCTTATCGTATGCATGTGTGTATATCACAAAAATATTTAAAATATTATAATCACAATTTTTTCTAGAAGAAATGCATTTGTTTACATTATGTACGCATGAGTGTACACACTTACATATGTATTTACTCGTCATAAGTAAATGTAAATCCATACACTTATGTTATATTAAATGGACTCGTGTTTTTAGGAAACTTTCACGATTTCATTTCACAGCAACACTGATCGATATTCTGTAAAAAAGAATTATAATTTCTTATATAAAATATGGCAAAAAAAAAAAAAAGAATTATAAATTTCAATTAGAGAAATTCCTCTTTTTGCATATTTTGACAGTAAATTCATATGCTCTGATATTTTAACAAAGTTGATGGTAACGCAGTAAATCATTACTGCAATCGATTGTAATTATCGATAATCGTTGCAAGTGATGTTAGAAGGAGGTGTAAAAGAATTTAGAAACAACAATGTATTTCCTTCCGCCTTGTTTATATGTATTTGTTAGCAGTGTTGCCTATTATTGTTATCAAGAAAACGTCAAATTTCTTGCTCAAAATGTCAAGTTGAAATTCAGTTACGCATTATTAGCCATGGCAGTATTATAATTTGTCCAGCCTTCCTAAACTCTCAATACATGCATACCACATATGTGTAATAATAAGTACATGGAAACACATGTACATATAAATGTATGTAGTTGTATCAAACTTTAAAATGCACATAAATGTTATATAAAGACTTCATTATGTAAACATTTCAATTTATGTATTTAATTTCGTAGAATTTTGAAATCTAAAATCAAATAAACTTTTTGAAAAAAAAAATAATAATCCAGGCGAGTTTAATACATTTCGAAATTAACAAAATGCAAACTTTCGAAATTCTTCTGTATGAGTATATTCGAAAAAAAATATTTTTTTAGCATTTTAGAATACTAAAATTTGTATATTATTTTATAAAACATTATGAATTCTCACTTTGATAAATAACTTGAACTCTGAGAATTTCCCCTATATAGAACTTTCGAAAATCGAAAATATTTTCGAATTTCTTAAAAAAAGTGTTTAAATATTTCCAAATCACAGAATTCAATTAATATAAATTGTATACAATACTTTTTGACAGAAAGCAACTTCAAAACTTCGAAAATAAGCCAAGTTTGAAAAATTTTGAAATTTTCATTTTCGCTTTTCAATAATTTATGTTTTAAAATATATAAAGATTAATGATATTTATTGTTATTTTGGATATTCTCCCGTTATTTATTATATATATTGTTATTTATTTTGTTCGTTATTTGGCTGGATTGTGATTGTACTTTTGTAATTCTCAATTGGTTTGGAAAAATATATTCATAAATAATTTGGAATTTGTTTAGAATTATTTTTCAAAACCGTTTAGCTGAGGGTCTGCGAATGAGTCTGGCTTTTGGCAAAAAACTAAATGCAGGCATCCGGTCTTGGTTAAAATTTATATTATCTGGGCTTTGAAGCAACAGCCTTATCATAGTAATCAAGTGACTAAATAAAATTGTCGTGCATCAGTGGTTGTTACAAGTGATTCTTGTCATTAAGACTGTTTCTTTCCTTCACTTGTGGAAGATTTATGCAGTTTTGAGAATTAATTTTTAATTTTTTTTATATTAAATTTCATTAGTAATAAAATTTAAATATTTCATATTTATGAAATATATATATACATATTTTTAAAAGAAAATGATATTTACAGTATATTACAGTTACAAATTTTTTTTCCAAAAATTATTGAATTTCGTGTAATATTTTCATTTACGCATATTAATTTCAATTAAAAAAAAATGTTTCAATAATTTTAGAAATAAAAATCAAAGAGACTTTGAAAGCGATTGAATTATTCTGTAATACAAAATGCAATTCAGAAAAAAAAAGGAAAACATTTCTTCCTTTTATTTTATTGCTGGACAAATCCTGTGAGCTTCGACACATTACACAAGAAGGTGCGTGCTGCAAAAGCTTGATATGTGTGGCTGGTTTTGGACAATGCATTCGCTAGGCAAATAGAAAAAGCCAGCCTTTTAAATCATGTACATTTTAGTATGACCAAAATGTAGACTTAGGACGTGCTTTTAATATTTTTATAACAACAGCTTTTAGTCAGAGATAAAACACGTATTATTTTCAAAATACAAGGCAAAGCAAGGAATTGAGTTGGTCCAAATGCCAACAAAAAAAAAAAAAAAAAGGACAATCTTAACCAAGACCAACGGTTAACATGAAAAATGGCAAAGTATAAATCCCAAACTCCCAGTTGCAATATAATTTTAACAGAAATAAAAAATAGAAAAATAATATCATCTTCTCTCACACATTTCATATGTGCTGCTACAAACTTGCGGCACAAAAAACAGGATGCGATACCACGATTTGTTAACAAGAAACAAAATCTAGTACATTTGGAAAAAAAGAAAACTTAAAACAAAGTAGGAAAAAATGCTAAAATCACATTTGGTTGTACATATTTAAAGCGTGCATTTACATAATGAAAGATGTTTCAATGGCCATTGTATATGAGCTGGAATAAACTCAGTACATGTTGCAAAAAAGATCTGCCAGTAAAATATGTAAAAGGCGAAGCAGGACATACAGACTGGATCAAAAATTGTCGCTAATTGGAATTAATTTTCAGCCACACATTCATACACACGAGTAAATGCCAATTTTATTTTATTTTAAAAGCTTTCATTTGATTTGAATTCATTAAAGAGGGCTGCAACTACATAGTTCCGATAGTCAACTGCGATCCTGCGCAATGCCACTCATTTATTACACTTTCAGTAACTTTATTGCAGTTTATGCTTTTTCTTGTTCTTTTAGATCGCAAGTCTCTTGTATGACCTTCAAATGTCACATTTCAGATTTCTGTGCCCAAAATACACGGCATTGGAACTTCAAAGCTCCTTTAAGCCAAGAACAGAGTTTACCATTTTGTGTTCTTCCAGGTGCATGTGCGTGTTTTCGCTTAAATGGTTCTAAATTTTCCTTTGCTAGTTGTTGTGTCGAGATGTCTGTTGTGTAGCACCTCTTTGGTGCTACAACCGTGATAAACTTGGTTTGGTAGACTTTCAAGCAAACAGAGTTGAAAAGTAATTCCTAACCTTATCCTCTTATTCTCAACAAGCAATTGAGAATTACAAAATCATATGAACGCGCTACACAAACCTCAGCAAAGGTAAATCTTATGCCGTCAAAAAAAAATAACATGTGTTTGGCTTACTTTCTTAAGAGAGAAAAGTGCAAATATATTTATATGTACATACATATATCTTTCTCGCTCGAATGACGGCAAAAAAGAGAAAAAATTGTAAACGTAAAGGCCGGCCCCGTTTCACTATCCCACACTGTCGAATGATTCATACACACGAAAATGGGATAGTGATACCTGCAAATCAAAATGGCGTTACTGCTAACAGATCGTCATTTAAATGAATTACAAAACCAGATGTTTGCTGGTTATAAAATATAAACAAATATAATTTAATATATTATTTTTATAAATTAGTATATAAATTATTATTATTATAATTATATAAATTTTTTATATAATTTTTCTAGTTTTTTTTTTTTTGCTTTGCATCACAAAAGTAAAAGCAACTCTGATCGCACGAAAACTATCATTTTATCGTTCGTAAATTACACGATTTGTCAGACAAAATCGCACATTTTCACCTCGCACACATACCAAATTTGACAAATCGCACGACTGTGTAGGCTAGTGACGCGAGGCTTTAAGAAGCATCGGCTATAAGAATTGTTGGAAAGAAAGAGAAAGCGAGATTGCGTTAATACATCGCATAGAATAGTAATTGAAAAAATATATTTTCATTCGCTGCTATTTTTCCCCTCTCCACTGCATATCAACTGCTAAAATGAATATATAAATAAAATAAAACTAACAAAAAAAAAAACTGCTAAAAGAAATTATAATATAAAATATTGAAACCAAAATGTAAGTATTTGTCTCTTGCAACGAGAAAAAAAAAAGAAAAATGCAAAAGTGAAAAAAGCCTGATGTATCATGCATGCAACACCCACTCGGTGAAACTAAATGCATTTAGGTTTCAGCTTTTCGCTTATTTTTTTTTTTTTTTTTTTTTTTCTATTCCACTTTTTGCGTTTTCTCGTTTTCCTTTAGTTTTTGTGATTTCATACATTTCCTTTATGTCAACGATTATAATGTGTGTAGCGATATTTTTTCGTACACATATTTTTAACAAATAAATTTCATAAGCATGCGTTTTTTCGTTAAACATTTAAAATTTCTGCCTTTTTTAGAGATGTCCTTTTTTAGCCTTGCAACAAAAATAAATGTTGAGGAAAGGAAAAAAAAAGTTAAAATTATTAGCTTTTTTCTTAGATAAAGAGAAGCGAGTAAATGCAGTGGGTGGTGGAGATGCTACTACTCTTCACCTTATTATACGAGTACGTACGTCCATGTGTTAAACAGGGAATGGCAACTAAAACAACCTTTATTTATATGTTGTATATCCTGCGGCAAATGCGCATAATGAGCGCGTATTATTTGCATATGCAGTGCAGTTGTTTTAATATCTTTCAATTTTTTTTTTTTTAATATTTTTTCTTTAACCAGCTGTAATAGTGGTCCCAATGTGGGAGGGGTCTGGGGCAGCTTTTTAAATAAAATAAAATGTGTCCCATGTTTGCCACCCCATCTCTTTAAATAGATATTTGCTTGCTTTTACATTAAGTGCCGGGCTACTGCTTGCGTTAATGCTTTTTTTTTTTGGCATTTTTAAGCAATTTTAAAAAAATGTTAATGTACATGCCACGTTTTTTAAGCTTAAATTTATTTGTATGCAAGTTTTTTTATTAAGCGTAAATCCTTTGCCGGTTAGATAATGATATGTGGTCACACAGTTGCTTTGTAAAAATTATTTAAAATTTCCTTTTTTTTCCAGCTGAAAAACAAATAAAACATTTACTGAGGACATTTAACTCCCCGAATAGCAAAATTTAGGGCGGAGTTATTAAAAGCATTTGTACATAAATAAATTATAACGAAAAAGGACATTTGCTTTAATAAAAGCAAAAAAGTTATTATGCCATACTTTATGCCAATAGGATTTATTTGATTACAAAACAAACATATTCTTTAAAACAAGTTCTTACAAAAAAAAAAAAAAAAATACTAAAAATGTTTTTTTTTTTTTTAAAACTTTTTGTAAAGGATTACTTTTTTACTTTCCGAAATTGTACTTTTTAATTCTTAATATTTTATAAAGCAAATAAATAAATTAATTAATGTTAATTAATTAAAAAATAAATAAAAATAAATGCAAAACTTTGCAACATGTCATCATATATATTGTTAAATCTTCTTATTTTATATTGGTCTAGAAGTCGAATTAAACTCTATACTAGTTTTGGAGGGCACTCTTCGGTATGAAACAATTTTAGTTGTACTGGAGTACAAATTCCCGGATTTTCACTGAATTCAATGTAGTTCTAAAATTTATCGATATTTCTTTTTTGGCAATATTGTCGTTTCAATAAATGAGGCGAAAAGTATTTCGACATTGTCTAGAATTTCACTACAGTATCTCGTATGTTTCACTACGTGACGAAATATTCCCAAATCTGTTGTCATTAAAGGTATTTTTAACCTGCTATATCATTAATCAGATCTATTGGGAGCACTTACCACCATTACGGTAATCCTAATGCCGTCATATATTAGGGAAACTAAAATGCATGAATTCGTACCCATTCCGAATTACCAGATCGAAGTCTTGTTAAGAACCGTGAAGAAGACTGTCAACTCTAATGTTTCCAGATAAACTTCCAAGGCTGAAATGCCTTCCGGCATGTTATCCACCAGCAATCTATGTACCAGTCAGTAAAAACTTGCGGAAAACCTTTTTCATAATAGTCGTCTATTGAATTACAACAGCAGCTGGAAGAATGACTAGTAATCACTTAAGTAGTAACCACAAATTACTATGTGAACTTAACCGAAGAAGACTTCGTTTAGCAGTAGTATACCGCTCAGTATGTCTTTGAGACGTTCTATTTCACCAGGATGTAAAACCCATCCCTCCCGATTTGAGAGAATATTTAAAAATCAATACTGACGATGTTTTATCAACAAACACAAACGCCAAACTTTGTACCTTGTACTTCGACTTCGAAGTAATAATCTATTTCTTTAGGCAGTGTCCTTTTTCCGGCCACAAGCAATTAGCAAACTTCCAAGCGAATTCAACAATTTTTTGTTGCAGCCGCTATTTTTGAACATTTCCAAACGATTTAACTTTACATTTATTTTTCTTTATCTAAATCGTAAATTTTCAAAGATTTTCCTCCAAATATAAATATATGCTAAAATAATATGCTAAAACTGTCGCCTTGAAGTCCTAAACATATTTAAGGATTATTTGCTTTTCTCCCTCCTTCTCTCTCTCTCTGTCTCTCTCTCTATCTCTTAGCTAACAATTCTGCACTAATAATATAACCTTTATTTTTGTTATTTTAATTTAGAGCCTCAAATTTGGATGGTCATTTCTTTACAAATAATCCCCATTTGGAATTAAGACAACTGCGCTGGCATCCCGCCTCACCCACAGACTCGCATTTGCTAGTGCTTTTAACTGACAATACAATACGGTAAGCAGCACAAGCACAGCAAACCCAACTAACGGGGATTAACTGCAACTAATTTATTAACTAAAACTCGCCTAATACTTGCAACACGATATTATTTTTTTAATTTCATATATTTTTTGAAGGGTTTATAATAACAACGCCTTACGCCATGTTTGGCAAGTGGGTCCTACACCTTTAAAAACCGATGCTAATCCCAACTCCTCCACGGTGTATGCTTTGGGTGAAGCGACTGTGGATTTTGATATTGCACCTGCTGTTAATGTGGCTGAAATGCAAACACACGTAAATAACAATTTAAGCAACAACGCAACCATATCAGAGCAAAACAGTCTAACGAATGGTTCACGTTTAAGCCAGGCCGCAAACGTTGAAACTATCAAGGTAAATATTTGCTTTCAGGACTTGAAACAGCAACGAAATAATGTTTTCTTTTGTTTTAGCAACCATCTGCCAAGCCAGAAAAAGTTGAATGGCCTATTGTTGTTTTGCGCGAAAACGGCAACATTTACGTTTTAATGTCAGGCTTGAATACTGAAAGGTTTGTTTTAAATTTCGTGTGTATTTCCGTGCGCTTTGAAAAATAAAACTTAAATCGCACTATATCTCAATTAGAAACCTTTTTGGAATTGATTTCGAAATGCATTCGTGTTGCCGAACTTGTAAAATTTGTGCAACTTCAAAAAACCTAATTAGCGTTTTGCAATTTCTTTTAAATCGCAAAAAAGAACAGAAGCGATAATAAAATGTAAATATAGTGATGTCACTAAATATAAATATATATATTCCCAAAAAAACCGCTAAGATTAGATTACAATATATCAATTCAGATTTAAAAAGAATAATAAAATTGCTAATTTGATATCTTTTTTAAGTGCAACCGTTCTGAATGATATTTCTGTTCATTTTAGTTCTTAAATTAATCCAGAACTCTTGAGTTCTTTCGCATTGCTACGTGCAATATATGATGTGCGAAAATAATTTTACACCATTTCCATAAGTACTTTTAGAGCTCAACGTTAACAAATTTTTGTTTAATTCTTCAAGTATTTAATAATAAGATTTTCTAATAAATGTTGGCTCAAATGAAACTTTTACTTTTCATAAAGTAAAAATTTATCTATAATTAAAAGTTTTCAAATATAAAAACCAGTTTAAATAATTATTGCTTTTCAGCATCCACTAATAAAATTATGAAATTCCTGAAAAAATGATTTTCTTTTTGTTTAGGCCACGTTTGCAGGGACCCATAACAATCACACCTCCCACCGTAGATAACTATGGATTGGATTCATGCGCTGTGTTGGTTATACCGTCATTGCCTCCAACTTTGGTAATAGCGGAAACTAATGGCAAATTGCATCATGCCTTATTTTTAGAAGCGGAAACTTCAGAAGATGTAAGTAGCCGGCTTAGGTTTCTAAATTAAGTTTAGCTATTCTTTAAACACATTATTTTTTCTTCTCATTTAAGTCTTTCCATGAAGTTGATGAAAGTTTAAATATTCATCCCTCCGAATGGACTGTGCATGTTTTGGAAACTGTTGAATTGGAATTGGGTTTGCCCAAAGAAGAATTACACCAACCTTATCACTGTCCTATACATTTGAAAAGGTAAGAAATTATTGGAAGGTATAATAATTGTAACAAATCGAATTCCGGGAAAAAGACTGATATTGCTTAGGAGCGAGAATCGCTTCAAAATGTTTTTCTTTTGTTGCGATATTCTTTCAAAGCTGTTTTTTCTATACTTTTTTCAGAGATTTCATCAATGAATTGCGTTACTTTGCTTATCACAATACGGGTCTCCACGTAGTCACTGTGAACTTTATAGCCGAATTGGAAAGATTTCTTGAAAATGAAGGTATTTAGATTGTGGTGTGAAAGTAATAATTTGCTTATAATTTCAATATTCGTACAGTTAATTCCGATATAAATACTCTTGCTGCTCCCTCAAACGCTGAATACATTGTTTGCACCAAAATCGATACTGGCGAAAAGGTTAACTCCGTGTTGGGCATTGTGCTCATGCAAATGCCTTTCTGCATCGTTTTACTATTAAGTAGCGGTCAAATTATAAGTTTAAAATTGATAATAGATCCTAAATTAATAACTGACTGCATTATGGAATCCAAAGGGCACAGTACAAAAGCCCAAGATATACAGCAAACACAATTAAATCAACTGTTGGGCCCTTCATTTATAGATCATATAAAAAATATTTTGAAGCGTAGCGTAACACAACCTATATTAGCATTGGATAAAACAGCGAACCCTTCCCCGCAGGAATGTTATGAATTATTAACTCAGTTTTTAGTTGTTTTAAGAACACAATATTTGCAAAAACATGAGTTGGTTAGGAATGAGTTTACACGGCGCATACACACTATAAAATTGTATAAAGAACAACAGAAACAAGAGATTGCAGATTTGGAGCGTGAAAAAGAGTTAATCAGAGATAAAGCTCATAAATTAGCTGAAAGATTTGAGGAAATTAGTGATTATCAAGAAGTTTTGACAAAACGGTAACAGTTTTAATTAATTTTATTTTATTTATTTAAAAAATTGTGTTTAATTTATTTTAGATGCCAGGATCTTATGCGCCAAGCTAATACGTCTTTGCCTAGCAATACTGCGGCTGAAAAAGAATTTGCTCAAGAAGTTGAACGTGTTAATAGTTTAACAAAGAACATGATCAATTCTGTTAAAAAATGTAAAGAAGCCATTAACAAGCAATCATATCACGTACGTTTTATTATTATATTTATTTTATTATTTGAATTAATGAACAAACAGGGGTTCTAAATAGAAACTTTTATTTTGTAGATTTCTAAATATCAAGAGAATGCCCATAAGAGGACTTTTGAATTGCCAGAAACACACGAAAATACTATAAAGGATATTTTATTGCAAATGTAAGTCTAATCTTTTCCTTCATACATTCTCATTGTAATGCATTATTGTGCAACTGCTCACAAACAAAACTATTTATTCAAGTGTCGTAGACTCAAATCTTTATGTTGAGTTGAAAATATTCCACGTTTTCACCAGTGTCAGGTGTCATGCAGCAATAATTTTCCACCATGCGCCGTAACTAAATAATTCAACAACAACTGCACGAATAGCTTATCAATTATTAGTATAGACATTAACCTCACCAAGAATAGTTGTAACGCAAGTTTTTTTTTTTTTTTTTACTTAAGCCGAGTTTAAAACCCTTTTTAGTACTTCATTATTTCATTCCGTAAAACTACATTACTTTTTCGCTATCCCACACAGTCGAGCGACTCATTCACACGAAACTGATATCAAACCATATCGTCATACTTTATGAAATCAAATAAAAATGGCGGATATGGTGGTACACCATATTATGCACGTATTACGAAAACATACGTTTTATGTTTGTTACATACAAACAAAGTAATTTATTCTTACCATACTAATTTAAACTATACACAAAACTTTAATGATAATATACTTTTTGCACTTTTTTTTGTTGCTTTGCATCACAAGAGAATAATTTTTTGTTCATCCGCTTGAAGGGAAATCCACCCTGATCAGACAAAATCTATAATTTTATGAACATTTTCAAAATTTTCAACTGGTATTCGACTGCCAGAAAAATAATAAGGTTTTAGGTTACACCTTAATACTTTTTACATAATGCATGCCTAATTTGGAATGTGTTAATACTGTGTGGGATAGTGAAACTAGGCCTTAGTTAAGAATGCGTTGCTCATTGCTTTCCAAGGTCGGTATTCACGATCTCATTTAAAAAAACCGCATCATAATAACGTTGTAGGTTTTACACTGTTGTACAAAAGTGACACAAAAAATATTTTTTTATAGTTGCTTTAAAGAAATGTTGCTCCGATCGCATGGAAATCATCTTTGTATAAAAATTTTCCTAAAGTTTTGCAAATCGTACAATTTGTCACAAAAAAATCTAGCGCACTTTTGTACGTTTGGGACAGGTATTTAATAACATCATAAATTTTTTTAGCAGTAACTCCAGTAAAAGATTCCTTGCTTACCGGAATATTAAAGTAAATTTTTCGCAATTTCGAAATTGTATTTTTTGTAGGAAATTTTTTTTTGAATTTGCTAGAGAGATGCACAACGTAATTAATGGTTTAATGCTTTCGCATTAAAGTGCCCCTTAGCATTTGTCAATCATTGCAAACACATTTTTAATTCTATAAGTTGAAGATTAATTTTTTATTATCCTTTACACATTCATTGCTCTTTTTACAGGACCGCTGAAATCGATAGTCAAATAAAGGATATAAAGCGCATTACTAAAATTGTGGGTATTTAAATAAAAAAAATAAAAAATTAAATAAATCAACAATATTCTCGTTTATAAAAATTACTTTTATTTTTGGTTTTTTTTTAATTTTTCTTAAATTTACAAATTAAAAATAAAAATATAAAACTATGTTATGTTCACATAACAGTAGTACATTTTCTTTTCTTTTTCTTCTTCGCCTTCCTGCGGTTCTTATTATAAATTTTAAGTTGCTTAATAATAAATGCCTTAAATTCGTGAGCATCATACTTGTGCCACGATATTGTTATTAAAATTAGTAAATTAACATAGAAAAGTAGCCTAAAAAATAAATGCTCTTTAATCACGTCGTAATTATTATTCCAAAAGTAGTCACGAACACGTCTGTAGACATCTTTGATGCAGACGTAAGACAAAATGGCTATACAATGTTGCAAATCTTTTATAGTGCCACGGCCCAATAAATTGATAACTTCCTCGTAGACGTAGTCTCCAAGTCAATGATCGATTAAAGGACCCCAAAACATTTTTGATATTTTTGTATCGTCTTCGGTAAGAAAGTATTGGCGGCCTAGGTGCACAAACTCTTTGAATGATACCTGACCGTCACCATTTACGTCTATCACAGCAAAAGAAATGGCCGCATCGTCATCGGTTAGTCCCAAACAACGAAAGAATAGTTTGTATTGATCTAAATTTAAATAACCAGTATGATCATAATCAACAGCCTAAAGCAAAGAAATCCAATGGAAATAAAAACAGGTTTTTTGAATATTTCTCATATTTCTTTTTAATTACCTTAAATATGTAGGGCAAAAATCTGCCCACTCTCTTAAACATTTTCTCGTCATTGAGACGATGATGTATATCGGTCAGAAATTGCTCAGCTGTTACCAAATTGTAGGGAGTTATTTCACCAAATTGTTCTTCCCAAGTTTGTTTCATAACATCCATAAATTCTTCTGACAATTCGGGTGTTAAATGCCCCAAATCGGAGAATCTTCTATGAAATAAAGTAAAGTCATCAAATGAGATCACACCATCATGATTAACATCTAAAATTCGGTGTAAAGTACGCATTTTACGGCGCCAAAACTCAGAGTCGCCCTAAGAAGTTTATAGAAAAAAAAAAATAAAATAGAAATTAATTTAAAACCCGCTTATAATGTATTTGCAAAACCATTTCTTTTTTTTTTTTTTTGTCTTGGCATGTCTTGCATCATAATTAATTTTTATACAACGGATGACTGACAAGCACATTAGTGCGTCTGCCTAAGACTTTTTCATGTTTATTCGAATATATATTTGAATCTAAATAAGGTGTTGTTGAGAACTTACTCTTTCACTGTATTTGTGCTTTGATTTTTGTCTTTTACGTTCATATTCATCATCAGAATCCGAATCAGAATCACTTTCATCATTTTCCTGCCTCCTGGATACCTTTTCAACCTTTTTGCTATAAGTACGCGTAGCTTGATCAACTTCATTTTTGGTATGATTATGTAAAGTGTAGGATGTATTTTTTATTAGAGCAGTCGAAGATGAGGAAATAGAACGATACCTGGTAGATTTCTGCACAGACAAAATTTAATTGAAAAATAAAAAAAATTAAATCCAAGTAAAGCTAAAAAATATATTAATAAAATGTAGTTAATTAATTAATTAATTAAATTAAATAAATATTTCCAATAAATTTTACTTCAAAATTGAGAGTTTTTAAAGTTATTGTTTTTAGTTTGCCATGTCTAAATTTTGTATCAAATTTTTATATTTCTTATTTACTTATTTGCTTAATATTAAAATGATGTAAATATAATAACAATAATAGTGCTCAGGATTTCGGTTAGATTAAATGTAGTTACAAATATTTTAGTTTAACCTCATTTGTAGTCTTAAAAACCGTATCTGGTATTTGGTTACAGAAAAAGGCTGGCCATGTTGCACCATAAGACCCATTTTTGTATTGCTACTTTGTTTAGTTATCTCGTAATAGATCGAAGATAATTTTTTGTTCTTGGCTTACCATATGAAAATAATAAAAAATTTGATCAGAAGCTGCTGTTAAATGTGTGTCCTTTCCAACTTCGATACCTCTGAAGTTATATATCTACAATTAAGTACTTGGTAACATAAAGGAGTTTAAAAATAGAGTTTTTCAAAAATTTTAGTTTTGTTTTGTTTTTGTGCTGTTGTAAGAGGAAATAATTAATTAAATAGATTGTGAAAGCAACAAAAATAAAATATTTCAATTTTCTATGAAAACACCCATATGGTTATTTCGTTGTCTTTTAAACTTAAGCTTGCAAACATATTCTAGTACTAGACAATACAAAAATCTTGTTTGTATCAACTATCAAGAGACCCTCGTTTAAAAAGCATGCCAAAAATACTCGTATGTACTTCCACCTTAAGTAAATAGATCACGAAAGCAGAGAAATCTAAAAAATTGGAGTCGTCTATGGAAACAACCATATGAATATTTAGTTTTCTTTCAAAATAGATTGTAAAGTTTTCCAATACTAGACAAAAGAAAATCTTGTTTGTATCAACTATGAAGAGACCCTCGTTCAAAAAGCATGCCAAAAATACTCGTATGTACTTCCACCTTAAGTAAATAGATCACGAAAGCAAAGAAATCTAAAAAAATGGAGTCCTCTATGGAAACAACCATATGAATATTTAGTTTTCTTTCAAAATAGATAGTAAAAGTTTTCCAATACTAGACAAGAGAAAAAGAGACATTCGTTTAAAATTCATGCCTAAAATACAAATAACAAGTAAAAGTGCTATATTCGACTGTGCCGAATCTTCTATACCCTTCTCCATGGATATGTTCTCTCAAAAAATAAGCAACATAAAGAAAACTTAAAAACGTACCCATATCGTCATAGTATTACTTCGTGAGGAGGTGTTCACCGATTACTACTTTCTAAGATTACCTTTCTTTCTCTTTCTGCTGCTCTCTGCAGCGCTAGGAATTCTTTGCGACGCCACCCACCAAATTCAAGATCTCCATTGATAACAGCTCCACGGAGGCTCTCATGGCTCCATATCGCAGGCAATCGAAACACAATAGCTATATATAGTTGGAGAAATTTTTGCAACACTGTGTGCATGCATGTACAAAAATGCTTAAGAAAACTATGATGGCAAAAAAACACTTCATATGCCAGAATACTATACAATCGTATTGCAAACACATAAAAGTATACACAAACAAAACCACCACCAAATGAATTTGCGTTTGCTACAACAAAAACAAAAAACAAAAACAAAAACAAAAATTTTCTATTCATATACATAAGCATCCCGCCACGGATCCCCAGTGGCTCCGTTGCTTTACAAATATACTCAAAAAAAAAAAAATATAGCACATATGTCGTTCAAAAAGGGTAAAATTAAGAAAAAATAGTCGTTTATCTACCCAACTTTATAATGAAATTTTAACAGCAAGTTTGGCTGCAAACGTAGACGTGCTTGTCAATACACATGCTCTTGGTTTGTTACTCAGCGTGGATTTTTTGCATTTTCTTCATATAAATATATGAAATTATTTTTTGGCTATATTTTTTTTATTTATCGGCCGATTTTGCTTTTTTTTATAAGTGGTACTTTTGAAAGAAATTAGAACAGATAGGTAAAAAAATTTTTGATTTTAGACAAAATTTAAGGTCAATTTTGAGCGCAACAAAATTACCGGAAGGAAATGAGGACAGACAGACAGACAGACAGACGGACAGACGAAATACTCCCCTTCTTATAACGATCCAGAATATATATACTTTATATGGTCGGAAATCAATATTTATTGAAATTGCATCCCCTATATCAAACTTATTTATACCCTTCCATCCTTTTTGGAGAAGGGTATAAAAAGAGGGGCTTGTATGGAAACACCCATATGGGTATTTCATACCAAAAAATATGTACTCGTATTTCCATATAAAAAAAAAAAAAAGTTCTAATCTTAAGACACACACGAGAAGGAACAAAGAGACATGATGATTGTCTGTCTTTATAATTTGTTCAACTTTTTAAAGGAAATTAAAATATAAAAACAATATCGCATGATAACGAGACAAGTCTATATTTGCAAGAATATTCAAGGTCTCATTTTGAATACAAAATATTTTAAAAGAAAAAAAACCAAATACTTGTTTTTATTTAATAATGATAAATGAAATTTGAAATCTATACACATTATAACTTAATAATTATCGAAAAAGTTTTTTATTTGTATGCAGATGACTTAGAATTAGGCAAGAGTTGCAAAATTCCACTAAGACTGTATTTGATATTGCAGATGTCCCTGTTTAATGCGATAATTACTACGTTGTTAAAAGATTTCTTTAATCTTTTGGGAATATACACATATGCCAACATTGATAACACCAAATATAAAAAATAATAATATTTATTACGAAATTTAGTTCTCATTATAAATGCGTAGAATGTAATTGAAATTAATTAAAAGCAAATAATATTCAAGGAATTGCTATTGAGCGCATAATCTCATTATAAAGCTTTTAAAAAATTGAACAAAAATATTTGATAATTTATTATGCAGCAAATCTGGCAAAACACATTTTACTTATATGTAATTATTCTGTGACATGAAATTACCATCCCGATAATGTTATTAAGTACAGTGGAAGCCGAAAGTCTTCATAATACCCCACAACATGCTTTGCCAGCTAAGCTTTTTATTTATATAAAACAAAAACAAAACTGAAACAAATTAGATAAACAATTTAACAACAATTTTTTTGACTTTAAATTATTTTTTTATTATATATAATTTATTTTAAAGGCTTTTAAATCAAACTCTTTGAATAATTTATTTATTTTTTTTTATTAAAATAATTTGCTCAATATTTCGAACAGCTTCGAGGCTCTTCTTTAGGAACAATTTGATTAAATTCGTCTGCTGTCAATCTAACAATTATGTTTAGCCAAAAAGTAAATTTTATATAGTAAAATACAAACTATTTAACAATGTTTAGTACAACTCTTTGTTAAGTTCGACTGTTAGCGGAACAATATTTCCTGGAGTTTTTTTTCCCCCCTCAAATTACAAAATTTTAAAAAATATTCACATTTCACTTCATGTACGTGAGCTTGCTTTGAATTGGCCAATTGTTGTTTTCAAATATTAGTGCTAGTATAAAGCTTTTCAACTATTATTTCTTATTTACTCACATAATTAAATGCGCGCGCACACACACATGCACATTTTATTAGCTCCAGTTTTATATAGTATGTTGATTATAATTTTTTAACATCATTTGCTACAAACTCAAAACTTGTTTCCAAAAGCATTAAAAACTAGAAAAGCTTTCAGCCATATACGAGTATTTCGTACACACGCAACACACACACACAGAAAACATATCCAGGTATGCTTGTATGTATGTCGACAAACGAAATTAAACGGTAGGCGAAAAAAGAGCAAGAGTTCATTTAACTAAAAACGTAATAGAATAAATTAAAAAACATTTTGTATTATTTTCGAAGAAATCCACTTTCTTAACGGGCCCCCAAAAATTAAAATAAAACTACACAATTTTTTCTTTTCCTGTAATCAAAAACAAAAAGAAACATTTAGCGCATTCAAGCCCAGATTAGGTTTGACTACAAGAAGTGAAATTAGCCTGTGAAGACTAAAATGAGATTTAATTTTTTTTTTTTTCAATATTTACGAAATTTTTTTTTAAGTTTCAGCAAAAAAAAAGTTTTGTTTTTTTTTTGTCTAAATAATCAAAATTAAATTTTTTTTTATTTCTTTAACTCGTAAGAAAAGAATCTCATTTATAAAAATTTTATTAAAAACAATTGAATATACAAAGTTGACAGGAGGATGAGGCTTGAAGATAATCCAAATAAATCTAATCAAAGAACCTGGGAAATGTCGGGAAAGGAATAATAAAAATCCTAAAGTTTCAATAATAAAACATGAGAAGCCAAAGATTTTTTTAATAAATCTTTTTTAAATTGTACCAAAATATTTTTTATGAATAAACAAAAGCCAGCAAATATAAATCATTAAATCAAATATTTTTTATCAATAAACAAAATTTAAATTTTTTTAAATCAAATTAAAATAAAATGAACAAAAAAAAAATAATTAAAATCGAAATGCAAATAAAGACCGCTTTTATAATAATAATGAACTAAAATTTATAAAATGAAGGCGGGCCAAAATTGTACTTTTCATAATATTTAGTCTACAATTTAATTTTTTTTTTATTATTTATTTTATAATTACAAGTACCCTACTGATATTGCATATACTTCCACTAGATCTCCCATGCAATTTTTTATTTTATTGTTTTATTATTCTCTCCATTAAAAGAGAAATAATAGCGAAATAAAAAAATAATTTATTTTTTATTTCTGTGCCAAATAATTAAAATTAAAAACAAACAATAATTGAACTGAAAATATTATTGCAATCTACAAAGACCTTTTTAAATTTTGCTAATTTTGTTTTGTTATTCTCATTTGGTTTTTGAAAACTTTTTCAAATATTCTGTGCAATTTCATTAAGAATAATTATTATTTGTTAATTGTTATTTAATTGCTTTTAATTTATATATATATATTATTCATATATATTATATTATTCATATATATTATATTATTCATATATATTATATTATTCATATATTCATATACATATATATAAATTATAATTTATTATTATTCATCAAACTCAAAACTTCTCGTGTATTTTTAACAAGTAACTCGTAAGTCGGTGTTGAAATCCGTTTTAAGCTAAAGCTGTTCTGAAAATTTCTTCTTCTTCAATCTATTAAAATTATTCTTATTTTATTTAAGAATAATAAATTTTTGTCTAATTTATTAATTGCTAAGAAAGTAATGAAGTATCAAAAACAAAAAATATTTTTTTTTTTTCAAAAAAAAAAAACATCAAATTCGATAAAATAAAATAAAATAAAATAAATATTTTTTTGTTATTTTCTATATTTAATGAGCAGACAGAATTTTATACAACTAAATGAGGGCAGCGCTTAAAAATTGCCCTGCATTGAGTTAAGGTGTTTTATCAAAAAACCACAATAATTAATTAAAGGCAACAAAATAAAAACCGGCAACAGGATCTTCACTTTAATTTTTCGCAATTGAATTTATATATTTTAATAAAACTTACATCGATATCAATATCCGCAAGACCATTTAGCATAGCAGCAGCAGCAGCAGCAGCAGTAACATTGGCATTGCGTTCCAGTAATTCTCTGGATGTGCGCAATAATGTACGACTCATCATTGAAAAAGCCATGATGGAAGTTTCGAGTGAGTAAATTTTTTCTTTTTTTTTTTATAAAAATTTTTCAAAATGTTTTTATAACGTTTTATTCTGTTTGAAATGTAAACTCGTTAACTAAAGAAACGATATTTTTCTACGCGAAACACTTTCTCTTTTTTGTTTTTGATATAGTTCCATCAATCTCTTTGCGATATTCCTGTTGTGGCATTTGATCCGCAGGATGTTTGCTGGCTATTATTTTTAATGTTTGCTTTTAATGCGAGAACGGTTTTTTTTTTATCGACTCTCGGCGTTCACACGTCTGTTCAGTACAACGATCGAAAATGTTTTGATTTTAAAGTTCGTCAGCAGTTTAGCATGTAAACCTCTTGAGCAGGCAGAGCCGAGCTTCTTCACTATATAAAAACACAAATAGGTGTATATAAAATGTATATACTTGTAGATATTTTTGCTTAATCCATATGAATATGAATATGTCTACTACCCAACTGACCAAAGTTTCTCAAAATGACTTTCGGCAATCTTTCGAAGGTCACACTTCCTGCAATTTTAAAGCTTTGCCTTTGGCAGCAACTAAGAAATATTCTTTATCATCTTTCGTTCCCTTCAATGGCATATGATGTAGTGTAACTGCACGAGTTTATAAAGTCAGAGACCCTTTCGGTTGGCGAAACTGTAGTTTGTAGTGTCCTTTTTTTCTTTATAAAAAGCTTTTTGTTTGGCAATTTTTTCCATTTCCAACTCTGAAACTAAAAGGTGAATTAAATAAATAATGATGTGACCGCTTCCTGGTTCAGATTTCGAATATTGTTATCCATCCATATATATATATTTTTTTTAAAAAAAACTTAAGCTGCAAAGCTTTTGGTTAGATCGAAGGTAAACATTCACGATCTAGGCAGGAATCGAATCCGTGACCTTCGGGTTAGTAGGCTGCGTATTATTCATTCGCCTACGGAGGCATTTCATATTGAAGACAGCAAGACATACTCATAACCGAAAGGTTTGGTCAAGTGGGAACACACGATCCGATCTCTACATAAAGCCCATAAAAGAATAGTAGTACACTTGCGCACACAGATATGCACGCATACACTGACATACGTGCTTTTCACACAATACCCCTTGTTGTTAAATAAAAAAAATTGCTCCTCTCAAAATAAATCAACAAAATACAAAAAACAATGAAAACCGGCAGCAGAAAAATAAGAAATTAAAAAACTGATAATAAAAAACCGGCAACGCAAAAAAAAGCACAATAAAAAGGAGAAGGACAAAAAGTATGAAAAGAAAAAGAAGCAGTACGATAAAATGAATTGGGCCGCGAGAAAAACAAACTAAACCGATAACTTACGGGAATCAGTGATATAAAAATACATGTTTGCATGTGAGTTGTATGTAATTAAAAAGGTGGCCGGTGACTCAAACATTTGTTTTTATTTAATAATACATTTTATATTATTTTTATTCTTATTAAACAAAAGATTAAATCTCAAGTTGGGATTTAAAAGTTATCAATTTCAAATTTGAATTTTATTTGAAAAGTTTGTTAGGAATATAAGGTCATACGCATTATTTAAATCCCAAGTATAATATTCCCTCACTTGGTAAAAATTTATAATATGTGCTAACGATACTGCGTAGGGCCCAGTAAAATGTAGAATAAAATCCAGCCCTGCAAAACCCAGCAAATATTGTGGATTTAATTTTGTTGTAAAGTAAAATGAAATGTATTTCCAAACAATTTCGAAGGCCCCTAAAAAAAAGCATTGTTACACTGTATAATTCCCTTAAGTCAATTCTTTGATCAAACAAAAAAAAAATACCCTTTTAATAATTTAAAGGCCCCGTAGTCTATTTCAAAACTTTTATTGCAAACTATATTTGTTTTGTAAAAATATGTGTTGGAAAATGTTTTTCAATAGAAATTTTACACCAAACCAAGTATTTTGATTTAATTTTCATTTCGTGTTGAAATTATTCGATTATCCATATAATCGAAATTATTCGATTATTCATATTCATATTTATTCAAAATTCGGATAATTTTTTTGTCAGAATAGATGATTAATAAAATGAGGTAATAAAATAAAACGCAAGTTTTTCATAAAAAAATACAGAAATGGCCGATTTGAAAAAATGATGATTTTTAACCAAAAATGTAAAGGGGGTACCCTTATCAAAAATTGAAAATGTACCCAAAAATCGAAAATTTTATTTTTCTTTTATTTTATTTTTAGCAAAAATATATTTTAAACATTAAAAAAGATAAAATAAAACTGATATTATTTCTACATGCAAAGATCTTGCTTTCTCATAATATTCTTATATGTTTTCTTTATTCATCTAGATTTTAGGGTATTCAATTTTATTCCTATAATTATTCTTTTGCTAATTTTAGTAAATAATAAATCATTTTATTTCGCATGAAATTGTTTTCTTAAAACGCAATACAATTAAAATTTATATATTATTATATTTTAAAATTTTTAACAGAATAAAATAGATTTTAGGGTATTCAATTTTATCCGTATAATTATTCTTTTGCTAATTTTAGTAAATAATAAATCATTTTATTTCGCATGAAATTGTTTTCTTAAAACGCAATACAATTAAAATTTATATATTATTATATTTTAAAATTTTTAACAGAATAAAATAGATTTTAGGGTATTCAATTTTATCCGTATAATTACTCTTTTGCTAATTTTAGTAAATAGTAAATCATTTCATTTCGCATCAAATTGTTTTCTTAAAACGCAATACAATTAAAATTCATATATTATTATATTTTAAAATTTATTACAGAATAAAATAATAATAAACGAATGATAAACCAATAACGATTAATGAGTTTCGATTATTCCGATTCTTTTTGGCCAATGTTGCCATTAAAGAAACTAAAAATTACTTTCATAAATTCGCTTTCACATACATTTTCGTCATCATTTCTGTCAATTACTTGCTGTGGACCGAATCTGAATCTCACACGAACAAGTACTAAGTAAATTTAAGTACTAAAGGGATTTATTATGTACACTTTTTATATAGGTCGGTGTGGCGTTTCCAAAATTCTTCCGTTATTCTGGCGCAAGTTTTCATGTGTACGTGCTATAATCAACGAATTTCTGACGGCGAATGCCATTATCTTTATAATTAATTAACTAATAGATTAAATAAAACTTTTCTGCTCTCAACATGCACCTTTAATTTTTAAATAATTTATTTTCAACTGATTGTTTGTTTAGCCTAGTTTTGATATTCCTACAAAACTATTTAAGTTTTTATGTTATGTTATAAAAATACATATGTACATACATACATCGGTATGTATGTATATACAAAAATGTGTTTGTATGTTTTTATGGCAGTTAAACTATATTGATATGTATGTACAAGTTTTTTTTTAATTTCGGAAAAATATTTCTTGTATCAAATTCGTACCAATGCATGTTATTCTCATCAGTACATACTGACTGCTATTGAATAGTTGTGAGCGAAGTTTATATTAGTGCAAAAAAAAGTATTTTCCCTCACTAATTTGTCATTTGGCGAAAACTTAAAATTTCCGGGCCCAGCAATTTTTAAGAAACAACTTGCAGAACTAGTTCTCCTTCTATCATTATTCGTGTGACAAAAAGGTTTAGCAAGCATGTTTGTTAATTAAAACTTTAAAATGTTGCTTGTTTTTTTTCGTTTTCTAAGATCAGGGCTAAGGGGAAGTCCCCTAGTCAAGCAATGCATCGTGCCGAAATCAGGAAAATGGGTTATTGGCATGGCGGTCGGTATAGGGAGCAGTATTTTTAAATATTCTAACTGACTTATCAATTATTAATTTCTTGAAAATAGCAATTAACACTATTTTGCAATTTTATTCCATCTCGAACTGCTCTAGTATCACGATAACTTATGCCAAACTTTTAAAAAAAGCATTCATTAAAATCATTTGATTGAATTATCATTATCATAAATGTTTAGTATGGAAAAAAAAATTTAAATTTAAACAATATTAAAGCTTCGCACAAATTTAAATCAGTACATAGTAATCTATGCCTGTTGTTGCACGTAGGCTTGTTCACAATTTTCCATGATCTTGTGGGGGGCAATGCATTAAATGAATATCATTTATACACATATTTTATTTTTTTTTTTTTTTTTTTTTTTGCAATTCGTCGTATCCCTTCGTTGTTGTCCATGTTCTCTTGTACTCTGCATAGAGACAGTGTGACACGAATGGCGGTCATTAATCCGGTCTTACAACAAGACTATTTTATGCCTATATTGAGTATTCTGCAGATCACTCTCCTTTGTGCACTAGGAGCGGCTTAAACTCTTGGGAGCATAAAGCATTTAAAAGAAAGAGAACACATTTAAAATGCATTAGTTCAAAGTCTTTCTTAATGGAATTTCAAGTACTCACTCACATGCGAAAAATTGATGCCACTACATAAATTAAATTAAATCAAAGCAATTTTATAATTTAAAAGAAAAATGTTAATATATTTATATTTTATTAATGAAAATTTTTTATTTATTTTGTGTTCTTCCAAGCCTCTTTAACAAATAACACTTTAGTGGCCGAAAAAAAACAAGCAAAATTAAAATTAGTTAGCATTTAAATATCATTAATATTAAATACTTAAAAACAAATTAAATTTGAAGGTATAGGAGGTGCACATGTAATTAACACAGTGAAAAGGAGAAACCTTTTAACTGAAGACTTTTAATGAACTCATGGACACAATTATTGACATAAATAAGCTTTGAAAACAAATATATATGTATGTATATATAAAAAGATAAATGTACTAAATGTATTTAACTGTAACTGGATTAGTAATTCACTAATTATTTAAATAAATAATAATAATAATAACAACCGCAAACGGCCCGCCCTTTTACGGCGACATTAGAGTGGCAGTTTAACATTTTCACTGTATTTGAGGAACGAATTAACCACAAACGAGTCTGTTAAATAACATTTTCTGTTTATCGTTCAACTTAAAAAGGGTTTTGCATACTTTTATTCAGAGAGAGAGAGAGAGATAGAGAACGCTCCAAAAAAAGAGACAGCATGCTGTTGCTCGAGCCAACTGTACATTTAACCTTCACAGCCCAAATAAAAAAAAAATGTTAAAGGTAAACGCAAAATATGTAGGTCACACCACTGAATATAACGCCACTAATAATTGATGAATTTTCTTTAGTTCTTCCTAAGTGGCAATTACTTACATGTAAGTGGCAAAAAAAAAACCCAAGTTTTTTCATTGAAAAATACACAAACGGACGTTTTCAAAGAATGACGATTTTTGCACAAAACTTCAAAGGGGGTACCCTTATCAAAAATTGAAATATACCCCAAAAATCGGAAAAAAAATTTTTCCCTTATTTTTAATAAAAATATATTTTAAATATTTGAAAACATAAAATAAACAGACAAGAGCAAAAAACCCCCAAGTTTTTCATTCAAAAATACAGAAAAGGACGATTTTAAAAAATGATGAATTTTAAACAAAAATGCAAAGGGGGTACCAAAAATTGTAATATACCCCAAATCTCGAAAAAAAAAATGTTCTTTTTTATTAGCAAAAATATATTTTAAACATTTAAAAACATAAAATAAACAGACAAGAGCAAAAAACCCCCAAGTTTTTCATTCCAAAATACAGAAAAGGGCTATTTTAAAAAATGACGATTTTTAACCAAAAGTGCAAAGGGCGTACGTACTATTACCAAAAATTGAACATTTTCCCAAAAATCTAAAAAAAAAATTTTCCTTTATTTCTAATAAAATATATTTTAAATATTTGAAAACATAAAATAAACATACAAGACCAATAAAAACGCAAGTTTTTCATTCAAAAATAGACAGATGCACGTTTTGAAAGTGTGACATGTTGACTTACTTACATACATACATATTTCACAGCAAGAAGTAGTATATATGTATGTATGTACTTATGTAATGTTCTCTTTATTTGCGTGCCTACAATGTGTATGGATGTACGTTGAGTTTGAGCTGTGCTGTTATCAGAAACACCATGTATGAATGTATGACTGTGTGTACATCCCACACACATACAAATTGAAATTCTAGTTTCTCGTATAATCGCGGTAAAATGAAAATAAAAACTCTGCTTAACCTTCTCATTACAATAGCAACATAAAGGCAAATAACATTGCATATACATATACATACATATGAATGTACATAAACCCATCCATATGTACATATGTATGTCGATATGCATGTGAGAGCAAGCATAAAAAATTTGTACTAAAGAATTTGTTTATTTTTTTTTTGTTTCTCGTTGATTAGGAATTTAAAAAAATATATCAACATGCGTAAATCAAGTAAATTTCCAATTGTGGCTCATGCTCTAATACCCTTCTTCTACCTTTCTCTTGTTCTACAAATTCCACGTAACTACTACCTTTATATCTTACTATATACTATACTATCTCTGTATATGTATGTGTGTATGTTTGTAGTTATGGCTGTGCAAATATGCCTATAAAATAACAAATATCAATTATTTTTGTTAATCCCATTAAATTTTCTTTAAAAAAAAAATTACAAAAACATAAATTTTTTGTGACCAATTATCACATACATACATACATATTTACATATGTACATATTTATTGCGTATTATATTTTTATTTAACCCATTTAAACAAGCTAGATATGCCAAAGTAGTTTAAAATACATAAAAATGGAAAAAGTATTTTTTTTCCTAATATAAAAGAGATCAGAGCAAGTGGCTCGCATTCAATTTAGTTCCACATTTTTTATTCTAGTATTGTGAATTTTTTAGGCCATAGTTTCTGCGCACATTCTTAACATGCTGCATGTTCCAAGTAGATACAGCGCCCTTAAATGGGTTAAATACTTTTTCACTCTTGTTGACTGATTTAAAAACAATTAGAATATGTTTTTTCTTGTCTACAATCAGAATTGAGTTCAATAACCTTTTTTTATAATTAAAAGTACCCAGAAATCTTTAGTTCAGTACACCAGTAGGAAGAAATATTTTGCTAATTATTAAAATTTATTTATTTATCGAGTTGATTTTTATAAAAGGATTTAAATTTTTATTTTTTCTTAATTTTTAAAATGTATGGCAAACAAAGCTGAAAGATTAATGCTTCACATAAAGAAATTTCTCATCTATTTTTAAATATTTTAAATGTTTTTGTAAAATAATCTTATAACAATAATATCAGCAAAAGTGGGATACCCTCAATCTACATACATATGAACATACATACTTATGTATGTTATTTTTATTGGAATCGGCTCGTGGGGATTTCTTTTCTACATACATATATATATATATGTATGTAACGTCTATGTAATAACGCTTTTTATTTAGTTGCTACTTTTAATTACACTAACGATTCCAAATACATACATACATAAGAATATTCAGCATAATATTAAAATTGGATTACAATTGATTATTTCGGATTTCGGAACTCAAATGTTTGATTTCGAATAAATAAAACACACTTTTTTGGGAGAACATCATAATTCGGAAACCTCGAATTTTGACTTAATAACACAAAACTGATATCTACTATTGGAATTGATCATATGTATGTATATTCAACTACGGAGAAATGTATTCGTGCAGGAATACCTGCAAAGCTTTCTGCTTGGCCGCAGGAAAACACTCAGGGTCTAGGCACAAATCTAGGCTGCGCATTATTCATTCGCCTACGGAGGCCCCCGTATATGTATATGCGCCTACATATAAAATATAAAATATTTCTAAATAATATTGGCTAAGTTATAGATTTCAAAATCCGTTAGCCGATTTTGCTGATTCAGGCCAATCGATTAGTTTTAATTTTGTGAGTATCGTTACATGAATATAGTCGGCTATTTTAATTGTGTATCAAAATGGGACAAATATATTTACAAAGCTCTGAGTATTAAAAAAAAATCAGCAACGCCACGCCTACCTAACAACATTTTAACAACACAATTTTTATAACACAAAGCGAAATATCTTGCCAAATGCCGAAACGATTTCACCAAACTGTACATTAACACTACACTAAGTATTTCTATTAAGAAAGTTATGAATATCAGACAATTTCTTTACCAAGTATTTTATTGCCTATCGGAGTTTTCTGTCAAATTTTTTTTTTAACTCGAGAAATGATAAAAATTCATAAAATTAACAAGTTATAGGAGTGTTAACTACTAACATAAAGCAACTCTGTTAATTTTCTGATAAGAACTGTCAAAAACAGCTGTGATATTTGTCTTCCAATAGTTTGTTGATTCGTGTTCTTTTTTATTTTGTTTGTTTATTTTTGTGGGAATGTTTAGAAAAATATGAATAATATAAACATTGATGTGGACAGTGCCATAGATGAAGACTTCTTTGGTTCCTTAAAAGGGTAACTAGAGGAGTAATAAATATCTGAAATTGAAAATAAAACACTTGTTTGTATTTAGAAATAAATCCTTAAAATTACAACAATTATTTGTTGAGGACTCTTTGTCTGCCGAAGATAAGGAACAATCCTTAAAATACCAACGCCCTAAAGATTTAACTGCTTCACCAAATGCCTCTAGTGTCACTTTAATGGCCAAAGTTGTAACGGCCTATAAGCAAGGTGAGCCGCAAGGAAAAGTGGGTTTGGCTGTAATACAAAACCCGGACCATACTTGCAATATCATAATGTACAAAACGAGATTGCATATTTTGGTAACTTTAAAATTGGAACCGGGAAAAGATTTGCTATATAGACAAAACAGATATTGGCAATTTTATGATGAAAGTTTAACGTATTGGAGTTTTAGTTTTGAATCACCCACAGACGAGGAAGAATTTGTGGAAAAGCTATTTATGAAAAGTATAACATTTAGAGAAAGTAAAGAGAAAGAGAATGTCCAAGAAAAGAATTTAGAACCAAAAAAAATTAATAATACGGAACAAACATGTGATGTTGAAAACGATATAACCAACTCTCAGCGCGACTCTTTAATTAAACGTATAGGGAAAGTGGGCAAACCTTTACCCTCTATGCCAATTCCCAAAGTAGAAATGGCAACCGAATTCAGTGACTCCTCCGACACAGAAGTTATTAATACATCTTTATGCTCGTCTCAGAAACCTTTTATAACGCCCAGAACCACCAAATTTCCCAGTAAAAGTGTGAATCAAAAGTTGTTGCCTTCAATTGTTGGCTTTAACTCTGTAGGTAACACAGTTTATCCTATTAATCCTTTGGAATCCCAGTACATGCAAATGCTTTTAACAGAACAAAGAACGCAAAGTTCAGAATTACGGTTCAATATGAGTAAATTGGAGAATAAAATAGAAAAAGTCTTAGATAAATTAGAATTTTGTGATAGAAGTGATGGCAAGGATAGAACTGAGAAAGATGATGAGATACTTGTATTAGAAGAAAAACTGTTAATGGTAAAAAAGGAGAATAAAAAATTAAAACAAAATTTACAAGAAAAATCTTTAGAAGAATCAAGCAAAATTGATACAACAAAAGTACTTTGTGAGTTTAGAGAGGACTTTAAAAAATTCAATATTAATTACAATCAGGATTTAAGAAATGTTTTAATTGATTTAAATGATAAACTGAAAGAAGGACACAGTGAACTACAAGAAATGCGACATAAAATAGATGAAAATAAGCAGAAAGCAGGAAAAATTAAAGCAACTCTTGAGCGAGAAATTATTGAGCTGCAGGAGCAAATTAATACGTTAAGTCAACGTGAAAATGAGCTCAAAAAACAACTTACTGACACTTCAACTGAAACTATCAAGGAAAAGCATAAAGTAGTAGATTTGCAAAATGAATTAGAGGAGAAAAGAAGAGAAATTTTCGAAACTTCCAACGATGCTTTAATAAAATCTATTATGAATAATTTGTATTTGGATATAGCTAATAAGTTAAATAATATAAATTTACCACAATGTGAGCAAATTTTATCTCTGATAGCTGTATCCATTAAAGAACAAACACTAAAATGTTTAAAAAAGTAAAATTAAAGTAGTTCAATGACCAAACCTGCCGAATTTTTAAAAATTTATTTCGAAATGTAATAACAATATTTAATATTTTTTAACAGCTTTTAAATATGACAACATAATATCTACGAACAGTCGTATATTCTTTATACACTTCGTAGACTTGATATGAAATGCGTATACTTCCTGTTTTGCTATTATATTTCAGTAACTCCGAAAATTCTGATAAAATTATGTTAATTGCATATATATGTATGAATATGTTATAAGAGATTGTTTAAAATGCTACTTAACTTACGACCTTTTTTTATTAGGCAATCGATTTCTAAGTATATACAAGTATGTGAAGCAAAAATTTTAACAGGCAGGCACAAATCTTATAAATAAAAATAAATCATTAAAATCAACTTTGTTTTGTATTATAACGATCTTAAACAGAAAGTTATTAGAGGAATGGAACAATCAATCTATCGATTATTTAATTTCAATTTCAAGTTTATTTCTTATTCAATAAAAGTAAAGGCATTCAAATTTATTTGGTTATTATATTTATTGCTTACTTTCAAAAGAGTCATATTAATATGTGTAATTTTAATTAAAAAAACACTTTTTTCATATTCTATAAAATTAGATTAATAATTTTTTGAAACATACATACTTTGCATTACCACACTATAAGACAAATTTAAATAAATGAATTATTTTAATTGAATAAATCTTTTTTACAAAGCTGACAAAAAAAATTTTTTAGATAAAACTCCTACTTTAAAATAATTAGATTAGTTATTTTAGTTCTCAATACAAGTAAATTACATATTTAAATGTAATGTAGAATTAAAAATTGGAAATGTTCTCTGTTATAAAAATTATTATACTTTACTATTATTTTATCAATAGCAGGACATGTATTTAGTAGTTCCTTTTTTGAACTATTTTTGTATTTATAAAACAGGAACCAAATTTCTTAGGCGCTTAACAAATTGCCTTTGGGTTTATTTACGAATCTGTTTTTATGATCAACTTGGTGGGACATTAAATTCGTAAGACTCTTTTTTTAAATAAAATTAGATTTAAGACTTCTATTTTGAACACTGCTAAACTGTACAGACCCAAACGAGGGGAGTACGTTCGTGAAAACTCTATTTGTAACTAACTCAACATATCACAATCGTTTGCAAACAAATATGTAATATGTCTTTTTACCTGATAAAAAAATATTTGTGAACTAAAAAAAATATTCTGCAACAAACGAGTGTTCATTTACAAAAAGGATTTGCTAGGTGTCGTCCGTCAATCCGATGATGACTCATCTTCTGAATCGGAGGTGGTATCAGTAGTCTTATAGCGCTTACGCTTAACTTTTGTTTTCTTTTGTCTCATAACTGGTGTCTCAGATGCCTTCCTCTTATACTTGCCCTTCTTACGAACTTTTCGTCCTGTTTCATCCGATTCGCTGGTGGATGACTCTTCATTATCGCTAGAATCAGATTCTGTAGTGTCGTCGCAGATGGGTGACGTAGTAAGGGAAGATGAGGAAGATGATTCCGTTGAAGAACGTTTCTTATGTTTCTTGGACTTTCCGTGCTTTTTCTGATTTTTCTTTTTAGACTTTTTCTTCTTCGACTTTTTCTTTTTATTTTTTGTAGATTTCTTATGTTTAAGTAACTCCGCTTCCTTTTCCTTTAACTCTTTCATACGCAACTCCGTTAAAGGCGTCAAGTAGTCTAATTCAGAATCTGAGCTAGTGCTTTCAACATCCAGCAAAATCTCTTTATTCGGATCCACCTACCAAATATTTGCGAGTAGTTAAAAATCAATTGCTCTTTAAGGAAATATATAAATGAACTGGTTTTATTACCTTTAGAAAATTTCTGCATTGAAATGTTAAATGGCCGGCATAACCACATTTTTTGCAAGCAGCTCTAGATGACTCCTTATTTGGATTTGTTAAAGGAAAACTCATTTTATATTCAACCCCTCGTTCGTCTCGTATTAATTTGGCTTTATGGGTTCTATTTAATTAAGTTTTCTTATTTTTTTTTACAAGCCTTAAGCTGCAAATAAACAAAATATACTAAAGAAGAAAGCGAAGTACAATAAACAGCTGGTTATATCAGTGTGGCCGTAGTGCAGCAAACCAATATGCATTGGTAACAATCAAATTCACCAATAGTCCCAATAGACATATTTTATGTTAATCAGTAGCTCCAAGATACTACAATTAATACTGCAAATCGGTATAGTGTTAAGAATACTACAACACAACAATTAATACCTGTATAAATATGTATTTTAAACATACAGACAAGCCTACATATATGTAAATAATTTTTACTCTAATCCAGCAGGCATACTTATTCAAAATTCTACACAAATCTAGATTTTAATTTAATAATTATTTTTAAATAAATTTCAATTGTCCTTCGAAAAATAAATAATTATTCCTAATTCTAAATCTTTTATGACAACTTCTTTATACGGCCACACTGGAAAGGCTTTGCTGAGGGCAAAAAAATTCAATTTAATACGCATGGTACTTCTTTGGTGTTTGTGTTAAAAAAAATGATAATCGGTGATGAAAGGGGATTTTCTATTTGTTAACACAATTTGTACTTTTACACTAACAGATAAGTGGAAATTATATCTACATATACATACATATAGGGGTATGGATATCTGTTTGGCGAACTTATAACACCAAAATTCTTGTCTCATTATCCCACTTCAATAATTATATACAAAAGAATAATTCTTTATTCAGCCGCTTGAAGTGAAATCAATCCTGATCAGACGAAATGTATCATTTAATGAAAGATAACACGGTTTGAGGTTACACTATAATACATTTTCATAATACATGGCAAATTTGACATGTGTTAATACTCTGTGGTATAGTGAAACAAGACCTTAGAGCAAACCGGCAATTGGTCAAGCTCTATTTCAAGAAAGCATATTTTACTAAGAACTATATGCTTTAATAATAAATTCATCTCGTATATACTCGTACGTATGTATACACTTTTTATTAGATGATCTCATTGCAACGATTCAAGTTTACGAAAATAATGTTACTGTTCAGGTTAGTCGTTTAGCTTTCTCCTTCTGACCCAGATATTAAAATAATATGCTATTGAAGTTTGTTTTTTTGTTACAAATTTAGTACTTGTTCTTGAAAGTACTACTTTTTCTTTCTAACTTTTACACTAAATATATTAATATCGTACCAAATTATAATCGCTATTGTACCCTTGATATCAGCACTGTTCTACACGTACGTCATCAATTTCATTGTACAAAATCTATGGTGTATGGAAACATTGCAGAAAGATTGTAGAAAGTAAAGAATTTTATAAGAAGTGTAAAAAACATTTTTTTTCAACATTGGAGTAGTTAGTGATAGTAAGAAAAAGCTGTCTTATATTTTTTCATGCAAATATTCAATATTTTATTAAATAAAATAAAAGAAACATTTTCTAGCAAATTAATCCGAGAGTTTGTGAGTGTGAAGAAAGAAATATTTTCATTGCTGATCCTTATCTTATTTTGCTCGTATGCTATCTGCAAGTTCTCCTATTACTTTAGCGGGGAGTGTTAATAGCTCAATAGCAGGAACTATGCAGCAGCAATCGAATTCTTTTTCCGCTTATGGCGACAAGGCCCAAATGGGTTTGGACATTGAATATGGTACAGATCCAGCTAGCGGAGCCATATTTAAATATGAAGGTCGCAAACATGATGATTTAAAGCAAATGTTAGATAGTAATAAAGATGGGCTGAAATTAGAAGCAATGAAGCGTATCATAGGCATGATTGCCAGAGGTAGAGATGCTGGTGATCTATTTCCAGCTGTAGTAAAGAATGTAGTTTCAAAAAATATAGAAGTAAAAAAGTTGGTTTATGTGTATTTGGTACGTTATGCCGAGGAACAACAGGATTTGGCATTACTATCAATTTCTACATTCCAAAGAGCTCTAAAGGATCCCAATCAATTAATAAGGGCTTCGGCTTTAAGAGTATTATCTTCGGTTCGCGTGGCTATGATTGTGCCTATAGTAATGCTGGCCATAAGAGATAGTGCATCAGACATGAGCCCCTATGTACGGAAGACAGCTGCACACGCTATACCTAAGCTGCATTCCATCGATCCGGAACAAAAGGAGGAATTGGTAACAGTTATAGAGAAATTATTATCTGATCGTACTACATTGGTAGTAGGCTCAGCAGTAATGGCTTTTGAGGAGGTAAGTTGACATGAAAAGAATATCTTCATATTCTTTTAAACCCAATATTTTTAGGTTTGTCCTGAACGCGTTGATTTAATCCATAAAAATTATCGTAAACTTTGTAATCTTTTGGTGGATGTGGACGAGTGGGGGCAGGTTATTATTATAAATATGTTAACACGTTATGCACGTACACAATTTGTGGATCCTAACGCCGATGAAGCATCTGACGCAGAAAATGCACAAAATTCCGAAGAAAATAAAAAGTTTTATGATGATTCAGATGAAAGTGTTTCGAATACTAGCGATGATGAAGATAGCAAAAAATCAAAAAAAAGTCAAGGAAATAGAAAAGAATCGTCCACATCTTCTCCTTCGTCTAGATATCACGTAGATTTAGATCATCGCTTATTATTAAGGCAGACTAAACCTTTGCTACAATCTCGCAATGCTTCTGTTGTAATGGCTGTAGCTCAATTGTACCACCATATAGCTCCCCGTCCAGAAGTTCAAATTATAGCGAAGGCCTTAATACGTCTCTTACGTTCCCATAAGGAGGTACAGAGTGTAGTATTGACATGTATAGCTTCAATGTCCACTAAACGCAAGATAATATTTGAGCCCCATATTAAATCGTTCTTTGTTCGCACAAATGATCCTACCCACATAAAGTTGTTAAAATTAGAAATTCTTACTAATTTGGCGTCCGCTTCAAGCATATCGTTAATACTCAGAGAGTTTCAAACCTACATTTCTAGTAATGATCGCCCTTTTGTAGCCGCTACTATACAAGCTATAGGAAGGTGTGCTGGTACAATTAAAGAAGTTACAGAAATCTGTCTTAGTGGATTGGTACATTTACTATCGAATCGTGATGAGCATGTGGTGGCTGAAAGTGTAGTTGTTATTAAGAAATTATTGCAAACGAAAGCAGCAGAACACTTTGACATTATTTCTCAAATGGCGAAGCTATTGGACTTTATTAAAGTGCCAGCCGCTAGATCAGCGATTATATGGCTAATAGGAGAGTACAGTGAAAAGGTACCAAAAATTGCACCAGACGTACTGAGGAAAATGGCCAAAACGTTTGTCGACGAAGAGGATGTAGTAAAATTGCAAGTTCTTAATTTATCTGTGAAGTTGTATCTCACTAATCCCCAGCAAACTTCGTTGCTATGTCAATATGTTTTTACTTTGGCACGCTATGACGTCAACTATGACATACGCGATAGAACTAGATTTTTGAAGCAGTTTATATTTCCTAACAACAGTAAGAGTAATATTTTATCAGACGTTGCTAAAAAGGTATTTCTCTCATCAAAACCTGCTCCTACTCTGGAGAGCAAATACCATACACGCAATCTGTATCAATTGGGGTCATTGTCGCACTATTTGAACATGCGTTGCGCTGGCTATAACGATTTGCCCAAATTTCCTGAACAATCCTCAGATCCCTCTGCACGAAACGTGGATGGTTTTTTGCAAGAAAATACAAGCAAAATGAGAAACCATGTGTTAGGCAAACAGCAGCAGCATACATCGCAAAACGAAAGCAATTCAAGAGAAAGAAATAACAAACGGAACGAAAATTCGTTCTTCTCCGAATCTGATGGGAAATCATCAGAATATAGTAGTTCTAGTGAATCTTCATCAGGTTCCTCATCGTCAGAATCCGATTCAGATGATAACAAGAAAAATAAATCCATAACCACTAAAGAATTTCGAGCAACGGAGTCTCCAGAAAATAATTTTAATAACAATAAATCAAATGTTTCTACTCCTAATAAAAAAATTTTGAACAATGTAAATGATTCCGAAACTTCGGACTCGGAATCATCATCTTCCTATGGATCTTCATCATCCTCACCAAGTGAAATTTCCGGATCGGAATCGGATGTATGTTCAGAAAAAGAATTGGCAACGAAAAACATTATTACAGTTGAGAACTTTGTCAAATCAGAGTCCGAAAATAAAAAAGAGCAAAAACTTGATTTGCTATTGGATTTTGATGATGTTCCTCCTATAGGGCCGGTAATGACACCAACTCTGGGAGGGTTTGTAACTCCAGGTATTTCGAAAATTGTACTTCGTAGATTGAAATATTGAAATACACATTTACTTTAGGTACCCCAACGGCTTCTCACACAGCTGCTTTAATACCCCAGAATGTGGCCGACCGTATTGACTTGGTGGGACCTTCTTACATTTGCCATAACCATAAAGAATTATTAAATAAACTTTCCGGTTATGGCCTACAAGTTGGCTTTCGTTACACACGGTCACCGCATCTTTATTCGTCAGCAATGGTTTCCCTAGAATTACAGTTCATTAATCAAAGTGATGAAGATATCTATAACATACATATGGGCCAAAAGTCCTTCCCACATGGCATTCAAATACAAGAGTTTCCCCCTATCAGTTTACTAAAGGCAGGTCAATGTGGCAAAAGTGTAATTGGCGTAGATTTTAATGATTCGACGAACGCTATCGATTTTGAAATATCTTCAAGTAATGGTGTATCGCGTGTAACTTTTAAGCCTTTGATTGGTGAGTTAATTCGCTCGGTACATATTTCGGAAAGCTTATTTAAAGAAGAACGCCTCAAACTTAGAGGCATGAACGAACATCAGGCTAAATTGAAAGTAAAACAAGATTCTATTGAACCAACAATGTTAAAAAAAAAAATATTTGAATGTGTTAATGCTGCGGCTTTAAAGAGTAACAATGATAATTCGCTCTTATGCTTTGTAGGACAGACTATGACTTCTAAAAGCTTGATACTTATCACCTGTGATTGGTCTCAATCATCAGATAACTTAACTGTTCAAGTGAATTGCGAAAAAATGGTTGTTGGTTCGATGGTTTTAAATGAAATAGTAAGTTATTTGAATGCCTCATTCAAATACTAAATTTCAGCGACTTAACTTTTGAAAATTAAAAAATATACATTCATATACCCTACGATAAACATTTATTTTCTTAGCATAACTTAATTATACAATAATTAATTAAACAATATTGGAACATCTTAATGTTATAAATATCAATGCCTTATAATTTTTTTTAATACATCTCATTAAGAAATAACTGAAGGTTTTACGAATTGAGAAATTTCGAAGCAGAAGTCCTACGAAATAATTGTGTTTATACTTATAATAATAATTCCATACCACAAAAATATTTGTATTATTATTAATTGCTTGCATAATGACCGTAATAAGAGAAATTCTTAATACTTTTTATATTATTGCCTTTTGTTTGAATAAAAAGCGAAAGTATTTTCGCTCTTTTTTCAACTTTTGCTTATTGAAATCAAACTTTCAAGCAAAAAAAAGACGATTTTACAATAATATTTTTAAATCGTTCATCTCTTATATACGAGTACATCTCGAAAAATTTAAAGATTTTCTAATAAAATAATTTTTACTCATCATTAATATAAAATTGATAAAAATAAAATATGTATACCGCAACCAATTTTGAAAATTATTTTGAAACTTTCGCGCCTAAATTTTTAACTACTCTAAGATAATTTTCTATGACTAATGCTAAGCTTTTTAAATAAAATGTCTGAAAATCTATTTACTTTTAATGCCTAATCTCTAAATAGATAATAATGGGAAGCGGACTTATGTCAGGGCAACTTTCTATTTGAAAATTAAATGTGTTGAATAAGAATATATTGCCACAAATTTGAAGCATGCTAAAGTCAAAAAGTCATCGCAACACTTATCTGTTTCATCAGTAATAAGTTCACAGTAGGCATTACGTATGTACCCACAAAGAATACACACACATATATATACATATAGATGTAAACTACTCAGTGAAGGGTAATAAAAAATTTGGTGATTTCAATGTACATATACTTATGTATGAACAACTGGATCAGCATTTTCGAATTATAACAGTTGTATATTATATGACAATACAAAATATATATATGTGTGTGGAAGCAAGTATTGGATTTAGTAGTGATTATTTCACACTGGTTAAGTTAACATCACTCACGTATGGAATGACGTCACATTTGACAGTTGCTTAGACAACTCAGTTTTTTTTATTGAAGCACAACATTGTGAAAAATTATTTCCTTCTGTCTTGTGTTTTTTGTTTAAAGAATAATATACATGCTCAAAGAAAGTGTTTTAAGTACAAAAGCGTATCTATTGAAATATGTTCCAAATGAAGGCGAAAAAAGAAATAATGCAATAAAATATTTTCACAGGAATAACAACTGCATGCGTGGATGTACGGGAAGAAATCCATAGAAAGCAATAAAACTTAAAAGACAAATTGTAAAATCAAAAAATCTAATATATAAGATATAAAAGTAGATTTGTGAGTGTGGTACTTCGAAAATGAGTAATAATACGTTAAGTAATGGTAGCAGTGGCGGTAGTCGCCGCAATCAACAACAAGTGGATTGGAATAGGTTTGGTCTAGAGAATGAGGATGATGGCGAGGTAATGTTAGGGAATTTTCGTCAACGTGCGAATACAGGTGGTTTCATAGACTTAGGCAATGAATACACATATGCTTCAGGTGGTCATCAGGCTTCAGGAGCCAATGAAATATTTGCCCAGGAACAAGGTGACAAACCTTGGTAAGTTTTACTATTTTTCCTTCAACATTCTGTAAGTTCGATGATTGATTTAAGGTGGCGCTCAAACTTCTTTATATCGCAACCAGTGTTATTTGGCACTTGGGATGGCGTTTTCACATCCTGTCTCATAAATGTCTTTGGTGTAATTGTATTTCTACGTTCTGGCTGGATGGTAGCTCAAGCAGGCATATTAAATGCAATTTTAATTATTTTTTGTACGGTCGTAATTGCATTAGTATCAGTGTTGTCTGCAGTAGGAATATGTGAACGATGTCGCGTGGAAAGTGGGGGAGTGTATTTTCTAATAGCTCACACATTAGGATCGCGGTTTGGTGGATCTTTGGGTCTGCTGTATTGTTTTGGACAAGCAGTGGGCTGTGCTTTAAATGTTATGGGTTTCGGCGAATCAATGGCTGGTTTGGTAAATTTAGGCGATAATAAGTGGGCCATTAGAGGTTTTGCTACAGCAGCTGTGTTATTATTGGGCTGTATCAATGTAGCTGGTGTCAAATGGGTAATTAAATTACAATTTATGTTGTTAATGATCCTGTTAGCATCTGCATTGGATTTTATGGTAGGGAGCTTCATAGGCGAAGATCGGGGTAAGTTTATGGAATATTAAAAAATTGAAGTATACGGTTTGATTGTCTTATGTAAACAGAAAACAAATTTGATGGCTGGGCAAGTAATAATTTTGTTGAAAATCTCTGGCCTAAATATGACGATGGTTACTCCTGGTTTAGAGTATTTGGGGTATTCTTTCCTACTGTGACCGGAATTTTGTCCGGAATTAACATGAGTGGTGACTTAAGGGCTCCCTCCACCGATATACCGAATGGAACACTCGCTGCTTTTGGTACATCGTAAGTTTTCGACCAATTGTATTTTAATAATAAGAATAACATAATTATTTGCTTTAGGACATTTCTCTATATGGTTTTTATATTATTCTTGGGTGCTACTTGCCAAAGAGAAACACTACTAAACGATTTCATGATAGTAGTTAAGGTATCTGCTGTACATTTTATTTTAGTTGCTGGCATTTATGTGTCTAGTATGTCTTCATGTTTGGGTGCAATGTATGGTACGCCCAGAGTTTTGCAAAGTATTGCCAAGGAAAATGTTATAGCGGGCATTGAGGTTTTGGGTAAAGGTGTAAGTACCTAAAATAAAAGTTTTTTTTTATCATTTAAAAAATATTTCTGTTTAAACTTTCAGCGTGGTCCCAATAGAGTGCCTCTTTATGCCATGGGCGTTGTTGCCGTTGTCACCGTAACTTTTATTATTGTCGGTGATATTAATTTTTTAGCACCCATTGTTACCATGCCCTTTTTGCTAACTTATGCTTGTATCGATTATTCGTACTTTGCATTAGCACAAACTTTTGATATACAAGAACAACGTGAAGAACGTTTCCGCATTCAGGCATCTTCCCCTTCATACGAAACGCGACGGTATGGCGCAACTCAAGATGGCAATGATTTAGATTTATTGTTTCCAGATAGGGTTCGCCATAAAAATCTTCAAAGCCCAAAAAATTCACCATTACATGTGCCTTCAAATACATCTCATAATTCACAAAATGGTAGTGTTTCAAATGAAAACATGTCATTGCCATCGGCAACTCCAAAACCTTCCGATTATGTTAATAGTACAAATGTTGGAGATAATCTTGAGACTGTTACCACGCAAGATAATGAAGATGCAGAGCCTATAGCGCCAATTAGACCACCAATTCATTCCAAAACGAAAAATTGGTATTCTGGCTATTGTAATAGATGGGCTTCATTATTAGGAGTAAGTAAACGTTAATAAATTAAAACTTTCAATTATATTTATTCAATTACTTTTTTACTGCTACAATTTGAATTTATTTCATTGTGCTAAATATTGTATTTATTCTTATATGAAGGCATTCACTAAAATTCTAGTTATGTTGTTGGTCAATTGGTACTACGCTTTAACTTGCTTTTTGGTAGTTTTCATTATATGGTTCTATGTTGGTACAGCTAACCCTGCAGTAAAGCCTGGTCTTACGGCGGAGTTCAATTTCTTTGCTTGGCTCAAAAGCATAATTTTCCGCTGTTTTGGGTAAGTCTGAAATAATAATAAAAAAAATAACATAAATGACTGAATAAAATTTTAATAAATTATTTCTGTTTGAAAAATAGATATGTGAAGTGCTGAAATTAATATTTTTTTCAAGATCGAAATATTGTTATTTAATAATATTTAATTAATTAAAATTTAATTTAATTAATTTAATATTAATCGTTAATATATTTTTCTTTACAATACTTATTTGCCACTCACATGTATTTACATACATTAGGAAATAACTTAAAATACCATTGTTGTGGCTTTTTTCAGAAAACGGATGCATGAGTATGAACACATTGTAGTTACACCATCGTGTCCTGGTGTAGATCTCTCACAAACACAACTGAACGAAGAAAATGATGACTTTTCGCAAAGGAGAAAATATCACCATTCGTCCGTAGTGGAAGGTCATTTAGTTGATGATATTTAAAAGCAGCTTTAAGTAAACAATAGCATTTCAAATGCCCATATACAATCTGGACCAACCTCGGCAAAAGCTCTCCCCACTTATATGAATATATATGGTGAAAAAATACAATAATTTAAATAGGCCCGTTGATAAAGCAATATTTATAACAAAAATGGAATCCGTATTTACAAATAATATTTTCTAAACAAAGTTAAGCTCAATTAATCTTTCGGAAAAACCAAAATTTGTTAACTATAATCAAATAGCCTTTATAAAATTGAATCAACCATACGTACGCCTACAGCCGATCTATTTAATTTTACTATTTTAACTATTATTTTTATTTTAAGTTTCCATTACGAAATTATAATGTTTCCTTAAGTATTTTGATGATAATTTTTATTATTTATATTATAAGGAAACATGTGATATTTGAGATAATAAGTATTAACGATAAATCATTCAACTTTATATAAAAATTGAGAGAAAAAATTAAATTATTGCAAGAGGAAAACCTGGAATCAAATGTTGTCTAAAAGCATACATTTCATATATTTGTTTTCAATTTTATTTGTACTATTTAAAATCTATAACGAACTCATTTAATTTTGAATTTAATAGAAATTGTAAAATATTTAACTAACAAATAATAGTAACAAAATATTTAAATAAATTTATATATCGTATATATAATTTAAATAATATAATTGCATATAAATTACTTATAAATGTATGAATCTATATTAAAATATATTATATATAATTATATATTAAAAAAAATGTATATAATTAAGTAATAAATGCATTTAATATAAATTAAGAAACTTTGCTACAACTTGAATTCAGTTTTTTTATCTAAATTTTTAGCAAACCAATTTAATTATTTATTTTAATAACTTTCTTCATTCCCTATTACAGCCAAATTAAATATTTGCTTGCTACATCCAGCCTATAAAAACATTTTGTTAAAACATGCAACACAGACCACGGGGAATGATGACAGTATCAATTCAAAATTTAGTTTCAAACAAAACTAAGCTATTCGCATTTTTTATAGATAATGACACCACTGTGCGCTGCAAAATATTTAAATAGTAAGTAAAATTTATTTTAAAACATTATTATTTTTAGTTTCAATTTATATTTTTTATTTACATATTTACAGCTCTCATGAACTCTTATGTGACTTGAAATTTCCGCTTATAGTACCACTTAATTCACAAATTGAAGAAAAAATTTTGGAATATTCTAAAAAGGTAAATTTTAGTTTCCTAGCAAAACATAGTTTAATTTAATTTAACTACTATCGATCGGAAGGAAGTATTTAAAATAAATTTGAATGGAAAATGAAATAATAAAAAATGTATGGGTGTGTATCTCAAACTGGTTACCTGACCACAAGGAAAACTATAAAGCTTAAACATGCTATTGGATTTTCTCATTGAACTAATCGGTCAGAGAGATGATGTAAAATGAAAATTACAGTTATTATGTGTTTTAGAAATATAAAATCCGTTATCGATTAGTTATTTGAGGAAAATAAGCAAAAAGAAAAAAAACACCTTTCACTTCGTCTGGTATTTATTTATTTTAAATATCAGCAAAAAATAAAGAAAAAACCAACAAATATCTTTTTGCAAAATCATAAAACACAAACATAATTTTTGCTTCGTTGTGGATGCTTAACAATTAAAGTTATGAAATCTAGTCGAACTGAATGGTTTTTACTGTAAGCGATTTTAATTATTCTAGCTTAAAGATATTTCTGGAAGGTTAAAAGATTTTTGATTATTTTTTAACCTTCAATTTAGTATCCAAACAATTAAATTAGTGCAGTTAGTTTACTTACGCAGTGTTAAATTAAAAGCACCTTGTTTCCTTTAAAAGTCAAAGTTATTTTCATAAATAATCGCAATTGTTTTCATATTTTATTTTATTTTTATAAAATTTTTTTGTACATCTTGTCATTTACAGAAAATCTTGCAAAGAAACAAGAAACTTTTATTATGTTGCATAATTTTAAAATGACTGTGTAATTATTTTGTTTAACTTAAATTTAAAAAATTTACATACTTAAAATTTATCTCACCTTTTACGTTGATCTTTATTCATACCACCTTTTTTTTTTTTATTTTGTCATCCCTATCAATTGGGAACATCATCAGAAGCAACAGCTCAAACACTATCGACTTCGGAATCGACAGCGTGCTAAATGTGATGGTTTAATTTGAATCTTTTGTGTGCATGTTACAGATTTAGCTACCATATGGGCACGTTCATATATTCCACACAGTCAAAGTTTTTCACAAATTTACATACATACATACGTTTATAAATTGCATGCACACAGTAGAAGTACGTATTTGCTATTTGTTGTTACTGGTTTAACTAACTAACAAATACTTTCTCCTTAGTGTGGTTTTTGTAATTTTTTTCTTTTTAAGTTTCTTAATATAGTTTCATGCTCTTTATTCCTTCCTTAGTTTGGATTGCTTGGCTTCATTAGTCACAAAAGACTTCATGAATATTGCTTGCTAATATGTAAATCTATTGGCGAATAATATGTATGTATTATGTATGTAATATGTACGTTTGCATAATTCAGTTTTATTTAATAATTAGTTAGTAAACAAATCAAATTTAGCTTTACACACAAACATACATATTTCTGTTTGTGCGAATGTTCCTTTTATACTTTTATTTTAGCTAAAAATAATTTTGTGTTAAAAATAAAAAGAAAGTTAATGTTTGCATAAAATGAGATAAAGCAAATACTTTAAAGGCCCTCCTAATATACAGTTGTGTTCATGAAAATAGTAGTGCAGCGGCTCGTAATTATTACAACTCATTTTTGACATGTTCGATCATGCAAATTGAATATATGTGTACAGGTTTTGTAGAATAGAATGAAAACAACAGAAAAGAATAAAAGTACCGTTATTTTTGCATTCTGCTTCGTGTTTTTTGATCAGTTGTGATAAATGCATCAGAAATAAGTTGTTCGTTAAAATAGTAGTGCTTTCAAAATTGTTGGAAAAAATTAATAAAATAAAAGTAAAAAGCAAAAAAATTGGCGAAAGTAAGTTAAATATAGTTAGTAAATAATTCGATTATAGATATTTATTGAAATTGCGATTTTTTTTAATTGTTAATGGGTAGAGGAAAGCATTGTTCGATTGAGAAAAGAGATTTGATAGTGAGGCTAAGGAATGAGGGCATGACGTACAAGAAAATTGAAAATTTTGTTGGATGCACTGCCACTATGATATTTAATGCACTTAACTATAAGGAGAAGACTGAACATCGTGGCGGTAAGAGAAGAACCACAGTTTTGGACGATAGACGAATTGTGCGATACAGCAAGATGAAGCCATCAGCATCCTCCAAAATGATAAAGGAGGATTTGAATCTATCAGTTAGTGCTGTGACAGTACGTCGTCGACTAATCGAATATAATCTGTATGCGAGAAGTCCGAGAAAGGTACCCCTTTTGACAAGAAAGCACGTGGCTGCAAGATTACACTTTGCAAAAACCCATATGGATTGGCCCTACCAAAAGTGGCGTAACATACTGTGGACAGATGAGAGCAAAATAGTTCTATTTGGTGGAACAGGCTCCAGACAGTATGTTCGGCGTCCACCAAACACAGAATACCAACGTCAATATACCACGAAAACCGTTAAGCATGGTGGCGTCAGCATAATGGTATGGGCCTGTTTTTCGTATACTGGTGTTGGTCCGATTCACATGATTAATGGCATCATGGACAAAACTGTATACGTTGATATACTCAAAAATGAAATGCTACCTTATGCCAGTTGGGAAATGCCTCTAAAATGGACGTTTCAGCAGGATAATGATCCAAAGCACACCAGTAAACTCGCTAAGGACTGGTTTGCTTCTGAAAAGATCGACGTGATGCCATGGCCAGCTCAGTCTCCGGATCTTAATCCGATAGAAAATTTGTGGGGAGATGTTAAACGAACAGTAGCTACAGCAAATCCTTTAAGCAGAGCCACACTTTGGCAAGTGGTTCAAGAGGCATGGGCTCAAATTTCTGTGAATCGTTGCAAGGACCTTATTGACTCTATGCCACGGCGGTGCAGGGCCGTTATTAAAAATAAGGGATTTACTACTAAATATTAGGCCTTAAAAAATATTTACAATATAAAACTCAATGTTTTAATTGAATTCTGTTTATTTTATTTTAGTTTGTAGAAACCACTACTATTATCGTGAACAGCACAATTTTTATTTTTTAGTTTGCTTAAGCCCATATATGAAAATTAATAAACTATTATAACTACGTAATCTGTAAATATTAGTGAAAACATACAAATTTTTATATTTTAACAACTTTATATGCGAACACTTTAATTACCAATTGATTTCACAGTTTAGAACTTACAACCCACCGGCACTACTATTTTCATGAACACAGCTGTACATACATGAATCTTTAATTGCTTATATTTTATATTTATACATATGGATGTGTTAATTTTTCCATTAATACCTTCTTTTTAACACTTTTGGCGACACCAAACCTTTTTGGAAATATTTAATTTTTATAAAAATAATGATAAAACGATTTTGAACAAATGATAAGGCTAAATTTTTCCGTCCAATTGGCATATATAGTATTTTATCTCCTAAAATATGCTTAATGTAATAGAAACCATATTTATTTAAATTTTCCATTGTCCTTTCGTTAGGTCTCTTATTTATTTTTTTTTAAATGTAAATATTCATATAAATTATAATGTATTAAAAATCAAGCCAATAAATGTTTCTTTAGGCCCTCTAATACCTCATCTACGTTTTAGCTTAGACAAAAGTTGGAGAATCTTCAAGTATTAGCAATGCATTCCTTTAATTTATTATATCCCTTCGGAATAATCTCTTCAGACTTCTTGTTTTTTGTGAAGAAAACTCTTTCCTAAAACAACAAATATTATCAGAGCAATTTCAATAACGTTCATAAGGAAACAATTAATTATAAAATATATTTTTCAATTTTCTATACGATTTCAAAACTTATGCAATAGTGTAAGAAAACCCGACTTAAAAACCACACTCACAACGAAAAGATATAAATCAAAACAATGTAAATAAAGCAGTGTTAGCATACGAGATGACCATTCATTTGTAATGCAATAAAAAAAAATATTTCAAAGTACACGCATACATGCATGCGCAAGTAAATGTAATAACCGCAATGATAACAAATGTAATGATAACAATTTGATTTACATTAAAATTCACACTTCAAAACACAAATAAATTGTTTATTAAGAGAATATCTCACGGCTCACTCAGAAGAGAGATTATTTCTCTTCTATTTGTATGCGTGTGTGCAAAGGCACATTGCTGGCAACATAACTGGAACGAACAATGAATTCATTGGAAAGTCTTCGCTTTATAAACTCGTCGTGTAAAGAATACGAACGACACAGATATAACAGCTGTTATAATTAAGCAACAACAATGCAGAATATTTGTTGTAAATACTGCGAGTACATAAAAGAAAAAAAGACTCGTCGTGTAAAGAACACGAACGATACAGATTTAACAGCATTTATAATTAAACAACAACAATTCAGTATATTTGTTGTGAATATAAAAGAACATAAAAGAAAATAAACTGCTATAAAAACTCGTCGTGTACAGAACACGAACGACACAGATATAACAGCCGTTATAATTAAACAACAACAATGTGGTACATTTGTGGTAAATACTACGAGTACATAAAATAAAACTAAAACAATTATTATAATTTCTTTTATTTTTATTTTATTTGCTGATTTCTTGCTATTCATATTTGAATTTTTTTTTTAATTTATAAATTAATATTTTATATTATTTTTAAAATTACATGATAAACAACATTTAGCTACGCTGCATAACGATAACGTATGAAATGATTCCTTTACGTATTTATATGAGAATGTTGACTATATTTATTTTCATATTTTTCGACATCTCGCTACATTTCGAACTCCAGTTTCTAATTATTCGATTACCCAACAATTTTTATAAGACCAAAAAACATTTAAAAAAGAAACCCAATAAGTCGGAAAGTAATTTTTCTCAACTTTTTTTTTTTGCAATCTGAAAGTCGATTTTTCATTTTATTTTAAGCGGCGCATTTTTCTTAATCTCAAGCGAAACTTCAAAGGCTGGCACCCAACAGCCGATCAACACAAGTATGAATTAAAATTCAATATACATATATAACAATATATAATGTAAAAAACAGCTCCTTATAGATTTGTGCAACATGAAGATCTCAAATGTTTAAATGAATTAAAAATTACTTGTTTTTTTTGTGAGAATCGTTACTGGGATTTCAGAAAATACATCTAGTATTCAACTTTGATATGTGTACAAGTAAACAAACATACATTCCTTCTCATTTTTCATTACTTTCACCTTCTCCTCGTTTTTATTGTTTTTATTTTAATATAATGAAATAGTAATTTTTAATAAAAAGAATACTTTTAAATTGAACAGAAAAAGAGTCTTTAAATAAAATTGAATTTTTATAAAAAAAAGAAAATTTCCGAGCACCTGGTATCTGTGCTGAGAGAGTATACAACATTGATTACTTGATTTAATATTTATCTACCTTAGCATTCATTCATTCAAATAGGAAAGAATTCTTTTATATACTGCAATGCTGGCTAAAAGATGGCCCAAAATACTCTGTATGGGAAACCAACTGTTGCCATGTTATTAAAATGTTGTTTTAGCGATATTTTACTGCCATTTTAAAATTGAGTGGGGCGTAAAGCTCTGCTGCGGTGGTTCCAGAATAAATCTGTCTAAGTTTTTGCCAGATATAAACGTTATTCATTTCAATTATCACTTCTTTTTTGTTATAAACTTATTTTCGTTAATTAAATTTCACTTCGCTGAAAAGACTCAGAAAATCAAGTTTTAAATAGTGCAGTAGCCGTAATTGGTTGATGCACTTCTCTTCCATGAACCATGGAAATGGGTTTATAAATTTCTTTGAATTGCTTTATATTTGGTTATTTGAAATTTAATAACAAAATTTAGATTTTTTTTTTGCTTACGCTGGTTGGATATGCGAATCAATGAGTCCTAGAATGAGCTTAAAGCTGTAAGTTAATTTGCTTTCTTAACTAATTGGATTTTGCAGGGTGGATGGAAGTTCCGATTTTATTGCAGTTGTTTTTATACAAATTAAATTAAATGTTGAAAGTGTTTTTTTAAAATTTTTTGTATTGGGAATATTCGAAATTTGTCTTCAAAGAATAATTTTTTTTTTTTTATAGAGAACAATAATTATTAAAATAAAGGCATTTATATAATTTTAAATTCAAATTTTTAAATTCTTTTTTTTTCAAAATGAATACACTTTCCTGCAGAACTTTCTATATTTTGCTTATAAATTAAAATTTTTAGTTTACAGCCGTTCAGATTTGTTTCATTGCGTTCTGGTTACGGTTTGCTAAAACGTGCTCTTTACTACGGAGAACACACACGTTTTGCACAGCCATTTACAATCGATTTGCCAGTGAACCGAATCGCACAAGAGAACTCATTCTTTAGTTTCGTTTTAATGCGCAACTGCATGGCTCTGTCTGTATCAGTGCCAGTGACACGTTTCTTTTATATCTGCAGCGATTATCTATTGTTCATTAGAGCTACCCCAGAGCGCATAAATATAAAATAAAGATTTTAAGGCAATTTCTAATAGTTATGGGAAAAAAGGAAAAATATTCATACACTTGTGCCCGTATACTCCTTTCGCTGCCAATAAAACAGAGGGGTAGAAGCAGAAATCATACAATTTCGAACTTTTCAATTTGCTGTGTTGGCTAAAAATTTTATAAGAAAAATCAATAATTCTTTAACAATTATGCGGAATCCTTTTACAGTCCTTTAAAGGATCTTGCATGCCAATTAGAAAATCAATTGAATAAAAAATATAACTTTTAATCGAAATGGACAAAAAGCTGTTGGGTACTGCTCTTTTCGAATTTACACTACCAAAATTAATTGAAAACCATTGAAAAGGTTGAAAGCAATTGTATGTTTTCTTTCTTTACGAGTATTTAAGAGAGTCTTGTGGTTTTTGCCTTTTCAAAAAAACTTGCTGCCGATTGTTCAAGTTAAGCCATTCAAAGTTATCTCTGGCCTGCTGTTGACAATCTAGTTGGGCTACAACTGCGAACGATTCAAGTTGTTTAAAGCTAAAAGCGCTTCATGTAAAAATTAAACGATTTAAAGCAAACTGCCGTTGAAAGTTTAAAAATTTAAAAATTAAAATTTGAAAAGCTGCCAAACAAAATAAATAAATTAAACTATAAGATTTAAAGAAATAAAACTAAAAAAAAATAAATGGTAATTTTATTTAAAATTTCAGTAAAAAAAATTACATTTTAATTTCGATATCAAAATAAAGCATTGAAGTGGAATTTTAAACCAGAAGAAAAATATGCAATAAAATTATTAAAAAGTGAAAAAAAAAATGTTTTGCAAACAAATTGAAGGTGAAAGTAAAAGTATGTCAATAATGGTGATGAAAAAAAAGCAAACAATAATCCATTAAGTATTTACAATAGCTAACCATTTTTGGTTAAAGAAAATAAAAGTCAAACCAAATTTAACTGTTTCTGACGAAATCCACATTGTCAGACTCATGCCTTGCCTGTGAAAATGATTCATATCCTTATATGAAATTAATACTAAAAATAAACATTTTATTTTTTTTCCCCCTCCCTCCCTCTTATTATGGCTGCTGCTACTGACGTTTTAAAAATTAAGTGACCACGCAACCAGCAGAAATTAAAACAAGTCACTTGCCAAAGACGTTATTAAGAAAAAAGAGGAGAAAAAAAATATGAAATAAAAACCACATTCGCCCATTGCAAAGACCAAAAACAAAACTCGGTGGCCAAGCACCACTCCAAACTGGATTAAAACACACATTTATTTTTCTGTCTGCCTCTTGCATTCAATTCATTTCTGCAAACGTAAAGAATTTTCCAGTTAAAATCTGCAAGTTTGTAATTTATTTCAAAACATGTTTTTTTTTTTAAGGAAATCCTCATAAAAGTTTACAAAACCAGATTAAAACAATTTCATTTTGCACACACGGTTATCTCAGCAGCTTAAGCCTAAAGGCAAGAAAAAAAAAACAGGCAACTGTCTTGCATGATGTTTTTTCCTGGCAAAAATGCTTAAAGCAGACACTTTTGATAATCAAGCGGCGTCTCACAAGACATCTTAACAGTTATTGTGAAAAGTGACAGCCTTTATGAAACAGGTGCTTAACAAAAAAAAAAAAAAAAAAAAAAAAAAATAATAATAATAATAATAATTTGCTACAACTGCCTCAGAAATCTTGCCAAGTGGCTGCTGGAGTAGGAAAAATATTTACAAAAGCAAATGTCCAAGTCGAAAAAATCCCATATATATGATGGGAAATCCATTTCTTGTATTTTATAAAAACAAGCTAAAAAGTGTCTGCGCAAGCGTAATAATTAATACGAATATGGGAAATATTGTATTAAAGCAAACTACTCCCATCCCGCCGCAATGAGCTACAACCAACAACCACAATATAATCACTCACAAATAGAAAGGAAATGTCCATTGTCAGATAAAGGATATTAAAAAAAAAATGATTTCTTTAATTAATTTTTTTCTTTATTTTATAAAAAAAAAATTTTTGTTCATGAAACCATGTGAGTCTTTTAAGAAAATTGAAAATAAAATTTTATATGAAAAAACTTTGAAAATCAAACACAAAACAAAAGACTTAAGACAGAAGCACCAACGAGAAGTGCTGGAGGTCATTTTAAATGATTGCTATTGTGAATTGAAGTTTTTCTGCGTTCTTCGTTGTCCCTCTAAATACTACTCACCACTTTGGTCCCTTTGCGATATCTAGGCAGAGCGAAGAGGTGGAATAGAAAAGGTAGAGATATATGAAGTGATATGTAAACGATGGCAACTACCTAAAAATTGGACTACCTTTACCCCCTAATCCTAGAGAACTTATTTTCAGATTCTATTCCTGCTGCTGTGGCGAATCTATCAAAAGTTCTTTTGCCTCAACTTCTAATGCGGTGCTCCTGCAGAGGAAACGCTAGACATTTTCAACTACAATGATATTTAAAAAAAACAATTAAACCGAAAACTTCAGCCAGAAACCTTTGAAACGATATAAAAAAAATTTAAAATTTGACTCAAATTGACTCGATAGCCGCATATGATCGGATCAAGTGAAGTAGTTAAGCTAATCCGCATTTCCTAGAGGCGATTTTTTTTTTATGATAATTAAAATTTTAACCTGAATTTTTTTTTGTCCATTTGACTCAGTGATTCTTAATCAATTCGAGTTCATTAAAATCAATTTTGAATTAAATTATCTATTTACAAACCAATTATATTGATTGGACTAAGTTTGGCGGAACAAAGAACATCTTTGGCACACATGCAATTTGGAAAAAGTGGGGAAAAATTGTTTTCAAGTGTCTAGTAATTGAAATTAGAATAAATGAGTGGTTGAAGAATTCTACGGTCGTATGTCCAAATCCTACAACAAATTCCATTAAGTTTTGAAACACAGCTGTTTATTTAATCAGCTGTTTACTCGACTCCAAAGTAATAACATTAACAAATTCCAAGGCAAGCTTAGCTGACTACTGGCGACTTAAACGTGGCCGCCTGCCAGAAATCCTCTTGATTAAATATTGTTTTTATTATTTTCTGCCGAAGAAAATAATTTAAAATTTTTCCATTTCGTATTTGTTATTATGCTGCCGGCCGCTTCATTTCTGTTCACTGTAACTCGAGAAAAAATAGGTAATGCGACAGCAACCGTGGTGGTTATGTAGTATTGTGGTTGTGTTGCCGTAAAATAATCTCTCTCATATAAAAGCCAATATATTTTTTCATAAAAGAATATTGTAGTTGGTTAGCCTGCGGCCTTTTGGTGTGCTTAAAGCATAAACACCATAAATTGACTGCTTCTTTAGATCACTTTACAATTCCCAGTGTTGTCGACTGAATTACAGAAGAACACCGCTATAGCAGTTTGAAATCACAATCATATTCCTTAGGCGAAAGGCAAGATGATTGCATATATGAAATATCTCAATTCATTAGAAATTTCAGCGTTCGCAATGCCTCGACTTGCCTCAGTACAATTGTATCAGATCAAATCTCAGCCATGAAACTTTCTGGCTTGTGCTGGCCGGACTTAAGTAATCAATCATTTTCTGTACCGCCATATCTTGCATGCAAATCCAGCCAATACAGAGAACCCAAACACGCAAAAAAAAAATAAAATATTGAAAACTCTATTTTGGAAAACCCAATTAAGTATCATATTCGTGTTGCCCAACACCAAAATTGCTTATGCGTTGACAACTCAGCATATTTTTTAGCACGACAGCAATCTAAACACACTTGACAATTTATTTTTTGTCTAAAATCATTTTTTATGCAAATTACGTTACGTTGATAATAAAAATTAACAACAATTTCAACAATAAGAGACAATAAGTGGAAAATTAATTAAACAAATGAATATTAAAAAAAAAAACAATTAAAAATTTAATTAACGAAAATAAAAAGTTGTAATGAAAAAATATTTAAATACTTTTGTTGCTCAATGCAAGAGCTCTACTTTTTCATGCATACGCGTACAATTGTATTTCTGAACACAAAAAATCAATAATAGAAGTGAAGTGTTATATAAATACGAGTATCTGAACAATCTCCAACTGTCAGGCAGAGGTCAAGTAAAGGGACTTTAATTTTATATATAAAGAGAAATCAATTAAAATATTTAAATGAAGTTGTCTGCAATTGGGCCAGTTTTAAATAAAAGTATTGTTACGTAATCAGATGTAATGCTTAGAAACAATGGAACTTGTAGGTAAAAGCGATATACTTTTCAAACTGAAACTGTATATTGGCTGCTTACTTGCCAGCAACTTAATGTTTTAAATGATACCAGAGCGTAAAAAGTGAGTTCAATCCCTAGAAAAAGCAATACTTGTCAGCAAATTAAAGTTTGAAACGATACCAGAGCGTAGAAAGTGAGTTCAATCCGTAGAAAAAGTAATACTTGCCAGCAAATTAATGTTTAAAATTATAGTATATCGTAGAAAGTGAGTTCAATCCCTAGCAAAAGTAATACTTGGCAGCATATTAATGTTTTAAATAATACCAGAGCGTAGAAAGTGAGTTCAATCCCTAGAAAAAGCACCACGTGCCAGCAAATTAATGTTTAAAATGATATCAGAGCGTAGAAAGTGAGTTCAATCCTTAGAAAAACTAAAACTTGCCAGCAAATTAATGTTTGAAACGATAACAGGAGATAGAAAGTGAGTTCAATCACTAGCAAAAGTTATACTTGCCAGCAAATTAATGTTTAAAATGATACTATATCGTAGAAAGTGAGTTCAATCCCTAGCAAAAGTAATACTTGGCAGCAAATTAATGTCTGAAATGATAGCAGAGCGTAGGAAGTGGATACTTGCCACCAAATTAATGTTTAAAGTGATGCTAAAGCGTAGAAAGTGAGTTAAATTTCTGCCAAAAGTAATACTTGCCAGCAAATTAATGTTTAAAATGACACTAGAGCGTAGAAAGTTCAATCCCTAGAAAAAGTAATAATTGGAGGAAAATTAATGTTTGAAACGATACCAGGTGGAATAAAGTGAGTTCAATTCCTAGCAAAATTAAAAAAAGCTATTGCAAACTGAGGCAAATGTTTTATGGCACAAATTATAATCAAAGAAGTAGCATGCAGCGACTACTCTTCCACATATTTTATTACTATCGAAATAAATCGATATATCGGCTGGAAAGAAGCAAAAGTTACTTATTCAGAAAGTTATTATTTTATGCATTAAATTCACGAAATTGAGAATAAAGTTGCACAGTGTAAATGCAGATTTATGCCATTTCAAACGGCTTAATTGCACATTTCACACGACATGTGTGCAAAAAATTTTTTAGTTCGACTCCGCTCTTTTTGATGTGGAGAAAAATGGAGACATAATTTTATTTACAATATTTTCAGCTTGAATTGGACTAATTCTAATTTTTGCCTAGACAAAATGAAATTTGCGCACAAATCTGAATCGAGTTGCCTCATCATGTTATAAGTGTAATATAGGCCGAGAGCATAATTTTTCATTTCAATAAAAATAAAAGAAAAATAATTGTTACAACAATGAAACATGAAGTAAAAGTTCTTTATGTGACATGGACCATAGAACACACGGAAATAACCAAGTTGGGCATTTTAAAATGATTCCATATCAATTAATTGCATCATTGGTATCAGCCGACTTTCTTTATTTCAGTATCGCCCCCTAAGCTCCAATTGCTATTACCAGATGCAATCCGCTGGTTAAAGTCTTTGGATATGAGACTGAAGGCACTGCGTTACATGCTTGTAAAAGGAATGTATCTCCAAAACCAATCACCAATAGAATTTATTTAGTACCAAGTATAGTAGAACCTCGATTATACGGTTGCGATGAGAACCTCTATGGGATGGAGGTGGTATTAAAATGAACCATCGATTGTATACCTTCCAGCTGGGGGCGTTCAGCTTGCCCACCAAACCCACCTTTTCCAACTTTTTTTTTGTCATTAATCAAGATAATTTTGTGGGGAACAGAAGACACTGTTCGTCAATTGTGTTTCCCCAATTCGATGAAATTAAAATAATAAAAATATTTGTAAAACTAAAGTGTGGACAATAAATACAAACTAACTGTTAATAGTTGATTAATTGGTGGTTAATAGAGGCCCTGGTTTAACTGCATTGCGTTAACCATTCGTAACGCCCTTTTCTAATCAGAAATCAATAAACACGATGCAATATTTTAAGAAACAAGGAAAAGTTAATGCATACATCGCTTTCCAGAGGCCACACCATTTCCATTCTCATTGCTTACGTGTTACATCACTTCTCCACTTTTAACAATTTCTATTAAAATCATTTTTATTTCTTTAAAATCTTGATTTCCTGGATTAAAATGATAAGCAGGCAAATCTTAAGCTGCAACCCTTTTAAGCACATCAATAAAAGCACTTTTGCCTTTCTCTGTAAATACACAATTTTTTTATATATGAAATGCTTGACTGGCAGTGCAATTAATTTGATTGTTTAAAAACATTTACTACGCCATAAAGAAAGTAAAAAATTAATCAACCTTCACTTAATAAACCAGCAATATTAAATTTAAGGCACTATTAAACATTCAGTTTATGAAAAAACAAAATGTCTTTCATCCAGTTGACTTTCCCTTCATATCTGTCAAGCGGGCAAACCAAAAAAAAAAAAAAAACAAAAATTATTTGTAAAATTTCTGTTTAATTTTTATTAAGCCAATAAAAATTCTGAATATTTCTTTGTGGATACTCGTGGATGGCCTCAAGCACACAAATCAATTGGGGTGATTATGGTTCATATCAGATTCTAGATGTTCTTGGCAGAGAACACGAACAAGTGGAGCAATACATGCTGGAGCGATTTCGTTGTTGTAGACTGTTTCAGGTGCTACAATTTCAACAGGAAAGGGGCGTGGAAAGGCAATTCATGAAGATTGTCGAACATATTCTAAAGAATGAGTGTAGCATTATGGTTGTGGATAGGGAATCTAATGAAATCAAGGGTGTGGCTCTGCTCAAGTGCATGTCGCAAGAATGGCGTTCTTGGACTGCGTTACATTTGCTTATGGAAAGTGAACGCTTTAAAGAGCTGTATTGTCTACTCCGGTGGTGTCTACAGCAGGAGTCTTTGCATTCCTCGTGCAATAATTCTCAAAATACTTTGCATTTGTTTTTCTTTCATTTGTCTAAAGAATTGCAGGAGGATAAAGAATTTCTGAATATTTTTTTTGATGCCATTTGCCAGGTGGCCCGTCATATGTACATGCCCAGAGTAACTTACATGGGCTTTAGCCAAGACGATCATGAATGCATGAAGTCAGCCGGTTTTAGGGAAACGGTTAGAGTTATTTATTCTTTATACGTATTTCAAAATCGGAGACCTCTCGATTGTTTGCGGGATATTAATGAAATGCATGGTGGTTTCTATGAAAAACCGGTGCCACCTCTAAAGCCGTATCAGGAGATGCAAATACGACCCTTCAATGCTGGGGCCAATGAAAAAATTAAACCAAAAACGAAGACAAGTGAATTAGAAAAAGCCTATTAGAGGCAAATTTAAGCCGAGATAATACATTTCGAATTAAAATTCAGCAAGAATTTTTTCTTATGGAAAAAATATATTTTAATTTTGAAAAATATTTACGAGAAATCATTTCTTATAAATAAATATAATAAATAACAATTTAATTAAAATTAATTAAACATTTTCGTACCTTAACATTAAAAGAGCAAAAAAAAAATTATAACAAAATTCATTTTTCTTATGGAAAAAATATATTTTAATTTTGAAAAATATTTACGAGAAATCATTTCTTATAAATAAATATAATAAATAACAATTTAATTAAAATTAATTAAAATTAATTAAACATTTTCGTACCTTAACATTAAAAGAGCAAAAAAAAAAAATTGTAACAAAATTCATTATCAAATCTCAAGATATAATAATTTTTGAAGCGATTTTGAAGTTTTAAAACCATCTAAAGAGATTTTGTTTATTTATTTTTAAATAAAAAATCTCGAGTGTTTATTTTGGCAAACTCGTATTTGAAAGGAAAATAATTAAGGACATGCTCCTTTAAGGAATATTTAAATTTATGGAATATCTGAATTGTATTTGTGAGACTTTTTAATCGATTTTTCAAAACGTATTGAGCTGCTAAAGAACTTTGAAACTCAATACCAATTTCAGTTTGCAATTTACAATTTTCATTTATGGCGAAAAAATATCGCTCTTCCAAAAGCACATGCTTTAAGAAAACCCCTCGAATTTAAAATCACATACTTTATGGCTTTAACTTTTGCCTGCAATTGCATACGAAACAAATAATTAACTGATGCTTCACATTAATATTGTATTGTATTTGTATATGTTAATTTACTGCACTAAATAAATTTAGTATTGTTTAAAGCACTTATGCAACTGCCCAACTGCTTGTAAAATGTCGTTTTGTTTATATAATTTTTTAAACTTAAATCAACACATTTTCCATATACATTTTGAAATTTTGTAATTTTTGTCATTTTTGTCATTTAAAAGCTTTGCAGTGCAAGTTAATGGCATTTGTAACGACTTTGCAGGCCACAAACGCTTTAACGATTTAACTATATAACTGAAGAATGTTTGTTAAAGGAGAAACTCAGATACATAAAAATTCATATTTTATGGTTCATGACACAAAATGAAAATTGATTTTGCCTCAAACAGAGGAAATTTATGTACATGCGAGTATATACATGAGAGCATAGGAGAGGTAATAGCAACTAAGATTTAACTGTAACTGAAGATTTACAAATAAGAGTTTTTTTTAAGGACAAATAGAGCAATAGCCTTAAGAAAATGCTAAGCTGTTCTTGGGTTTCACCTGAAGCTGTTAAACAACATAAATGAAATTTCAAATCGTAAAATAAATCAAGCTATTGAAATGTTAACGGCTAATTTGATATTCTATTGAAATTGTCTTACAAGTGCAAAAAGGTCATGAAATGGCCTATTTCTTTTATTAGCAATTCTTGCTAAATCAATTTCAAATACGGTTAAAATAACACTTAAGAAGCCGCAAATTAAAAAGAGAATCAATTCTGTAATAATAAGAGGAAACAAAAGACTTAAGAAACAAACCTTATAATAATATTACATATAAAGTTCGCTGCTTAAGTCTTTCGATTCTGCCATCACACACAACTACACACTTTTTACAGCTCTATCGGTTAGTTTAACGATTGGCCATAATTGCTTTTCGTTTTAAGCGGTTCAATAAAATTAATTTTCAAGTTTTCAGCGGCGTTCTTCATTGTCTTCTTTAATAAATTCAACGAGGGGTTCTGCAGAAATATTGTCTCTTTGAAGTGATCTCTGTGTTGTTGTTGCTGCTTTTAAAAATAAATTAAAAGGCATGTTATGCTTGACCTGAGACAACTTTTTGAGGCCTCAAATTATAAATCAGGGTTTTCAAAACCACGCAAATCAAAATAATGTTTAGGCTTCCCTTAAATTCAAAACTTGTTTTCGCTTTTTAGCTAAAATGTTTTAAATATTCTACCTTTTATGTGAGGGGGGGTATCTTAAATACATGCTGCCCTCAAATTGATTTTAAATGCTTTTATTATAGACAAGCGAACAACAACTAAGTAAACAAATATGTATATATGCAACAACAAAGAATTCGCTTAATATTCGCACATATACATATATTTTCATAAATTACACAGTTTAGAATAAAATTGGTTTTGATAAATGCAATTAATTACTGCATATTATCCTCCTGGAACAGGTTTTCTTTATCTTTCAATATTGTTTTTTTTTTTTTTTGCTTTGCTCTCATTTACCTCCAGTCTTGCAATATTTTGTAAAATTTATTGCGCCTAATCGCTGTCTCACTGTTTTTCTACAGTGAATGTGAGTTTAATAGAAACTGTAAACTTTTATAATTGATAGTCTTGCAAAATTTATTTCAATACAATAATTTATTATTATTTATTTAATTATTTTTTGCAACTTCCTTATTTCGTAATAATTTTGATTTTTAAAATTTTTCGATTTCTATCCATTTATTAATAGCTATAAAAGCTTCTTCGTTGCTTTGAATTAAAAATACACAAAAAATAAAAAAAAATAAAAAAAAAGAAAAAAAAAGAAAATATATAAAAAACAATAATTATAACAATAATGTGAAGAAAAAAGTTTACTCGAGTTTTTTTTATTATTCGTTTTATATGTTTTTTGAGCAACATATTTCAAACACGTGCCGAAAGAGTTTAAGCTTTTGTTAGCAACAGATTACAATGAGAGCGACGGCGACAGCCACAGCGACTGTTCGCTTTAAATAATAATTTAAATAAATATTTTTTTATCTTCTCTATAGCAAAAAAAAAAAAAAAATAAATAAATTGTAGATTTTATTGTACAAAAAAACCTGGAAATTTTTTTTTTACTTTTCAATGAAATTATTGTTTGCATTTAATGTAAAGAATATTAATTTTGTTTATTTATATTCTGAAAAGAAAATTGATTATTATTTATTATTGTAAATTTCATATTATTTAACTTATTAATATTTTATTTTATTTTATTTATTTATATAGACTTAAGGCGAATGACTTAATTATAAGCTTACGTGCTAGATTAGCAGCTATAACTTCTATGGTCTTAAGCTCGTACAGTTGAACATAAATGGTAAAACTAATTTATTTATTTATAATAAGTGATAAAGTTTACACTCTTTAAGGCACTCCAATAATAGAACTGAATTGTCTAATATCATATTTTGTACAATATTAGTTATGTCTAGATTTTTGAAAATTTTTTCTCTTTGAATTTTGAACTTTTCGCATATTGGAATAAAATGTTTAATCGAAATATTTAATTTATTGCAAAATATGCATAAATTTGTCTGGTTCTTATCAAACAAATGACTGGGTGTTATCATAGTATCTCCTAATCTGACTCTAGTCAATACAACTTGGTCGCTTCTATTAAAATTGTTGTTTTGCTCTTTAAAGATGTTGGTTATTCTCATTTGATTTGGATTTAATTCTTTATATTAGTATGAGGAAATGTCCCAAACTTAATAACAAAAATTTAGCAATCTTCATTATAAAGTTTATTATAAAGTTTGTTTCTTAAGTCTTTTGTTTGTTCTGTAGCTCTTGTGGCCTTTTAAGTGTTATTTTAAACGGCTTTGAAAAGAATTTACTAAGAATTGGAAATAAAACTGCAGGAGCTCACGAAATGGTCTAACGATTTAAATTTCATTTATCTTGCTTTAGAGCTTTAGCTGAAACTCTAGAAAAAAATTCTCAAAACTTTCTATTAACTGCTTAGCATTTTCTTAAGACTTAAATAAACTTAAACTGTATTAAACTGCAGAAAATCTTGTTTAAATAATTTTTATGACCAGAAGCCCTTTTGATTGGTTGCACTAGTGTCCTTTATGCGACTACTATATAAGGATACATTTTATAGAAGATTTTTTCCACTCTGCCAGCGCTCTGCAATGGAGTCTCGTAGGACATGAAGTTGAGTTCATCTGGATTTTTAGCTTTTCCTTTTGAAAAACATCCACATTTATATAATGAAAGCTTTGTATAGGCTTTAAAGCCATGAAGAAGTTTTGTGGGTTTTCGCCTTCATTCTGTTTTACTGCCACCAGGCAACATTTTTAACCACAACGGCAATTTTATTCTCTTCAATGTAACAAATGGAAAGAGTATCTTTGCGGCAGTTAATGCTTTTAAGCTACGGCACTTTCATACACATGCGCACTTTCACATTGTTTACTACGTAACATTGCGTGTAATTTTGTTTAAATGCAATAATAGACATGTTCGTTGACGTAATTTTTTAATGTTCGTGTTGCTACCGCCACAACGACAGACTTCACAGCAATTTGTTTTATTTTTTTCTTTTATATCTTTTTTCTTGTTATTAATTTTTGTTTTTTTTTTTCGTTTATCACACTTTTTATTTAGATGAAGTTTGGAATTTCTTAAATATTTAACATAATTGCTGGCAATGTTGACAATTGTTTTTTCCCGTAATACCATTAGAGTTGAAAGGTCAATTAAATTTTTTTTTTGCAGTTTTTTAAATGAGATTAATGAGAATGTTATTAATTTTGTTAATTAAGTTGTTTAAAACTTTTCTTACCAGAGAGAATTAAAAAATTTTTTGAATTCTATATCTGCACGGCTGATCTGATCATTTCATATGAAATTTGGGGGAGGGGTATTATAGTGGAAGTTTTCAAGTAAAGCTCTAAATTACAAAATCGTGAAATGGATCAAGGAGAAGGTGAAAAGGCAAAAGTCAGCCACTAGGCTCCTTTTAAACTAGCGGCCAAGGCGTTTAATCAAGAAATTGAGCACGGAGAAGGAGAAAAGGCAAAAGTCAGCCACTAGGCTCCTTTTAAATTATCGGCCAAGGCGTTTAATCAAGAAATTGAGCACGGAGAAGGAGGAAAGGAAAAGGCAGCCACTAGGATCCTTTTAAACTAGCGGCCAAGGAGTATAAAAGATGCTACCCTTAAATCAATTGCAATTGAGTTGTATGCCCTGAATGAGGCAAAATTAAGTTATTTACACAAATTTTACTGCATTACCATTAGGCTAAAGTTCGTAATATATATTTTTTTAAATCGAATTAAGTTATAAGTGAAAATTCTTTTCGCGATTAAGCCTTCATTAATTTCCTAATAAAAATCGATAAAACAAGTAAGAAATTTATACCGTTTTTAGACGAAAAGCAAAAGGAGTAACTCGGCTATTCCTTGTTTAAAAAGACTTTACACAGATTGACAAGTTTCTTAGGAGAACATGGAGAAAATTTCATTAAAATTAATCGAAAACTGTATAAAATATTTCAAAGCAGTATTTTCTGTATTTTTTTTTTTTTTGCTTTACAATTTCCAACATATTTTCCATAATTAATTGTTTATTATTTTTTTAAAAAAAAAAAAACATTTTTGTTGTAGAAAAAAAAGAAGAAAATAATGCAATTATTGCAATCAAAGCTTTTGTAAAGCATTTAACTGGTTTGAATAGAATAATTTTAAGAAAATATTCAATTTAGCAAAGCAAATACTTTAAGACTAACAACTTGTAATTAACATATACGAGCGCAAGTATTCCAGCGCATTAACTATATTAATAGCGAACAAAAAAAATAAATGTATATAAAAATTTTTGTTTAATAAATAGTGCCTTGACATGGTTTGAGAAGTAACGCGTCGTTGAAACAAACAATTTTTGATACTAAAGTTGATATTAAAGTTCAGTTGATTATACAATGAAACTTTTAAAAAAAAATTTAAAGAATCTAACAATCACTGAACAAAATATATAAAAAAGTTATAACAAATTGTGCGCGTAATATTGAGAAACAGGGCAGAGTTCAAAAGGACAAGGACTTCCACCTGATTCAAGTTGAACGAACCTCTTCATTCACCTTCCAGAGAAATCAGATAAGTCTCCAAGAAAAAAGGAATGATAAAGATCTGAATAATGATTTCTATGTTTGCTAAAACTGCCACAAGTTTTCCCAACACAAGTTTTCCCGATACTTCATATGCCTGGAGTCTAAAATCCTTTCGAAAGCTGAAAAAAATTATGAATAGACTCTTGATGAACTTATTAAGGGTTTAGTTTACCTGAAAAGAAGTGTCAGGCCAAGTGATCAGAAAAGTAATATTTTTTTACATTTTTTTCCTTTCAGCTAGCATGCCTTGCCCACGCAAATTAGTACCCCTCTATCGCCTAATTTTGCCACTGTGGCTCGTCGTACTGCTCCAGCTAATTCATGCATTGCCCACAGTGCAAAAAAATGTGCAAGGAAATTTAATACAAAATTTTGAAAAGCCTTTCTTTCAACCACCGGCCTTAGAAGAAACCATCCAAGAAGTACAAAGGATTTTAAATCAGGATCCCTCCCTACCCAGATTGACCAGGTAAAAAAAAAATAATCAAATCGAGATCTTTAACAAACTTTAAGAAATGTTTTTTTTTTTTTTTTGCTAGTAGAGGTGAAATAGAAGAGCTTTATGAAAAAGTCACAAGAGAAGAATATGAGAAGAGCATTAAAGCTGGTGACAAAGTAAGAGCCGACAGCATGAGGGCCTTAATGTTGGTGTTACCCTTTAATACAGACAATAACACAGAGGAAAATTTACAAGTAAGCGAAAATATGAACCGCCTTAACAATTTTCTACAATTAAAAGGAAAACGTTAATGTTTAGCCGAATAATTATAGAAAATTTCAAATTCATATTTAATAGACAGTGTAGTTATCCAATTATTGCTATTTTTTCACTTTATATTTGTTTTTCACTTTAAAATTAATTTTTAACCGGAATGAAAACATTTTCGCAAAAAAAATATTTACAATAAAATAATCAAACAAATTAAAAAGAAAAACTTTTTTAATTAATTTTAGGAACTATTTACACGCCCTCCCGTCACCAAGGTCGTCGACACATACAGTTCTCATCAACCCATACAGTTCCTCACACCATCTGTGAATGGTGATGGCAAATTTAATACAAACATCGTGGGTAGAATAGATGCTACCACATATAAACCGTCGTTTCCAGTGAAAACAAAAACTATACCACTGAGTCCCACCACATATCATCCATCCAATCCCCCTGCCATAGTGCACCGCATGACAACCGCAACAAACGAACAAAATTTTGTACCTTTCAAGCCTTTAATAACCGATTTGCCCCAGAGTTCTAATTACAATTCTAAGCCAGTGCAACGTTTTAGTAGTCATTATAGTGCCAAAACTGCTGACTTTCTAAAATCGGTTGCAGAGAAAAGAAAACCATTATATTCCATCCCTGTCACAGTCAAGCCAGTCGCCGATGTTTTGCAAAGTTTGGGCATAGTGAGAAACTCTCAAACAAACGCTAAAAGTAGATTAGGTTTGGAAGATTACTATGTGGCAGAGAGTGCTCCTATGCCCTCTATTGTTAGTGTAGCTGATTTAAAAGGCATGACTTTGGGCCCCCAAATTAAAGCAGATGCCTATTCCATGTTTAAGCCCTTAAATATAGGAGAAGAAATACGTGTTAAGCCTGAAGTAGAAGGATATTTAACTAGGTTTGGCATAGTGGGAGGGCGAAGGCGCAAAGCAATTAAGAAAAATGGAGCTTCCTCTACGCAAAATAGTTTAGATCCTCTGAGCCAAGAAAGCGAAATAGCTACTGCCAAGATCCCTTCAAATCATGTCAAGGCCAAGAAAGGAGCTCCCAGTTTAGGCAACGCGGAATTGCAAAAGTTGCTAGACAATCTAAAGGAGTTAGAGAAACTGAACCTAAATTCGCCCACTGTGGCCACTACTACAACAAAGCCCATTTCCACTACAAGTACTACCTCTACACCCGCCACTACCCCAACTTCCTTAATAACTAATGGACAGCCAATGCTCGTTCAACCAAAGAAACCTCGAAGGCGCATAGATCCCAACATTGATATCAACTTCGCCAATCAAGGCAATCATCATACGGAATCCACGCAAGCTGATGAATTAAGCAAACTTTTAGAAAATTTGCAAGAGCTGGAAAAACTTAAGATAAATCCCGGAACCGCTTTAAAATCTACAGCTTCAATAAGCAAAGGCATTCATTCGGCAGCTACTAGAAATATACCTGTTGAAACTCCAGCACCCATACCAGCCTCAACACTTACCAATCGATTTTCAGCAGCACAAACCTTAACACCGCAACAACAATTGTTATTATTCCAAAAGCAAGCAAAAGCGGGAAATACAACACCAGATTTAGACCAATTGCAGAAGGTTCTACAGCAATTGCAAGTATATGAAATAAATAATGCCAAAACCACACCCACTACATCTACAACTACAAAGAGACCGGTTAACGTACAATCTCAGGCAGGACCAAGTGATTTATTTCAGCTAAGAAAACTTTTAAGCGATGACAGCGAGTTGGAGAAATTATTTGAACAAGCCAAGGCGAAGCAACAAAATTCCAGCCCCCTTCCCACAACCACCACGACAACCACTACCACAACAAAAAAACCCACACCATCAGTTACTGATATAATCCAATTGCAACGATACTTGGCTCAACTGGAAAAGGTTACTTCGAGAGCTACCACAACCCCAAGAACCACTACTACTACAACTACTACCACCACAACAACTACTACGTCTAAACCTTTCACAATAAAGCAACAGATTGGCAACAATTATGATGAAAAGATTAGCAGGGAAAATATGGAACTGCAAGCTCTAATCAATCGAGTTCAGCAATTGGAACGTCTAAATTCACAGCAAGCGCAACCAACCGACACTCCCCTCTCACCATTCTTAGGCTTCACCACTCGTAATATAAAAGCTTCTCTTCCGCAGCAAGATTATCACTTGCCTGTTAACGATTTCGCCAACTTACGAACTCTGTACAAACACGTAGAAGATGCTGAAAAACTTTCACATGGTGAGATAGAAATATCCACAAAGGCAACGGCTGCCAAAATCTATCAGGATCAACAACTGGAAACAGCCTCACGTAAAGCTCAAAGCTTTGCAAAACGTATAATCGACATAACAAATGACACAGGCTCTGGCAGCAGTTTCCAGGAGGTAGATCGAAATGATTTTGTCCATCTGCAGAAGCTGTTGAGCAAAGTACAAGAGCTGGAAAGAGTACGCATTAATGTCCCCACAGCAAATCCCCGACGAAACATTAATCAAGAAATTACCAAGGCGCCCAATCTGGATGCGGCTGCCTCCCACAAAACTCAAAATCTCCAATACTTAAACGGAGCACAAATAGTTTATCCTTCCAAGGAAAGTCAACAACCACTTGAGTACACATTAGCGAATAATGCAAAAATCGAAGATTTAACACTCGACTTGCCGGTCTATAAGAGTTCTACAACAAAAACCGCTGCCAACGAAGTTAACGCTAAAGATTTCACATCTAGTGAAGAACTTAGGGATGTAGCTTATTCTCAAACTTCACCAGAAATAGAAGCTTACAAGAATTTACAACCCCCCATGATACACAAAACTGTCACCAAAGAGCCACCACGTTTCGTGGCCACGAAAACTCTCAAGGAAAGCAAACCGGCAGCGAAATCAAATGCTGATTTAGAAGAAATACAAAAATTACTGAATAACGCGCAGGAACTTAAGAAACTGGGAGTATCCTTACCGGAAGAATTGACACAACAGCTGGAAACGAAATTCTCCCAAGACAATAACAGTGTAACGAATACCACAAAAACACACAAGAAAGAAGCAGGTGACATTGATGAGTATCTGCGAGATTTTAGTTTAGCAAATAAGGAGAATATTCTCTCCCAGTCAGGGAGAAATGAGTTGCTGACAACCACAACTCCCGCATCTAAGGCAGAGGAACATAGCGAAAGGGCGGTAGTATTTTCTTTAACCACAATGAAATCCTTAATACCGCGGCCGTCCAAAACCACTACACCAAGTACAGTGGAATTGCCGGTATTCAGCGCCACCAAAATCATAGAAGCAGCTATTAAAAGAGCTGCCAATAGAATAGGCGTTTCTACCGAGGGTCCTAAGGGATTTAGTCGTAAAGAAGACGTGTCTGTCGATGAGTCCGATGATGACATGATGGTGGGCGTGGACAGTAGTCCTGATTTAATGACTGATTTTAGTGAAATTAATTATAAATTGGCTTCGCTGGATGGCAATCCTATTACAGCTCTGCCAGAAGATTTTAGCGAAATCACACACAAAGCGGTCTTACCAGTATCTAAGAGGCACTCAGAACAACCTGTGCCAGACCTTACAGACAATGTTGATGAACTACAACGGCTTATTAAAAATCTGCAAGAATTAAAAAATCTTAATCTCAGTCCCAACGACAAGGCCTTACTAAGGCAGGCAGATCTTAAATATTTAGAGAATATGAAACAACAACAAGCCGTTGCCACTGATACCATTAAAAGTAGAAGGCAAAGTAATGAAACCACCGAAGGCAGCTCATCTAGCATCGACAGTAGTGCGGAAACTACATCTACGACTACCACAGAATCGGCGCGAATACAACTGAATCTAAGTTTAGATGATGATGATGAGACGTCAGAAAAGCCAATTAGCAGTAGTGACAACAGCACTACAACAACTACTGAAGAATCACGCAATGGCTCATTGTCAGATTTAGAGGATTCCTTTGGACCTAATCCCATTTCAGATTCTTCACCGCCGCCAAAAAAGAAAAATGGTTTCTATTTCCTGGCCGATTGGAATTCTTTCCTCGAGGTAGGCGATGGTGATGATCAAGTCGTTATACGTTTAAGCCCAAAAATAGGAGACCCTAGATTATTTTTACCCGTTAAAATTCCCTAGACTTAATTAAGATAGCAGTCCAAGAAACTAATTTTAACTATATATTAAGCACTTGTAAATATTGGAGCAATTTTCGTTTCTCTTTAAGTTAATCTATGCAGTCCTTGTACCAACACTCTCCATTTCCTATACAGAGTTTTCGTTTAATGATTATCTGGAAATCTAGTAGAATTTTATTTTATTGTTGCAATTATTAGTTCTATAATATTAAAATATTTATTATAAAGGAAATAAGACAATTTCTTATCGAAACGAAATTATGAACTAAAACGCAAAAACCAACCGCCGCCTTGCAAAGTCAAAGTAACACAAAAAAATAGCTTTAAGTTTGATGATAAAGCAAATAAGGATATCATTTATTGTATTCATATGTAAAAGAACTTATTATAAAAATAATAATTGGTAAATTCATGAAAAAACGCCTAACACACACTGTGGAGGATGCGAGTGTGAACTGAGTCAATATCAGTTGCATAATTAAAGCCCACGACAACAAACTCAAAAAATTTTACTTCATTTTCCAACAGCAAAACAAGGAAGTGTTTGAAACTGGCTCGTTCAGCAGGTAGTGTAATAGTAAGTATTCGCAGAATACGTTGCTCAGCGTTGATTTCGGCAAACATTGTAAAGCCCTGCGATCCACGATATTTCCAAATTTGAACTTGACAGCAATCCTGTATGTACAGCAATAAAGTTTCCTGTTTGATTCGCAGTTGCTGTAGAGATCTGGGCTGTATAGCTGGAATGTATTGATATAACTGATCCGGAAGGTCGTCCAGATAAAGATAAATGCCATGATTGGAGTTAAGAGCTAAATATGGTTCCATAGTGGTAACAGCCCAGAGCCGCTGAGGATTTGACATACTTCCCACTAGTAAAGATAACCTTTCTCCTTCCCTATAAGGCGGCAAATGTGACTTTACCTTAAAATTTAAGTCCTTTTTAGTTTTACCAAATACATTTACATCTCGTTTTGCAGCCGACTGTTTCGGTTGCTCTGTTCCGAAAGTCCTTGTATCCGAATCCATATCGTTGTAATTTTGTAAAGTGTTGAGAAATGTCTTCAAATATTCCCCAAAAGTTCTAAGACGTTCTATAACAACATTTAATTTTGAAGTCGAGTGATTGGCCAAAGCTAAAGTGTCTTTGATAAGGAGGCCTAGAGAATCGGTTATATTAGAGCATAAAGGATGATCATGACTCTGATTGGTTCTTAAATATGAGTGGATTTTCACAATTTGCTTTACAACTGGCCAAGTTACGTTCACCACACGGGCAGCCAAATATTTTGAGGGATTGTCTGGCTTAGTAATATTATAAAAACTTATATTCAATATATGAGAAGGATATATATTTTTCGGTTTTTGAAACTCCTTCATAATTGCCACGAGATCAGACCACAAATGGTCATCATATAAATCTGTTTGAGGCATAGTTAACTGCGTTCTATTGATCTCTTGATTTAAACGCTGATCTAAATCGATTAAAATATGTACGAGAGAAACTTTGAAATCGGCAAAAGTAAATGAATGTATTAACGCTGTATTATTGCGATTTAAAATCGTTGGGGAGAAACCGGTACTCGGATTTTCAAAATTGGAAGTTTGTAAAAACAAGTATTGTCGCGATTCATTTTGAAAATCATTGTCAGATTCGATTTCTATTTCCTCACCAAAAGGAACAAATCTATAACGCTTTCTAGCGTTTTCTCTCGGTAACTCGAACTTTTTTTTTGCTTTATAAGCAAAATCAAATGTTTGTATGCTGTCATTATGCAAATCCCCTAGAGACCGATAGTACTGCAAATCCGATAACTGGGATAATTGATTATCTAACAGAAACGAATTGTTTTCCACTTTCCATTTATTCACAGATCTTAAGGTGCAATTCGTGTTTCTCGTTGAAGCATCAAAAATGGTCATAAATTGTAATTTTGTACTATTGCTGAATGCCGGTATCACGTAAATTTCATCTATGGGCCCGGACGGAAAAGTGTTTACAAAGAAAAATGTATTTTCTGCTGCCAGCCATTTGTAAATAAGCGTTTGACATTTGAGATTGATCAGTAAAAATTGTTCGCGACTGGAATTTAAATAAAAGATGTTGCTAAGGGTTTCGTTTAAATTCTTCAATTGGTCATCCAAGTCTATATTAGACTCTTCTTCTATATATTTGATAAGCACCGGTTTTTTAGCCATATTCTGCCAGATCCTCTTCATTACCAGACAGATTTCCTTATCTTCACTTGCCGCTTCAGTACCGCTGTCAGAATAAACTTGCCGGGGCTTAAACCCCTCTATATTATATTGCAAATCTTGTTCGGTAACGTTTTTAACTGCCAAATATTTAGTTGACCACTTTCCGGTAACATATTGACTCTTCGAATTTTGGCTTTGGAGAGCCGATTTAAACCATTTATTAAGATCCAATCCAGTTACTAAATCATTAACGATGACGTGATGACTGTAAATATTATGGAAGCAAATAGGAGACTCGAAAACCAAGTCTTCCCGCAAAGTAGCCACATCTCCTAAATATTTATCCCCGTTGACGGGGCCACGAACTTCCAAATTACCCAAGACTACCACGGTTTGTATGGTGATGGGTAGCGCAATGTGCTGATAACCATGAGTCTGTCAACAAAACATTACAGAATTGTTAAAATATTACGACACCAAAAAAAAAAATCCATTTTTATACTCGTATTTACCATTAATGTGTTATTATATTCCTTTTCTAAATTCAAATTATTTGTTAGGCCACCGGACGATATAAAGCCTTCCAAACTGAGATTGGAAAACTTAACCGTATCACGGAAAGTTTGCGGAGTGTTAATGGTAATAATTCGTGAAAGATCTTTATCGTTGACATATTGCGCCGACAAGGAATTACCATCTAAGCTTCCAGCAGCAAATTTCACAAAATCTAAAAAAAAAAATGGATCTACAGACGGCCAGTTAAGAGTGGCAACTAATAATAGCTTACGGGTTATATTTTGGTCTTGGTCTACCCTCAATGAATCATTTAACCATTCTGTTATATTGCAGCCATTAATCTTTTGGGTACTTAATCGTTTTCGCACTACCAAGTCATTTGCATGTATAGAACCTTTAAAAGTTATTGGAGTTTGGATCACTACGGGCCGAGATCCATTTATGAAGACCAAATTGTTAAAAAGATCTTCTAGATTTTGGCCATTCAAATTCTTAATGCGGGCACCATTTTCAATGCGCACTCGACCTCTGAATGTAATTTTACCTTGAAGTCGACAAAACTGATTTTTGTAAATTAAATTTTCAAAGAATTCCGGCAAGTTTTCCAAACCATTCAAGTTACCCATTACAGTAAGATCCTCGAGAAATAGTGGATTATTAAACTCAGTAACATTTTTTAGAACAAAATTTTTTATATCTTCATCAAAATAAACCAGATTTTGCAAATCTTGAATATTTAAATTATTCAGGGTTCCTTGTAAATGTATATTACGCACCTCTAAATTGCCTTTTAGATGCATGGAACCATTTAAATGAATATGTTCAGATTTTAGGAAAATATTTTCTATGGGTATGCTATTTAGGGATTGAACTCGAGTATTTTCTAAAACTAATACATCATGTATGAAACTTTTGGGAGCTCTAATATTAATGCATTTATTTGACTCGCGGGTAACAATGTCATCTATCAAAGTGGATAAATTTGTACCTCGAAAGTCCCCCAATACATTTAGTCGCCCTTCAATTATCAATGGATCTTTAAAAGTTACATTGCCGGCTACGGTATTGGGTTGCTTTAATTTTATAGTAAATGATTGCAATTCCTCTTTAAATAATAAACCATTTAATTTATTTAATTGGACATCTCCAGTGACCGTAATCTGATCAGCATGAATTTTACCTTGGAAAAACAAATCAGAGGGGTCCTTGAATTCATTTAGAAAATCCAATACAAGTTCGGTTTTAATGCCGTGTAACTCGTCGGTTTGGATTCCTTTTTCTAGAATTAATGTCTTCAGGAAAATATTCCCACCGAATTCTGGCGTATACGAAGCTGTTTCACAAACCGAGGCATGCGATGCTATATTGCATAATATCCCCTCACCCACAATGTCATCGTATAATTCAGCTTGTACAGTTTGCAATTTCTCGAATTCGGCCGTGTCAATATTTAAGTCTTCGTAAAGAGTTTGCAAATTGTCTTCAATAGATTGATTATTAATCGTAGCCAATATTGATACAGAGCTGGCTTTTATATCTTTAGCAAATATTATTTCAGTAGTAGATAAATCAATGGGGTTTTCTAAGAGAATAACCTCCTCTAAAAGATCATCCATGTTTACACCATCATACGAACCATTTAGTGTCAAACGAGAGAAGTAAATGTTACCTTCCAGAGATGTGATGTTTAAAGTTTGTTGGCTGTTAATCGTAACGAAATCTTCGACTGGTATTTCGTTTATGGTATTAGTTTCTAGGTGAAAATTTTTGGGAAACGATATCAGATCAAATGATTTGCGGGATGGTATTATAAGTTGCTCAGCAGGATTTTTGGTCTTAAGAATGAGGTCACTAAAACGAACCTCTAAAGGCTGATCGTCCAATTCCCCCTCTAAATATATGGGGCCATTAACAATAAGTTCACGGAAATGACAGGTTGCGTTTACAATATTTGATTCCTGTAAAGTAGGGATATTTTTGGGAAATTTGTCTTGGTCACGCCCCAGAAATTTACCACTGAGCTGAAGAGGATATACATTCTATATATATTTAATCTCAGTAAGAATATATACCAATTTTGCTTTATTTACCTCCAATACCTCTGATACCTCCAAGTTTTTAAACGTAGGCATGCCCTGCCATTCCTGATCCTTATTTAGTGTTATGGCATCATTAAAATTTTTCCCATTTATATAACCATATACATCCGCGCAACTTGTCACTAAAGTATTCACGAAATATTTTTCTGCTCTCACAATTGAAGTCATTGGACCACAACTCAGCATAAAGTCATCAGGGAATTTCATGCGATTCAAAGAGTTTATATTTAAACTCTCTTCAACAAGAACTTCCTTTAAAAAAATGAGGAATGCAAAGTTTTTCAATAAATGGAAAGCTTTTATTATAAAAAAAAACTTACTCTTACAAACAGTTCCTCAAAGTGTTGCTTCTGGTTTGTAAATATTAAATTGTTTTTTATATCATGCCAGTGTACACCGTTTATTTGCTCAAACTCTATATTACTATTTAAAGTTAGATATTCTTCATGCCATTGAGGTTTTCTTAGAGTCGTTAACTTTTCTATAACTTGCAAATATGTAAATTGTATTGCCCCTTCAAAGTTAAGGTTTCCATTTTGTATAAAAAACTGTTGCCCATTCACGTTTTCCAACTCCAAGTCTTCTACTAATACTTCGTCCAAATCCAATTCATTGTACCACACATCGTTCAGATTCCTTCTTTGCCTGCCGGAATCCAAAGATTTTTCAATATCTTCTATATTTTGTATAATGAACTCTAAATGTATGTCAGAGTCTTCTGGAGTCCACTTATAGTCGTTCAAATATATCTCTCCAATTTCGCCATTAAATTGAAATTGTTTAGTTTTCAGCGACTCAATAGCGTTCAGATCTGGATGCTGTTTAATTATTTCTTCATTAGGTAGTCTTAAAAAACTTTCAGCTTGCATTATCAAATCATCTTGTTCCTTAACCCAATCTTTAAGGAAATCATACATTTCTTGTAGATCAAAAAGTTCGGAGTTTTTTTCTAATAACTCGGTATGAAAATGGAACAAGCCCGACTCGGCTTTATAACGGGGCACTATAAGGGAAATATTATTACCGCTCTTTAATAAGGCAGCTCCTTTAAGACCTTCATTTCTGTGCAAGTCCAGCATGCATCCAACACCATATACCACATGATCGCCCATGTGACAGGGTACTGGTATACTCGTCTCAAAAGCTTCACCATCCCAAATCAATGTCTCCACTACTGTCAATGTATGGCTGCTGAAGTCTACACTGTGTTGAACTAAGAGAATAAGATCATCCCGATAAGTTCTAACCGGTAGGGGGAAAAACAGCTCTACCAAACCGAAATTATTATCCAAAATAGTTTTTGAAACAAAATCTCCTTGTTGATAGACTAGAATTTGTGGTTGATAGCCGGTTAGAGCTAAATAGCTGTGACCACCCATTTTAAAGCCTGCTATAGTTAAAATACCTTCCGCAACTACCGTTCTTTTAATTTTGAAACGTATTTGAGGAAAATCAGATTCATGTGGATTATAGCTATAAATGATGGCAGTGTGATTTTGGGGTATAGCCAATATCACCTCTCGGCCAGTGTCTAATATAGTCACCTCTTTAAAGGGAAATTCTAATTGCAAACGTTGCTCTATCCAAAATTCCTTGGTTTCTAATTCGTATTGATAAACATTGAGTGCATTATGACCAGCCAAAAATGAGTGATTAGAAGATATTGCTATATAATCCTTGGAGTGCAGAGTAAAAAAACTCAAACTGGTTATGCTACTACCCATCATTAACTTCCAGTACAGCTCAAATTCCATGGTATCTTCATTGGCGCAATACCACATAATTGTATCTGCTACTGCGATAAGGATAACACCCTCTTGTTGCTGATGCTTCAAATTCCAGAAGGTATAACTCTCTAAACATGTTATAACATGACCAATGTCCAACACCACGGCTCTGTCGTACTTAGAACCTTCTTTACGTATAATTAATAAGTCAGTTATACGACGGCCTATGAAATATTCCTGGCCTGCATGTACAATATGCTGCCATTCATTTACATCTTGACCAAATGTAAAGGAAAAGTCCTCCTCTATGTATTTGAGGACTAACATCTCTCTGGTGCGCCTTTTAGACATTTCTAAGCTTTGAAGTTTTCGTGCATCTATTTCCGAGTCGAAGAATATATTAGCGGTTATGACATTAACAGATCCTTGATCTTCAATGTTATTCGAACTTGATACAACATATTCCTTTTGCTCTGCTGCAAGATTGCTTGGTTCCCCTGGCCGTGTCGTTATCACCTCTTTACCGTCCACAGCAGTATTTGGGAAATCCTCTAAAAATTTTAAATCTCGCCTTTCGGTTGCTCCCGCTGTGCCAACCGTTTCTACGGTCTCAGCCGATATGCGATTTTGCGCAATAACTTCCGGGATTGCCTTCTCAGTTTTTTCTGCCTTTTCATAGTCTTGAGTCCATAAGGGTTGCACAACCACCCTTTTGGCTGCTACACTTCCATTATCCGTATTTAAGGTCTCCACAAGTTCGGACGGTAAATGTTCATTATTGCCTACTACCACCCCATCAGCAAAATCATATAAAATAACCTGAAATATTATTTATTGCTCAGTACAAAAAAAAACTTGTCTTCACGCTGAGTTTGTTATAATACATTCAATCTTTACCAATAATAAATTGCAGCAAAAAGTTAATACCAAGAAATAATTTTTGGAATATTTTTTAAACATTTTTTCAAACATTTATTTTAAATTGAATATCAATCAATTCAAATTTTTCATTCCTACTGACTTTTTATGCGTGGAAAATAAATTTAAACAATTTCTTCAACAGTGCAGTAATCCACAAATCTACAAAAAATTATGTTTAAAATATAAAACAGAGTTTCTCAATGTGCATAAAACTATTTTAATATCCTTTTATTTATTTTTTTACGTTAAACGATTTTAATGTTTTACAAAATTAAATTTTTTTCTACATTCACTTAAAGTGTATATTTTTTAATGTTTTTTTTAAAAACTTTTTGCACTCTTCTCACATCTGCCAGCAAATTAAGAAAATTAAATACATTTCGAGCGCTTTGGGAAACACTGTAATTTGTTTATTTAATAATTTAAAATCAACTGTAAACTGTAAAAGAGATTAAAACAACACCTTCCCCACCGTTTACACGACACTCACCTTTTACACACAAATCAATTTTCGCATAATCTATAAATTCGTATGTCTCACGATCGTTACAATTTTTCCGAACCCCTCACCTGCCACAGATTTCATTTTAAGTTCTTTACACGTACTCGTATTTTCCTGCCAGAGAACTTAAATTAACTTTGGCACAATCGACACAATAAATATGTATATTTTAAGAATGATCAGGCAACATGCATACATACATACATACATACATACATACATATGCATATGTACATGTTTTCAAAAATATGTAATAAAAGAAAATTTATATTCAACTCATTACTCATTATTTTCATTTCTATTCATATTTCTCATGGCTGTAATATGGGCAAATTTTTTTTATTTTTATTTCAAGAAACAAGTTTTTCCTTTCCTGAAATATTTTGTAAGGATGCTTTTTTTTTTGCTTTTTTCATCATGTTGAGCGGAACATACAATTTGATAAAATTTCGAATCCTATTAATTAATAACTTGGTGTTTGACAACATTTATTGAGATTAACTCTCTCGCTCTTATATTATTGTTTCCTTATTATGCTTCAATAAACGTTTCTGCGAACGTTCTCTTGATAAGCAGTTACTGTTTCCACATCATGTTAACAACACTGTATGTTGTCTTACGAGCCGGTCTCTTTAGTAAACAATGTTATTAACATTTAAGCAGACAGAATGGTTGAAATATTTTGTGCTCTCTTGTTTACCAAATGAGACCAAACATTAAGTAAATTCAGTTTAGAGTTGCCACATACAATTCTTGCAAACAAATGCAGAAAACGTGAAATTTGGTGTTTCTGCCATTCAATTCACTTGATTATATTTCACAAAATAGAGGCAATAAGCAAGCAGTGAAGCGGACCAGAGTTTTAAGTGGGAATGATATACATATATAGAAAACCTCAGAAAAACCTGTATACAATATAAAAGAAATATATGTACATAGAACATATACGCACAGCTAAGCACAAATTGGGCAAGAACAAAAAAAATAGAAAAAAAAAAATTTGATAAAACCACCATACTTAATATCTTACAGGGAGAGATATATCAAAGCATGTATAGTATAACATCTACTATAAGTTTGAAATGCAAACAAAAAGAAAAATCGCTAAATGTATCGAAAATCGTATTGCAAGGGGTATAAATAACAGAATCTGGCAACTGCCATTCAATAATAATAGATGTTAACACTACTAAACCAAAATTAGTTGTTACCGAGTAGCAAACGTGTAAACTTGTCGAGCGGGTGAAAAGTTTGTGATAGTTTTGTGATTGGAAATTGAAAGAATAAAAAATGTGGAAAATAATTATGAAAATTTAAACGGAAAAAATGAAGAAAATATTTAACGTGGAATAACGTTTATAATTATTTTGCTTAAAGTCAATATATATAAATTTCCAACTAAAATTAAAGATAATTTCATGATACTTTTCTCGTATTTTGCTTTATCATCTTCCTTTTCTTCCTAGTTGATGTTGTTATTTGTTCTTTGAAAGTGAGTGCGATTGAATACATGTGTATACTGCATACATACCTACACAAATGCATAGGTGCACAGTTATCTACATATCTACATATATGTGTATATATGTATGTTTGTATGGATATAAATGATTTCGGGAAAGAAAAATAAAAAATTACAAGGAAATTAATAATAATTACATTTATTTCAGAACTAAAAACAATATTTGTTTATGCGTAAAAAGGACTAAAGAAATTATATATAAATTTATATGTGTTTATGGATGTTGGTGTGTGCAAGTATATTTCAAGAGAAATGTGTAAATGTTGATAAGATAATATTTCCATCTTATGAAAAGGGTGTGTTCGTTCCCTGGCAAGAAGGAGATCAACATCAATTCAATTCTTATGCAAAGTCAAGGACTTTCCTTTAAGATAAGGACTTGGAAGCATTGACAATCTAGAAGGTAATTAAATATTATTTATATTTTGAAAACATTCTAATAAAATAAGCAATTGGAAATAGTAATTCGTAAATCCCTCCCTTATTGTTATCCTCCCCTTTTCAACATAAAACAGTACACACACATACCCACACACCTTTTTAGCCTGACCTTTTTCTAGCGGTTCATTAAAGTTTTGTTCAAGTTGTATTATTTTTTCTTTGGCAAAATGCTTTTATTGACTTTTATGTCGCCTTTGAAATTTGCTAATTTTGCTTAAATCTGTGCACTTTTTTTCCTTTCCTGTTCTCGGTCGGTTTGAATAAAAATAAGAAGAACAACCACATTTTGTATTTCTAAAAATCTGCTGCGATTGTTTTTTCTGTTGTGTTCTGAAGTTGTTTATTCGCTGGCGCGTGCTGTTATTATTTTGGGCACTGGGCCAGTTATTTTTTTTTTCTCTTTCCTTCTAACTTCACATGCATATGTGTGTTGTGTGTTTGAGATTTCAGATTTAATTAAGAAAAACTCTTCTTTCCTGTTAATATATTTTTTTATTTTTCTTTTTTGTGTTATTTTTTTGCTTTGTAAAATAAAAAGAAAACACTAAAATTCTGAACACTGTTTAATGGGAAATTTCAAATATTTGTACGTGTTATTTGCTACGCATTTAAAATTCTATAGATGTGCCAAAAGGGGCTGTTGCACATTTCAGCATTTAAGGCTGTTTTAAGTTTTATTTTTGGGAAAAATCAATATTTATATCCGGGACTACATTTAGTGGGCAAAGATGTTTTGCTTTTTCAGCTGCAATTGCCATATGGCGCATGTTCCTGGTTTCCCAGCGAGATTAACTTTCGCTCAATATTCTCTGCGTCTTAATTTTTTTCCCTCAATTTATCTCTTCATCTGTTAAACACTGTGCATTTGGAATTTGGATAACTTCAAATTGAAGGAGAAATGAAATGATAAATTTTGTAAACCTGCAAAATTGCAAAATATTTGCCAATACGGCCGCCTAATTTTTAATTGTTCTCGCAACTGGCTAACTTCCTCCATACCGGGCATTAGGAACTGTACGACAACGAAATTTATCGAAAGCATCGCAATAATTTGCCAAGTAAATTCGGCGTGAAAAGGATATAATTGATATAAATATTTCGCTACAATTTAAACAAATAAAAAAAAAAGTATCGTTCACTACTTCGAACATTGATTCTAAATATTATATAAAATAAAAATTAAAGAATTACCAATATAAAAGGTACTTTTATTTAAAATATTTTTACTGGCACCATAATTATCACAAATGCGTTTTATTTTTGACGAAGAATGCTGTATAAAATTCTTGGCCAGTATGAGTGGTATGGCAAACCAAAATCAAGCAGGCCGGCCGAACGAAATACGAATACAATTCCCTTGAAGGCCAAACAGTACAACCCAACTCTGAAGGCACTTAAAAAGCAAGCAATTCATGAGGAGTGTTATTTGAATCTGTATATTTTATATAATTCGAAAAATAATTTTGGGTTGCGTATCGCCTAATTAAATTCCAACAATTGAAAATTGAACAGAGATGTTTTTTTAAACCAGAATCTAAAGAAACTTTTCAAATTTAAATGTCAATCTAAGAAATGTAGCGAAATCCAAAGTAGAGGCAATAAATACTACACCCGTTAGATTTTATGAATTTTTATATTTGCAGGTAAAATATTTTAAAATTTTATAGTTTAGATGGTTTTGAAAATACACGACAATTTACGAAAATACTATGCCTCGCTTCGCTATCCTAGACAGCCGTATGATTTATTTAATTTGGTATGTGAGGTGAAACAATAAAATAGTGCGGCATAAAATGGTGCGATTTTTATGACAAACAAAAGTTTATAAACATTTTCATAAAATGATAGCGTTCAGAGTTGCTTTTACTTCAAGCAGCTGATCACAGAATTGTTCTTTTATCAGAAAAATTATATTATTATTAAAGTTTTCTTTATAGTTTAATTTATTATGGCAGTCAACTCTTTTCTGCAGAAACAAATATAATAAATTATGTTTCTTATATATTACAAGCAGAAAACATCTGATTTTGTATTACATTTAAATTATATTTTGCTACCAGCAACGCCATTTTGATTTGATTGTTTAAAATAGTTGGGATTTCTGAAAACAATTCAGTCGGTAAATGAATTATACGACCGTGTAGAATAGTTAAACGAGGCCTTAAACAGTTTAATTAATTTTTTTAAGTTTCAATTTCATTTACGTTACGTTACGTATGGAGAAGCCTGAATAATATTTTATTAATATTAATTACTTGCTTTAAATAAAACTATTATAATCTATTTGTAACCACAGCTGCATTAAAAAGGGGGAAAGAAAAATTTTATAGTTTTAGTTTTTGGAAAATCCTTTTCGATCACCAATCTTGCGGTTGCCTATATGATTGATATCTCAACCGTTCGAACGTGTTGCATGACAAGCCGGAGAACTCCGTGGATCTAAACCGTACATTTTTTTTCCTTTAATTTCTTTCAAACTTTCACAGAAATTTTATGCCGATTAACAGCACACTTGTAAGCCTTTTTCTATTTGTCCAAATTTTCAGCGAACAGTTAATTATTTATTATGATACCGATGACCATCCCTGAGTTTGAAACAGAACTTCAGAGTTTTGCACGTACTTATTTTAAGAACTTGTAATGCATGATTTAGAATAGTGACTTTGTTCTATTATCACTTTGGGCAATGCACTACCAGTATATTGATTAAGCTATATTTCATGGCAAGCCCAAGACCGACCAACGCCATTTTTTCTCCTGAACTTGAATTTAAATAGAGGCAAATATTTTTTTTCAAGCATTGAAACCAATTTTATTCGAAATGTTGTTCTTATTAAATTTTTCTACATTGAAAGAAAAAAATGCGTAGGCTTTCATATATTTTATATTTTATTTTTGGCATCAACTTCAGTTTAAGGCCGTCGTCATTCACATCGTGGCAGGATCCATCACATGTTGCACCAACGAAAGAACACACACAAGTCAAATATGTAACAACAGTCGTACACACTCACTTGTAATTTCTATGAGATGAAAACTGTTTGTGGCTTTGGAGCTTTAGCGTACTACCGGTTTATTAACAATGTACTGACTTGCAGCAGGCGGACATACATGCATACATACATAATGCACGCATTCATACACACTGGCATATGTAGCACACACATGCATATGCAAAAATATATAAATAGAAACCACATGTAGCAACAAGAAATGCTTTATGATGCTTTACAGCGAAATAGAGGATTGTGATCTTTCTATTCGGGAAGTACAGAAAGTAAGCCAAGACGTGTCAAGACAGATCTGATCGACATTTATTTGAGTCTTTCCGACAGCATTTTTTTATATTTTCGAATTGCAAATATATATTTTTAGCAAATGCTTCGACTTTTGGGAAAGAAAATTAAGCGAAATAGAAATTACGGCGACCGAGCCGGATTCACGTACAATAATTTTCGAATAAATCCTTTTAAGAAAAATTCAGAAAAATTAAGAAAAATTTTAACGATCTTATGCAGGAAACTGATTGAAAAGTAGTTCCTTCCTTTCTACAAAAATTAGTTTCAGGGTTTGCACGGTTAACGTTGCCAGCCGCATGAGCCGTTTTAAACGCTTTGCGCATGCCTAATGAATGCTGAATAGTACTGTGATAATAAACAGATATTTAGCTCTTATATAATTGACAAAAATGACTCGTGGCAACATTTCGCATATATATTTTGTTATGATTTCCTTGATCACAATTTTATATTTATAGTATTTTATTTATGAATTAATAGCGAAAATAATTTCGCCGCCCATAACTTTTTTATACAAATGCTTTTAACCGTAAAACATTCATTGAAAAATGTAATTACGGCTAACCAAAGCGAATTGATATCGGCAGAAGTTACAACTAAAACTAATTCGCTGCAATTGTTTTGCCTCGTTCGGCGAATACAAGAAAAAAGCGATCAGCTGAGCAGCAGCTGAATTCGCCTTTAATGCAGCACCATGAAACTTTATGTTTTTAAATATAATTTTAAAAAGCGGCAAAAAAGAAAACTGCCAACTTTGGTAATACAACATGCATGAGCGAATTGCCGAAGTACAACGAATAAAAGCACTCATTGACTTTTCTGTCCTGGAAGCAGATCGAAGCAAAGCAAAAACACAATAAACTTTTTAGTTGTACATATTTTTTTCACTTAATGTTGTCACAAGGTAATCGAGTTTGAGATTTTGGCATTACGAGCATACGAATGTGTAATTAATAAAACATATTCGTGACTGGAGAACAGGGAATAAAATGCGAGTGTGCCTGCATGCGGTTTTAGGGGACTTTAAGACTCGAGGCAGTTTTCGGCAACACATACGTTATGACATTTTTTTTTATCGCAAAAAAAAAAGCACATAAAAGTAGCTTTCGCGTTAAAGTAATATATGATTCAATGTCAAGAAATACATTCATTGCATAAACAAGCTCATGCATATACATAGATACGAAAATATATTTAAGTGGTTGGATAAAGCTTGTGCAGTGCAAGCGAAAGTTCACTCACATTTTGGCTGTTTATCTCCGTTTTTTCCTTGTCTGAACATAAACAGGGTGCTAAAATGAAAATCATGACAAAATATATATGAGAAATGTTGCCATGAGTCATTTTTGTCGATTATATAAGAGCCAAAAATCCTTAAATGTTTTATGAGTCATCCACACACGCACACACACACATAGATACGTACATTCGTATGCATAATAATATGACAACTCAAATTTAATAAACTTTTTGTGGTTTTATGTTTGAATGGCCGGCTATTAATTTAACACAATCTGATAATATAATTTAATTTTTTTTTTTTGAAAATCATGCGGCGGGGTTAATTAATAATTGGAGTTTAAATTTTTACACCACAACCTCGTATGCACACATTTAAGAAAATAACCTTTTTGTGGAAAACATAGTAAAGGGGAATAAATTCCAGAGAAATTCCAACCATTCGAATTTCCAAACAATACACACACAGCATGCCTTAATTTATATGTATTTGTTTGTAGCACATGTGTTGGCTTCAAACTACCACTATTGTGTAGGAGGTCACGTTATAAGGGCGCTCGCTTGTTTAAATCTCAGCAGGACTCCAAATAAATACTGAACTAGTCGATTATCTCACGAAGGCTGTGAGACAAATGCTGGGAAACTGTGAATATAACCAACCATATCTGTGTGGCCGATTCTTAACAAGACTAATTAATATTCTAATCAAACAATAAACAAACAATTCAATTTCATTGAAAAAGTTCATTTCTAAAGAGGCCTTTAAAAGTGCGCGGCTAAATGAAATTTTTAGAGGTTCACAGGCAAGATTTTTCGGTGAGATGAAAGTTTTATCGATTTTTAATTTCGGTTAACTGATCAGCTATACGGAACTAAGTTTCTCCTACAACAATTAAAATTAATAAAAAAATTTTAATTTTTCAAAAAAAAGGACAACAAACTTTAGTTAATCCTTGATTGTAACAGCTGATGCTTTAATTATTTCCATCCATACTAATGGCAATATGTTTGGAGTCTACTCGAATTTCTATTATTGCAAGCACCTATTTCTATTGCTTGTAATGGAAATATGAATAAAAACTTGTGAATCACAGTTATTTGAAGCACCGTTTTTGAGTAATAATTCTCATTTCGTTTATATTTAGCTAATATAAATAATTCAAGGCTTTACTTACTGGAATTATCGAAACTGGTAATGAGTTTTATTTCATTTTCACTTTATAACAAAAGATTAATATTCATCGGTATAATAAGAAGGCAGGGGAATTGATTCTTTCAGGCAATCAACTAGATTCTATTGTGTTGCACCATGTCTAGAGTAGAGTTCTGAATTATTTATTTCACAAGTTATTCCTTTTAACAATTTCTTCTAAAATTAGTTCCCCAAAAAAGGATATTACGATAAATAGTTTTGTTATATTTAAATGAAAGTTACTATTTAATCAATTCATAAGAATAAGAATCCAAAAGAATAAGTTTATTTTAAAAAACAAAAGCCTCAAATGTATGCATTGAATTGCATAAGCCTTCAGCAGGCCCCCCCATTTTATTCCATTCCAAATTTTCTTCTTGCCGGTTCCAAATTCATTTATTTATGTAAATATTTTTACTCTTCTTCTTTTTGTCATGTAAAGTTACTTTTCATGCTGGAGTTTTTCATTATTTTTTTATTTATTTATTTATGTGGAGGGAAAAAGTCGCTGCTCAGGCCATCGGCTAAAGAGTTCCTTTTTTATTTCTTGGCGATTATTTAGAAACATCTGTGGAAAGTGTTTTGATTTTCCACAATTATTTATTTTTTTGATCTGGTTTAGCAACAATTTCGTAATTTTTCTACGGACTCGTAAGCATGTCATAAAAAATTCGTTGAACAATTTGTTAACACTTAATGCGACACCACCCACAACAGTGGGGCTTAATCTTACGTCACGTATTTAATGAGCTGTGCGAGCACAGCTTGTTTGTATGAATAAAAGGAATGAATTCTCTCACACATTTCTATTGTTAAATTCTGTTTCTGTTACTGTTTCTGTTACTGTTTCAGGTTTTGTTTTGGTTGTTGTTTATGTTTCTTGATTTTTCTTGTTATTTTTGCGTTCATGCACAACATTTACATTTTACTCCAATTTAAAGAACCAACAAGCAAATTATGCAAAGTTTATTGCTCTTGTTTTTTATTGTTTTTTTTGTTTTTTTTTTTGTTTTTTTTTTTTGTGTTTTTTTTTTAATAAATAAATTATCCAAATAAATTGCTTAAAACAATAAGCAAATAACTTTTGGTTCAATGAGATGAATAGCAGGGCTGGTAATCGTGCAGCCGAAATGGTACGAAATGGTAACGAATGCCAAGAATTGATTTGTTTTGTGCTTCTTAAAAGAAACTCTGAATTTTATTTTTTTTTTAAATTCCACTTTGTAATGAATTTATTTGGCTGAAATGCAATGCTTTGCGTATTGTAGTGGAATTAGAAGAAACGGATAGTGGCAGAGAAGTATATGACGAGAACAGTGTGGCACCGCCCATGCTATCAAAGTAGGCGCAGCAGTCCACTACCTCGTGTCGCCGATGACGTGGCAATTTCAATGAATTTTAAATAATCTCTTGCATTCAAATGTTTTGGCAAACTCAGCTTTTTTTTAATAACGAAAATGTTTAAATATTGAAAAATTAAATTTATTCAGAGGGTTTTTCATTCATATTAATTCAATTTCTATTAATGACTGTACATAGATGAATTATTGACAGAGATAAAATCCTTTTCTACTTGTGCACGTGTCAACAAGGATCTGCTAAATGCGCTATGAAGTTGAAAGTAAGAAAAAAAAACAATAGCAATAGAGAAGAAATAAAAGTGGAGAAATATAAAGTGTTTTATGAAATACGATTGGCGAGTCTTTGTTAGTTTAAAAAGGTATAAAATAAATAGCATGGAATTTAATATAAACCAAGTAATCACTCTCTATTGTATTATTCCTTAATTAGAAATTGCTGCGACAATCTCTAAAGATTCATAATATTTGCAAACAAATGAATTAAATGTTTTTAGCCAAGTCTGCAATTTAAAAACCAGCACTCTTAGCAACTGTGAATAGCCTTAATAGTTAAAATAATGCATTTATATTTTCTGTATATAAAAAGAAACAATGCAAGTGATTTGTATTCTTAACAAATCACAATCTGTTGTTCAGTTTGAGTTATTATTTTCATATCAATGTTGTCGTTGCGATCGTAAATTATGTATTACACATGAGCCACTGAAGCCACCGCGACTACGTTGTAGCGTGTTTGAATTAGAGCTGCTAGTAAGTTGTCTTCTGGGGGTGGAAACGTATAATACATTTTTAATGATTCTGCATGTGGTAAAAAAGTCCCCTCCAGAGCTGGCACTACCGTTTAAAACCACTGATGGCAAATTACAACGACAACATAAAAGTAAAAAACAAGTGCAAATTTAATTAACTCTTAAGTACAGAAGTTGCAAGCACTTCACTACTTACTCTATTTTATTTTCTTTGCGGTTTTTTTTGGCTTTCGTCTGTGCTTTTGTTTTCTTCTTAAGCCGAGCTGAAAATAAAAGTAATCGTACTTATTTATTAGTCCAAGTGTTTCTGCACTCGGCAACGTTTCAGCTGCAATTAGTAGCTGATTGTGTGGCTGGTGGAGTTGCAGTAAAAATTGTTTGAACTGTGTGCCGCATAGACCTACATTTGGATTTCAATATTGGCATGCAAGAGGCGGAGGGTAGCACACTTTAACAATAGGCGAGCGACTGCAATTATTTCCTTGTTAAAAAAAATTGTCAACAATTTCATTGCACTTTTTCGCAAGTTGTTTTTTCTCATTTATTTCTTTTTTTTTTTTTTTTTTTGCTTTTTTGTAATACGTGTATTAAAGTTTTGCATTTGAAATGCTTGTGCTCGGCGAGAGGGGGTAAATTGGCTGATCTAATAAAGAAAGCAAATAGTAAATAGAAAAGAAAAAAAAAAAACAGAAAATTCATTGATGCCTGGCTGTATGAAAAAACATTTAATATGGTTCACCCTTTTCCTCAGTTGTCGGAACACTGTGTGGTTTTAATGCGGCTTTAATGGGAAGTTTAATTTGTGCATTTCCAGCTCCTCATTGCAGCTTTAATTCCAGATAATAGGAAATAATTAAAAGATTATAGAAACCATAAAATTGACAAGTCTCTGTCTGGTTTAATTTTTCATATGCATTTGCATCACGTCCATTGTTGCCATTTTTTTTTTTTTTTTTTTTTTTTTTTTTTTTTTTTTTTTTTTTTTTTTTTTGGAAATTTTCTACTTTTTTTTATTGTGTGCAGATTTTTTTAAAGTTTTATTCTTTTTCAATTTCTCTATAGATTTTTTTTTCTAAACTCAATAATTATAGGAAAGAGAAAAGTTCTTCACTCGCATCTCTGATTAGTTGCTAAAGATTTGCCTAATTGATGACACATTTTGAAATTCTCCGACTACGATTATTATTCTGAAATTCATGTAAAGTGAAATCATTTAATTGAAAATTACACAAATGGCAATAAAGTGTTCGATCAAAATTGATATTTTAATTAAGAGAATAAACTTTGAGAAAAAGCGGTGGCCTGCCGGCCAGACGCATCTTTTAATTAAAGAAACTTGAATACACTTTTGTCTGTCTCTAATAAATAAAAGGCATCATTTAATTAATTTTTATTTCTTTATAAATTTTCTTGTATAAAGATTTTACATTAAAGTTTTGTTGTTGTTTGTTTTTTTTTTTTTGAAATGTCAGACTATTGACATTACAAAACACTTAGAAAAATTTGCTGAGAAAATAGTTCAGTTAAATTGAAAGTGCCCAAAAATTATGGAATCTGTTATCTATTGAATGATAAAAAGAACATAAATATTTATTTTTATACAATTGTATTAGAATTTGAAGGTTTTTGTTTTTTTTTTTTTTTTGAAATACTTTTGAAGAACATTAACCACATACACATCGACATGTACAAAATTATTATGGGGATTCACGGCCTTGAGCAAAATTAAATAATATTGAATGAAATATTTATAACTAATTCGATTGTGTATGCCTTCAATTAATTTAATAGCGGCGGAATTGGAAACTGAAGATGACAGAGAGAAACGTTTTCTCGCTTAGGTTTCTCAAGGGGAGTGGTTAATCTCTTATCGAAATGGGATACGTTGAAAAATTGTGTAATAAAATTAAAATGGCCAAATTGCTTTGCCATAAACGGAAATAAATTTTTGATAATTAATGACCCTATTATGGTTCACAACACCTGTCTGCTCTACAATACAACACTTATAAGTTTTCTGATTATGGTTTACAACATCTAGATGCTGTGCATTTCACAGGGTGGTTCTTCAAAAAATGCATCTGACAACAAGACTTAAAAGCAACTGTTGTAAACCATAATTGCAATTTCAAAAATACAACATCAAATTTACAACTGTTGTGAACCATAATAGGGGCCTAAATAATATATATTTTACAAGTTTTTGTCACTGTTGTTACTTAATAATTTTTGTATTGGACTGAGAAAACCCAGCCTCTAACAACATTGTGTATTTATTTTGAATTGCTGAGGGCTGAGAAAAGTAGTTAATTCGTTTATAACTCTAGTGGTAAAATTTCTAGCACAATCTGTAACTGAACTCCCGAAAGTACAGGCTTAATAATGTATAGAGAAACTTTATACCACAGAAGTCAATTTAGAATGCTGATATTTGGTAATGGCTTCTTAAAAATTGGTCTCTATGTTTCCATTAATATATATTACATTGTATTCTCCTAAACTAGGAAGCTGTTGCAACTTCAAATAAAAAATCATGTTGCCGTGGTTGGTGAAAAGAGCTCAAGCTAGCCACAGATTTAGTTTAATTCCCTAAAGTAACAAAACCAGCTGTTTGAAGCCCCCTGAAAAGCTTTTAAATATTTCTGAGTAGTCGCTTTCTTTTAAAAAGCCATCGCAAGCGTTGCGTAAGTTATCGAATCACACTGCTCCCATGGTATCTCAATTGCTTAATTCAATTATGTTTTGCTATGGCAGAGTTCAGCGAATACCCCTATTGTGTCTGCTTTAATGAGGACCCCAAATTTGTTTGAAACAAAAACATTTCCCAAAACGACAAAAGAAAGTAAAACTTTCAGTTTCTTTTATTTAAGGGAGTGAAATAAAGTAAAATCTGTCGGTCGCCGAATACTATATATCTGGAAACTATAAAAGCAATATAAAACAAAAATGAGTGTCACTAAATAGCAAATGCATGCTTTGTGGGCTTGTAATGAGCAACCAACCGGCACAACAAATTTAACAAACGGACTAAAATTAATTCCCTTCTCATGAAGGGAAAGAACAAAGAAATTGGGGGAGGGGGGCGGAGGCTCTGTTTTCATTTTGGAAACATGGAAAACATTGAGAAATTTATTTTTAAACAAGAAAACCAACTTTAACCTGAGACATAAACATGACAAGAACACGAACGAAAAGTGTACCACGACGTTCTATATAAATTTCTATTTGAACTGACAGGAAAAGCTTAATAAAAAAAATTGTATGTATGCGTGTATCTGCGAGTGTGTAGGTAAATACATTTTTATCAAGACATTGTAAGACACGTGCCTTTTATTTATTTTCAAACGAGCATCTTTTCAAATATATCTCAAGCAAAAATAGAAAATGGATTTCTTTTCAATATATGAGTCAAGTGATGACAATTCCATTTCTCAATATTATTATTATGAATTTATTTTAATTACGTATGGAAATAAAAATGTCATGTGAATAAATATGTTTTTGGAAAGGGGGGGGGGGGGGGTGTTGCTCAGACACGTATCGATATAAAAATGAAATATCTTTGCAATGCTTGCACCTCATTAAATTGTCAGCTAATTGGAATTATAGCCACATGATTTTTAGTGATTTTTCAAGCTTATTGGAAAACTTGCAAGCAATAGAGCTAGAGTTGAATTGCCTTTCTAATCAAATGAACTTGAATAATTTTGTGTTTCATTTCTAATGGAATTTCAATTTATGTGCATAATTCGTTCTAACAAAAAGTGTTAAAATCCTAATTTAAAAAACGTTAGTTGGAATGTTAGACCTGTCAGCTGCCACATTTGCTTGAAACTTGTATGGCTTGAAAGTGTTTGCGAAGCTTTCGAAAGTTTTTGATTTGAAATATTGTTTAAGGAAATTTGCCAAATATTTCAACAAGGTCGAAATAGAATTTGTTGTTTTCTTTAAACTATTCAACAACTTTATTATTACGATTGTTTGTGTAGTATATATGTGTTTGCATGTGTATGCGTGTGTGTGATAAAATCGGTTAATACATTAATTTCTATTAACTTAATCGATTCAAATTTTTTTGAAATATTTCCAAAGATTGTATCAGACGGTCTTCTCTCGTGTCTCACTTCTAACACGACATTTGAAAAATATGACGAAAGTTACACTCTGTTCTATTCCATTCTACAATATTATTTTATGTGCCTTTTATGTGCCTTTTATTGCCTGACCTCACATGTTGTTTGTTGTTTATTACCTTTTATTGTTAAAATTAATACAATAGACAGAGAATAAATAAAAAAAAAAGGAATGCTTTGAAGCGGTTGCTGTCCCATATGGATGGATAGTTGGCTGAAAGGCTGGTTTGCTACATGATAAGATCTCGTATTAAGATCAACTTCTATAAACAATTTGAGGTTTCTCTTATTTTCTGACTGAGTAGTCTTGTTTCGGAATTATTTTTATCTGCAGTTCAACACAAACACAATTTGAACGCGTTTCTTCTGCAATTAGAATAAAGTCTAATTGTGCTGAAAAGGTTTAGCTGGCGGTCTGCGGCGCGGCAAAAATGTTTTATTTCATAGACAGCCTGAACTAGGTCTTATGTATGCACATACATACATACATCCATGCAAACATACATATGTATGAATATCGTATGCATGTATGCATTCCAGTAGTGTAAATGGGGAAGTGTTTTGGAAAGAGGGGCACCAGCTTTCAATTCTATAATAGTTTTTTTTTTAATATTCAGCGAATTAGAGATAAATATTTTTTGGCTAAAGCCCCTCGATGGTATACCCGCCTGTTGCGTAGGTGTCAGGGGTTCAATTCGCCGGGGAGCCAGAAGCCAAAGGCCTCAGAAGCCAGTGCTTCTATACATATTGCCATTATATTCATATAATTGTAATATTTGGTAAAATAAAATAAAAATAAATTTTTTGGCCATAAATATTTATGCTGGGAAATATTGCATACGGTTGTGCTCACCCAGCTAAAGGAGTAAATAGTGTTTCAGGAGAACTCAACCATTTAGAGAATTTAGCCCACGATTGCTAGTGGTATTGGAAAGTCAAGGAAACACACTGTGGCGGAGACAGATACTTTCCTAATTATTTACATTAGTTGCTTTGAAAAAAAATATATTGATTTTTAAAAAAAAAACAGCAAGAAAACCGCCAAAAAGGAATATATGATTGATATATGATCAAGAAAGAATTAGGTTAGACAGCTTTTTTATTTTTATTGTTTACAAATTTTAAAGATTTTGCTCAGCTGAACAAGTGGGCAGTTGTAGGTAATATAAATTTGTATCGGGCAAAATCGTGCTACAATACCGATTCATATTTTTCGAGTTAAAAAGTCCACTGGAAAGCTCTGTTGGCATTACTGCAGAAATTGTAGTTTCTGTATCCTGGATGTCCAGCCATTTCCGCTGGTGCCCATATAGGTATTAATATTAATAATGTGGCTAGATATGGAATTGTATGCCATCCACTTGTGGTTGTTTTGCCGAAAGGCACGATTAAGTGGTTTCGTCTTATAATTATATGCTTTCATTTTTTTCACTCCCTTTCAAGGCAAAAATCTTTTACTTTTACAGTAAGCTTTTCTATATAAAACAGCTGTTTATACAAATATTTGTACAAACATCTATTATTTGCTGTTTTCTAACTTTGAAAAAATATTGTCACAGCAATTCTAGAAGATAATAAATATTTACATTTAACTAAAAGACTTTTCTGCAAGTCGTTCGAGATATCCACTCGTATGTATAAAGCCATATACATACACATACATACGTACATCCATACGTACTTGTAAAATCCATATCCATATATTCGTGTTATCTGAACATGAGTGGCAGAACAACACATAAAAAATTATTTATATTTTTTATTCTTTATTTTTTTATTTTATTTTTTTATTTTTTTTTTATTTTTTTGTTTTTTTTGCACAATAAGCTAAATGAAACACAATTCAAACAATTGCAAGCAACAAAGAAGAAAAAAAAAGTGAAAAAAAATTCAAGTTAAAATAAAAAGATTTTTTTCTTGTTGTAATTGAACTGCAGTCTGATAAAATGTTTAACTAAAGAAACTGCAAGAACGCAAGAGCGTCAAGTAAAAGATTTTTGCCTTGAAAGGGAGTGAAAAAAAATGAAAGCATATAATTATAAGACGAAACCACTTAATCGTGCCTTTCGGCAAAACACCCACAACTGGAGGGCATACAATTGCATATCTAGCCACATTATTATCACCATCATTAACGCCAAACACAATAAAAGTTGAACAACCCTGCCGATATAAAGCTTCCTGCGACAAAATCATTGCAACTCTGTTTACATAAGCTGGCAAATCTGCATTGTGCACAAGTGTTAGTGTTACAGGGGAGAATGTGTGGAATGGCTTGAAGGCTTTAACCCTGTCATATGCTGCCATGTTACAATAGACAAACCAACCATACTCGTACATACAATGGCAGGACGAAAGCAATGACCTTTATGCTGCACAAATGCATGTTCATGCTCCAGCTATTTTTAACATTTTTATGTAAGTCGTAAAAGCCTGTAGTATGTGAATAAATATTTTGTTTACAAAATAAATAAAGAAAGAAAAGAATTTTTTTTTTTGCTAAACAAACAAAGAACAATTCAAATGGAGCAGGAGGCGTTAAGCGACAGAAGTGCAAACGTTGCTCAAACTGTAGTTATTCGTTTAATAAATAAAATAATACTGCAGCTTTGTCGCTTTGAATGTATTTAAGGTCACGCAGCGTTATTCCAAAGACAATAAATTTATAGTGTTTGCTCGTATCCTGACAGATTGATGCAACCACCCTTTTAATGTAGATATTACCGTACAGAATTTGTATGAATTGTGCAACGAAAATAAACACACAAATGCAATATACGTTAATACTAAATGTCCTATATCTATACAATGTTAGGATTATACGAGGGTTAGTGCCAATCAATTATATTTATAAAAGGAGTTGTTTCACTGCACGAATTTTGAGCCTTCGCAATTCAAAGTTGTCTACTCTAATCTTTTTCATTTATATTGCGCTGCTTTCCACTCGTATGTATCTAATGAGGAGCGACAATTTACTTACGGCGAATTACTTACGTTGTCGTGGGCCAAACGATGAAGGTATAATAAAGAAAAGAATGTGCGAGTAATTAAACATTTTGATAGTGTATAGACTCTTCTCGCAATAATTTCATTAAAAGAATCATCCTTTTGCTTTCTATGCAGATTCTAAATTATCTGCTTTAGTATGGAACAGGTTTGTGTTCATAAATGTGTCTTAAAACTTGAATTTGCTTTGAAATCAAGACTCATGACGGATATAATTTGTTTGCTGGCCTGTTTTTGCTTTGTAATTCTCGGTTAGTTTTCATACAGGTGAGAATAACGTTGTTAGCTTTTGTTTGCATGACAAATATAATTTGTATGCTGGTCTATTGCTTTAGTAATTCTCGGTTAGTTCTTTTAAAGGTGGGCATAACGTGGTTAGATTTTGTTTATTGCTTTAGTAATTCTCGTTTAGTTTTTATACAGGTGAGAATAACGTTGTTAGCTTTTGTTTGCATGACAAATATAATTTGTTTGCTGGCCTGTTTTTGCTTTGGTAATTCTCGGTTAGTTCTTTTAAAGCTGGGCATAACATGGTTAGCTCTTGTTTGCCTGACGAATATTATTTGTTTGCTGGTCTTTATTGCTTTGGTTGTTAGCTATTGTTTGCCTGATGAATATAATTTGTTTGCTGGTCTACTGATTTAGTAATTCTCGGTTAGTTTTTATACAGGTGAGAATAACATGGTTAGCTCTTGTTTGCCTGACGAATATTATTTGTTTGCTGGTCTTTATTGCTTTAGTTGTTAGCTATTGTTTGCCTGATGAATATAATTTGTTTGCTGGTCTATTGCTTTAGTAATTCTCGGTTAGTTCTTATAAAGATGGGCATAACATGATTAGCTTTTGTTTGCAATTTTCAAGCACCAAAGTAACTCGGAAATTCTTCAGAGATTTTATTCGATGTACGCTATTATTTACAAGGACATGAAATTTGTATCCTGAAATGAACTTTTTGCTATAATAACATCAACATATTTCAGTATGAGGCATTTTTTAATATATAAAAACTTAGCTTGTGGGCCTACCTATTAAGTCTTATCTAATAAATATTTTTTCCTTTCTTGTTTTTGTACTTAATAAAAAAAATTAGACAAATAATCCACGAAACGTCGGGATACAATATGTATGTAGGCCTTACGATCTAAGTTTTTATATATTAAAAAACACCTCGTACTGAAATTTAAAAAAACTGCTCAAGAAGATAAATTATAATATAAATAAATAAAGCTATTTAAATATAAACAAATTACACATATAAAAATAACTAAAATTCAAATTCCAAAACTCAATAAATAAATTTTCAAATTATTATTATGAAAAATTTGCCTATATTGAGAACTATGTAATAAATTTAAATAAATATTTTGACTACCAAAATATTCTGATCAACCTTGATCAAAAGATTTAACTAATAAATTACCAATATATAAAGGATACTTAATTAAACCATAAGTTGAAATATAAGGTATAAATCATATTGATCCTAAAAAACTTGAATAATAAAAGCTATTAAAAGATTTATTATAAAAAAATAAAGAAATTATAGAAATTAAATACCCTAATAATCCCCCCATTACACAAACAATAATTGTTAATCATTTTAAATAAAAAGGTAAAATTAGTAAATCAGGAGTACTAAAAATTAATCAATTCAATATTCTTCCACCAAAAATTCTAAAAATAAGTAATCCAATTATTCTTTTTAATATAATTCAACTTTCATCTTCCAATAAATTTAAAGAAAAAAAATGTAAATTTCTTCTTATAGAATAATAATAATATTGTTTACTAATTTGTTTGCATTAATTTACAAAAAATATAAATACTTCTGCCCTCGTAATAAAGGATTTTATTTTACTCTGCTCCTCTCTTTCTAGCTCACGCTACTCCGCTTCCTTTCACTCTTTTGGCATTAGAAATTTTCGAATAATTTCAAATGCAAACATGAACATATTTTTCAAATTGCTCGCTGCTGGTTGCACATGCTTAAAAACCTACTGTAACAACTTGGTAGCGCTCAAAGCCCTCAATTATAACATTTACACACTTCTAAAATATGTTCAAATTACTTATTCCGTTTGCAAGGAGTTACTTGCTTTGCAGGGTAGTTCGGCATATATTTTTGGTTAATTAAACGTTGCATAACTCTTGACGAACAAGAAGTGTATTTAAGGGCTCTTCTCAGTTGAATAATGCAAGTTAATATTCAGTGAATAATTTAGACAAATTTAAAATGTGTGATGATAAAGAATGGAGAAGTTTCCCTTGATAGGGAAAAATGAGCTTCAGGCAAACTGGCTTGACACGAAAGCTAATTTTGAACTTTCTGGAGAGTTGCTTTGAAGAATCGTTTGAAAAGCCATCAAGTCTTTGAAAATGAAAACTAAAAATTAATTCAATTAAATTTGACCCGATTTTGCTTTATTATCAAGAACAGCATTCTTTCACATTTTATTAGCTGTCTTTAATATATATCGGCTTTATAGTTAATTACTTAACTTTTGTTAACTTAATAACTCATAAGTTCTCATGCAAGCAGCTTGAAAGAAAACCTGACTGACTATTTTATGGCAGCGTGAAATTCAATAGGCAGACTAACGTTACTTTATATGCTTTTGGCGTGCCATTAGACTGTTTGTTATAAATATAGAAATATAAACTATAAATTGCATAAAAGTAAACTCATTATATAAATTTCCAATAGTTTTATTCTCAGCGAAGAATAAAGAAAATATACTTCATGCACATGGCAAAATTACAATTAAGCGTATAGTGCCTCAGAAATAGCAAGACGAGTATGGGCTGCTCTCAAGCATACTTCAATATAGTATAGTATAAAGTCGCTCGAAGGAACATAAAGCATTTTTATGTGAATATAAGCAATATCTCACTAGAAGTGAGTATAGCCAGACACATTCAAGTCATATTCCTGCAATAACTTTCGTCATGTCATGTGAAAATTAAAAGACAAAGGCCTCAAAGCATTTTGGGAGAGTATGGCAGAGTCCACTAGCGAACGAGTGCCATTACCTTACATGCATCCACTTGATTGCTCTGTCATGGTCATTAAAACTTTTGCTACAATCCATATGTGTAGCACTTTATTTATATTCTATATTTACATTTTCTCCTCTAAATGTCTTTCTCCTCTAATGTCTTCCTCCACTGGCCTGCCAGCAATACGAGCACCAAGATGAAAGATGAATTAAGATGAATTTCAATAGTAGGAAAAATATACTTGAAGTTATTTTTACTAGATGCAAAGCTTTTTTTCTTCTTTTGAATAGACGAGCAACTAAAAGAAAAACTTTTATTGTAAACAGGCAGCAGTTCTTTTGTTACAACGCTCTGCATGCGTCAAAGCTTAACTACTTAAGTCATATGCTGCGAGTCCTTGAGCAAAAAATTATTTTTTCTCGCTTAGTATCCTTGATAGTCTAGCATTAGCTTTAGCAATAAAATAAAAAAAAGTCACCAAAAATTATAAACAATTTAACGATTATCTAAATGCTTTACAATAATAACAATTTTAAAGTTTGAATTAAACGAGAATTTTGCATTTCCCTTAAAAATAAATTTAATAAAATTGCCTTTTTTAACTTAACAAGTAATTTTTTAAAATCCTTTTTTATAAAGGTCTTCTGGAAAATGAAAAAGAAATGTGTTAAAAGAAATATAAGTAATAAAAATGTACTTTATCATATTTGTTAAAGGGTCGCCTACGAAAAAACAAGGATCTTTGAAATTAAAAATTGCTTGGGAATAATACCAAATAAGTACTTTTACTAAAACCAGCATTTGCAACTGCCAACACTTTGAAATCACCTTTTTGTATAGTAAATTATTGGGGAAAGACTAACATCTGGCAATTCAAAAAAATCACATTTAAAGAAACATTTTGTTAAATAAAAGTACTAATGTAGCATTAAAAAAAGTACTTAAGTACTTACTTACAGCTAAATATGCCAAACTAGCATTTCAAAAGATACCATTGAAATGAAAAAATTAATTAAGTTATTTAAAAAAATCTATCTTAAAAACTTGACGTTTTTGAGATTTCTTTTCTAAATGTAAACAGGGACATTTAAAGCAGCACAATTTTAAGAAGCATATATACGTAATAAACAAAATTTTTTTTAATAAACTGTGCCACTAAGGAGTACTGGCACAAGCATACAGTTCTGGTTGCATACAGCAGAGTCACCTTGTATGACTCTACGCCTCTGGTATTTTACATTACGAAAATGTATGTCTTCTTTAACGAATATTCCCTTTAAAATTACATTTTGATAAAATTTAAATATTCGTTTATATCAGCTAATAAAAAAATAATTAAATCCCTGCTGTGGCAAAGCACTTTCCCGATATCGACCTTCCTCCTTGCCCCTTTCCCTTTAAATGAATTTTTCAAAACTTATTTAAACACCAACCCTTCCCTGTGACTTGTCACTACTAAATCCCAGATTTTTATATGCTATTCATCTCCTTTTGCCATCTCTTTATGCATTCAATATGGCACCCTTGGAAATAATAGCATTGACAACTCTGCCTTTACTCACTTTATTTGCTTACCGTGTACGAGCATATAATAGTTATTGTGACGAGCTTAATGCGAGCAGAGGGGTAACGCATTGCACACTTTGTATGACATAATTTCTGTGTGTCTTTCAAAGAAACGCTAAACTAAACCAAATTCATACTCAAAATGTTCTAGATTTTAAGCGCAAATGTTTCTTACACGAAACAAGGAGGAGGAATCAATATTTATGGTGATGAATTTGTTAAGTTGCTATTATGCCAAAAATGGCGATTGAGAAAGATGGCACCAACTAGCTGGCGAGGGGACAAGGCCACAGTCTTTTTATTGCTTGAAAAGTAGCAACTAGAAGTAAGAACTGGGTGGAAACAAATCAGCAGCAAAGCGCAGCGACCCATCCCATTCTTATGAAACTTTTATAACTTTTAAGCCATAAAAGCAAACGTTTACTTTTAATGTGCATGCATATGACATAATTCCCTTTTTTGTACCACGAAGCTCTTTTTAGGTCATTAATGAATTGGTTACAAGCAGTATTAAATTCTTTATATAGTTTCAAGCTTGATTGAGTTTTAAATTTTTGTTAGTAATATTAATAGGAAACTATTTTTAAAAATAAAATAAAATGTATTTTAAGTGATCATTAAAACTCAAGACAGTAGTGTTCTTAAATGTGTAATCCTTGAAGAGGGCATTTTTGGTTTGGAACACTTTACGAAATTAATTATTCTTGCATAAACGATAATGAACTCCGAATTAGGCAGTTGAGCGGAAAATAATAAATTTCGAATTTGTATTCAACAACACGATATTATCGGTGCTTAAAAGTTAATTAGAATTATTTACTATTGCCTAAATTCGCAAAAGTCAATATTCATCATTTTGGGGGGTCTTAGAGGAGCAGGTTGTTAAGAGAGGGCCAGCGGAAAAACCTCAATACTTAATTAATATTAATTTTTAATTATCAAATAATTATATTCCATTTAATTTTTCAATTTTAGAAATCGTAAGAAATTAAATTATTTTTCGCTACTTGAATTTTGATAAATTGAACGCATTCATAGATATTATGAATGCTATTCATAAATTATTGTTTGAGTTAAAAATATATATTTTGCAACATGCCACGTAAGATATCCGTTAAATGTTGATTGGAATTATTTTTTGTCAGTGTATTAAGTTTTTTGTCAGTGTATTATTGGGTTACTCGGTTTTTAAAATGGTTCTTGCATAGACTATTTGGAAGTCCCTCGGCAAATATTATCTGCCCAATGAAAAGCAATATTTATTGATTTATTTACTTTTGTATTTACAAAGAAACATGTGGAAAGCAGAAGAAGAGGAAGTAGACTGTAAACCACAAAGGATGATTCTTAGAAGAATGCGTAAGCAGAATAAATTCTGCAAAGAAAGTTGAGGGTGTCTCTAAAACTGGTCTTCGTTATTTGTTATATGGCTTAAGGATTTTTTTGCGATTTTTTTGAAAATCCACCCCAACGTCTAGGCCGCGTCTTCAACACATTTTAACGTTAAAAATCCTTTTTACTCAACTCTTTGTATAACTGAAGTGTCTGTTTTTAATCCTTCAGGCTTTTCCCCCTCATACCTGATTGCTGTTGCCATTGTTATGCGACTATAAATTGACTTTAGATTTGATTTTCGCTTGACGAAATTTGATACGAAGCAATGAGGGTGGTAACTAAACATATTTTAGAAGGAGTAGGAAGTTAATCGCAACATTTCACATTGCAAATACACAATTACACACACACAGACACTCTCGTGTGGATAGATTAGTTTTAGAAAACCTTCAGCGTGCTAATGGCACTGTATCCGGAAAAGGTCATTACTTTTTAATTCGAAATTTAAGAAACATTTCACTTTTTCAGCGAAAGAGCCCAGTAAATTCTCATCGTTGCAGAGGTTTAAGAGTGGAGCTGCCAACAACAGCCGTTGCAACAGTCCTCTTTTCTGCTTGAGGTATAGAAATCTATTTTATGCCACTTTATTAAAGTTTGTTCTGTTGAAAGACACCACTTAAATATCCTCCTAAAAGTATGTTGCAAATAATGTATGTTTAAGTATTTGTGGTGGTTTATTTTTAATGTGGCATTTAATTTTAAGTTTCTCCCCCAAAAATATGCAGAGAAAGTTTTAGTATTTTGTTAACCGGCTGCTTTTTTAGTAATGCCATTGCACAGTGGCACAAAATAATAGAAGCTTCTTTTTAATTAAGTTTCTCCTTTAATAGCTTTTCAATTCGTTTCTAAAAGGAGAATATATTAAGAAACGTTCACTGATGAAACATTTCAACAATATTTTTTAAATTTTAAAATAAATTTTTTCAAGCAAATTTTTGTAAAAAATTATAAATTTTTTTTTTTTTTTAAAACTGTTAGTATTAGTAAACTTTTCTAGAAATCTATTCGTGACTTAAAAACAATTTTTTTGAGTAAAACAAAACCAAAAAATTTTAAGCTTTGCAAAAGTGAAATGCACTGCAGAGGATATTAGGGAGATCACCAAAAAATATGTCTTCAAATTTTTGATTATCATTTTTAGTGCATTAGTGCCTCTCTTTTTTTTTTCAAATGAAAAATTAAATGGAATATAATTATTTGATAATTAAAAATTAATATTAATTAAGTATTGAGGCTTTTCCGCTGGCTCTCTCTTAACAACCTGCTCCTCTAAGACCCCCCAAAATGATCAATATTGACTTTTGAAAAAATAAGATTTTTTTAATAATAAAAGAAAAAAAAAAAGAGTGGAAGAATTGAAATATATGGAAGAGAGTCTTTAAAAAACACCTCGAGAAAATCCCACTGGCGGATTAGAGAACTAATTTGGTTATAAAAAAAATATTTCTTTACATTTTCTTACTGACATTTGAAGTTTTTCTGGTTACTTGAGAATGCAAAGCAGAGTATCACATAAACCTTTTTAATTTATGAAAATCAATGATTATTATTCTTATATGTAATAGACTTTACTGGCTGCAAATTTGTCACGTTATTTTCTTAATTTTCGATATTCTTAAAGTTCAAAGTTATAGACTGATCGACAAAAGGAGCCATTCATAATTCTCTTCTTTATGGATTGAATAAAAGTGTTTATCAAAAGTATTTGTTTGCATTTTTATTGGTAATATTTTTCAATATTCTCTAATACGAAACTTAATAACAATTTTGCGTAATTTCTACATTTAAGTAGACTTTTGTCAACACATTAAATACGTTATTAAAACAAGTTTAAGCTTATTTGCCTTTTGAAAATATCTATAGGCAAAAAAAAAAAAAAAAAAAAAAGAGACAAAGTAATAGTTGGCTTTTGCAGAAGTAAATAAAAAATATAATAAATTTCTTGCCATCATGCAGGCATGATGAGCATGAGGATGTGTGAGTTTGGCTTCAGCAACAACGTAATTCTACTAATTGCAACATTTACCACAAATAGCCACCAGCCACATAGTAGACACTGCAAATGATGTAGCCTCAATGAATAAGTGAATTTAAAGCTTGACTAGGAGGAAACAAGTTTCATTTTGTTCGCCTTCGTCATCTTCTGAGTAAGTGGTAATTTTCTTCACACTGGAAGTTTTAACCCCCTCGCAAAGCTGTGCTGTGATGGCACATTTTTCCGCAAGAAAAAAAAAAGATGTTAAACCACATTCCCAGCAGAAAGATACAAAAATATTCAAAATGCTAACAAAATCGAATATACAAAGTCAGCGACACACATTTCTCACTCACATACACAATCACGCACACAATCACACACAACTTATAATAATAAACATGCTAATTATTGTCCAAATAAAATGAGAATATTCTTAAAAGTTTGCCAATAAAACAGTTCACTACTGATTCCCAAAAAAGGTTATACACGTATTTCTATCATTTTGTTTATCTGAAAGATGCAAATGACTTCAAGCTTCCTACAAAGTGGCTGAATTTTTATACACAATTGCCATTTCCTTAATGAATTCACTCAAATCTACACGCATACTAATTTTGACGCACACCTACACGCCCACAACGACATGATGTTTATGCTCTAATGAACCTTAAAGTGAATTTATGAGCCCCGACACATATTAAATACTGATTTCTTCCACATTGCCTTAATAGTGTTCTATCACAATGGCTTGGAATTCTTAGTGACCTTCCAAGTGAAGCAACTAGTCAAGATAGAACTGAAAAAACAATTGCTTGCTTTATTTCTAATGAAGCAGCGGCTTTTTCAAAACAAAAAATCAAATGTGTATAAAATATGAAGATCTTCGAGCTTTTTATTGTACTCGTATAATGACTATTACAAGTTCATAATTCATATTTAAAGGCAGACAACAAGAATGTTTAAAAATGCTCTCAATCAATTCAATACTAGTAGATGAATCGATTTGTAAAAGTCAACATCTCAGCAGGCCAACGGATATGAACTTGAGAAAATCTGGGGGAGAAATTTAATGGCAACAACAAAGCACGAAAAGCCAAAGAACAGTATGGCTAAACAAATCTTTGTTAAAGCAACGACCAGGGGGACCACAATGATAAGAGCCTAAGAAATAATTATTTCTTTAAATACAAAAAGCTTTCCAAAGGAATTCAATTTCCAAATTCATCTTCCAAATTGAGTTTAGCCCACCACCTTAGAAACTTCAGACAAAACGCTTAAGCGATGGCTGAGTTGGCTACAGCGGTAGGGAAATGGAGGGTGTTAGTTTAAGGGCGGTTTAAGCGAATTAACCTGAAGTTTTGCTTAAGCACATTCGCGTATTGCTTTCCTTAGACTTTTTAAGTGGGCATTACACGCCCCCTACCAACTATTCATTACTATTACAATGGCTCCGTCCTACTTGCACTCAAAGCAGAATTAAAATAATTTAGGAAATTAAATTGTACTGGCCAAATCTCTGCTATACTTCCTCTGATTAAACTCATATACAGGGTGAGGTGAAAATGCCATAATTTTTTCATTCTTTTTTAAATTTTATTGAATGAAAGCAAAAAATTTCGGAAATAGCATCAAATTTTAGTATAAGTTTAGATTTGTTCGAATTGGTCACTTTTGGCACGAATTATGGCCTTCAAACGGCCAATGAAACCGTCACACGCTGCCCGAATGTTGCTCTGTGGTATTTTGGCTCATTCCCGGCGAAGCGCTTGCTTGAGGTGATCGACACTTTGGTATTTTTTAGTGTCAACCTTGCTTTCCAAAATACTACAGACACAATAGTCCAACGGATTGGTATCCGGAGATTTTGGTGGCCATTCGGCGCTGGAAATGAGGCGAGGAACCTCATTTTGTAACCATTCTTGGGTGGCGGGTGCTGAGTGCGATGGTGCTGAGTCCTGTTGGAATGTCCCAGGTCTGCTGCCAAAATGTTTGCCTGCCCAAGGCCTCAATACAACCTCCAGAATATTTTCGCGATAATATTAGGCATTTATTCTGACGCCATGGTCGATTAATACGAGCGGAGAGCGACCATCGGCTGTTATGGCGGCCCACACCATCACCATGGCCGGCGCTTGAGTTCTGGTGGCCAACCGAAGCTGCACATTTTCAGCTGACCTCTTTGGCAAGTAAACACGATCATTTTGTTTGTTTACAAACTGCTGGACAACGAATGTTTTCTCATCGGAGAAAACCAAATTCGGCAGTTCACCACTTGCGGCCAAGCGAAGCAACCCTTTGGCTCTTTTGAGTCTCTCTTTTTCTTTCTGTTGCGGTGTAAGTTCTTGCACTTTGTTCTTGCCATTTCGGGCTTTACCCCGAGCTCATTTTTCAATATTTGCCGAATGGAATATTGCGATATGTTCAGCTCACAAGCCATTTTTCGGCCACTGCGACGCGGATTTCTATCAAGTCGCTTCTTTACTTTTCGTACCATTTCTGCTGATGATGCTGTTTCCTTCCGTCCACTGCCTTGATGTCGGGCTACGCTACCAGTATCACGGTAACGAGCGATGCTACGAGACACAAAAGATTTATTCACATTTAAATGCTGGAGTGCCCTAACGATAGCCACTTGTGGTTTTCCAGCCAAATATAAAGAAATCACACTATCACGCTTGAATTCCATTACGAATAACTTTTTTTCTGGAAAATTCTCACCAAAATTTGTACGCTTTTGTACGCTTGTAAACAATATAATGAGCTGTCACTGGAATAATCTTCACAGCTGTCGGACGAGTGGTTTACAAATGACAGCAGTCTGAAGTTGGTTGCAGTTTTTTTATCTCCCCCTGTATATAGCTTCTTAAAGCTCGTTTGATGCAGTAGCGGCACATTATTATGTGGAAGTTTACTCCAAGCACCTCCTTTATCAATACGCTTCTTCTGTTTTATGTTTCTTTATTCATCTTGACTTTTTCCAATTTCAGTTTGTGATTTCTTTTTTTTTTTTAATTTGCAGAATTTGTCTTTTTATGTCACATATTTTCCATCGACACTGTTTATAAAGTAGCAGGGCTGGATTTTCCAATCCCACATAAAACCCATAACATACAAATAACACATTCTGTGTTTTATAAATGAATGCAAATGTTTATTTTAATGAACATTAAAACATTAAAACATTTAAACATTTAAACAGTCATCTAGAGTATTTAGTAAAGTATTGGGTCAGGGCTTTAAAGCCCTTCTAATTTACCCTAAACCGTGTTAACATTTTCGAAAGGGAAATTCAACTCTGCGACAAACAATGTAAAACATTCGTCTTTCCGTGTTTAAAAATCTGAAATGTGTTAATTAGTTTCAAGACAAAATAATTGTAAAAAGCTTTTTAAGTGAAATAATACTGGCAGGCAACGAATACAAATTGCAATCAATCAAATTCTTAACACGAAAACTTTGAAGAAGAGAAGTAAGAAAATGCTTCAAATGCATGTATGTAAAGAGGTGAAAGCGTTTTGTAAAACGAGTAGAGTACCCAACAATATTTAATGCTGGCTAAAGAAGGCCTTCCAAAGCACTTCTTTTTTATATTAAAATGATTTAAGCCAACGTTGTAAATTAAAAGCAATTGCTGTGCAGCTAAAAATTATTAGAATTTAAATTTAAGCAGCATTTATTTATAAGCAAACGGTTTGGGGGAAACTTTAAGCTTTAAAGGCCAACACATGTGACAGGGTTACTGGGTCTGTGGCTTGTTTATTTCTTTGTATCTATTTTTTTTCTTTTTTTTTTTTTATATATATCTTATTTTAACATAATGGATATTTGCTTTGCGAACTTCAAAGCTAATGCCGAAAGCAACGTCAAAAGAAAGTCGTTATAATAATTTTGAAAAATGAATTAATTGACTTTCTTTGTTATGCAAAATATATAGAAACAAAATTATTATTTAATCAGCATAAACAACATGAACTTTCTTTTGTTCGATAGTAAAAAATTGTTAATATTTGCAAAAATCTTAGAATTGCGTAACTCTTGTGATATATTTATGTACACTGGCATACAGTGCACACACATTCGCACACACACACACACATTCACACACGCAAAGCCAGCCAGATACGATCATGTATAGAAATGAGCAAAAGAAACAGTTAACAACACCTTCCATTTCAATGAAGAAAAAGCTCAAGCATCAGCTTAGGACTCCACATTAAAGCCAAACGAATTTATTAATAAATTTGTTCAAATTCAATCTGAAGAAAATTATATAAATAATTTTTATATAATGAAAACGTGTTGAAAATTATAAGCAACAACAACACTGATAACTGTGAGGGCATGCACATTTGTTGTACCATGATGCACGCGACCGTCTGTCTGTCTAATGAGAGTCAGCTTCATGAGAGTCAGCTGCGAACATGATCCATTTCAGCAAACAAGCAATAGAAATAAAACGCAGCAGGTGCAACAATAATTAGTTCGAGTGTGCTAAACAGCGTGATAAAGAAAATTCGTAATTTCCGAAGAAAGTGTCCGCGTGCGGAAAAAGCAATAGCAGTTTTCACAGGTTAGGAGTTCAAGGCATTTTCCAAAATTAGTGGAAATATTGCAAATTTATCTATTCTCATTCAACGAGGGGGCCAATACGTTCATTTAGTGCTAATAACGATCAAGTAGTTCTCGGCATACTCGGAGAACGTTTGCAGCAAACTTTGTGTGAAAAAAGTGCATTTACTCGTATTTTAATTGATAAAGTTTTATTGCAACAAAATGAAGCATCAGCGGTAGCAGAAATGAAAATATTTCGTTTTTATAATTAACTTTTTTATAAATTCTTTTCCTTTTACAAAAATTTAAATCAGTGATCTGCCCCATTGTGCAAATGTGTTCGTATTTACACTTTTCGTATTTCTAATCAAACTTCAACTTATTTTTTTTTTTTTTTTAAATTATAATGAAGCTTAATCTATCAAATATGTATTATTTTGGTCCAAAAGTTTTTGCCATTTTTCCATCAGTCTAAAACTTTCCTTGTTTTTCTCGATGAAAAACTGCGGCAAGTAATTTTCACACCCTTCTCCTGAAGCCAACTTTACTCCATTAAGGGAGTGCTGCATTGAACGAAATAAATTGTAGTGCGATGGTGCAAACCAAGAGCTATATGGTCAGGTCAGCCAAGCTCATCATCAAAAATGTGTGTGGCCTAGCGTTGTTCTGATGGAAGACGAAGTTTTGCTTGCTTCAATCTTATCAGTTGTTGACAGCAAAATGTAGAATTAATCTTTCGGCAAGGCTGGAGCAGCTCCTAGTAGATGATTCCTTTCCAATACCATCAAACACTCAGCATCTAGCTAGCTTTGCGATTATTTGTTGAGCTTCACCACACTTGGATCAGGATCTTTTTCGCCTATTATTGTCGTACTTGATCCATTTTTCGTCTCCTGTTACCTTTCGCTTCAGAAATGCTTCGATTTCATTTCGTTTCAGCAAATCCATTAAATATTTCACAGACAATTCATGTAGTATAGAAGCAATATGATGAATATCAGCTGTTTCTCCCGCTGTCTCTTTTCTCTGCATCTTCTGTCTTACTTGTAATACAAAATTATTTCAATATTTCCTAACAATCTGGATAAGTTTTAGAGTTTTACAGAAACCAAAATTCATTGCAAAAAGAAATCTTTATCGCGGATTAGCGTAATTGTCATTTTTAGCAGACGATGAATTGCGGTATTGCAGCCAGCCATTGTAGTTCGGAAGCTTAAGTGGTGGCTCATCAAATCTTATACAAATTGAATTTCTAGATTGACTACAATATTGATTATTGAGAAGCAAACATAAAAATCTTTTCTATTCCCATTTATCAATCATACAAGAAAGTTTTACGATTGCAAGCGAACTTACTTGTATTTTGACGTATCGAAGACTTTCTTTCAAATCAAACTTTCAAAGACTTAACAAAAACACAACGCCAAAACGATCATAAAAAACAAATTAAAGTTTTTAATGAATAGTTTTATGATTAATTTACGATCGCAATGTGAAAACCGGACAGACAAAAGTACAGAGAGCAAAATGCAATTTCACTAAATTATTGAATATATTAAAGAAGAAATTGCAATTTAAGCCAAAATGAAATAATACGTCTACCCATTACTTGAAGTATTTTTCAATTGGCGCATTAAGACAGCAGCCAACCTATACAGAAAGTAAAATAAATAAATAAAATCAATATTTAAATAAAATGGTTATGATCAAATTGCGTGTTTTACTTACAAATTGAACTACTTTTCTGCACAATGAAGCAACAGCCTTTCCAAAACACCTTCATTACAAATTCTCCTGCAAAAAGATAATAAACAAACAAAGAAAATTATTATCATGAAATAACAAATAAAATCGTATTATGTAAAGATATTAAATGCTTAAATACGAAACTTTTACATTTAATTTAAAATATTAAAAATAAATATTTTTAAAACATTTTTCGAGGCCGCAACGGAGAATTTATTTATTGCAATTTCATATTTAACTACTCGGAAGATGTTACGGCCATATTTCAAGACAGCAAAAGCTGTTTCAAGCAGCAACACGAAAGGCAATGACAAAGTAAAATTATTAATAATTTAACTTATCAAAAATCCTGCCGAAACTATGCTGAATATTTGGATCGAAGCTCTTGAAACCATTATAAGAACCAGTATGGGCATATTTTGCTTAACGGAATTTATTTTACTTATAATACAAACAAGCTTTAAAGGTCCTGATTCTCTGTGCTGCACAAAGTTCAATTGCATCATAAGACAATCCGCCACAATTCTTGCAACTGATTAAAAAAAGAAAAAATTCTAAATATCAACTCGCAACATTGTTGGCAACTTAAAAAATTCAATCAAACTATTCTGGCAAAAAATCTATAAAATATTTTCCTTTTTAATCACAAAAGAGTTTTTTTTTGACAAATCCAGGATGGCGGCAAAATTCTAGTACCCAACGCCACAAGTAAAACTTCAGTTAAAAATTATTGCTCTAGTGTTCCCAACGAGTATGAGTTCCTTGAGAAAGGTTTGATCAAAATGTTGCACACTGTTCGAAGCCAACCTGCTTCTACTATATACTCTCTTCATAGCCCATTAAATTAAATCAATTTCATCTGAAACTGTTCCAACGGCATGTTGCATTTGTTACACACAAGCGACTGACAGGCATTTACTTCACCCATACATGCACGTGTAAAGGCTGTTTCCCACTAAAATCTTCTACTCTGTGTTTCTCTGCAAAGTAATCAAAGCAATCAGGAAAGGTTTGATCAAAATGTTGCACACTGTTCGAAGCCAACCTGCTTCTACTATATACTCTCTTCATAGCCCATCAAATTAAATCAATTTCATCTGAAACTGTTCCAACGGCATGTTGCATTTGTTACACACAAGCGACTGACAGGCATTTACTTCACCCATACATGCACGTGTAAAGGCTGTTTCCCACTAAAATCTTCTACTCTGTGTCTCTCTGCAAAGTAATCAAAGCAATCAAGAAAGGTTTGATCAAAATGTTGCACACTGTTCGAAGCCAACCTGCTTCTACTATATACTCTCTTCATAGCCCATCAAATTAAATCAATTTCATCTGAAACTGTTCCAACGGCATGTTGCATTTGTTACACACAAGCGACTGACAGGCATTTACTTCACCCATACATGCACGTGTAAAGGCTGTTTCCCACTAAAATCTTCTACTCTGTGTTTCTCTGCAAAGTAATCAAAGCAATCAGGAAAGGTTTGATCAAAATGTTGCACACTGTTCGAAGCCAACCTGCTTCTACTATATACTCTCTTCATAGCCCATCAAATTAAATCAATTTCATCTGAAACTGTTCCAACGGCATGTTCCAACGGCATTTGTTACACACAAGCGACTGACAGGCATTTACTTCACCCATACATGCACGTGTAAAGGCTGTTTCCCACTAAAATCTTCTACTCTGTGTCTCTCTGCAAAGCAATCAACGGCCCCGGCTTTTCCCCTTTTAAAGTAACTTGTTGTAGCTTTTTGGTTTTTCCATTGAGATCATGCAAATAGAAAATCATGTTCATTTTGCTGCTTGTTTTTCTCCATTCCAACTAAGTAAATATCTTTTTTTTCTTATTTTATTTGCTTCCACAAGTTGATATAATAATTATATCACGGCTCTATTTGTATAACTTCACCATGCATGTAATCTGTCTGGAGCAAAACTCAAGCCAAATTTGTATTGTATGTGCGTGTGTGTGTTTGCAGCTGTAAATCAGCAATTAAATTTTATAACATCTATTTGATATTTGCATAAAGTATGCAGTATATTTTTAAAAGGAATTAGTGAAAATAGCTATAAAGGAAATTCATTTGCTAATTATATAAAATTAGCAGAAGGCAACACTAACAAGGAATTAAAATCCTTAAGCAACTTCAGTCGGGGATGATTGATTTCCGAGACCAAAATGAATATTTTTCGACAGCTGCACAATGACGGCAAAGATTCCCAGTAATATTTTGCAGCTGTATTAGTATAAAAATTTTTAAGTACAGTGCCATGTAAAAGTCAACGAATATCTAATAAAGATTTTTGATACTTTCGTAAAAGCAAAATATATTCTAAATGTGAAGAGTCAAAACAATAATAAAATGTTTTAAATTAAAAAAATATTTTTTTAATATCACTATTTTTTTTTGCGCAGTGTATTTAAGAAACACAAGGCATGTTCACTCGTTGCTGCCGTCACATAGAATCCGCCAACTTTTTCAGCTCACTTAGAAGTTAAATTACGTCTAGAGTTGTCGTGTCACGAGGACAGAGAGACTGCAACTATAAATTGCTGTTGCGCAATCATACTGTTTGCTTGACGGATCCATAGCAGAGTTGCTGGCAACATATTAGGCTAAATTTTTGCTACTTTATACTTCTGAAGTACGTCGAATAGTTTTCATATATAAATACATTTTTTGCCACATTCTTATAGCGGCTTTTGTGGTCCGCCATTGGAGCAACATTTTCCGCCAACACGTTGATGTCAGTTGTAATGTTGATGTATGACGTATGACGGATTTTGCTGCACAATGAAACCAAAAGGTGTGACTTCTAATCAATTGCTTTATAAAATGCCCGCCCATTGAACCACAAATGAAATTTCCACTTGCAGTAGAATTTTGAATACTCAAGACTAATTTTTAGGATCTTTATATTTATAAAATATTTATTTTCTTACACTTATTTCAGATTGCCCTGTAGGGCAATTCACTACAACTATAAGGAGTTGTCATTTATTAGTAAGAAATGTACTAGAATTAGTTCTAAAATTTCTCTTTCAGATCTTGAAGAGGCAAGAAGTCAAAATTAGAACCTCTGCTTCTTATTATAACAACACAACTTCCAAGTTCCGCATAATTCCCATTGAGGAGATTTTAATGTATTAAGTTATATGATTTTAAATATGATTGTCTGGCAAGGTATGGTGAGGATTTCAATGTGTAGGCTTTTCTTGGTTGGGCAACACACTACCAAAAACAGCTTTTTTGCTGCAACTGTAAATTATTGCTAACTATCATACTTTTTGCTTGACGGATCCTTAACACAGTTGCTGGCCACATTTTAAACTAATTTTAAAAAAAAATATTTTATTTATAATAATTTTTCATATATCAGGCAAGTATTATTTTTTTTTTCTTTTTAACCAACCTTCAAACCTTCAGGGTCTAGGCAGGAATTGAACCCGCGACCTACGGTTTAGTAGGCTGTGACTTATTCATAACGACAAGGACAATGATTCGCTGGCCAACAAAGTCCTTAGATTCATTCACAGGAAAATGTGATGTGATAAAAATTATTTAAATTAATTATATATGATTATGAAATAAATAATTTTTATAAAATTATCGGCACTTTTGTCAAAATTTTGACCAAAAATTAATTTCAAATTTATATTTATTTAAATAAATTTATTGTAATCCATTTTAACTTAATCAGAAGCTACACCTTGATCTGATATATGTATTTTTATATAAAAATTTCTGAAAATGTTCTTTCTTATAAAATATTCTAATAACGACGGAGTTGCCCTTATATTTATCAGATTCCACATTTTTTTTAAAAAACTCCAGAAATCCTTAAAGTTCATAAATTATTCTGGTTGTTGTTGTTGTTATTGTATTTTCAGCACAAATTTAGTTGACTTCCTTGAAAGCGAAATAAAAAGATAACAAATTTTAAAATATCTCATCCATCAAACGCTTTTTGTTTTCTTCGGTACACATTTTCATTTCTTCGTATTTCTTCTTCGTGCAGCAAAAAAAAAAAAAAAAAAAATAAAAAAAAATTGTAACAAAAGCAGCATAAACCCGGTGACTTATTTTTTTTAATTTAATTTTTGCTTCTGCTTTTTTTGGTCTGCGCCAATGTAAGTCCGTCTGTCTGGCTATTTGTCTGCGACTTATCTGTTTTCTCGCCGCAACTGTTAACTTTGTGCTTATTTCGATTTGTTGGCTTAACAAATTGTTAACTTGTTTCTACTTTTGCATTTTATTTTCCATTGTTATAACAAATAATGGACAAAAAACAAAAACAAAAACAAAAACAATAATATTTGCGGCAAAATCTTCGCACTCAAAATGCAAATAGTAATCCATTGTGTGGTAATTCGGTTGTGCCTTTAAAACTTCTCTTCTAGACCAAAATATTGCCTGTATGGGTGCATAAATCATCGAATGGCTATGCAGAGGTAAAAAAGCTTAACAAGAAGTCAACTTAGCCAAAGGCTTTATAAAGAGGGACGAAGTGGCGCTAATTTCATGTATGTGCGTGTTCATCATTAACGAAGAGTTTGAATTTTCCACAAATTAGAATTCACTATCAATATTATGCGGTCGAATTCCGTTAATGGGAGTGGAAATCTTCATCTGGTGTTTGTTCTTTTGTGATATGTAAAACATGAGTCTGCCAGTGTTGCCACTGGCTCTTGGTTCTTACTTCAAATGAGCTAAAAGTGAAGAAGCGTTAAGAGAACTCGAGGAAATACAAAGTTGGCAGTCCAGCTTTAAACGATGCGTGAAAGGATTTTAACGTACAGTGACATAGAAAAGTATGCCAGGAAAAAGTATTTTCTACGTATTTTCGGTTATAAATTTCAAATGCTTGAGGTATCTTTATCTAGCAAACAAATAGAAAAATCTATACGAACCTCAACACTGTTGGGTATCTCAATGTGAGAACTGTATCCAAGACAATTTAAATAAAATCGTCTATATTTAATAATAGTTTCGTGACAGAGGAAAATCGCTTTTAAATCTGTTGAGTTCATTCTGATTTTCTATTTTGTTTATTAGTTCAAAAAAATTATATCATAAAATAATTTCTTAAGTAGATCATTATTTATTTTACGCACTGTTACTAAGCATGCTCACTTGGTTTTGTCTCATAAGCGACTTTTGAAAAGTTGGACTTCGAAGCAAGAGTTTTGTGAAATGGCTAAAAATTGCTTCGACATTCCGCAAAATATTGTCTTTTTTAAATCTGTTGATAAGAAGGAAACTCAGTCCAAGTCATCATCGGTCTGTACAAAGATGCTATCCCCAGAGTAGTATGGTATGCATCTTGGTGAAATTTTACATGTTGGTGGGGTGCACTTTGGGGAGACTGTATCCTGCGTTTCCAGACCTTGACCTTTAGCAGACATCGGTAAAACTTGTCTGTCACTACCCAATCCACGAAATAACATGGCAATGGGCGTGCTTATAAGTAATTAAAAGGTAAATGCAAACTATGCTTGTTGGTCTGGGATTAGGTCTAGCATAACTTAATCGATTCAGGGTTGAATATTGTAGGAGAGTTCTCTCCGACAGCACCACCAGTGGCTATATACTGGCACCACGGGTACCGGCAGCCCCACAATGGATTTCTATCGCGTAGGTTTATGGGTAATTTTCGGTTTGCACACATCCTCAACCGAACTGTTATCGAGGACGGACTTAGTTCTCACTCCACGGAGTTAAGAGATTATGCTCGTGGATAAATTTGTGCGGCTGTAGAGACTTTGTCCATAGGCCAAGTTCGTTCCAACCTAACAGCGTTGAATGAAGTTGTGGCCGGTTTATGGTGAGGTCTCCTTAGGAGTTCACGTGGTGGCGAGTGGTTGATACCAAAAGTTGCTTGGGAGATTTCTCTTGAGTGGCTGGTATCGCATTGATGCTAACGCTCGATACGATCCGGTCAAGTGACTAGTTATTTAGGTGCTGTTGCCATTCAACAGACGCTAGTAGGCAGCAGATGGTTCCCCCTCTGAGGGCGGCCTCTCTGCAATTCTTTCATTTGTTACATGATTTGAATAGACAGTTGTGGTTTACCCCGAAGATGGCGGGAGAGTTATTCTTGCGAAGTGCCTATTGCTAAGGCTTGGGCAGTGCCAAACGTCTTAGCAAGGAGCTTGGTTAGAACTGAATTTTTTAATCAAGATTTGCCACCTGTCCTTGCACAGGGGGCTTAGTGCTAAGTGCACCGTGAAGTTAAGCATTCATAGGCAGGAATTCACGTAAACTGTAGTACACTGTACAAAGATGTTGCATACGAAGATCCTGCAATTCGCCAATTGGCGGTTGTGCAGGTACAAACCTATAAGACATGAATCGCCAAATAATTGTTTTTACGCTTTGCTTAATAGTTCGTTATTGATGTTTGGACTTTTAGATAGCCTTTAGAAGATCGCCTAGAAAATTTTGGTATAACATGAGATGTTTTGGAGCAGCTGTTTCTGACTGAGGCTAAATAGGTCGTAGAGGTACGGGCGATGGTAGATGTCATACCTTGGAATTAATATACTTTTAATACACTTTTTCTTTCAGTGTAAAACCATAAGTGAAGTAGAAGGCAGGTTTTATGTATGATTTAATATTTAATATTGCATGGCCTAGTTTTTGTTACAATAAATAAAAATATTTGACCGCTGTGACCGCGTTCGAAATTCGAATATTTTAATATGTAGCGGATGATTCTTTAAACTTTCAATTTCGGTTTAAAAAAAATTTTTGTGAGTAAAAACAAATTGATATAAATAATTAATTGAAAGTGAAATGAATAACAAGAAGAAGCAAAAAAAAAAAATAAATAAATAAATAAATAAAATATCAAAACTCCCTCATGAATTCTTAAAATGTTGAAAGAAAAGTGACTAAACACTTGACGCCTTGATTTTTATATATTTAAAAAACAATAAACAAACCATGAAAGAAGTAAAACAAAAAGTGAAAAGTCTAAATCAAAATAGAAATAAATTCAAAATAAGAAAAAGTATAAGACAAGCACATTCAATGTGTGCCTAGACAATTACTTTTCATCCGGCAAAACCTTTAATTTAAAATTCTGCTCAGCGAAATTGGTTTCACCGCACTGTAGTAGCGCACACAAATACGGACGCACACCAATTGCAAAACTATAGAAAAGAAAAAGACACAAAACGCCTAAGAAATGCGTTGGAAATACAACTTTGTACGAGTATGATGACATGCAGTACGCTCTCACTCCTTTTACCCACAGCCAATACAATTTCTACATTTCTATACAGAAAGAAAGTTTAGTTCACAAATAGGAATGTTTTCTTTTTATTTTCTTTAAACGGTGTACACTGGTGGACACAAGTTTCGATTTAAAAGTTGAATGACACAAAACTGATGTCGATTACTGATCACGGGCAATGATTTTTATGGCCTTCACAGCCATGGAATACATACAAGCACATAATGGCGGAATTCCGGCGGGAAGTCTAAGTCTTGAAGCCTGTGAAGGCTATGGCAGAACTTTGGATGACTCAACAAAATAGTACTTTGCAACAAATTAGTGCTTAGAAAACAATTGCGTTACTGAAGAACCACTGCGTTACCGCTATAAGGCCAAATGTGGTGTATATTTTATCTTGATAAAGAAACAAAATAAAATAAATACTTTCCATGATGAATTTATCTGCATAGAAAGATTTTTACAAGCCAAAAGGTATGTATGTATTCAGAGCAGCGGAATACATACAAACACATAATGGCGGAATTCCGGTGGGAAGTCTAAGTCTTGAATTCTGTTAAGGCTATGGCAGAACTTTGGATGACTCAACAAAATAGTACTTTGCAACAAATTAGTGCTTAGAAAACAATTGCGTTACTGAAGAACCACTGCGTTACCGCTATAAGGCCAAATGTGGTGTATATTTTATCTTGCTAAAGAAACAAAATAAAAAAAAAAATTCCATGTTGAATTAGAAAGATTTTTACATGCCGAAAGGTATGTTGACATCATGCCAGTAGAGATTTGGGCAATCGCACCTCATGAATAATTTACTGTAATTTTTAAAATTTTTGTAAAGAATATTGGTAACATGAAAAACGGTAAAATAGTTATCGATGAATTTATTTTAAAATTATTTAAATTATTTAAATTTACAGTGGCTTCAATCGGGCGAAGCACTCACAAAGTGAATGGGCTGGACTTGAGGCTTTTTGGGGTTTATACAATAAAATGTGTAAGCATCTACTAAGTAAAAGTGAATGTAAAACCCAGAAAGATACATTATTATTATGGATCACTGTAGAGAGAGATTTTAAGAGTTTCTCTACAGACTGCTACCAGTTCCAATCTTTATCCTTATTTTATTAATAATACTGTTGTTGGATCTAACAATTTCGAATTGGAAATGAATGGAAATTAAACTAAATTTAAACGTTTGATATTTTATTTTGAATGGGGGGAAATATTTAAGATTCGAAATAATACTGCTGTTGGATGTAACAATTTGAAAGTGTAAATTTGAAAATTTTTCTAGAAATTATTTCCGAAACTGTCTGATGATATACAGTATTGAAAATTCCCATTTACCATTATAGTGTATTTGAAATGAAATAAATGGAAATGAAACAAAATAGAAACGATTTGATATTTTACTTTGAAGGGGGGGAAACCCCTCGGAAATTATTACAATTCCACATGCCCAAATTTATATGCCAACTGGGCTATTAAACATCTATTAGAACTTGAAAAAAAATATCTAAATTTAAAAAATCTTCAAAGGCTGGAAAAAAGACTAGAAAAATGTATTCAAAATAGAAAACTCATTCAAGTACAGTGGAACAGTAAAAAATTAGATTTACAAAAACTTGACAGATGCCAAGTCAAATATGGTGAAATATACAAAAAATTAAATCGGAATAAGAAAAGTAAAAGTACATTTTGATTTTAATTCAAAAGAAACAATTTAAATTCAAAAAGGTTTATTGCAGCTTCTTTCATTTTTTTTTTTGGTTTTTAACTAGTTCACCTCTTTTCATGCAAATCGCTGCAGCTTTTTCTTCATTATCATAATCTTCATTGATATTAGTAGCCAAAGGCATGATGTACATGTTAATAACCCAGATTAACAAAAATTGTGGACCTGAACACTGTCACATTGGAATGCTCACCATGTAACTGTTCGTAGATTTCATTTCATTTGAAATTATTTCGCTTAAGAAATTTTTAATAAAAAAACAAAATAAAACAAATTTAATGTGCAGAATAACAAAAAAAAAATGTATATATTTCCTTCCTAGCGCTTTGAGCGACAATAAAACAAATTTAGCAGAGCTGGCGAGTGACATTAAAAGCGTCAGCAAATATATTCAGCAGCTGGTGGGAGTTGTAGGAGAGCACAATCACTCTTCTATCGTTATTCTAACTAAGAAATCGAATTGACAATTCTGTGGAATTTTATGGAGTTTTCTTTTTTACATTATAAGTGTTGCCCTGTGAAAAGTTGTCTTTTTAAAATGTTTTGACCGCCCTGTGAAAGTGCAATTTTTTATATAACGAGAAAAGAACTGAAATTAGAAAAAAGTGCATTTCCTTTTTTTTAACAGCTGATAACACAACATTTATTTATATTTTATGAAATGTGTATACAAAAATGTTTAGTTGCCAGATGGCTAATTCATCTGCTTGAGAAAACAAATTTGTTTTTTTTTAATATCTCATACAAATAAGCAGCCGCATAGTGTTCTTTTGTTTGTTTTTTATGATACAAAATATAAAAATAATTATTAAAATCTAATTTTCTGACTCTTTCAACTCAAAAGACTTTTTTTTACATTGTCTGGTAACGCTGTGCAAGAATAAAAACCATGTGTTTTACAAGGCAATTTCTGCCCTGTTGTTTTGCTCAGGGCAAAAGTGCAATGCCTTTTGCCCAGCGAAAGGGCAACATTTTTACAAAAGAACACGGAAAGGACAACATTTTTTTGAGAAAAGAACACAAAATTGCCCTCCCTGTGGTTGGTATTGCCTTTTTTTTTGGAAGAAAAGAAAACGCCATTAATTTCCCTTCACTGCTTCTTGACAGCTGAAAAATCCAACGATACAAATCCAACATTACGAGGTGTATTCGTAATTGGTTTACCATCGCAGTGGAATTTTCTTGTAGACATTAAAATCCTTAAAGTTTTGCATTTGAATTTTTTTTTATTGTGTGAGACACCATGAAGGATTTAATTACTGCCAAAGATTTATTACAAAAATTATCCTCAACTTGTGTCAGATGGGAGTTTCTGGCCATCTATACAAAGATGAAATTCTTTTAAGCTGCTGGCGTTTTGGTAAATTGCTTAAATTTGTTACAAAGCATGTCTTTGACTACTTTTAGACATTAAAAGGCTTCTGAAATTTTTTCGCTCCTCATTTTTAGTTCATTTCGCTCCATTGTTTTTGTTGTTGTTCTTTTGCAAACATTTAAACATTTTTATTTTGATTTATTGCTGTTGTAGTAACATCTCCAAAGATTGTTTTAACGCAGTCCAGATTGTTTTCTTAATTTCTTATCGCACTTCATGACAAGTCGTTGGTTAAGTGACAAGAAAACTATTTTGCAGGTTTTTTGATTCTTTCAAAGAAGAGCGAAATGAATTTTTTATAGCTTAACAGACAGTTTTATTGTAATAAATTATTTAAATTAATGACTTTTAATATTTTAGCAACTTATTTCTTAAAACTTTTTTTATTTAGTGGATTTCTTTAGCAATTTTTTATATTTTTTTTTTATGGCAAAAAATAATTTATAATTAATTTATAATTAATTTTTTTTTATTATTTCATTGCAGGCGCATCACTTTAAGGCGTTGCCTTAACGCTTTTACTTCAAAAGACATTTATACTCGTATAACCAGGTGTGTATGAATTGCATCGCTTACGAAGCTTTTTTATAATATTTTATTTACTTCAACAACTTTAATAATTAATGATGGACGGGGTTCGGAATATTTTTTTTTTTTATTAAATATTTAAAACAGGATTTCTTTTGCATGTCAACTAATTGCCGCAATGGCTTTTTAAGTATTGAAATAATTAAAAGTTAAGATTCTTATCTCGTTTTGGAGTAGAGCCATTAAAGATGAAATAGAAATATAATTATTTTAGAATCATATAAACTGTGAACTTTAGAGGGGGAGTATATACGTATTTTTTAGCCTGTCTCTTGGAGAATCTTCTATTATTGAAGGAAGAAATGAAATTGAAAGTTTAATGATATTATTTATTTTGAGTTCGTTGGGGGCTTTTGTAATTAAGAGTAATTTTCTCCTCACTTCAAAGGATTCTTGATTTCTTATAATTTATAAATTCATTTCAGTAAACCTTTAAATGGCTTTAGAATAATTGTAAGCTTTTGAACAATTTTTATCTGACTTTGTTAAAAAATACCTTTTCCAAAGTCCTTTCTAAAAAGGACTTTCTCAAAAAGTTGAGTTCGTTGGCGGGCTTTGGTAATTACGAGCATTTTCCTCCTTACTTCAAAGGATTCTCGATTTCTTATAATTTATAAATTCATTTCAGTAAACCTTTAAATGGCTTTAGAATAATTGTAAGCTTTTGAACAATTTTTATCTGATTCATTTTATTTCCTTTGAAGTAATTTTTTTTTATTACTCGTTTTATTAAAGCTTCAGCTGGTTGGGAAGAGCATAATAATAAAGTTTTGTAGCTTCTTAAAATGGTATTGATACAATCAGGGAATTTGTTTAGGTTGTTATAAAATGTTTATAAAAATGTGTGAAACGTAAACCAAATAAAATTATGTGGAAAAATGGGATTAACCAGAAACGAAATGAGAATTGCTAAGAAATAAAGACAGAATGTAAATACGGCTTGCATTAGAAGCCGTGATGATTAACAGCCATTACAAATATTTCTGCTGGCTTAGCTATGAAGTCACTATTTCTAATGTTTATGAATTGTTTCCCCTCTTAAAATTAATAATTATTGCAACAGTCATATGTAAGAGTATAGTGTTTGGTTTTTGTAAAAAAGGTTACTAAAAGAAATTATTAATTATTTTACCACAATCGTGTGATGAATAAAATAATAAAAGATCACAATTACAATTCAGTATCTTTTGTATGCTTTTGAAGGTGATGATCTGTTAAAGTTTGGATGATGCATTTTTTCATTTGTTTACAGTGGCTGAAAAACATACTCGATTTTTGTTGTAAATTCATGAAAATTGTAATAAAGATTTCAGATAAAATTTAGAGTTTGTAAAGAAACTGAAATAAAATGAAGGTAATTTTATTTGTTAAGCCAAACCTTATAATTTCTACAAAAATAATTAAATTTGAAGAATAAACCATGTGGCCTACATACACCAGCCCTTTCAGATGAACAAAATGTTTTTTTTTTTTTTTTTTTTTTTTTTTTTTTTTTTTTTTTTTTTGATTGTTTATTATTTCACAATTTCTGCTTAAAGTACGTGCTCTGAACTGGAAACATTTTTCAACAATTTTTTACATATTTTATTTTTATTAAAGATCATGTTAAAAAAAAAAAATTAAAAATTTTTCATTTGAAAAAAAAACCAGTATTAAAAAAAAGACATTCATAAATAAAACTAGCAAAATTATAAAAAAAAAAAAACTATAGACAATGATAAGTTACGAATTGATTTACATTCACCAGACATTTTTTGAAGACCCCCTGATGGTAATTAGGAGTTTGCCTCATAGTTTTAGCACCACGATAGAGGGGAGCAGCTTGTTACAAAAAAAAAGGAAAAAAATCCACATTAATTAAATTACACAAAATCATTTTGTTAACAATTTAAAAATTTGTAAATGTAAATTTTTGTTATTGTGCCAGCATTTTATAAATTGAATGTACTACATTTAACAAGTTCAAATTGCAAAGGAAATGTAACAAATCTCATGCTGTTTAAATGGTTTAATGAGCAAACCAAGACAAGCAGCGTTAACAAAAGGAAAAACTTTCGCTAGTAATTTGACGACCTTTGAGAGATAATATTCAGAGTTAACGTATTGCAAAAGCGAGATCATCTTTTCAGGCGAGAAATAAAGAAGACAAAGAAGTTGAAAGTAAATGTTAGTTAGAAATAAATAAATGAATTAGAGGCGTTTTAATAAGATGATACAAAAAAAAACTGATTTATTTTTCCAAAAAACCATATTAATCAATTATAATTCGCAAATCTATAACAGATGATTGCTAATGAACGACCTCTAGTTCAATATATATACAGCATATATATATATATATGCTGTATATGCAATATCGCTACGTGTTTTTCTTTCAAGATATTCTCTAGTAGACTTGATTTTTAAAAAAGCTTTTAGTTCAATGTTTTCCACAAAAGAGGCGGCTATAAATTTAAAGAAGCCATAAACGGAATCTATATTGTCAAGGTTAGAACGTATGTAAGACACTTTAGATCTGCCAACTGAAAACAACAAAAATAAGTTGAAAACAAATGGAAGCTGCGTAACAAAAGAATAAATTTAAAATAAAAATAAATGTTTGTGTCTTAAGTCTTTTGTTTCAGCATTTTCGCTTGATCTTGCAAGTCAAGACTTAAGCAAAAATAAAAGAAAACACAGAAATATTCTATAAAAATTGGATTTGATGTTCAACGTCGAAGATGACTTTTATTATTGATTTAATTCTGTTCAAGAATTAATTTTTCATTAAAAAAATTAAATTTTTTTTAAGTTCAATTATAAAAAGAATTTTTTTTTATTATTATTATTATTTTTTTTTTTTTTTTGGTATTTGTGAGTTTAATGACCTGCAATGTAATAACAAGTAAACAACTTGATAAAAAAAAAAAAAAAAATAAATGACTAAACATTTTATCTAGAATTAACTTCCTTTTAATGTTATTATTACCCATAAGTATCGCGTATAATTTTTATTGTGGCCTTTCATTAAGTCATAACTATTAAAACACAAACACAAGCACAATTTCTATTCAATAAATTTTTTATTTTTTTATTTTTTTTTTGTTTTCTTATTACTTTAATTATAAAACTTTAATTTGTTAAAAACCTTTTTACTCAGTGCAGTAAAAGAAAATCCCTTTTTTATCTCTTGCAATATTTTCTACAGTAATTTAAAAGTTCTTTTTCAACGAAATCAAATATCTAAATGCCTTCTAAATTTTTCCTATTCTTTTTAAATTTTTATGTTTAAATGTTAATGGCTAATATTACCATGACTTTTATATTACTGCAATTAAAGGATTGTATTTTTTTTTTTTTGTTTAATTTGTTGAAAATATTTATTTATACATTAAAAACTTAAGGAAATGCTGATCAAAATATGCCGCCTCAAATAAAATTCTGTCTTTTAGCAAAACGCAAAATCTTTGTTCTTAGTTTAATGTATACATGAATAATGGCTGGGTAATTTATTAGCCTATTAAGACAGGAGTATAATAAATAGAAATAAATCAACTAGCACTTGCCATCCTGCCGAAAGAAAACGTATAAAAGCCGCACTTATTTATTCTTTGCTTGAAAATGTAATCATTTTAATAGAAATAATTTAATAATTTACATATAAAAATGTTAAATCAGGCGTAAATGCTTAAAAAACAAAATTTTAATTAATGGCATTTTTTACTGAGAAACTCTTTATGTAAAAATAATAATACAAAAATTAAAAATGGAATATAATACAATCTAAGATGCGATAAAAGAAAAAAGAAAACACACTTGAACAGTTAAAGATTCAAACTCTTGAGCGGGTACGTGTCTTAAGTCTTTCGTTTTGAAGCATCATATCATTTAATTATATTTATAACAAAATAAAGACTTCAGTAGCCCATTGGCCTCATTATAATTCGTATATTCTGTGGTAAAAAACATATCTTTCTTTAGCATCGTGAAACACAAAAGGCTGCCGCATAAAATATACAGTTTTCGATAAAAGTTTTTAAGAAAAAAATAAAAAAAAACCACCCAAAAAACAACTAAATAAATATTTATTTACTTTAAAGCGACCTAAAATTAAAGTTAAACGTTTGATTGCCGCCCACATAATTTTTGTTTAGATACCTATTTAGTGAATTCACAATTAAAAAATTTTTTTTGGTTTTAAAATATATAAGGTTCACTGTATTAGATTAATTTAAATCCATTTACAATTGTGGGAAAACTTCAAGTTTGTTTTATTCAATCACATACATATTTAATTTATGGTATTACTTGTTACATAAAATAAGATGTAGTCATTTGTGTAATTTACTTCTAAAGTCAATTCATTTCAAATTTATCAAAAAGGTTAAAAGTAATATTTTTTTTTATATCTACTGTAACTCAGGAGAAAGCAAAAAATTCTATCTTAATAAATAATGGAATTTTTCCAGTTTGATTTTACATGGAGGAACGAAAATACATAAATATATAATGAATTTTATTAAATTAATATTAAATAGCATATGTATGTATTTTCAAGGACTCAACTTCAAATATAATAACAAAGAACCAAAATTTTATAATAAAAAAATTTATAAAATTAATGTTTAATAAAGTAAAAAGGCTTCCCATTCCGCTCATCAGTTAAAGGACAACTAAAAGACTGTAAATGCAATTAAAATTTATTATCTTATTCTTGTTGCAATTTGACTTGGAATAAATGGCTATAACCCGAAATAATCTATTTCAATGTATTTTTAATATTCTGCTAAATATTAATATTGATAATTTCAGGAGAGGAAATTAAACATTAACATCTTACAAAGTATTTGTTTTTAATTATTAATATATTTAATGATTTCATTCTTTTACATAACAAACAATTCCATAATTTTTACTCTAAAACAGAATTCATATATATTACATTTTATTAAAATATAAAGAAGGCTGCAGTCAGTCGTATCAATATGCCAAATATTTTTTCATGAAATATTTTTTAAATGTCTCTACTATAAATTATTTGATAGTGGCCGAAATTTTATTATAAAATTAATCAAAAATATATTTTTTCAAAGTAATATTTTTTGTATTAAGCAAACAGAATAAGATACGTTTTCGCCAAGGAGGATTTTTTAAAATTCCCCTCTTCAATAAGTTGCCTTTCAAACGGTAACTTTTTTAAAAAATACCTTTTCCAAAGTCCTTTCTAAAAAGGACTTCTTCAAAAAAAAACACCTATAAAATACAACTATTAAGGAAAAGTTCTTCTCTAATAACCAGACGAGTAAAATTTATTAAATTGATAAAGTATATGAGAATTACATTAGCAAAATTACAGTAAAACCTAAAAAAAATTCAAAGTTAAATATTATTTTTTTTTTTAATAAAAATACACGGAATTGAAAGAAAACAAAGTTTAGTCTATTTTATATTATTTTTATCTTTCTTAATCTTTTTTTAAAAATTTAGCTAGTGAAAATTGACATCACTGGTTGCAGATATTTAAAAGTCTTAACTGATAAAGAAATAGTTGCAATTTTTTTTTAATAGAGTGTTATTTGCCAGCTAAGCGAAAGTTGGCATCACTGGTTGCAGCAGATATTAACTGATAAAGAAACAGTTGCAAGTTTTTTTTAATAGAGTGTTATTTGCCAGCTAAGCGAAAATTGACATCACTGGTTGCAGATATTTAAAAGTCTTAACTGATAAAGAAATAGTTGCAATTTTTTTTTAATAGAGTGTTATTTGCCAGCTAAGCGAAAGTTGGCATCACTGGTTGCAGCAGATATTAACTGATAAAGAAACAGTTGCAAGTTTTTTTTAATAGAGTGTTATTTGCCAGCTAAGCGAAAATTGACATCACTGGTTACAGATATCTAAAAGTCTTAACTGATAAAGAAATAGTTGCAAGTTTTTTTTAATAGAGTGTTATTTGCCAGCTAAGCGAAAGTTGGCATCACTGATTGCAGCAGATATTAACTGATAAAGAAACAGTTGCAAGTTTTTTTTAATAGAGTGTTATTTGTCAGCTAAGCGAAAGTTGGCATCACTGGTTACAGATATCTAAAAGTCTTAACTGATAAAGAAATAGTTGCAAGTTTTTTTTAATAGAGTGTTATTTGCCAGCTAAGCGAAAGTTGGCATCACTGATTGCAGCAGATATTAACTGATAAAGAAACAGTTGCAATTTTTTTTTAATAGAGTGTTATTTGCCAGCTAAGCGAAAATTGACATCACTGGTTACAGATATTTAAAAGTCTTAAATGATAAAGAAACAGTTGCAAGTTTTTTTTAATAGTGTGTTATTTGCCAGCTAAGCGAAAGTTGACATCACTGGTTACAGATATTTAAAAGTCTTAACTGATAAAGAAATAGTTGCAAGTTTTTTTTAATAGAGTGTTAAATATTTTAATATTATTAATAAATTATTATTTCTTTTTGATTTAAATTTTAAGCATTTTTTATTAGGAAATTAATTTGAAAACTTTTATTTATTATAAAATAGAGAAAAAAAACATTTTATTTGACATAAAATACAATCATTAACCGTAAAATTACATTTTGAAACTATAAAAAATCAAATAAAATAAAAGTGTTTTCCAAGCGACTACATTATTAACAGTATGAAGCAAAATTATAGAGACACCATGAAAACATCTCTTAAAAGCGCCGCAACAACGAAGCACTTCGTTTAGCTCTTTCACTAAACTCTCTTTGCTAAAACGGGAGAACAGCATGAATACATTTAAGCGCAAGTCTAGGAAAACATTTCGCACTAAAAACAAAACAAACAAGCAAAAGTCACAGATAAGGCAGAGGAAGAAGCCGTGCTGACTGTTGGTTGTGTGCTGTTCAATAAGCTCTTTTTCCCGTTTTGTAATTTATACTCAATTTTGTTGAAAATTGAAACTTAAACTCTTTGCTAATGCTAAAAGCAGGCATGCAAGCACCTGTTTCTACATGTTTTACTTGGAGGTAAACTTACACACGAATAGGTGCACCTACTTGTTTCTTGTTGTTTGCTTTACACTAGGCTACTCCAGCGCTTAAATGCACAAGTCTAAATCTTTCGGATTGAATGTTGTTGTGGTAGCATTATGGATTGCGGTTTTGTAAGTTTTTATTTTAGTGCGAGTAGTGTCTTAGCGATTGACCAAAGCAATCATAACGTCTTGAAACGTTGAGCTTAATGCACGCTTCATCACTGTGGACGCGCTCAATAGCATTATTGCTTTGTATACTTTATTTTTTTTTTTTAACTTTCCTTTTACAATAACAACGAAAACAAAACGGGCTGCATAAGAATTGTTATCAATTTGCAAAAAGTTATAAATATAAACTATAATTATTGGAAAATATTTCAACACAAAAGAACAAACGAACTAGAAAAACGTGCGGTTTTCAATATCGGCGAGTTCAACTTGTTGTTATCAGTTTAAAAGAAGTTACGTTGCGATAACAATTTTATTTACATCAAAAAATATTTAAAACTGGGCAAATAAAAATTTTGTAAAATTTGCAAAAATTTGTTTAAACAATTTACACTTTCTCTCTTTTTGTTACACGAACAAAAACCAAAAAATATAAAATTAAATGTGAAATGAGTGTGAAATTAAATGCAGCCAAAATAAGATATTCGTCTGTGTAAAAAGTGCAACAAAAATATACAAAAATGTATAAAAAATTAATGTGTGGATAATTTAAAAAAAACCAGAGATTTTAAAGAGGGGGGGCAAATACATATCAAACTTTATATAAAAAAAAAGAAAACAATTTTCCGGCTTAAAAGGTTACTTCCAGCCACCAACTGTTTAGAAAAAAGGTTTCCCTTCGCAGGATTAGGAAAATGCTGCTGCTAATCGATAACACTTGGCAATTGATTATTAAAACTTTTGAATTTTGTTAAAGAATAGTGTTTACATTTAAATTGATTATACGATTATTATTGATTATTCAGAAGAAATGTGTTCGAAAAATCAAATGAGTTCCTTAATGGAAAAATTAAATACGGTAAGTTTGATATGAAGTGCAAACTTTAGAGCAAAATTATTAAATTCAAATCCCAAAGTTATAATTTGTTGATAGCAAAAACTCTGCTTTCTAAGGGGGGAAAGGGAATATTCACATAATTTAAGATTACTAGAAAAAAAATATTCGTTTTAAAAAAAAGAGGGGAAAAATGAAACCGTTCGGTTTGTGTGTATTTTTCATAGGACACTCCAGACAATCTTTATGCACACTCGTTCATCCTGTACCAGCCCCATTTTCAATTATTCCTCTTGAAAGTAATAAAGGAAGTGTGCATTTATATATGGTGCTCCTAATATTAGTGGAACTAATCAATTTCCAAATCCTCCAATTGTAATTGTTATAACTATGCAAATTTGTTTAAGGTTTGCCTTTTTGAGTTTTAAAGGACTACGAAACAAAAAAAGTGTAGAAAAATGTAAATATTTTTGGGATTCCCCGAAATTTTCCAAATTTATTTTTTATTTTCGAATATTGTTATCTTTAAAGCTGTATAGCAATTGTTAGTTTACCACCAATGAGAATTTTATGGTTACACAATTTTAAAAGTACTTTTCATTGGAAGCTAAAAAGCATTTTTATGATTTACAATAAATTGAAAGGATCAATTTTTGATATTAATTTACCAAAATTGAGTATAGATTTTTTATTTCAATAATTGTAAGTATAAATTAAAGACTTTTTCATAAAAGAACAAATTTCAAAAAAGAAGAAAAAAAAAATAATTTAAAAATATAGTTAACTCACACGAAAGAAATCCTTTTGTTTTCTAAGACCAGGACTCAAACAACAATTATGGCCGACTCGGAAAAAGGCTTCTAAAAATGTGTGGTAGTAATAAATTTTTATTTTTTTAAATCATCAAAGGAAATTATCAAGTTGCTTATGAGCGATAATATAATTTTTTTATTTCTAAAAATTCCTCAAGGAAATTTGTAAACAAAAAGGAAAGAGTTCATATTAATTAGTAAAAAGTTTTTAATAGAAATGAAAAATTTTTTATATTCAAATTATATTGTTTATGAAAAACTTCATTGGTTAAAAGTGGTTATATGTGCGGTCCATTTATGCTTCTGGGCTTGTTCCTGCTCACCTTTACAAATACTTTCAATGAATCGCTAAAAGAGAAGTTAATTTTATTTCAAAGGACTAAACTTATTGGGAAAATTTTAATGACTTTTTAAATTGATTTTATAAATTTTCTAAATTTTAATGATTATTAATTTTATAAAAAAAAAAAAACAATTTTATATAAAATATTTTATTTTTATGTGGATAAACAGACGAATTAAGGCCTCAGATAAGCAGTCCTTAAGAGGCGAGCTTAAGTGGCAACTTCTTCTCAAGGAGTTCAATTTCTAATGGCATATAAAATCTGTTTACGGTGTAGGCAACTGTTTGCCAAAAATTTCAAAACAGCTTTTGGAAGCATACCCTCAGTTATGTAGTTCAGAACTTTATGCATTAAAATAAAAACAAAATCTATTTAAAGGTCGAAATTTTAATTTCAAGGCAGTGCTTTTCAACATTGTGTTCTGAATAAAGTTAATATCAACCCAACTCTCAATGCCAACATATTTGTTCGAGAGCTTTTCCCATGTAATGAGGAAAAACAAAATTAAATTTAATTAATATCAGCCTATACGTAGTACATTTTATATAAGTAGTTCGTAATATTAACAAAAAAAAAAAAAAAAAAAAAAAATACCCACAACTTAATTAATTAAAAACAAATTCCAACAAATTGAAGTAAAAACATTTAAGCTATTTATGCAACATACTCCAGCCTTAATAGTTTCGTTAAAAAAAAAAATTAATAATAATAAAAATAGAAACTTTTCAATGTCTATAGATATATTGCATATGAAAACGTTTCAGTTAGTTAATTGCATTGCTTTTCAATAACGAATGATGTCATCTAAGACTTCAAAACTGTTCCAATTATTAAATAAAAACTATAAAACCGCTCTGAATTCCAACAAGTCTAAATTTTTGATTTCTTTTTTTTTTTTGCTTTGCTCGTGCAATTAATTATATTTGTGGTATAAATTTAAAGGCTCTTGTTGCTATTTAGCAATTAGGTTTAATTAGCTTTCAATAATAAACAAATAAAGGCAACCCATTAAATAAACGCTTTATAGGATTGTCTAAAGCTTGAACTGTCATTTAATGGTTCCTGTTAATCTAATCGCCACCACAGAACTTCAACTAAATGCAGAACATTAATAAAAAGACTTTTTTGCACGTTCAATATCACCACAGACTGAAATAAACAACAAATCGCTCAGCAATGCACGTTCAATAAAAAAATATATAAAAAAAATATATAAAAAAAATATATAAAAAAAATATATACAAAAAAAATATATATAAATGCCGGTTTTTCTTATAATATTTTTATTGGCTTAATGTTACACTAACAAGTTGCAAGACCAGAATCTTTCAAATCCAGCGACTTATGTAACCTCATTTCCATATTAAAAGAAAAAATTTTGTAGTTTTTATTTAATACATTTGCAAAAAAAAACATTCACACACACGCACATATACAAAAGAAATATCATAAAAAATGCTGCAAATGCTGTTGGAAATCTTGGCATAGAAAAAGTATGGAATAGAGGAGAGAATATCAAGTCTTTAAGGGAGTGGACTGTATGAACAGAATTTGTAGCAGTTGCAGTGGAAATGAAATAAAAGCGACAACTGTCCGAATTTAATAATTAGAGAAAAATTAAGCGAATTTACGGTTTTTATAAGATGGTAAAGCCCCTTCTATTGCTGTCCTTTTCTAGATGTGGTTTTTTTCTCTTTTGATTAAGTAAAAGTTGTGTCTCGCCTGGTTTTCTTTATTAGTAATTTTTTAAGACATTTTCCCTAATCCATTTTACTTATATAGATATATATATATATATATATATATATATATATATATTTACTTATATACCGGGAGTTGTTTTTGGCGCTTCACATCTTTGAGTAGGCAACACTGTTTTATTTGACAATCCACTTAACAGCTGATAATTATTATCAGTTTAGTTTGCTTTACATTTCATTATGGCTCGATTAACTCCAGAGCAATTGCTTTTCAGTTTACTTTAGTCTACATTTCATTATGGCTCGATTAACTCCAGAGCAATTGCTTTTCAGTTTACTTTAGTCTACATTTCATTATGGCTAGATTGACTCCAGAGCAGATTGATATCGCAATTGAAAGTCCAGAGAAAATTTCGGTTTTCCAAGCAGCCCATTTGGGCTGGAGTGGTTTCGTCAACAAGTAGAATTCTTAATCCTTCGTGTACTGATGGCAATCTATACACATGAGAATGAGTGCATAGTGTCAGAGATCGTTAAACTGTTATCTTCAAATACCACTTTATATACTATTAATCCATATATCATCAAAAGGAAATAATGTTCTGAGTGATACTGCCATTTAGCTGACTTTAATATTGAGAGGAGGAAGATATATATCTCCCAGACTTACTCTTGATTTACTCAAACGAACTTTTGATCAACGTAATGGTTTAATAATTTGTTTGGATTGTTTGTTTGAATAGTCTGGAGCAGCTGTGAAGTGATGTTGCGTATTAGTGTTGCCCTGTGGCGATTTCTTTTAAATAAATTTTTTCTTAGTTCGTTATTTGCAAATTCATTGTCTGGCTCACAAAAACTAGTTCGCTTTAAAAAAGTTCGTTATAAACGTAGTGATTTGTATGAAAAATTTGAATCGGAGAAAATGGTTCGCTATTCAAATAGTGCATTATAAACGTAGTCTACTGTATTTTGAAGAGACCAGCCGAAAAATGTACCGTCAGAAGAAAAATTCACCTGCCTAAATGGCAGAAGAAAGCTTTCACCATTATAAACAATAAAGGCAAAGGACATGGCCAGCTAAGAAGGAATAACATACAAGCCTTACGGCAGACTAGTTCTCCTCAGGCAATAAGAAGTAAAGATCGACCTTCCAACTGCGCTCTCCCCGTAAACCAAAATTTTTCCTTTACATGGATTTTTAATACTGAGTAATTTCTATCAGGTTGATGTAGGAGCGAATATAACAGCTGTGAAGTGATGTTGCGTATTAGTAATGCCTTATGGCGATTTTTTTTCAATAGGCTTTTTCTTAATTCGTTATTTGCAAATTCATTTTCTGGTTCACAAAAACTAGTTTGCTGTAAAAAAAAAGTTCGTTATGAACATAGTGATTTGTTTATATTAACTTCTTTGGAATTTCGTGAAATCACTACTAGGAGCTACATTGCTAAGCCGGAGACAATTGAATAGTTCAGCACATGAAGGGTTATATGCTCCAGATTGCTAGATTTCATTGCTTACTATGATTTATATTTATAACTCTAAAGACGACCCCTGTCTCTTACTTACACTTAGCGCCTACGAGTGTATTCACTTTTTAATACCGGCCGCTGGCCGTTCTAATTGTAATGGTGACACATTAACCAATAAGGAATCCTTGTTTCTGTCAATGAACGAAATGAAGTTGAAGAAAGCAGCTAAAGCGAAGTAACATGGTAACAGTTACATAAAGATTTTTTCTTCTTTTTTTTTTTGATGCGAGTATGAGTAAAATGATATGAAGCCCAATGAAGCTTATGAAGTTGACTGCATTATTGGAAAATATTTTTAAATACGACTATATACATATATTTATGCTAAAATAGCAGCAGAGCGAAATGCAACAGAACTGAAGTTGGCTGGATGGCTGCTTAGTTGGTGGGATTGTTTTGAAAAATGCAATAAGAGATTTTGTTACTTGTACTAAATACTGGTTTAACTTGGTGCTTGGACTTTAGTTGCGCATATCTTAACTAACGAAACAGCCATATAAATTTATAATGCCTACTTGCAATGCTGAAGTCGTACGGACAGCCAGAGATACAGACAGATAGAAACAGACTGCAATACAGAAACTTTTTCCTCTTCTATATGCAGAGGTATTTATTACAAATATTTCTATGTTAATAAGGTTGCGTAACTGTTTTATATTTATATTAAATAAATAAGAAAGAATCAAATTTCATAAATGTACAATAATAATGGAAAGGTTGAAAAAAGAAAGAAAATTAATTAATTAGTTTTTTTTTGTTTTGGTTTTTTTTTTGTGCTCAAAATGCATGCGGTGTTTGTAATTAACTGTTTGTTTACTTCACCGATTACCTTAAAGAAACGTAAATATGAATAATTAGAAATTTCTCAACGGAACTTGTAGCGTTTGCGTTACTTATTTGCTAACACATGTTGTTAAAATACTCAAGTTGCCTTCAGCCATCAATTAGTTATTCATTTAGCATATACTTTTCTATTTCTGCTCATTTCACTCTTTATTTTAGTTTTGATTTTATTGAATGTATTGCTTACAGGAGTACGAACCGTAAGTAGTTTGTATACAAAATTTATAAAATAAATATCTGTCAACAATTACTTTCTAATTTTTATTTTTAGTTATTAAGTTTTATGATTTTTTCTTGGTTTTGTATTGAGAAATACATGCTTTGCGGCCACGACACGTTTCACTTAAGAAAATAGACAAACTACAATAGAGATCAGATTCATTAATGCATTTCTTGTCTAAACTTTAGTTTAGATTTCTAAATTTTTTGGGATTTTTTAATTTTTTATATTTTTATTGACTAGAATGAGATGAAATTAATTTATAGAAAATTCTTGTTCTTTTTTTTAAAGGAGAGAAAAAATTATAGTCGCTTCTACATCAACCTGATAGAAGTTACTGTTCGCTTTTACATCAAGCTGATTAAAAATTAATGTAAAGGAAAAAACGTTGTTAATGCCTGAGGAGAGCTAGTCTGCCGTAAGGCTTGTATGTTATTCCTTCTTAGCTGGCCATGTCCTTTGCCTTCTTTGTTTATAATGGTGAAAGCTTTCTTCTGCCATTTAGGCAGGTGAATTTTCCTTTTGACGGTACATTTTTCGGCTGGTCTCTTCAAAGTACAATAGACCACATTTATAACGAACAGCATGCGCTTAGCGAACCGTTTTCTCCTGTCCCAACATTTTTCCACATATTTTTCATGCAAATCACTACGTTTATAACGAACTTTTTTTTACAGCTAATTAGTTTTTGTGAGCCAGAAAATGAATTTGCAAATAACGAATTAAGAAAAAGCCTATTTAAAAAAAATCGCCATAAGGCATTACTAATACGCAACATCACTTCACAGCTGTTATATTCGCTCCTACATCAACCTGATAGAAATTACTCAGTATTAAAAATCCATGTAAATGAAAAACTTTGGTTTACGGGGAGAGCGCAGTTGGAAGGTCGTTTTTTACTTCTTATTGCCTGAGGAGTACTAGTCTACTCAAAGCCTTCTATGTTATTCATAAGGCAACACTAATACGCAACATCACTTCACAGCTGTTTCAGACTATTCAAACAAACAATCCAAACAAATTATTAAACCATTACGTTGATCAAAAGTTCGTTTGAGTATATCTAGAGTAGGTCTGAAAAACATATATCTTCCTCTTCTCAATATTAAATTCAGCTAATTGGCAGTATCACTAAGGCCAATATTTCCTTTCGATGATATATGGAGCAATGGTATATAAAATGAACAGATGATTGATTTTAAGTTCTAAGAAAGTCAGAAAGTGAAATATAGATGAAAATAAAAAAATAAAAGAATAAAAATAAATAAAATAAAACAATAGAAATTCCATTTCGATTGCAACAAAAATGCTAATAATTAATCAAATTGAGAAAGGAAACAAAAGTAAACAAGAAATCTGTGAACTGTAAAAAATTCTAAAATCAATATTATCTACTGTTGTCATTTTTTTTCTACTACATCTATAACGAACTAATATGTCCGGTTCTTTTGAGTACGTTATAGACGTGTTCGACTGTACCACAAATGTTATTATTGAGGTGTCCTAATTTTACTACAAATTTTTTGTGCGTTATCGACCTTCGCAGGATCGCCATGTGAAACATTAATATGGCTTTTAAAATCATAGAAGAATAAAGGCAAGAGAATTATTGCTTAGTACTGTCACATGGTATTTTTACACTTTCATTACACTTTACATTATGTAAATGTTCTTAAAAATTTCTTTCTCAAAAGAAACTTTAATTTAAATATCACTTTATGAAAGTTGTATATTTTATAAGCAGATTTATAAGAGAAAGTTTTAATTCTTTGCCCCCCAACACCCTACATTTTAACTTGGCTGCTCACCTCCACAGTTCAAGAAAACGTGACTTTAATGTCATAATATGTAACTTCGTCAGCATTAAATTTCCCATAGTAAATGTTTACAATGGGCGATAAGATCATGCTGCCTTAGACCTTAAGAAACTGTTTGACAATTTGATAAGAAATTTTAAAAATAATTTTTCTTAGATGATTTTACTAGAATATATAGAGACAAAGTCTTAAAATTTAATTTTCAATTGGCATATATATTTTTTTCTTTGTTTTTTGTGGGCCAGAAAAATTGTGTAAATAAACATTTAGCAGAAGCAAAATGTTTTCTAAACAAACACTTGTTGATAAAATCAGTTTCGAGTGGGCACAAGCCATGCTTAGCACACATCCGTTATTGTTTTTTTTTTTTTTGTTTTTTTGTTTTTTGCAGCCAGTCTTTTTAATTCTTTTCCAAAACGACTGACTGACAAATGATTACCAGATAACCTCGAAAAGCCACTTGATTAACGTAACTACTGCTCAAGTTGGTTTAAGCCTTACCAAAGTGTTTACACACTCTATTGCAAATGCAACCAGCCAACAAACAACATTAAGTTTCTCTTTATTTCCTTTAAAAAGATGTTCATAAAATGTGTATGCGCAGCTATTTTTCAATGGTGCATTAGAAACCTTTTTTGACGCACAATTGTTTCATAAGTGGTGTGCCTAAAACTGCCATGTATTTCAAAAGATCTACAATTTCAATTTCTAAGACACCTTTTCCTATAAATTACAAACATGTCTTGGAAGTACATTTCATTGTAATCTTCTAATGAGTGGAATTGTTTTGTTCCAACTAACAAATAATTTTTTTTTATTTTCAATATTTCGCCAGCAATTTCTTAAAAACATAATTTCGTAGGCTTATTGAAATGAATGCACTTCTGCTGGCATTCGGTGTATTCCATAACAGCGTTGTAAAGTTGCAAGTAAATAATATTTGGAATTAAAAATTCTTCTACAAGAACAACAACTAATAAATGCGTAAGTAAATAACTTATAAATTAACCACAAAAAAAAAGTCTTTGAGAGACTGCGCAGCCATTCCTACACGTACTTATACGAAAATATTCCTGCATCAGCAGGATTTATTACAAAACAAATTGTACACATTTCGTTTTCCTCAAAAAAAAAAAAAAAGATATGTTTCATGTGAAATAATTGTTTGCAGCAACCAAATTAAATTCTAATAATTTTATTGAATACATTCTTTTACTATACTTGCTTTCAGCGAAATTACGCACAACCAAGTTGCAAACAACGATAACTTTCAAATTCCTTAAAATCATTAGGCCGTTTTGTGGCGTAAGCAAAAGTTACACTTGTTTCAGACAGCGTTCAATTTGCTAACAAAAAACAAACCATAAATGTAACATACAATTTCCATTGCATATTGTGGACAATAAACTAAAACGGCAACGCTGATCCTATTTACATAGATAAAAACTATCACAAGGACATCATAATAAAACAATGTTGTGTTGTTGAGTTGTTGTGTTAATAGTTAAATTGTTGAAATATTTCCTCTAACTAGATAAAGATTTTATCTTGCCAACATCTAAGTATTAATAAATTCTCATAAGCAGAATGAAGAGAGAAGGAAGACTCGAAGTAAGCAAGTCCTTAGAAAGGAGTACCAGATGATAGCGGACAAAAGTTTTATTAGTTAAATTGTTGAAATATTTCCTCTAACTGGATAAAGATTTTATATTGCCAACATCTAAGTATGAATGAATTCTCATAAGGAGATTGAAGAGAGAAGGGGAACTCGAAGTAAGCAAGTCCTTAGAAAGGAGTACCAGATGATAGCGATCAAAAGTTTTATTAGTTAAATTGTTGAAATATTTCCTCTAACTAGATAAAGATTTTATCTTGCCAACATCTAAGTATTAATAAATTCTCATAAGCAGAATGAAGAGAGAAGGAAGACTCGAAGTAAGCAAGTCCTTAGAAAGGAGTACCAGATGATAGCGATCAAAAGTTTTATTAGTTAAATTGTTGAAATATTTCCTCTAACTGGATAAAGATTTTATATTGCCAACATCTAAGTATGAATGAATTCTCATCAGAAGAATGAAGAGACAAGGGAGACTAAGCAAGTCCTTAGAAAGGAGTACCAGATGATAGCGATCAAAAGTTTTATTAGTTAAATTGTTGAAATATTTCCTCTAACTGGATAAAAATTTTATCTTGCCAACATCTAAGTATGAATGAATTCTCATCAGGAGAATGAAGAGACAAGGGAGACTAAGCAAGTCCTTAGAAAGGAGTACCAGATGATAGCGATCAAAAGTTTTATTAGTTAAATTGTTGAAATATTTCCTCTAACTGGATAAAAATTTTATCTTGCCAACATCTAAGTATGAATGAATTCTCATAAGGAGAATGAAGAGAGAAGGGGAACTCGAAGTAAGCAAGTCCTTAGAAAGGAGTACCAGATGATAGCGATCAAAAGTTTTATTAGTTAAATTGTTGAAATATTTCCTCTAACTGGATAAAGATTTTATCTTGCCAACATCTAAGTATGAATGAATTCTCATCAGGAGAATGAAGAGACAAGGGAGACTAAGCAAGTCCTTAGAAAGGAGTTACCGATGATTGCAATGAAAAATCGTCATAGTCAAATTCACAGGCTCTTCTATTTAAAAAACTATCTCTTCATTTCTCTTTCCTCTCTCTTTAATAAACTCAGAAGAAACTCAAGAAACCTCAGGCGTGTAAAACCAGGCAGTTAATGTTTATTTTAGCTTCAGCAATTTAAAATTATTAAAAACGAATTATTTGTAATAATTTGAATTTAAAACATTTTTAAAATTTTTCTTATTAATGATTCTCCATTGCTTTGTTTAGCTATTCACTCGACGGTATAACAAAACGATTTCTTTTACCACAATTTATTAAAAATTTCTTTACAAAGTGCGACTAGTCATTTTCGTGAAAGTATTTATTTGTTTTTAATAAAATAAACGTATTGGAAAAAAAAGCTTTTAAAGCATGATGCCTTTAAAACGCTTTTAACTTAAATTGTTGTACTATTTTTTATGTTACTTTTGCTTAATATATGAGCATAATAGTTTTTTTTTCGTTTTGTTTTATTTGATGAGGTTTCGCTTTGAAACTACAGTAAGCTTACGATAATGTAAACTAAAGGAGACCCATTACCAGTAATTTGTTTTAAAAACGTTTTTTGGAGAAAAAATTAGTCTAAAATTTTTTATTTATTAACCGGATTAACTAACTGATATATGTGCGAAGGAATTTATAATTAATAGCTGAAGATAATTTAAAAGCCAATAGGCGAGAAACTTCTCAAAATTATTATTATTAATTATGAATAAGAAATTAGGTACAGCCGTACTGCCGTAAGTCGAACTCTTATAAGTCGAGTTTTCTATAACTCGAGCGGAATCAAGAGGCAGTAGCGTTTAGTGCTCAAACTGTATGCAATCTTGCTTCCATAACTCGAACTTTTATAACACGAATTCCTCCATAATTCAAATTAAAAAAAAGCCACGTGTCTTCGCTAAGTCGAATTTTTCGTAGAAACTATGCAACTTTTTTATTGTTTATATTATTTTTATTTTCTCTTTATAAGGGGAATCCCATATTTAAACAAACTGGAATGTATTTTTAATGAGAATAATGAGAAAATAACGCCTCAGCCACTTTTAACTGCAAAAAATGTAATATTTAATTTATAGCAAATAAAAAGGGGAATTTGTACTATATATACATATGTATGATGTCTTTCAATAAATTAGTAAATTTTGAAAAAATTCTTTAAATCGAAGTCTCCATAAGTCGAACTTGTTTTTGGTGGATAATGGCGATTCGACTTGTGGCAGTTCGACTGTATTAGTTTTTCATATATCTAAACTGCAATAATGAAATCCAAAAATATATATATATATATTAACTATTCATATTAACGGGAATTCACTGTTCATATGTATGTAAATTGTTTAATAATCAATTTACAGCTGGTAAGGAAAAGTTGTTTGGTTGGCTTTAAAAAATTTTAATCGGTAAAAATTAAAGCGAGCCTACAAGCCAATAATTTTATGCACAAAATTTGTATATTAAATTATTTTTATCTTTTATTTTATTGATTTTTTTGTTTATAGTTTAAATAAATATTTAATAATAATATAATAATTTAAACTTTAATAAACTAACCGGGTTTTGGCAAATAAATCTTTTTCTAATTGCACGAGACAAAATTATGTGCTGCTCATTACATTGATCATCTATCGTATAATACTGTCAAGCGTGTTATTGATAAAAATAAATAGTTTTCTAATTTTTTCTAACACATTTTCTATTTATTTGAAGGAAAATCGTTTAAGTAAAATATGATTATATGCTGGCAAAGTTTGCAAAGATATTTTATTTTAAATAAAACAATTCGAGTGCCTAAACTTGTGTTAAGAAAATAAAACTCTCTGTCATGTTTTCCTTTTTTTCTTTTTTTAATGATTGCTATCCTTCGAGCCATATTTTGTTAATTTAAAAAAAAAAGAAATCAATTCAATAACACAACATGACATTTTCACTATGAAATTAATGAACTTGCCAGAGTGATACATTTTATTGCATACGCAGCACATATTTAACATAAACAACATGCAACATAAACCGAAAACAACTTTTTATTAATTTGTGTACCAAAAAAAAAAAAAATTGAAACAAAAAAAAAAATTGGTGGACTACGGCTCGAACCGTTTCACGACTTTCAGGTGGGATTAAAATAAATACGACATTAAATCGCGGCATCGAAAAGCAATGAATAAAATAAATTGCTTGCTGTGGCATACAACGTGAAATTATTTTTCGTGTTTACACTTGTTATGCTTTTCATTTAATTTATAAGAAAAAGAGACATAAAAATTAATAAAAACAGAAGTGGAAATGGAAATGGAAATGCACTGACTGAGCAAAAATTTGCGGATGTTGCACAACACGAGGAATTTATTAAATATTTTATTTTTGTAAGTGGTCGGTTAAGCAGCACAGCCAAGGTCATGTTTAAAATGTTAACTTCACTTGGCCCTGCAACTGGCTGTGAAATGCCTTTAGAAATTCTCTAACACACTCTTACTACGTACATATTTATTCATTGGCTCAAATAAAGGTGGCTGGAAAGCGTATAATTAATGAAAAATCGTTACTTCTCTTCTTCTTTCGTTTAACTATATGTTGCGCCCAACAAAATAAATGGGTTTGTTTTGCAAATTTTTTATCTGATAATAATCATATAGACGCAGCAGAGTAGTTTTCTTCTTTAATAGTTTAAGCTCTTTATTATTTTCTGAGTTCTTTTTTTTGTTGTTGTTGCCTTTCATTATTTCGCCCAAGAAAAGTTAAAATCGTAAAATAGTTAATGCTGCTGTAGAATCGCTTTGTGGCATTAGAAATAACTCGATGTTGATTTATGCTTGAAGCATCTGCAAGACTTTAATGATAATGAGTTTCGTTAACCCATCATGGAAGCGGAACGTTTTTCTATAGAAATTTTAATGGTTTGCATTCCGTTTAGCGGAAAGCCAGAGCTTTGTTAAATATATTTATATAATTTATTTTGTATAAAATGGAAAGGGGTGATTACGTTTGTATATAAATAAAATCGTTCACCTTATATATATATATATATATATATAAGGATATATATATATATATATATCCTAGAGCAATAAAACCTCAAAAATACACAAACGGACGTTTTAAAAATTAAACGATTTTTGCCTAAAAATGCAAAGGGGGTACCCTTACCAAAAATTGAAATATAACCCAAAAATCGAAAAAAAAATTTTTCTTTTTTATTAGTAAAAATATATTTTAAAAATTTAAAAACATAAAATAAACACACAAGTGGAAAAAAAATCAAGTTTTTCATTTAAAAATGCACAAACGGACGTTTTGAAAGAATGACGATTTTTACCCAAAAATACAAAGGGGGTACCCTTACCAAAAATTGAAATATAACCCAAATATCGAAAAAAAAATTTTTTTTTTTTTATTAGCAGAAATATATTTTAAACATTTAAAAACATAAAATAAACATACAAGAGGAATAAAAAATCAAGTTTTCCATTCAAAAATACAGAAACGGACGTTTTGAAAGTTTGACGATTTTTGCCCAAAAATACAAAGGGGGTACCCTTACCAAAAATTGAAATATAACCGAAATATCGAAAAAAATTTGTTCTTTATTATTAGTAAAAATATATTTTAAACATTTAAAAACATAAAATAAACACACAAGACTAATAAAAACTCAAGTTTTCCATTCAAAAATACTGAAACGGACGTTTTGAAAGTTTGACGATTTTTGCCGAAAAATGCAAAGGGGGTACCCTTACCAAAAATTGAAATATAACCCAAATATCGAAAAAAAATTTTTTTTTTTTTATTAGCAGAAATATATTTTAAACATTTAAAAACATAAAATAAACATACAAGAGGAATAAAAAATCAAGTTTTTCATTTAAAAATGCACAAACGGACGTTTTGAAAGAATGACGATTTTTGCCTAAAAATAAAAAGACCACACACTTTACAATCTTGATTACAACCTGCCGAATTTGTACCAATGATTGTATCGTGTATGGGTTGCATTAGAATATAAAAGAAAATGTGACATACATAGTTCTGACAGTCGTAAGCTCTTTCCTGACTCCCTTTACTTTAATTCCTTCTCTTTATTACGCTCAAGCAAAATGTCTGATTGTCAGCGTTTACATCAAGTTCCTTACTTAAGTCTTTTGTTTTGTCTGCATACGACTGGATAACGGCGTTGTTCATATTAAGGTGTTCGTGTCTTAAGTCGTCTGTTGTCACAACAATTAATGTCGCACATGAATTGTTAATTATTTTCTATTTATGTATGTGCTTTCAATTTAATCAAGGCGGAAGTGTATGGAAACATTACACAATATAACTATATAGAAAAAGAAATGCGTCAGAACTTTTATAAAAAGAAATTCTTTTGCAATTTATAAAATGCCAAAAAGAAAAATATTCAATTTGAAAAAAAATGTAATTTTTATTTTTTATTAACAATTTAATTAAAAAAAAATTTTTGTTATATTTTTTATGACATACATTATATATTTCATTGGCTTTATATGAATGCACAGCAAATGAAACATTTGAAATTTTTTGCCAGTATGATGAACCATTAAACCTTAAAATAATTTAAATATCCTAAATAGTTATTTTGTAAATGAGAATATTTTTACTTTTACTTTTCGCAAAGTTTCCAAAAGTTTCCATTTAAAAATATTTTCCTTTAAATTTCTCAAAACTTGCTTTAATTTTAAAACAGAAACTCTTTGAAGCACAACAGACCTTAAAAGTTTCTTTATATATCAGCAATATTATTGTTGATATTTTTTAACGAAACTATTATTATATTTCAAAATGTTCATATTGAAAGCTTCCGCTTCCTCCATAGTACACACACTAATGCAGCCAGCTAGAAACAGTTTGAAGAAAGCAGTTGTAAAACAAATAATATGTGATTACAGTAGACAAACACACACACAGAGATAAATAACACAAGAAAATTAGATTAATAAATAAATAATAAAAAACAGCTGAACTTCTAAGGCTCTTGTGTCAAAAGTCTGTACAAAAGCCATCAGTTCGTAAAGGAATAGGCCATCTATATATAATTCGCCAAAAATCAATTAATTTGTATAAAAAAACAATTTTAAAATTCAAATTCATTCTTTTAAACAAATTCAATATTAATTTTTATATTTCTTAATATGGATTTTAAATAAATTAAAAATTTATGAACCGTTTAGAAATCATGTTGGGATTTTTAAACTGTTTTAATTATTAATAATAATTTGCATAATGAGGCGGCAAAACAACGATTAATATCTGAAGAACAATCTAAAACGCCGATAGAAAAATTATATTATAATTCAAAACTGCGTTCGAAATTTTATTAAGACTTTAGTTACGGAAGATGAGACTTAAAAACAACTAATCGATAAGTCAATGGGAAAATAAAAATAATAAAAGCGCTAAACTGCAAATATTCAGTACAAAACATTAAACCAGTAAAATTTTTTGTAAAAAAAAAAAAAAAAAAAATAGGTTGCCTATGAAACTATTACAAGTAATGAAATATTGACTTAGTTTTCAAAGCCTGAAACCAAAGCCAAACAATGACAAACAAATTAACAACATGACTGTCTCACAGTCCGTCAATGCTTAAAACAAACAAAAAGCAGACAGTAATGTTTTTATGCATAAAAGCAGTTGAATGGAATCTGGGTAGTAGCCAGCGGTGTTGTTATATTATATATAATAGACAGTTTGTAACTACTTTTTAAAAATACAAAAATTAAATATTTAAATATCACACAAATCACTTTGATTAAATATAAATATCGCAATAAGTCTAGCACTTTTGCCAAAAAGTTTTCGACAGCTTAAATTCCTTAAATTAGCTTTTAACTAAAAATTATTTAAATAAATTACGCTTTACTGGTCACAACTGCACCGGCATACAATTACTTAATAATGCCTTACAGTGGGCTTGTCTAAAGTGATTTATTATTAGTAAGACCACCTTAATTAGCAAGAGAAAAAACGATGTCAGTGAGTTATAATGCTCGAGCTATTAAGACCATTTAAAGTTGAAAATATAAATTTCAAGAAAACCGACTGCATGAAGGTCACATATCACGCTTCAGTTAAAAACATTTTTATTAGGAAAGGAATACAACCAACCATAATTAAATCTGACAAAACAAAACACAAAAAAAAAAAAAAAATTTTAAAAAAAAATTGTATATAGTATATAGGCCTCTGTACGACCTCATTAGCATTTAAATATTTTACTTAACATGCTTGGTGGCCGTCAGTTGCGGGTTGTCAGTTTATTATTTGATTGTTATTGTAATAAAATGCTTTAAATATTGGCCCCATTGAACCTGGTTTGCATCTGGCTTTTCTTTGGCCATGGAGCTAAAACCCTATTTACATTTTCAATAAAAGATGGAGAAAAAAAAACAACGTTAAATTATGTGAAAACAGCGCAATAAATAAACATTTTTTATTTAAAATCTATTAAAATTATTATTATTTTTTTTAATATTTTCAATATGTTTCCAATATGAAACCTTCAACAGTTTCTTTTAAAGTTACAATCGGCTTTAACTTTACTCTTCTTGGGAAATGTACTACTTCCCCTACTCTCCACTTTTCGTCTGTCATGTTATATATATATTTTTTAAAATCTTTTTTATTTCAAATCTATTAAAATTAAATAAAATTATTTTATTTTTATTTCTTTTAAAGTTACAATCGGCTTCAAGTTTAGTCCTCTTGGCAAATGTACTACTTCTCCCCTTCTCTCCACTTTTCTTCTGCCATTTTATATATATATTTTTTAAAATCATTTTTATTTCAAATCTATTAAAATTAAATAAAATTATTTTATTTCTGTTTTTCTTTTAAAGTTACAATCGGCTTCAAGTTTACTCTTCTTGGGAAATGTACTACTTCCCCTACTCTCCACTTTTCGTCTGCCTTGTTACATATATATTTTTTAAAATCTTTTTTTTATTTCAAATCTATTAAAATTAAATAAAATTATTTTATTTCTGTTTTTCGTTTAAAGTTACAATCGGCTTCAAGTTTAGTCTTCTTGGCAAATGTACTACTTCTCTCCACTTTTCGTCTGCCATGTTATATATATATATATATTTTTGAAAATCCTTTTAAATTTAAACTAATAAAATTAGTGATGCCAATCTGTAAGAAAATGCTTAAGCAGTTTACAACTAGAAAAACAGAAAGCAGCATTACGACGACTAAACTGGAAAAAACTTTTTAAGCCTTCTTTGTTGTTATTGTCAATTTTTACATAAGCACACTATGAGTGCTTTCTCTTTCTCTCTCTCTCTCTCTCTATCCCTCTCTGCATCACTATCTTAAGGAAAAGCTTTTGTAGCTAATTTAATCTTTCTTTCTTTCTTTCTTTCTTGGCTGAAGAAATTGTTTACACCATTTTATATTTCTTTTTTTATTTGCGCAAGTAGTTTACGAAGCACAAAATATGTGTTACGTAAATTATTTCGGAATTCATGAATTTATTTTAAATGTTTTTATCCTTAAACGCTGAATTGCCATCGATACTGCCACACACATGTCAGCCGGCATAATCAATAATGTAAATAAATTGTTGTAATTGTTTAAATACGGTTTTGTTATAACATTTTCAAAAACAATTTTGGCTTTTGTCATTAAGCCCGGTTGAGAAGTGCAAAGCGAGTTGGTGATTAATTATGCCCGCTTTTATGGATTGCGTTTAACGTGTTGGATAGCAAGTGCGTTGTCAAAGTACGAGTATGAGCTCCTTTACAGTAAATTGGTTAATTACTTGGAATTGTTTGCAAGTGCCGGTTTTTTATTTGCGATTTCGATTAATAATTAAATAACAAGAATTCATTTGTGTGTCATTTGAGCGGTACACAAAATCTTAAATAAAAATATTGTTTTCTTTCAATATTAAATATTTTAACCACATAACTTTTAAGGGCAAAAAAAATAAAATAAAAAAAAAATTCTCCTTGCGGTGTCAATTACATTTGGAATATTCAGAAAAAAACAAAACCAACAAGATTATTATAAAGCATACTGTTGCCCAACTGAAACCCCAAAAAACAAACAGATCATATTTCTTGCAAGCTCGCTACAATGGGCATTTCAAGTTGTCAAAAGTGCATGGCATTTATTAACATTCTTCCTATTTGCTCAGCCTACCAATCAAGGTTTTACTTGAATGGATTTTCATTAAACTCATTTTCAAATAAATAGTGGTTTGACATCAATATTAAAGAGTAATTAGTGTTAAAAGAAAAAAAGATTTTTCGAATTTATTTTCAATTATCACCTGCTTCAATAGTTGCAATTGAATTTGGCCAAATTATGTTAAATTTAATGAAATATGACAAGCAGTTTTAAAATATGCGTGTACACTGAAACAAGTGCAATAACGATAAACCAGACTAAGCAAGTTAATATAACTAAATCAGCTTTAATAAAACGTGCCCACACGATTATTGGTGAAGCTGATGGTGGGAAAAAGGATAGCCAGCCACACGATTATTGGTGAAGCTGATGGTGGGAAAAAGGATAGCCAGGCAATAGAAATTTTATTTTAAAAAAAATTTTTAAACAACATGAAAAATATTGAAAATTAATAGTTTCAATCAAAAAGGCTTTTAAATTGTAAAACTCAACAAAATGATTTGAATTTCAATAGCGTTTTCCAATCGTATATATCATGGCTGACAGAACATTTTCCTTCAAGAGAAAAATTTTTCCGATCTCGTAACAAGATTTCGAAATAATTATATTTTAAATTTGTATCGGATTTTTTGCTAAATTGTAAATATAGTTTCTTTAAAAATTGTTTTCCAAAAATACACAATTGAAATATATGCGAGTGCATAATTAACTTTGTTACCCAGTGTTATTTGTCTTTTCATGAAACAATAATGACTGTTCACACTAGTCTTTACACAAGACTTTATGTGGACTAAGCTTTTGAATTTTATATGAAGATGAGCATAATAAAGAAATAAAACTGAATCTCCAATCAACAGAGAAAAAAAACCTGCTCACTTAACACCTCGTTTCACTATCCTACACAGCCGTACAATTTGACATATTTGGCATGGGTGATGAAAAAAATGAAATAGTGCAACATAAAATTGTGCGTTTTTTATGACAAGCTAAAGTTTATGAAAATTTTCAGAAAATTATAGTTTTTGAGCGATCAGAGTTGCTTTTACTTCAAACAGCTGACCACAGAATTATTTTTTTATGAGAAAAATTATATTATTATTAAAGTTTTCTTTATAGTTTAATTTAGGAAGACAATCAAATCTTTTCTACGGGACCATATATAATAAATTATATTTTTTATATTTTACAACCACAGTTTGTAATTTTTGTAATTCATGTACATTACCAGCAACGCCCTTTTGATTTGATTTCTTAAAATAGGAGGTTATACGAATTATACGACTGTGTAGGATAGTGAAATGAGGCTTTTAGTGACACTTGGTATCACAGTCATGTCAGCTCTGCCGTATTATTAAAGTAATTTTATTTCAGTGACACTATAGTTGGCTAAAGTCTTTTTCACACCATGAAAATTTAAACGTCTAAGAACTATTCTATGGAATCTTTGGATCTGCCAAAAGTTGCCTGAACTAAAAATTAAAAAATTTTATCAGATGCGACCTCTACTTAAAATTGTAGTTTCTATGTGTTACATGTTTCATTTTTCGAAATTAATAGTCAAAACATCAACAATGTATAATAATGTGGCACCAACAACGCAATTTGGAATTGATTTTTTTTAGTTAGGCAAATTTTTTGGAATATTTTTGAATGCTAAATGTGTGTAGAATAGCGAATCGGCGCCTCAAACAATTTTCGGCATCATGTAAACTTTACATAAAAAGCAAAAAGAGAAGAAAAGCCCCTCAATAAATATTTAGACATGGTTCGAATTCATTTCGTTTCAGTGAAGAATCGCAAATGTCAATTCGGTCCATTAAATTTTTCGCATATAATTCATGTATTACCCAAGCATCGAGCTTCTTTTGTAGCCAGTCATTTTTAAATGGTTCAAAACCGTGTGATGATGAATATTAAATTCCTTAGCGATGTCATGGCTGCTTATGTGACGGTCCAGTTCATTTTTTTCCACAATTTCAAGGACTTTTTTAACGATAGGTCGATCCGAGCGGGATGCATTTTACACATCTAAATTTCCAGAATGGAAGCGAGCGAACCATTGTTGTGCTATATGAACTGATACAAATTTCATTGGCGGCTTCCCTGGCATTCCTCCCTTTTTTCTTATAAAAATGTCAAACTATAGCGAATTTCTTTATTATTTTCAATAATTTTTGAAAAGCTGTAGTTTTTCTTCAACTTCACCGAATTTAATTTTTTTTCTTTCCAACACTGTATAGTATGACACAATGTGATTGGCAGCACTGGCGATATACAACTGTATCTACATCTATTGACAAAATACGAAAAGACTTTTTCGACTACCTTATATAAAATAATGTGTTAACACATACTTGACAAACTGTAGTTCGAATTAAAACAACGCTTGCAAATAAATTACAAAAATACATAAAAATTACACTCACCTTTTTGGTTGCAGAATCTGAAATGAACAGAAAAAAATATATATTTATTATACAAAAATTCAAACGAGATAATATTAGAAAGTAATACAAGTAATTATGAAACTATATCGTATCGGGTAGACCAGAAATTACTAGACTTTTGCAAAAATAACGATAACGCCATTTCTCTCATAGAAAAAGTTAAAATTTATGCAATAAAACTTTATCTAATTAAATTATTTATCATTTATTATAAAATTATTATAAAACAAATTCAAGTACAAAGTATTCTGAAATTTTCATATTTTAGTTTCGAAATAACTAAATTCTTCTGATAAACGCAATTACAATTTAGAAAATATTATTTAAACACCATTTCTTAACAACACAACAACACGTTTAGAAAGAATTTTATATTTAAATAAAATGGTGTATTTACACAAGTGGGGTGTTTGCACAATAAAATAATCGCTGATAAGTTAAGATTAACAAATAATTAGCGCTGAGCTTTTTACAGCGCAAGTGTGATAAGTGATAAACTATAGCTGTTTGATGGATGTTTATGTTTTCTTGATTATCACAAATATTCCTTGTTATAATCGACTAAAGAACCGATTAAACTCAAATTCGATTAAGCAAATGTATTTGGCTAAAGTTCGTGGCTTGTTTTAAGGTCCGAAAAAATTTTAAAGGCGACCTTAGGCACAGGAAACAGCGAAAATTTAAGATAAAGATTAATTTCGTCTGATAGAGCGCCCCTATTCCGCCATCATAAGTCTTTATCGGGTATTGCCGTGCATGCGCAATTTTCAAAATTCTGAATGTGAATGTGATTGAAGATAAAGTTTTTAATACAAACTAAACTGGGGAATTGCCTATGAGGTGGGATGGCATGCTCATTTAGCCATTCTATCAATCGATATTATTTTGGACTGGCAATAGTTTAGCGATTTTGAAACTCAGGTCTAAACAATGACTTTGGGAAGCATTTTGAAAAAATTTCAAGGGGGTTTCCCGCAATGGAGTGCCAATTTTCCTAAGCTAGCGTATCTAGATTTTGTGATTTCTGGGTTACAGGGTATTTAGAGTTTCTAGATTCATCCAGGAAATAAAATTGGCTTAAAAGAAAAGTAAACGTAAAACCAGATTCCGCTGGCAATTGCGGACATTTCACTATACTGACCGAGTAAAAAGAAGAGAGTACATTCCTAGTGGAGCTTTGAAGTTGTCACTGATATCTACGAATATCGGTTGGCTACTGACCAACATTATGGCAGCATTTAGTATGTTTTCTTACTTTATTCTCACGGAGCGATGAAAATAGATACCAGCCTCCACTTTACGAGGGCTGCTCGTTTGTATTATATAGATAATGGAGTTAGTTTGTATACGAGGTGTTAGAAACTTAAAATAAATTACGGCGAAAATAATTTCTTTTTAATTAAAAACGTTATTTTTATCAAAATAATTTTTAATTTTTATCACCTGAAAGCATTTTGGTTCAAGTTCTACTTTTTTTCAAATTTATCACAACTGCGTTTAGCCTGTTTTTGCTCTCGCTGCTAAACACAAATAACAATATGTATTTATTTTCAAGTTTAAATAAACTGGATCATTTTGTTCAAAAGCACCAGATTTTTAAATTAAAACTCAATCAAAATTAGTAGAACAGAAACTTTTAAAGTTAGTAGAAGTTGTTAAAAATAAGCAACGGCTCCGAATATAAAACAAATCATATGGAAAAGTGCTCGCATGAACAATATAAAATATTATATATTATAAATACTACGAAATAGCAATAATTCCAAAATGGTGCGTTGTTTTTTTTTTTCAATTTTTAATAAAATATATTTCATTTTTAACAAGTTATTAAAGTTCGTTGATCAACATCGAAAAACCAAATTATTTATTTTGTCAAGTTTATTACAAGTATTTTTTCAATGACTTGTCTTGACCCCCACCGATACTGTATTAGTTTTCATCGTTATTTCCATACATATGGAAGCAGTGGAAAATGCCATAACCATCCATCGGCAATATTCGAAAAGAAATTTAATTTTTATAAAACACAAAAATAATCGAAGAAATGAAAATTAAAGAAAAAACTGCAAATGTTGGTGTGAATGTGATTGTGGAAAAAGTTATTTTAAGCTTGAATTTTTAAATAAATACTCGTATCATTGATTTTTTTTTTTTTTTGATTTGAATAACATACTCGGTTTAAAAATTCCATTTTTTGTGAAAATCAAAGGAGATAAAGACTTTTGCTGGTAGCCCACAATGAAAAATTGCCGCCAAATGGGGAAAATCAGATGACACCGAAAGCTCTGATTGTTACGAGCAGAAAGAAAATACACGGAAAAGCAACAAAAAAATTTTTTTTACAAGTTATTGAACATTTTTATAAAAATTTACAAAATACTTTACATCGGTATTATTATTGTAAATGGGCAATATGAATATTGCAGCTGCTCAAAAAATTTGAAATATTTGGCTTTTGCTTGCAATGCTGGCTAAAATGACTAAATATGATTTAGAGCAAAGCCTGTAAGCATAAGCTGGCGCTTGACAACCAGCCCCATCAACTTTTTTTCAACACAATTCAAAACCCTTTTACCTCCAATGGGGCAATAAATATTTCTTCAAGTCAGTCGTGTAAGTCAACCGTCAGATTTGCTACGCAGATATTTTTAACTGTGACATTCAAGTAAGGTTCTCGCTAAGACAGGGCACACTATCAAACAAAGAATCAAACATACACGATATTCTCCATTCAAAAGAAATGGCCAGAAGAAAACGTTAAATTGCTCAATTTCGGAGTAAGTTTGAAGGGAACATTTCTGAGGCTCACTTTGCTTTATCTGTAAGGTGAAGACTATAAACCGGAAACTCAGATTCGCATGCGAAATTCAAGTAAGGTTCTTGCTAAGGCAAGGCACACTATCAAACAAAGAATCAAACATACACGATATTCTCCATTCAAAAGAAATGGCCAGCAGAAAACGTTAAATTGCTCAATTTCGGTGTAAGTTTGAAGGGAACATTTCTGAGGCTCACTTTGCTTTATCTGTAAGGTGAAGACTATAACCCGGAAACCCAGATTCGCATTCGAAATTCAAGTAAGGTTCTCGCTAAGGCAAGGCACACTATCAAACAAAGAATCAAACATACACGATATTCTCAATTCAAAAGAAATGTAAGTTTGAAGGGAAAATTTTTGAGGCTCATATTGATTCTTTCTATCAAACAAAGAATCAAACATGCACGATATTCTCACTTCAAAATAAATTGTCAGCAGAAACGTTAAATTGCTCAATTTCGGTGTAAGTTTGAAGGGAACATTTCCGAGGCTCACTTTGCTTTATCTGTAAAGTGAAGACTATAAACCGGAAACTCAGATTCGTATGCGAAATTCAAGTAAGGTTCTCGCTAAGGCAAGGCACACTATCAAACAAGGAATCAAACATACACTATATTCTCCATTCAAAAGAAATGGCCAGCAGAAAACGTTAAATTGCTCAATTTCGATGTAAGTTTGAAGGGAACATTTCCGAGGCTCACTTTGCTTTATCTGTAAAGTGAAGACTATAAACCGGAAACTCAGATTCGTATGCGAAATTCAAGTAAGGTTCTCGCTAAGGCAAGGCACACTATCAAACAAAGAATCAAACATACACGATATTCTCAATTCAAAAGAAATGTAAGTTTGAAGGGAACATTTCTGAGGCTCACTTTGCTTTATGTGTAAGGTGAAGACCATAAAACGGAAACTCACATTCGCATGCATGTAATTGTATAATCAATTTCACCGTTAAGTGTGATACAATGGAAATAATGTCTGATGGCATCCTTTTTACCTCATCATGTTACTTATGCTTTGGCGAAAGCCTGTGTAGTGCATATTTACAGCCTTTATTTGCCATTCTTCATAAATTTCATTTTGAATTTACAGCCGATCGATCAAGCAAGCAAATCGCTAAAAATAAATGCATCTGCGATTTCTATTACATCGACATGTTTAATGCACAACTATGTACGAGTATGACCGTGGAGTTTAATGAAAAATCTTTGCATGCAACTAAAGTTTTCAATTAGCTTTTCCTATAAATAAGTATAAATTTATTTATTTAAATTCAATTTTCATTTTAATTTCACTTTCGTTTTCAAACAGAAAGCGATAAAAGAGTCTAAGTCACAAGAGCCTAAACATACACTCCGTCATTTATTCATTCATTCATTCATTCATTCAAATATCCATTAAAGCACACTTGAGTTCACTAAATATACGAGCATAAACTATAAAAGATGCATAACACTGCCATCCGGTCACTTTGAATTTTATTTTACATCATCAGAAAAATATAAATTTTATTATCATTTCGGTGTATTTTTTTTTTTTTTTTTTTTTTTTTTTTGGTATTTCTTCCAAAAGATAATATAAAAATAGTTTTAAAGACGTGTACGAGTATACAAGCAGTTGAGCTGACGCGTTCCCAGTCGCAGTCCAACAACACACGATCAGATCAGTTGTAGCGAATTAAGAAAAAATCGTATTTTTATTTTTATTTTTATTTTTATGTGGATTTAACGTTTTACTCCGTAGCAGTCATTAGTTTAGCATAAAAGATGTCTGGTGTTGCCCTGTTGTTGTTGTTGTTGCCAAATTGCTTGTAGTGTTGTTGGCGTCTTTATGATTTGTGATAACGAAAGAAAGTGAAAATGAATTTCTTTGGGAAATGCACATTCAGGAGGTCTTTTTAACCTCATGAATATTTATGAAAAGATTACAGGCCATAAAATAAAAATGGGCAACCAAAATAGTGTCGTATACCCCTTATTTGTCATTTGGGGTTAACTGAAGTCAGGATTGCAATCATTTAAACAAACTCAAATGTTTTATATATCTGTCAATGAAAGGTGTTGAATGACTTGTAAATATGCTAATAAATGGAATTGTATGGAAGCGAGAGAGAGAGAGATAGAGAGAGTCGCAGAGAGATTTAGTTTTCTTTTATGCGGCACGGCTAAAAACATAATGGACCCCCCAAGCAGTTTAAACGCAGAGTTGACAACACAAGTCTGTCTCCATAATTTCTAGATTTTATTTCAGATAAATTCATAGTTCAAGATACTTAATACAGACCTCAAATGGAGTTGTTCACCTTTAAAGTTTCTTTAATAATATGAAATAATTTTTTTTATTTAATTTTTTTTTTTTTTTTTTTTTGTTGAGTAAAAACAAAAAGATTGCAAACAAGGAATAGAAAAAATTGCCTAAAGCTTTTTAAAACATTTAGCATGCTTTATAAAGCGTGGCAAAGCGTTTTAATTCTGCATGAGGCGAAGCCGATAGTTGAATAAAATGCGCATAGAAAAACACTTTCATAAATTCGACATCTTTTATTTAAGCTATTGAATTTGACTGCAATTGAGAAGCGTGTTCAGTGGTCTGGTCTTGCTCAAGACTGTTACTTTGACCAGACGTGAAGGATACGACACGTCTTTAATGGCTAAAGAAACAACAACAACAACAACAGCAACCATAATGATAAACATATGCACAATCGAAATATATTGTTATTTGCCATACAATTCCAATATATGTTGTTAGTTAGTTAATCCTTTATAGAGACGGAAGGAAGGCAAATATTATACGCCACATTTACAATTTCCTCCTTTTTGGTAAAACGCCAATCAGAAGATGAAATCAGGAGTTTAAACCAGAAGATCTGAAATGAAGAAACATCACTGGAAGCAAACTAACTAATTACTACTTAAAAACTTTTCTAGCCACCCACATCAAAAGCTTATCTGGTTTATCTGTTGTAGATACATTTTACTTATCAAACTTTTTTTTTTTTTTGTGTTGATGTTTTTATTTAAATTGTTTTTACGATAAGATAAGAAAACAAAGTACAACATCTATTTAAAACCATTTTCTTTATAAAGGCATGCTTATGACTCCTTTGCTAAGCTTTTTCAGTAAATTTTGATACGTTTGCATGGTTTATATAAATAATTTTCCGTGGCAAAAAAATAAATAAAATTAATATACAAACAAAAAAAAAATAATAAAAAATTATCGAAAAAAGCACTGTGTTGTGAGCAATAAAAATAGAAATTACTTTGTCAAAAAAAAAAAAAAAAACTTTTTCATAAAACAAATACTGCGGTAATTATTTATTGAATCCTCAATTTAAGCTAAAAGTTGCTAAATAAAAACCAGGTTAACTTTTACTTTCCGTTGCCCTTCTCTTATGGGCCAAATATTACATGTTCAGTAAAGTAAAAATATTGAAATTGTGGGAAAAAACTTTTGGTAAATATTTTCATATTCGAACAATAGGAATTTTCGGCTGTCTCTTAATTCGCCTGTCTCGTTTCACTCTCCTACAGAGTCGTACTAAAAAAATGAAATAGTGTGTCATAAAATTGTGCGTTTTTTATGACAAGCAAGAGTTTATGAAAATTTTCAGAAAATTATAATTTTTGAGCGATCAGAGTTGCTTTTACTTCAAACAGCTGTTCACAGAATTATTGTTTTATCAGAAAAACTATATTATTATTAAAGTTTTCTTTAATAGTTTAATTTATTATGACAATCAACTCTTTTCTTCAGCACCAAATATAATAAATTATATTTCTTATCTATTACAAGCAGAAAACTTCTGGTTTTCTAACTCATTAAAACGATAGTCTGCTACTGCTACGCCATTTTGCTTTGATTTCTAGAAAAGGGAGGATATCATTATCAGCCTTTCGTGTGGATGAATCGTAATACTGTGTAGGTTGGTGAAACGACTGTGTAGCGTGTAATTGCGTTTTAAATTGAAGAGACACTAAACAGCTGATTCGGAATAGAAGAATGAAACTAAAGGTAGAGGTAGTAAAATCGTCTAGTTCTACTCTAAAGCTTGTCGTATCCTTCACCTTTAAACACAAGTTATAGAGAGCTAAACACTACGAATAAATCTAGCAGTTATTTGCATAAATATATGAGGCCTTCTGTTTAAAAAAATACAGCTTCCACGTGACAAATGCTGTCAATATAGAATGTAGACTGTTTAGCCGACAAGCCCAGCTGGCAGTGCCTCTTCGTTATGGTAAAGCTTTTCTCAGCTGATTCGTAGCATAACGAATCCATATAATACGAATCTATATAATAGGGCAGCAAATTATCTCTTGTAGCTATAATGAACGCCTGAAAAGTAGAGTGTCATTTCTAAGCTTGTATACAATCTAAACTCCTCAATAATTAATTAATAAACTCGAATATTATAAAAATAATCTTTTAGAATTCTCAATGAGTTAAGTAATTGCCTCGCAATCGCTACACAATTTAATATTTTTAAAGCAAAACGTTGTTCATTGATAATGGCATTTATTTAATTATCTTGTTGCAATTTAACATCCATTTAAATGTTTGCCTCGATCGAGACTTTAAATAGGCATACAGATAGACATTTCATTCTGTTCCAACACAAGGTTTAGATATTAAATGTCTTGCACCCATTAAAAAAATGAGTTCATAACTGCGAGTGAAAAATGCTGTAAATGATGTTGTTAATAAATACAAGACCAGAACGTTAAGAAGCGGAGTAGAAATGAAAATTCTTTAAAAAAAAAAATTGTTTTTAAGAAACGTTTATTGTTTATTTTCTTCATTACAACCGGCATTTGAATAGTAAACTGAAACTGCATTTCGTGTTTGCCGGTATTCAGCCAACTGAAAAACAGTCAAATCGCGGTATAACAACTATTGACTTTGACAAATGCTCAATGCTACGAATAGGTGCAGGAGTGCAGGTCATTGACACACAAATTTGCCGCACAAAATTTTGTTGTCCGTGGTTCACTTTTACACAAAGAAATTTTTTCATTCAGCTGACGGGGAAAAAATAATCGTTTGATAGCATGGGAATCATAAGTTTATGCAAATATGCGGGGTCTTGTAGATCGTGCGGCTTGTCAAAACCATTTGCCACACTACCATTTGCCTTACTTTTCCGCCAACAAGTCATATTTGACAAATCGTGCGATTTTATATTTGCTTTATTATAAGGAATATGGTCATCTCATTCGCTCAATATGTATGTATGAGTGTTCAAACACATATGAAATATAATCGTTTGATAGCAGGGGAATCAAAAGTTTATGCAAATATGCCAAAACCATTTGCCACACTACCATTTGCCATACTTTTCCGCCAACAAGTCATATTTGACAAATCGTGCGATTTTATATTTGCTTTATTATAAGGAATATGGTCATCTCATTCGCTCGATATGTATGTATGAGTGTTCAAACACATATGAAATATAATCGTTTGATAGCATGGGAATCAAAAGTTTATGCAAATATGCGGGGTCTTGTAGATCGTGCGGCTTGTCAAAACCATTTGCCACACTATCATACTTTTCCGCCAACAAGTCATATTTGACAAATCGTGCGATTTTATATTTGCTTTATTATAAGGAATATGGTCATCTCATTCGCTCGATATGTATGTATGAGTGTTCAAACACATATGAAATATAATCGTTTGATAGCATGGGAATCAAAAGTTTATGCAAATATGCGAGGTCTTGTAGATCGTGCGGCTTGTCAAAACCATTTGCCACACTATCATACTTTTTCGCCAACAAGTCATATTTGACAAATCGTGCGATTTTATATTTGCTTTATTATAAGGAATATGGTCATCTCATTCGCTCGATATGTATGTATGAGTGTTCAAACACATATGAAATATAATCGTTTGATAGCATGGGAATCAAAAGTTTATGCAAATATGCGGGGTCTTGTAGATCGTGCGGCTTGTCAAAACCATTTGCCACACTATCATACTTTTCCGCCAACAAGTTATATTTGAGGAATCGTGCAATTTTGTGCCATGCAAGATACTGGCCTGTTATGAGGAATATTGTCACCTCCTTCGCTCAATACGTATTTATGGCTGTTTAAGCACATATGGATGAATTTTTAAACAGCCACGGTCTAGGTAGGAATCGAACCTCTGACTTCGGGTTTAGTAGGCTGTGCATTATCAATACGGGAAGAAGTTGTTCAAAGTTGTTAAGGCTGGCTCTTACTGTAATTAAATCTTTGCCTCTATAAACTCCGAGTCCTATTAGGTGCCAAGCAAATAAATTTTTGTAAACTCTCGGCTTCACAAAATGAGATTCCTTCGAAACACTTTTCCCTATTTGAGTGCAATGAAGAGAAGATGAAGAGATGACACACGCCAGAGTTGTTATGTCTGCTGCGGTACAAAAACTATACAAAAACTCATTTCCCATTTGGCTATTCTCATGGAAAATATTCTCATGAAAATTTTTGGATGTTTCTCATTTGTTTCCTCATGTTTACCACACCTGCCTGAGCCCCCCTTTAAAATGTCTGAACACAAATTACGAAGCACTACTGCAAACGCCGGCACTCTGTATTTAATTTGAAATTCTTGTTTAATTGGTTTTCAAATTTCTTTGGACTGTGAAATATTTTGTTCATGCTCAACATTCTTTCCATTCAACATGTTTAAACATTTTATTTATTGTAAAAAATTAAATAAGTTTCATGCTTCAATTGTTCAATTTTGAATGCACGATATAAATCTTAAAGCTGGCAGTGATTTATAAAGAAATATAAAAAATTACTTCCTCATTTTGAAGCAATTAAACTATATATAACTGTGTTTGGCTTTTAGCCTTCAAACCAACATTTTTTAACATTTTAAAAACATATTAAGAACGTCTCTTGTTAATGAACAAAAGGAGATAAATTTATGCATGTTAATTATGAAATTAGTTTATCTTAAATATATATATATAGAATTCTTTTATTTTTTTATTTATTTATTTTTCCTTTTTTTTTTTTTTTTTTAATTTTCTCTATTAATTTTAATTTGTTTCCTTCTTTTCTTGTTTCTTTGCAGGTACGTTTTCTAGACTTGCTATCAACATTTAACACCAGCAATTTTTTGCTTTCTTGGCATCGCATTTAAAAGTATTGAAATGCAACAAAATTTCCTTAAACTAAAAAAAAAAAAAAAAAAAAAAAAAAAAAAAATTTTTCTTTATTTAAAATTTCAAAATGTCAAACTTCACAATATCTGTGTGGCATTCAAGAGAACAGAAAATGAAGCAAAACTTTTGACAAGAAGAAACATTTAATTTTAATGTTTAAGGTTGCAATAAAATTTGGCCAAAGAATAATAACAACAACAATTTAATTTTTACACTTGTAGTTGTAAAAATAGCAGCAATAGAAACCATTTATTATTTAGAACTCACTTCTTTAAATATCACTCGTTATAAAATTGTTTTGTAGCGACTTGCAATGAAGTCATCATTTATAAGCGTGTTAATAATTTTATTAATTCGGAGAATGGCCAAGTCTGGCGGCATTTGAGCTTTCAAATTGTAAAATGGAAATGATAAGATCGCTGTTATTCGTCATGTGTGATTATGTCTGGCCGTAACCATAAAAATGGTGCCCGATAAAGTTTCATAGCGATACAATTTTATCTATAATTTTTCAATATTCTTCGTTAACAATGGAAAGCTTTTAAAGAGGTTTTAGTTAGAAGGCTTTCAAAATGTTTGCCATTTTAAAAGAAAGTCTTGCTTCAATTCGAAATTTGTAAAAAATCTGTTTTTACTGTTAGTAGAACCAGGCCAGTTCTTAATTATCAAGGATTTTTTTCATACACTTAAAAATAAGTTGTAGGAATTTTTATTGGAATGTTTAAGTGTGGAGGGGATTAATAAAAAATTAATTGTTTAAGCACATATTTATGAACGAACGGCAAGTCTAGGCAGGAATAGAAACCGCCGACCTTCAGAACGATAACTTCGAATCTCTGAAAGGATTAGAAAGCTATAAAGCTATATATATATATAGAAACCCCCGACCTTCGGAACGATAACTGCGAATCTCTGAAAGGATTAGAAAGCTATAAAGCTATAAACTCTAAGCTATAAAGTTAAGCATGATAAAACTAAAAGCTTTCAAATAATAAATTTTTTTTTTGTAACAAAATCTGCCTGCAAAGCTTTCGGCTTGTTCGCAGGAAAACACCCAGGGTCTAGACATTAAAAGAAGTCGCAATCTCCGAAACGACAAGTTCGTATCTCTCAAAGAATTCGGCTCACAAATATTAAAATTCAAACTCTCAGCTATAAATTTTAATATGATGAAACTAAAAGCTTTTATAAAAAAAAATTTTTTTTGTACCGAAATCAGCCTGCAAAGCTTTCGGGTTGTACGCAAGAAACACTCAAGGTCTAGGCAAGAATAGAACCCGCGTCCTCCGGAATGATAAGTTCGTATCTCTCAAAGGATTTGGCTTTTAAATATTAAAATTCAAACTCTCAGCTATAAAGTTTTTATAAAATAAATTTTTTTGTAACGAAATCAGCCTGCAAAGCTTTCGGCTTGTTCACAAGAAAACAGCCAGGGTCTAGGCAGAATAATAATTCGCAATCTCCAGAACAATAACTTCGTATCTGTCAAAGAATTGGGCTAAAAAATATTAAAATTCAAACTCTCAGCTATAGTTTTTATAAAATAAATTTTTTTGTAACGAAATCAGCCTGCAAAGCTTTTGGCTTGTTCACAGGAAAACAGCCAGGGTCTAGGCAGGATAAGAATTCGCAATCTCCAGAACAATAACTTCGTATCTATCAAAGAATTGGGCTAAAAAATATTAAAATTCAAAGTGTCAGCTATAATGCTAAGGATGATGAAACTAAAAGCTTTTATATTCATTTTTTTTGTAACCAAATCAGCCTGCAAAGTTTTTGGATTGTTCGCAGGAAATCACCCAGGGTCTAGGCAGGAATAGAACCCGCGTCCTCCGGAATGATAAGTTCGTATCTCTCAAAGGATTTGGCTTTTAAATATTAAAATTCAAACTCTCAGCTTTTAAGTTAAAGATGATGAAACTAAAAGCTTTTATATAAATAATTTTTTTTTTATTTTTACCAACTAAAACTGCATGGCGTATGGCTAGGCAGGAATTGAACCCGCAACCTCCAGTTTTATAGGCTGTATATTATTTATTCGCCTACGTACGTACAGAGGTTGAATAATAAAGCTAGAGATGCTGTACAATGAATGAACTGTATAATGAAGAGCAGGGAAGCTAACCTTCATCGCAGCTGTGAAGAAAAGTTGAAGAAATATTTGACAAGCAAAATTACTCGTATGGCATTTCGGCAAAAGAGATCATCGCTTTTTCAATTCGTTACCGTAAACTGGTGCATTTGACAAACAACTTTTTCGTAAAATTTCTTTCTAGGCGATCATCACAGTGAGACTTTCTGCTTTAAGCCGATCAAGCTTTAAGCAGAAATTTAACTAAAATATTCCTAAAAGTAATTCCTCCAGCCTTCTTCCATTCATTACCCCTGCAATCAGTTAAGGTCCAAAAGCCTGCATAATTAATAGTCATACCCTTTCGAACTTTGACTACATTTTACAAGATCTTCAATTAAGTGTTGACGCAACGAAATTAAATTGTCTTATAAAAATACTCGCAATATATAAAATAAAATAAAACGATCTCTCTGTTATTGATTAATTTTTATGGTCATGAGTATGATTAAACATGACCAAGCGCAATCTTGGGAATGTAAGCAAGCTGTCTAGTTTATATTGACCTTATTTTCCACTCGCTCGTTATGAATACTTTATGGATTTATAAATGCTCAACGTAGTCTAAAAAACGGTGTGGTATCAAAAATGTTTATTAAACGTTTAAACAGCGTTCTTTAGGCTTTTGAAACGTGCACAATTAGACTGCATGCTTGAAAAGCGTTCGTAAGTGCATTCGTGTGCAAGCAGATGCTTAGAAAACAATTTCCTATTGATGTCAAATATGACTTTATCTCAATTCCTTTTGTACTCCAAAATGATTTAACTTTTGTTCTATTCATTTCTAGGTTTTCAATTTTCTCTGCTTGTGCTTGGCTGTGACACAAAAAAGTTTCCCCATTTCAAAGACAATTTATGTGTTAATAAATTAGTTGCTTGAAAAAGCTTTTCTATGCCGCTGAGTCAGCAGCTGGAAAGCAAATAGTATGCATATAAAAATTCTTAGGAAACCTAAAGAACATTCAATGGAAATGTGTAATGAGGCAATTAATAATTGCTCTATCAATGCGTGCTTAAGCTAACAATAAATAAAAAAGGGGCAACAATTTATGCTGATCGTCAGTCCATTAAGTAGCACTGCTGCTTCAATTGGTTACAACTGAAAGCTACATTTGCTCGCTCTAAGCATAGAACTATAGGCGGCCACTATAATTACATATAGAAAATGCTGATAGAAATGGGTTAATACATTTTATATTTAATGATGCTTCAAATTAATTGTTCAGATCAAACGCTAACCGGAACTAATTGATTCTAACAACTTAATGACAAAAAGAATTTCAAGAAAATTAAATGAAGTCGTAATAGTGAATCAATATGGTTTTCCTAAACTACGAGTGTCGTCACAGAATTAAGTAAAATGAGAAGGCAAGGAAAAAAAAAGTTGTTCACTTTATTGTTTTACTCCCACACAATAAGCAATTTATAAGTAAACCCTTGAAAGTCCATCACCTCCTACAGTCGGTCTGCTTAACTAACATTTCACAAAAAAAAAAAAAAAAAAAAAAAAAAAAAAAAAAAAAAAAAGTTCGCGAAGAAAAATAAAAAGCTCTTCCAGCGACATGTGGTGTGATGGAGTGTTTTACATAAAATTGCAAAAGAAAAGAATAATTCTCGTTATTTTCATTCTTCTGCGAGTATATTGGCGAATTGGCACAAGTCGTAAATTAAAACAAGTTCTAAGTTAACACCGTTTAAAGCTGTTGCAACATTGTAGCAATACGACTATTCTTCTAATTAATGTTTTCTTTTGTCTCACCAAATGAATAAACACATATATGTGTTTAAACACGTATGTGTGTGTGTGTGTGTGTGTGTACTTCTATGCTTTATTTAAAAGTGGCCTTCAAATTGTGAAGTACGACCAATGTGTCAGCTTTTATTTATTTCTATTTCAAGCCCGCAGACTTGGAATTTTAATATCAAAAATAATAGTATGCAACAAGCTTAAGCAATTAGTAGCGCTTTTTGTTTTTCTTCTTCTTTAAATTCTAAACACGTTAAATAGCAAAGAAGCTCAAGCATGCGACTGAATAAAAATGTTAAAGACAAAGTGGCGGAATTAAGCACTTGCATGCCAATTTAATCTGGTTAAAAAGCTTTAAGGATTTGCTTGCAATTTTTTAATTTAGTTACACTCGCACAATAATATTTCCATTTTATGAAAATTAAAAACTTTTGCCAAAAATAAAGTGTCCCATTAATAATAAAATTAAAATGAGTTTTGAGTTTGTTTTGCTTTGTGAATTTTAAAAACATTTTAAATTTTAAATTATTTTATGGGTTTTTAACAAGCTGACATTATTAATGAATTAATGAAGGATACAAAACGCAGCAAGAGTGAACGCTTTAGAGGAAGCTGCACCCTGACAATCCTCTATCTTCGTGAATACTACTTGTACAATCGTAAGGCAACTGCAACTGTGCAGCAACAACATTTTGTTAATTTGCTGAACAAAAATCAGCTGATCTCTTGCATTGAAACAGCCGCAACTGGCGGCTCAACTGATAACTTGTTTCCTGGCTCCATCTGAATACAATGAGCAAACCTTATAATGTTGTAATTTGTGATATAGTGTTCAATTTTTGTAAGTGATGTCTACTTTTTTTTGTAAGAAATTAGCTGTTGTAATTGCCGTGAATTCCGCTTTGATAGGCTTGAATTAATTAATTCTATCTTATAATTATAATAGTCCACTCAAATATCGGGCGACTTTTGTATTAAAAATTACCGTGTTAAAGAAGAAGGTCAAAGCAGCGATTGTATAGATATATTGATAATATTATGGTGTAATGAATGAAAACGGATTTAATTTTGTTTTCGCAGAGCAACTAGGCGCTTAACATTTATTTACGAAAAGGGTTCTGGGAAGCAGATCTAGTCTGCTCAGGCTTAATCTTATTCTGTTCTTACATAGGTAATTACTTTGGCTTATAAATAATGTGTGAAAATATTATTAGACCTTATAAAAAATATATATATATTTAAAGTGGGCCAACATGAAATTTTAATGCGTTGGTTTCATATTTAGCTTTCCAGTTGTATGTCCTACTCGGACTTTTGAATGTAATACTTGAGAAGTAAAAATAAAAAACTAACCAATTTTTGGCCGATTCGTGAAGTATTAGATAGGAGGAACCCCGTAAACACCGCTTTAATTTATTTACTTCGCTACAAGAGACCCGTGAAGTAGGGATGCATCAATTTTAATTGTTTGCTGGGTAATGCAATGGGAAAGTTACTTAAATATTCTTAAGAGCAATTAAGACAAGAAATATATAGTATTATAACTGACGGAGACCGTATCCAACCCGCGAAGATGCTGGATCAAGAGCTAAATATTTTCGCATGCAAGACTCGGAAGTCAATTTTATATGAAACGTAAGAAGAGGACGAGATGACTGCTTGCTAGTAATGTATTACCTTTTTCAGTGAAGAATAGAGTTTCTGATATTTTGTAAACCCATAAGAATGTACAATTTTTAATATTTTCATTAAGATTTTGTTTAAATGTCTTTAAATTTAGTGCAATATTTTGGAAAATAATTTTAGTAGGCATTGGAGGGAAGCAGGCATATGGGAGGCAGGCATGCAGGTCATTAAGTTAACACAATATATTTAGCACAATTCCTTTGGTGGAAAAGCAACAGGGAAAAAATACGAAATGACTGCTCGATTCTGCTTCACTGTTCCGAAAGTAATTCGCCAACAACAACTACAGAGCTCATTAGATCTCTTCATGCATTTTAAAGCAACAACAAACGTGGCTAATTAGATTTCCTAAATGGCACAATTTGTTCTATTTTACGAGTGTCTTTTCATTTCTTATTTTTCATTTTTTTTTTTGCCATGACCAAATTGAAATTTATTTGTTAAATTTATCTATTTCTTTGCCACATGTTTTCCTTAGTGTCAAATTATTTAACAATTTTTTGTGGTTTTAATAAAAATAAATATTTGTTTAGAGAACAACTAACGGTTGTTTACTTGTATTACCATAAACAAACCATTCTAGCCAAGTTAATGGAAGGAAAACGAAAATAAATAAAAATAAATAAAATAAAATAAACAGACAAATAAACACGAGAAAAGACCTCAAATGGAACCTTTAGGCCAGCCACGATTTTATCCTCTTGAAAATCTCAATAGAATTAAAAATTGACAGGATAGCAAACTGCTGGCGCAGAGCCGCTGCTTCAACCAACATATAAAACATTGGCATAATTTTAAAACGAAGAAAAACTGAAAAGCTTTTTAGTTTAAACCACAAGAAAGACGAAAAACAAAACTTGTATATTTATGCAACAGTAACCGGTACAGAAAATGTATAACGGGTGTTTTTTTTTAAAAGCTAAACAATCTAAAGGAAAGAAATTTTGAGCCATAATAATGAATCAGATAAATCCGACATAAATTATAATTGAGTCAATTTATTTGAAACATTTAAAGTACGTGGTCACATTAAGTCACTAAGACTATAGAAAAGTCTCGTTAGTTTGAGGTAGAAAGGTCCTAACTGGCATTTTTTTGCAATATTGTATATTAAACAAGTAGAGAACTTCCAAATGTTGCGGAGAAAATTAAATTCACTTTACTCGTATGAGAACCCTCGTAATGGAGCACTAATGTAAATGCTTCAAATCACACTATCAAATTTTGACAGTCTTAACAACAACTTTGAGCATAAATAAGAAAATGGTTTATTCCTTAACTTTAACTGTAACTTGTACTTCGCGGCCGTACAATACGCCGTAGTTAAGCATTAACTGCTATAAACAACTAAACAACGAAAGATATTTTCAGCTGCTCACTTTTCCTTGTGGTGACGGGCGCAAAAAGCACTGTATTTGAAAAAATTTCCATGAAAGCTTTCAATGGGGCATGGAAAGCTTCAAGCACTAGAAATATTTGTACTTGCACTTAACATTCGTTGACGGCTTGAGTATTATTATAAGTTCATTAAATTGTCGACGATATTGTCAAATTGAGTATTTCCGAATCCAATGAAATACTACACCTCCAAAAGAAACACCCGTTGCAAGAGCAAACTCTATTTTTTAACTGAATTTCAGTGCATTTTGCCTTTATTTTTTAGTGGCCTCTCAGACCAACCAACTACTTACTACTGCCAGACAATCTTATCGCATTCACACACGATGCAAGTAGGTGCATTTACTTGCACTTTACCGCACTCCACACATATTGGAATTGTAACTTTAAACAGAAATTAAACGCTAAACAGACGAAATAAAAATGCAGTGTTAATTTATGCAACGAATCAAGTGTTAATGTCACGTATTTTTATAATTTTTTTCATGGTAGTCTTGTGGTTGCCTCTATTTCTCCTTGTTCCACACAGATATTGCACTTGTTTGCTGCTGAGCTTTTAATTTGCTATTTTTTTGTTCGTTTAATACCTAAAAAGTTTCCGAAAAACAGTTACTTTAAGTGTGTTTATGGTGTCTTTGGTATCGAGCAACGCGATTGATATTACTCAGTAGTACTTTGGTGTCACAAACATTCATTAGCGGGAAGGAAAGCCTGCCAGCAAAGATGGATTATGGCGAGTTGTTGCAATGCTTTTGGCGAACATTTCTGCTCACCTATGGTCATGACTCACTATCCTACTTAGTTGTACGACTAATTCACACGAAAATCTGATTTGCTTTCGACCTATTTCAAAAAATCGCATCAATATGGCCTTCTAGAAGCTACATTTTTGATATGCAAATATGATGCAAATAAATTTTTTCTTTGTTAATTTAAAATAAATGCAACTCTGATCGCATTTCACACAGATGCATTTTTATGGAACATAATCCTACTTTTTCAGTATACAGGCCGCATTTGACAAATCGTACGATTGTATAGGATAGTAAATCATGGTCTTTACAAACCTGCTGAAGACATGAATTGGCAAATTTACTTAATTCAAAATACAATTCAATACAAATTGCCAATTCATAAATTGATGTACTTAAATTAAGAAAAATATCTATTATATTGCGCAATTAAACTGCATGTTTAAACGGATAGTTCAAATTTTAGTTCAAACACATTTTAAAACCATGAATGGGGAAACAGGAAATTTTAAACAGTTTCCTCTTACAACCATTTAACTGAACAGAATCCTTTTGCAGGTATTCGTACTATTTAAAAAAATAATAAATTATAAATAATATTGCTTGTTTAAATTCAGAGACATCTTCAGACATTGTGATCTAAAAAATATAATCTCATTTGTGAGATGACAATGTTAAAATTGGTTTTCTTTAAAATTCGATTACTAGAAACTTGAAACTGATTTCGAATCTGTTCTGGAATCCTTGAAAGGTCTTCCTTGTGGTCCAGTAGCTCCAATTGCCGTACTATTATTTTTTTTAGCAATAATTCTATGCTCATAAAGACCCCATGATCACAAGAAAATATTAAATTTTGGATTACGAGTATTTAAAGCAATAAAAAATATAAATATTATAATTTTTTGTTTATAAATAATTATTTGCGTTCTGCGCCTCTAAAAGCCTTTAAAGTCCCATCTCTGAGCGCATTTCATTTGTGTAACCAGTAGAGAGAGGTACATATATTGAAAACGCACCTAACTGACGGACTTACTGACCGATCTGCCCACACACATTTTTAAAATTATATTTAAGATACGATTTGCTAAGTGAAATGGCTTGTCGTCATGGCAAATCATTGTTGATCGACAAGTAGAATTTGCTTTTGCATTCACTTCCACAGCTGTCACTCAAGACTTTTCCTTCCATATTATTTTAAGGAAATGGGTTCCATATTTCAATATTAACACACATACATACATACTTGTATCATCGCATACAGTGCAATTTGGTATGTACGAACTCGTATGTATGCTTGTAAATTTATTTACCGCAAAACCACTCGTATCTCACATTTCACAAAATAAATAATTTTAAGGTGTCGACGTGACGGAAAACATTTAAGTGCAAAAGTGAAAAAATGGAATTATCAAGTGATTACATAAATTTGATAATAAATTAATAATATATTCGGGCATGCATAATTGTGAAATGGAATCAGAGGCATTGAAATAGAAAACTGACGTCATATTTCCATAAACAAATTGCAAGAAAAAGAAATTCATTGTAGGAGGTGTGATCAAAAAATAATAGTTAAAAAGTTAATAAAAGTATTTATTTATTCATCAATAACTATCCTGCCCCCTTTTTAAAGTAATCTCCTTCACATATAATACTCTTAAGCCAGGGATTTTTACAATCGTCGAAATACTTCTGAAACGTGCTTTTAGGTATCGCCAAAAGCTCCTGTTTCGATTTTTCGTTTACCTCCTCAAGCGTAGAAAAACTCTTGCCTTCCATCGGTATCTTCATTTTTGGAAGAGGAAAACCGCCGTGGGCCCAAGTCCCGTGGTTGAGGCATAATTGCTGTTTGGTTTTTTGCAAGAACTGACGCCCAACATCTATGCATGAGCTATTACGTTATCTTGGTGCAAAATCCATGATATGTTTTACCACAATTCTGTGCGTTTCTGTTGAAATGCTTCGAGCAAATGGCAAATAACTTCAAGGTAGTATTCCTTATTGACCGTACGACCTTGTGACAAGAGTTCATGATGCACCACGCCATTGCAATCGAAGAAAACTGTGAGAAAAACCTTCACATTTGACCGAACTTGACGTGATTTTTTCGGCCTTGGCTCATCTGGACGCTTCCATTGGTATGACTGGGCTTTGGTTTCAATGTCATAGCCATACAGCCATGATTCGTCACCAGTTATGAACTTTTTGAGTAAATTTGGAACGTCGTTGACAACGTTCAGCTCCTGAACAATATCCATGCGACTTTGTTTTTGCTCAAAATTTAGCAATTTTGGAATAATCTTCGCGGCCGCACGTTTTATGCCCAAACTATCCGTAAAAATTGGTTGGCAGGAGCCGAACGATACGCCAACACCATCAACAATTTCTCTAATAGTGATTTGACGATTATCCAAAATCTTTTTCTTCACAGCTTCAATGTTTTCATTAGTTATTGACGTGCTCGAACGAGCAAAACGGGCATCGCCAATGACATCTTCTCGGTCTTCTTTAAACCGATTATGCCACAAATGAACGTGTCTTCTGTTCATAGTAGACTAGCCAAACGCCACAGTCAAGTTTTCAAATGTTTTTACACATTTAATTTAATTTTTTAGACAAAATTTAACACAGTTTTCTTGAACCATTTTTTCGAATAGTAAAAAATCGTCTAAACTTTTTACCTGTTAAAAACAAACTGGCAAACTCAAATGGCTGATATTGGCATCACAGTCGCATATGACAAACATGTGAAAATCGAACATAAGTAACTCACGAAATTTGCAAATAACTGTTATTTTTTGATCACACCTCGTAACTAAGAATATAAAAAAAATTAGATATTAAAAATTAACAAAATTGGTCAATAAATTAATCATTAGTGAAGAAAAGCGCTTGAAGCTTTTTATTGCACTTTTGCTTACTATTCCCATTCAGAAACGGCTATTAAGAAAATATTTTTATTGGCCACATTTTATATTTTTTTTTTCATACACAAAAAAATAACCTTAAAAAATTTTTGGTGCAAAAACAAATAAAGTCATACTTTTTTAAAAAAAAAAAAATTTAAAGCAAATATTGGAAATATGCAAAAAAAAATATATAGAAAAATATCACCGCAATTCAAATGTACACGTTTGAAGGCATGAGAAGACCAGCCAAGCCTCCAAAATGATTTTTAAATGCAACAGATCAGCAACAGTTTTCAGACCTTTACAACAACTACATTACCAGCTAACGAATAAATATTTTATGTTAAACATGAATTTAAGTCTTCCACTTAAAACCCCCGACTAGTTCACAGCTTAGCTTTTTCTCAAGCTGTAAAGTTGCTAACAAAGCCAAGCAAAAAAAAAAAAGAAGAAAAGAAACAAACAAATGTAGTCAGTCGCATTGATGTTTGATAAAGTGCCGATACAGAAACTGACGTTGGGGATTTAAGCAACCAGTATGCCCTTTAAAAATACCTGGAAGTGGAGGGCGATCAGCAACGATCAACCGTGAATTTGCAAATGATGAGAAATTTCTGCTACCAGCGAAACTGCATGCCAAAAGAAATTATTTTCAAACAATAAGTATGGGAAAGACGCCACCACCAACCAAGACCATGTTTTCCCTTTCATTCATACACACTCAGCCACACCTACATATATATGTATTGATGTATGGAATGTCTGTAGGAATTGTGTTAGTAGAGGTGTCAAATACTTTTCCTTTTATTTCTTTACTTCAGTCTATAGCGGAATCAAGAAAGCCACGTTTCACTATCCTACACAAAAATCTGCTATTTGAAAAAATCGCATCAAAATGTCATTGCTGGAGCTGCACTATCATACAAAAAAAGGATGGAAAAAAATGTTTCTTTGCTGATTGAAGCAAAAGCAACTCTGATCGCATGAAACTTGTCATTTTTAATGAAACTTCCCATCAACTTTAGATTGTCATAAATCTCTGACATTTTTAGTTTACACTCTCCTATTTTTTCAGCAGAGAGGGGAAATTTAACAAATCATACAACTGTGTAGGATAGTGTATCAGGGCCTTTAACATATAAGTTTAATCAATTAGAAATATATCAAACTTAAATAATGAAAACAAATCGAACTCAAATGATTCCATAAGAGAATCTCTCAACAAATTTCAGATGTCAACAGTGAGTACTACATTTATGACTAACACATATATGAGTACTCTATATCCAAACATGAGATAAATAAATCATAAGCCATTGTTTATCTCCAGTTATATCCAGTAAAAAATTTTTACTATATATATATAAAATTTTTTCGTTGCTATCGCCTTTATTTGGATCACAAGAAAACTCTTTTTGTAGTCATATAAAACATGCCAACCACTATAATAACGGCATGTTATCGTATTGTTGTGTTAATTATGGTTCATTTTAGCGAGTTTTATTCCAAAAATTTAGTAGACTTATTTAACTGTAACGGCTTGCGTAATTCTCAATTGATTTTTGAAAAAAAAGCTGTTTGGTTTCACAAACAAATTAAATGCACGCTCGCTTAACACATGACGAAGCAAATAATACTTCTTGTACAGTCTTAGCAAATATTTTTATATAATTTATTTATTTTTCTTTAAACAAATTCCTTTATTGTTTGCAATAATACTTTTTTTTAATATTGCCGGGCTTAGAATAGATCTAGAAAAATGTCAGAACTTTTGCAATTAAAAAAAAAAAATGTTTTTATACCACAACTCGCTGTTAATCGCGCTTTTAATTTTTTTTTTTAAATATCTGAGAGTGGCAATTAGAAAAAAATGTTAACATTTATTTTACGATAAAAATATTGTCTCTAAACGGTGTAATTATTTACAACCGGTTACTTGAATATTTTTCGTTTCTTCACTCATTTTACTTGTTTTTCAATCAATATTAAGTTTAAGCTCATCTTTACCCACTTCAAGTGATTTATGCTTTGAAATAAATTATATTTTAGACAGTTTTGAACTACACTTGTGGCGCGAGATGCTGTTGAAAATACTGTTGATGAGTGATCATGATGACTGACTGACTCCACTCGACTCGACTCGGCTGGACTGGAATAGACTGGACTAGCCAGATCAGTACTGACCAGCTCTCTAATGTTCAAATGACAAAGATTGCTTGTAAGCACCTTAATCGTTAATGACTTCATGTGGCAAACACTCACTTGCTTTTTCATAAAACTTTTGCTTTTTCACAGTAAAAGTTTGAAATTTAAAAAATGTTAAAGGAATTTTGTCAAATGAAAAATGAAAGCATTTCATAATTTCTAATTGAAATATGTTCATACATATGCATGTATATGTACGTATGCATAGATGTATGTATGTAGGGGTATGTACATAAATATTTTTTTAAAAACTTTAGCATATATACCTATTCTGCATTGTTGCCTAATTCAGTTCAGCAAGCAATCAATTATTACCAAAAAAAAAAATAAGTTTGACGGTATGAAGCGGCCACGCCGGATCAGTGAACACATTAGCGGCGTTGCATAGACTGCTTTATAAAACTTTTCAAAACTAAACTATTATCTTAAGCGAAAATCCTTAAGATTAAAATATAACAAAGCCGATACTTACACACAAGCTGGCTAAATGGACATGTTTTGCTTGTACTACGTGGATACACACAAACAAACAATAAACTTTTATTACTCAACTTGTAACAATTTTTTTTCTTACCATTAAAGATTTCTATCATTTTTCGTTTTTTTTTTTTAGATTTTAACTGGTCAAGTTGTCCACAATTTTTCACTATTTTTAATCGAGAGTGAGACCGCCAAACACTCCCAAATATTTAGTACATTTAACCAAGATAATTGATAATTGTTGCTTAAAAGAGTTACTTAAAACGAATTCGCTTAAGAGGTGGTGATAATGCAAAAACACATTAAAGACCACGCGACTAAATCGCTTTCTATTTTCTTAGACGATAAAAAAAATACTGCTCTCATTAGAATAGTATACGTTTAGTATGATACTTATGAGTGGATCCATGAATCCATGGCAACCGTTTTGCTGTCACATATGAAGTCGTGTCGCCCGCTGTTGCATACACTTGCATAAGAGTATTTTCTACACTTAAGCGTCAAAAGCCTAATAAATAAAATAATTTTATCCAATTTTTATCATTTTCCAAATTTTTTTCCTACATTAAAGAAAACATGTCAGAGTATTATAAATTTCTGATTCCTTTATAGAAGAAAACAGAGTAGTAGAGCTGTCCGTAGAAAGGCTATCAGCTGAGTGCAAACCATATGCTTTGCAGATGAATGTTAATTTAACGACGTGAATATGCTAGAACTCAAATAAAAATAAGAGGTTGTGCACGGTTTTTTTTTATAAGCCAAGTCAAACTGCAAAGCTTTCGGCTTGTCTACAGGAAAACACTCAGCATCTCGGCTGGAATCGAACCCGTCATCTCTGGTTTAATGGGCTGTTTACCGAACTGAAGAGAAGAGACTGGAATTGAAATAAAAATGAAAGGTTGCGCACGATTTTTTTAATAAACAACCCAACATGCTAAAACTTTCGGCTTGTCTACAGGAAAACCTCAAAAACTAGGCTGGTATCCAACCCGCGATCTCCGGTTTAATGGGCTGTTCATTATCCATTCTACTACGGAGTCATGCTGCTTTGGCGTACACTTGAAATACGCAAATCATTTTATACACTTTCTATCATTTTTCAAACACGATCAGAGTATTAGAAATTTTTTATTAGTAGAGTAGTAGTAGGGCTGCGCCTAAGTCGACTATCAGCTGTGTGTGTAAACCATATGTTTTGCCTAATAAAGTTATTTAGCAATTGAAAGTGAATTTACCGAACTGAAGAGACGAGACTGGAACTCAAATAAAAATGACCTACTCAACGTGCTAAGCTTCCGGCTTTTGCGCAAGAAAACAACCAGGGTCTAGGAAGAATCCAACTGGTAACCTCCGCTTATTCATACGCCTACGGTGTTAGCAAAAAATTTACTCACACAACCATCTCTGCGGTATGCATACAAAGTTTAAGCCACTATAGAATATAAAATCTTATTCTTATTTTCCTACTTTGTAGAATTAAAGTTATTAAGAATTAAAACTATTTAAATCTTTTTTTATGCAAATTTTCCATTGGTTTATTACTTGACATCCAATAAATGTCACCATATCTTAATTACTTCATTAAGAATGCAGTTAATTATGAATTCATTTAAATTTGTATTACGTACGCAGTTCTCATTTAGTATTGATTGCTTGAGTGGTAACTTATAATGTTGTTCACCTTATAAAACGAGAATAGGTTTTGTTTTATTTTCTTGGCCACATTAAAAATATGAGCAGATAAATTGAAAAGATGTTAACGATATCGCAAGATAAGTGAAGTTAGAAATTTCAATATAAAAAAATGTTAAAAATGATAAATGTTTCATATTAATAATTTTTTTATAATATTGATTATCAACAATAAAATAAATAAATAAAGTAGGAAATTCCCGCAAAAATAATTATCTTATAATGGACTCTGCTTTTTCTCATGTCAGGACTACTTTATCCTTAACATGGCAATTCCAATTTCTTATGCCAACAAATCAAAGAAATTAAATTAAACAGTTTTTTTTTATTTACTTATTGTTCTACCATATATCAGCTTATAATAGTAACAATTTTTGAGATTTTATATGTATTATATATTGCACCAAATGTTCCATATTAAACATATTCCATATTCCATAAATTAAACAGTTTTGAAAGTGCTTCTCTACTAAAACAGAACAATACAAAATCACTTTTCAATGGAGCCACCCTAATAGATTTTTTTTTGCACCGAAATTTCTAAGAAAATTGAAATTTCAAATAAAAAATATTCAACTCCACGATGATTAGAAAAACATTTTGTAACAGTGTAAGATTATTATAATTTAGGAGAGGCATTTTCGAAATTTGTATCAAGACAGCACAAAATTTCTGGGCTGGAAATTCCTTTAACCAAAAATAATGAAGTCCTCATATTCGTGGTCAACTAAGGCAACTTTTTATTTTTTAACCCGAGTTTTGAAAAGTTTTTTTAATTTTTCTTTCCGTGAAGACTATTTTGATACTGCCTAGGCATTTCAATGTAAATTTTTAGTGGTTCTGTAAGCCGATATTCCAGAAATCGTTTGTGGGCTTGCGATAAAAAATTCTCTAAAGCGAAATAGTGCGAATTTGGAAAAAGTAGTAAAGACCCCAATTTCTAAAGCACTAATGGCACTATGGGTTTATAACCAATGCGGTCAAACCATTCGCCCTAAGCGGAACAATTCCACACTCCCATGAAGGCAAGACATGAGGCCACTAAACTGGATTTATGGAACCACCAAACCTTGTTTTTGGAACTTCTTCGAAGGATTTGAAAATATGCCCATATATGCTCAGCGGTTCCACTATAAACACCCATGAAGGCAACACATAAGGCCATTAAACTGCATTTATGGAACCACCAAACCTTGTTTTTGGAACTTCTTCGAAGGCTTTGAAAATATGACTTGCAAAATGCCCATATACAAGACTTCCTAGATGGATATGACCACTGCGGTCAAACCATCCATCCTCAGTGGTTCAACCATAAACGCCCACGAAGGCAACACATGCGGCCACTAAACTGGATTTAGGGAACCACCAAACCCTGTTTTTGGAACTTCTTCGAAGTCTTTGAAAATATGCCCATATACATGACTTCCTAGAGGGAAAGTACATTCGCACTCAGCGGTACAAATGTACGCGCCCATGAAGGCAACACATAAGGCCATTAAACTGCATTTATGGAACCACCAAACCTTGTTTTTGGAACTTCTTCGAAGGCTTTGAAAATATGACTTGCAAAATGCCCATATACAAGACTTCCTAGATGGATATGACCACTGCGGTCAAACCATCCATCCTCAGTGGTTCAACCATAAACGCCCACGAAGGCAACACATGCGGCCACTAAACTGGATTTAGGGAACCACCAAACCCTGTTTTTGGAACTTCTTCGAAGTCTTTGAAAATATGCCCATATACATGACTTCCTAGAGGGAAAGTACATTCGCACTCAGCGGTACAAATGTACGCGCCCATGAAGGCAACACATAAGGCCATTAAAATACATTTATGGAACCTCCAAACTGTGTTTGAGAAATTTTTACGAAGTCGTTGAAAATATGACTTATTGCAAAATGCCCATATACAAGACTTCCTGGAGCGATATGACCACTGCGGTCAAACCATCCATCCTCAGTGGTTCAACCATAAACGCCCACGAAGGCAACACATGCGGCCACTAAACTGGATTTATGGAACCACCAAACCTTGTATTTGGAACTTCTTCGAAGGCTTCGAAAATATGACATTGCAAAATGCCCATATACATGACTTCCTGGAGGGATATATAGTCATAGCATTCGCCCTCAGCTGATATATTTAAACGGTGCCGATAAAGTTGACAAAATTATTTTATAAAACATTCTTTATGTAGCTGCGGAGAGGAGGGGCATTAGGGATTGAAGCGATAACAAAAACCACATTCATTAGCGTTAAAAAGATTACGGAATCGCACCACTGAGCTTGTATGCTTACGAGTCTCCATCAATCAACTAATTCGCGATTTTCAAAACATTTCTAAACTCTTTTAAGAAAATCTGTCTGAAAAAATCCACAATAAGCTTTTCAATTTGTATAATGACAAGTGCTTTTAAGAAAAAGGAAAACAATAATTATGTTAAATGCTGCACGGGCACAACACAAGAGGTAAATAGACCAAAACCATCTTCGCCGCCATCAGCAATTTACCAATGGCACCACCAGCACTCACCTTAACAACGCTTGTTATTTGAACAGCAGCAAATAACGGCAAATTGCAATCGAATGAAACAAAAAAAATTTAAATTTTATTTTAAGTTTACACAAACCACTAAAAAGCAGTAGCCCAATCAAACGCACCAGCTACACCTCAATTGGAAATAGAAACCGAAAGCTAAAACAATTGAAATCATTTTTGCAACCTTCAGATTTAGTGTTTGTATCGCATCTATTGAATCGTCGTAAGTATTTCGTTGCGCTTTGTTGTTGCGGGCAGCAACAACGGAAGCTTCATTTAAGGTTTATGTTTTCATATTTGCAATATTAATTGAATACACGACATTTGAACAAAACAAGTCTGACATGATAATGCTTTTAGACCAGCAGCAGAGGCAACTTTTAGCACCGTTACAGGTTAGTAAGCAACCTTAAGGTGTTGGTTGGGAGCGAACTTATCAAACCGCCATCAAACAACAAGCAAAGCAATAAAACTGAATAAAAAAATTGGAACAAACGGGTTGGTGGCTCATAAAATGGAAGGCTGACAATGTTTGTTACATTCCAATGCAATTTTACAATGTGAATTAATTTTTAATAAGACGTTTTAGAAATAACTGTAGAAACATGGAAAAGCCTATATGTGTAAGACGATCACATCCCTTTACTAGTTTCTTCTTAAAGCAATCGTTGGCAATAAAATTGCTCTTGGCATTTTCTGAATTTTTAGTTTTTAAAATTATTTTTTTGCTATTGACAGTAAATAGGTGATTGTAAACAAACCAAATCAGCTGTGGGCCCATGATTTCAAAAAAGGAGATCATGTCGGAAAAGTTAAAAATCTGCTGATTTTTAGAACATCAAGAAATCACCTACGTGATTTTATCAAGGCCTGTGATATTAGAAAAGGTAGCATGGACCTTTTCATACTTTTGTACTCGTCAACGATTGACTACTATTGACAATTTCTTTGCTATTTTCTAAACTTCAGTAAATGACTACAAGAAACCTTTTTTTGCCATTTATTATGGCTTAGAAGAAAGCTAGAGCTAGTCAATAGCAGTCAATCGTTGTCGTATACAAGTTTGCAATTATCAAAGCTTTTCATATCGCTCTCATGTTCCATCGACAATGAATAATTATTTTGCTGCTCGTTTACAATATTTTTTCTGTTGTCATTATTTTGCAAGAAATAAACATTAATTACGCAAAATTTGTACGTCTTTTCATTTTTAATAACAATTTCTCATCCATTCAACTGACCACCATATGTTTTTCCAATTGCTATTAAGTAAGAGGAAAAAGCTTCCATTATACGGCCTGTATGGTGCGAGTATGGCACATGTTGTCGATTTTTAGTGAAAGTACCAATAAGTTTGAATTTTTCTCTCTTTTTTTTATTTATATACATTATTTTTTTTTTTGTTTTTTTTTTTTTTTTTTTTGCTGTGAACAAAATAAAAATGAAATGTGTTTTGCTAGCGGTTGCCTTAAAATATGATGATGCCTGCAAAGTTGCAACATTAACAGACGCCACAATAAATAATAAAAAGTATGTAAACGAGTACAATTAAGAAAACATCACACACTGATTTGGACGCATGTTATTTTTAAATAATTCAGATGACAATCCAAATCATTTAAATGATTTGAGTTAACAAATTTGTTGCGCATTTTCTAGCAGCATGAAATTTTTATTTCGAAATTGTTAAGATTTTTTTTATGCTTTAAAAATATTTATACGAATATTTTTTCCTTTTCAATTTTCTTGTAAAATTTTAATATGAGTTTTTAATAAATATTTCTTGTTTCATTAGCATTTTACAGCAAATGTTTAATAATCATTCCATAGCATGCGATATTTCTTGCTTGTGCTAATAAATATGTGAGGCAAAAACAGTTGCCAAGATACATAAATAAGTATGTGCATACATGCATACACACATACATGCATACATACGTGTTATTTCATTTGTAGAAAATTTCTTAAAAAGACAACTTCATTCTGAAACAAATAATCGATTTAGCACAGCTAGACTGATAAAATATAAATAAGAAAAATTTTATTCATTTTAAACATGCGCGGGGCTGAATAAGAGGTCAGTTGAATTGCCACAAACTCCAGCACTTTTGAAAACAAGCACTTGACGTGCTTGCAAGCTTAACAGGACTGTTCCTCTTATTTAACGAAAAGAACGGGCCTTTAAATTTACATTTCAATACGCAATCCTTCAATACATTATATAATACAAAAAAAAAAAAAAAAAAAAAAAAAAAAAAAAAAAAAAAAAAAAAAAAAAAAAAAAACATTGTGCCCAAACATGTCTAACATTTCAAAAAGGGTTAATCCTTTTATATGCTTTTAAACAGCTGCTTGCGCTATCAGTGGAAAGTCATCACAATAACATGGATTGAAGAAGGAGCCTTTAAATTTACATTTCAATTCATTGAACAATTATCGACTAACACATTTCAAAAAAAAAAAAAAAAAAAAAAAAAAAAAAAAAAAAAAAAAGTTGTTTATCCAACAATTGCAACGTTCGGTGTTACATGGACATACATACATGGACATACGTTCAGGCATACATACATACTCGTACATATTTATATGAATTTAAGGGGTTAATTGCCTTAAAGCACGCTTGGCAAAAGAACAGGCAATAATGCTTACCGCAACATTACCCAGCCTTTGCAATATTACAGAAGAAACGCAATCTATTTTATTTTTAGTGTAAAAAAAGTTATAAATTTAGCAACAGCAAGCAAACCAACACCTTTCAAAAATAAAAATTTGCAAAACTAAAATTCAAAAAATTAACATGAATTTATAAAATAAAAAAAAATTTTAAATTCACATGCATACTCGTATCTATTTAGTTGTATGTGTCTGCTAACTTAATCGTTTGTATTAAACAGAAATTTCAAATCGCTAATATTTTCTGGAAGCGGGCAAAAGTAATTTTTGTAATTATCACTCGGTTTCTTTTTTTTTTTAATCTATTTTAGACGTTGCAGTCGTGTCCTATAAGCAGCTGCACTAATGAACCTGATACATTGAGTACCAACAACGATTCACTGCAAACCACGCCGGATAGTACACTGCAGAAATCAACGAGCCTGCAACAGCAGCAGCAAATAAACCACATAACCAACCTTTATGCCACAACTAATAACAACAACAACAACAACAACAATCATAATAATAATAACAACAACAAAGTTACACATCATCACAGCAACAGTCATAACACCAGCTCCAATAGCGCTACCAGCGATACGTCATCTACATCCTTTCACCAGCGTTTTGACTTCAGTCAATTAAAAGCTCGTCTACCGGAACTTAATTGTCTGCATAGTTTGCAGCGCTATTGGCAACAGCATAACAACGGCGCCAACGATCCTAACGATCCCCAATCACTACAAAGAAATGACAACGAAGTTAATGATGTTAGTGGCGTCTCAAATTCCTTTTACACGAATAATATTTTAGGCTACACATTCGGTTATCAATTTGGTGGCAAAGACACTGGCAACGACAAAAGCGAACAAACACGAGAAACTCCTTTGCAAAAGTTCTACAGGCATCAGCAGCAAAAGAAAATGCCTGCCTTTAGAGGTAAACGCGGTTGGTGTGGCTGCTTCCAGGTGAGTTCAAATCAAATTACATTTATTAATAAAAGCTAGACAAATTTTCAAAAAAAGCTCATTAAGCAGTACCTCGTCATCAGGAGACATTTTAAAAGAACTCCACGTTAATTTCAAATGTCATGTGACAGAGAAGTTTCGATATAACGTCTCTAATAATCGTGTGCTTTTCTTTTTGCCAAGGAAACAAAAACAAAAAAAATGCAATTAACCTTGGCCCTAAGGGTTTTTATAAGACAGAGGGGGGAGTATAATTATAAGACAAAAATTATACCCCTATTACGGTTCACAACACCTGTCTACTCTACAATACAACACTTATACGTTTTCTGATTATGGTTTACAACATCTAGATGCTGTGCATTTCACAGGGTGGTTCTTCAAAAAATGACAACAACATTTAGAAAGAACTGTTGTAAACCATAATCGCAATTTCAAACATACAACATCAAATTTACAACTGTTGTGAACCATAATAGGGGCCTTAATTTATGTTGCAATATGTGAGCCACAAGGAAGTTCTCTAGATTCGTTTGGTCGCACGTTATCAGCTAATTATTTGATATTCAAATACGGTCATGAAAGAGCAGTGTGAACTGACAGGAAGCAGAGGCAGTAAAACATCTCATATGCAGCAAGGCTATAAATTTAGGGTAGTCATAATTCCTCCTGGGCTGGCATACCCAGCCGAATGTAGTCTACAGCAAGCAAACAGTAAGGGAATCTCCATAGAAAGGTTAGATCTGTGACAATTGGGTCTGGCATTATGAAGGTTTAACAATTAACTGATAGTTTCCTTCTACCTGACCTACCTTAACCAAGTCGAAATGATAAAGCTTACGAGAATTACAACACGTACTTGTACTCCAAATCTTTTTATAATGAAATAACCGAAATCCTTCAATAACTCATATGATATAAAAAAAAAAACCGAAAAACACTGTGCCTGAACCGTCCTAACATTTCAAAAAGGGTTAATCTTTTTAGATATGCTTCTAAGCAGCTGCTCGCGCTATCAGTGCGAAGTCATTACAATAACATGGATTGTATTAGAAATTCATATGAAAATATTTTTGTTGAAAAAAAGTTTCGTTTTTCAAGCTTTTGTCTTTCCAGCCCGAAGCACTAAAATATTAATTTTTTATTAAAAAAAAAAAAAAAAAGGAAAAATAATAGAAACCGCGCTGCAAAAAGCCAACCAAATCAACCTTTTTAAAGTAAAGCTCAAACTTAATATTAAACAATCACTTTGGAGTCGATTACTAAAAGTCTTGTGGTTTTTGTTTTTGTTTTTGTTTTTCTTTAAATTTCCCTCTATCAGCTTTTTGCAAATAATTAATTGGTTATGCACTATTAACAGTGAATTAATTTTTGAATTATACCGAGATTGCAACACTGTGATTTGAAAACGAGTAATTTTTTTTTGTTTGCAATTAGGATGACGAACCACCTGAGATTTGTGTGGTAGAAGGAGCTTTTACGCTGCAAACTCTCACACCCACACAGCCCATGCCCTCGGTAGATGAACTGGACACTAAGTTTGCTGAATTAGTTGAGGAACTGGATTTAACGGCTCCGAATAAGGAAGCTATGCTGAGTTTACCGCCTCAAAAGAAATGGCAGATATATTGCTCCCGTAAGCCACCTGTGGATGCATTAGATGGCAACACTGGTAATAATATAACACAGCCACCCACAGCCGAACATTATGTAGAACGTCTTAAAGACTTGGCTACGCATATTTCTGTGAGTCCGGAGGATTCGCCCTGTCATGAGTACAATGCACGGATCGAAAGCCATACACATTTTCTCGATGCCTTGAAAACTGCCCTGAGAACTTCGACGCACAGTTTCGTATTGCGATTTGTCGAGTTTGAAGGTTTGCCGGCTCTTCTTAATATTTTGCAAAAAATGGACATACGCGTAGCGAATAGCCCATTCCACACTAGTCTGATTGGTTGCATTAAAGCTTTAATGAATAATTCGGTAAGTGGTTTTAATTTTTTTTTTTTTTTTTTTTTTTTTTTTTTTTTAAGAAAGTTTCGTATACCAGAGATGGAAAAATGATATGAATTTGTTATACTTTAGACTGGACGAGCTCATGTATTGGCTCATCCCACCTCAATTGATATTATAGCGCGCTCTTTGGCGGCCGATAATATAAAAACTAAGGTGGCCTCTTTGGAAATTTTGGGTGCTGTTTGTTTGGTGCCAGGTGGGCACCGAAAAGTGTTACAGGCCATGCTAAATTTTCAGGAGTTTGCTGCCGAAAGGACTAGATTCCAAAGCATTATTAATGATTTAGATCGCTCTACGGGCGCTTATAGAGATGATGTCAATTTAAAGACCGCAATTATGTCATTCATCAATGCTGTATTAAATTATGGTCCCGGTCAAGAAAATCTTGAATTTAGACTGCATCTACGCTATGAGTTCCTAATGATGGGCATACAACCGATTATCGACAAATTAAGGAAACATGAAAATGAAACCCTAGACAGACATTTGGTGGGTCTACTCGTTAATCTCTAGTAGAGAGCAAAAATTAATTATTCACCTAATCTTTTTGATCTTTTTGTTGTTGTTTTTAATGTGCAAAACAGGACTTTTTTGAAATGGTGCGAGCTGAAGATGAAAAGGAATTCGCACGCAAATTCGATCATGAGCATGTTGATACGAAAAGTGCCAGCGCCATGTTTGAGTTACTAAGACGTAAACTGAGTCACTCACCAGCATATCCACACATGCTATCCCTATTCCAACACATGCTGTTATTGCCATGTAAATGTTTCATACTCAATTACACAAGATAATACCGATTTTCAAAGATAATTTTATTTAGTATTAACAAAACAGTTAAAAATACCGTTTTAAAATTATATTTTGATCTATATATTTTTCATGTAGATACCGGTCACTGTACTCAACATTGGCTATTATTTGATCGTGTGGTTCAACAAATAGTTCTACAGACAGAGGATAGACCTCGCAGTGATATTGATATTGACGATCCGAATAGAGGGAAAAATGCAATATCGCCTGTACATAACCCTGATGTAGCGCCGTTGGAAATAAATGTTTCGAAATTGGTTCATCTTTTAGTCAAAGAAGAAGAACTGACTCAGGCACGCAAAAGAGCCGATGAATTGGAAAAGGAAAACTTCGATATACAATCTCGATTAGCGAAAAAGGAACAGGAATTAGATTTACGTATGCAAGAAAAAGAAGATTTAGAGACCGGCCTGACACGCATGCGTGAACGTTTGGAAAAGGAATCCGCTAATCATTCGCAGGCAGTGCAAAGAGCACAAATTGCCGAAATGAAATTAGAAGACCTACAACATAAACTTATGACCGAACAGCAGGAAAGAACCAGGTTGGAACGTTTGGTTACTGAGGGTAGCATTCCCGATGACCAAAAGGTTGCTGGTCTGACAGGCTGCAATGGCGCTGTTTCCCCTCCACCGCCACCACCGCCCATGAAAACCATACCACCTCCTCCACCGCCAATGATGGCCGCTGTGCCACCGCCGCCGCCACCGTGTCCAGGCCCTCCTCCTCCACCAACTTCGACTCAAGCTATAGGTAACACATTATATATATCTATATTAATCTTGAAATCTTTTACCAAAAACAACTTGCACTTTTCCTGTAGCCCCACCAGCTCCCAAAATCGAAGTAGCCAAGAAGAATGTGCCACAGCCTACGAACCCATTAAAAAGTTTTAATTGGTCTAAGCTTCCTGATGCCAAAGTGCAAGGAACCGTCTGGAGCGAGTTGGATGAATCCAAATGGTACAACAACATTGAGTTGGAATCCATAGATAAGCTTTTTTCTGCCTATCAAAAGAACGGCGTGGCTGTAAGTATTTAGCGAAAATATTTCCTAACATTGGAAAGATGTTTGCATACTGATCCCAGAATGCCCAACATCTAAATGTTCTTTCTCTCTTATACAGCAAGTTACAGATGGCTCTATAGAGGATTTACGAATGATGGGTACCAAGCCGAGAAATAAAGTGCTATCGGTTATAGATGGTCGCCGAGCTCAAAATTGTACAATTTTATTGAGCAAATTGAAAATGAGTGATGAGGAAATTTCCAAGTGAGTTGCATAGATTTCTATTAAGTATTAGCAAAAATACTAGAAAGCGTTTCTCTATTCTAGAGCTATTTTATCCATGGACTCGAATGAACAATTAGCTTTGGATATGGTTGAGCAACTGCTAAAATTTACACCTTCAGCAGAGGAAAGAGCTCTGCTGGATGAGCACAGTGAAGATATAGAATCTTTGGCCAGAGCCGATCGCTTCTTATATGAAATATCAAAGTAAGTTAAGAGCTCTTGATTTGGAAGCATCTTTTAAAATATGTATGTACCTTTTTTCCAAGGATTCCCCATTATGAGCAAAGACTAAAGAGTTTACATTATAAGAAACGTTTCATGATAACAATAAACGATTTAATACCGCGCATTACCAGTGTCATGGAGGCTTCCAGAGAAGTAGCACGCTCCAGACGTCTAAGAAAACTATTGGAGCTGGTATTGGCTTTAGGCAAGTATTAAAATATTCTATTTTCAAAATGAAAACGCATAGTTCCACTCGCTTCTCCAAAAGTACATATATGTATAATTAAGAAATTTCCTTTGCAGGTAATTATATGAATCGTGGAGCTCGCGGCAATGCTTCTGGTTTTCGTTTGGCTTCTCTGAACCGTTTGGCAGATACCAAATCCAGTGCCGCTAAGGGCACTACACTCTTACATTTCCTAGTTCAGGTTATAGATAAGAAATTCAAAGACTTGGTTAAATTGGAAGAAGATATACCTCATGTAAGAGAAGCCTCTAAAGTGTCTTTGGGTGAAATGGACAAGGATATACAAATGTTGCGTACCGGTTTGGCTGATGTGGCTCGTGAAATTGAGTTCCATCGTTCGTCGGGCCCCGCTCAACAGGGTGATCGTTTCTTACCCGTTATGCGTGAATTCCATGCCCAAGCCTCAGTCAGATTTGCTGAACTGGAAGACAAATTTCAAGATATGAAAACAAGATTTGATCGTGCTATTCGCCTATTTGGCGAAGACGGTTCAGTTTTGCAGCCTGATGAATTCTTCGGCATTTTTGATACTTTTCTAACAGCTTTTTCGGAAGCCAAACAGGATAATGAAAATTTGAGAAAACGTCAAGAGGAAGAAGAAAAACGGGCCAAACAAGAGGCAGAACTAAAGAAACGCACAATAGAACGTAAAAGCAAAGAGGGTCTTATGTCTTCAGTGGCCCGCAATTTAGGTTTAAAATCTTCTACTGGACCGGGGAGCCCCATTAAAGGTGACAACAAGGGAGAATTCGATGATTTAATATCGGCCTTAAGAACTGGTGATGTTTTCGGCGAAGATATGGCCAAGTTTAAAAGATCACGCAAAACCAGACTCAGCAACGGCAGTACGTCGCCACCCCGCCACGGCCTTCACAGAGAAGAAAGTCGAGAGCGTACAGTAAGACGACAATAGAAATATGCATGCATAACTAAAGAGATAGCAGATGTGGAGGAGGAAAAGAATCTCAATGAAATTATGTTTGCCATCTTTGTATTTATTGATTTGTTTAATATTTAATTGTTAAAATTCGCAGAGATTGTAAAGAGACACATAATTATATTATTGTAATTATTATATATATTGTTTAAAAACTATTAAGATTTCTATTCTATTTAAGTAACAACTGTGAAAGAGATTGTTCTTTTTTATAGCAAATGAAAGCATTAAACCAAAATTATTTATGTATTTAAACACTTATAGAAAACCGTATACAAACATTTTTATACTTAAACAATTTATTAAATTAGTTTTTATTACGCATATACATACATACATTTAAAAGAAAAGTATAAAGATGTTTTTGAATTTTGCTGTTTCTGTTTGAAAAAGTTTATTTAGTAAAACTGGCGGCAAATAAATATTTATATTTATTTAAGTGATGCAAAACACAACAAGAAAAAGAAAATGTATATTTAACGTTGTAATGATATGAATTATTAGAAATTACTTTATTAATTAAAAAATAAAAAATTAAAAGCCACATACTAAAATCGAAATGTTTTAGTTCTATTTTATTAATCAATCTTCTAATCAACAAGGCCAAAAGATAATAGTTGGGTGTGTCGAACTGTACTGGAGGGCTGCGCAAAACAGTGTGTATACAAAATGATTTATTTCATACATTTATTAGAAACGGCGTGTAAAATATTTGTTATATATAAATATATTTGTTATATATTTACTAGTAACATAGAAAAAAAATTTACATTTTTGTAAGATGGGTATTCATCTCTTTCAGTGTTAACCGCGTCAGGGTACAGTATTATAAGCAACTCATGGAAGGCACGGTTGACTAAAATTAAATTATTGGACCTATAACTTACAAGAAATACCGCACACGCCAAATGTGCACTAGGTGCATCTTGTGTTAGCCTCTGCTTATCTGCCCCTGGATTCTTTTATATAAAAAAAAATTTTTTTGATGCACACGATTCATACTTTTTAACTAGATTTCTAAAAAGTTTGGCCACATTTTTGTTCATCTGACACACAACACCGCCACCTCTAGTCAGCTGATGATGTTGCCGATTAATATCACCTACACAAAGCCAGTTAGATTTGGATGGAAAAAGCCAACGCCAGAATTTCCAACCAACACTTTCTGATACCGCCCACTTGGAATGATCCAAAGTAGAAGGGAAACTTAGTTTTAGGTGCGCCAGTTGTATTTCTTCTATATTGTAGACTTTGTCACTGAGAGAGCAGTTAGAATGGAAATTACCTCCGCCATGGCGCCACGTTTCCACCAACAAATTTGTAGCCAAAGTTGGAGCCACAAAATCCTCATACAATTCTTGATTAAATTTAGAACTTTTAGCAAAAGTTTTGAACACAGAACCTTGTAAAGATTTTATATCCAACACACTATTGTAGGGTGGCATATGAACCCATTGCTTTTGTACAACTTTTTCCAAATGGGGAAACTTTGCAATTAAAGCAGGTGGTACTCTCTGATAATAAATATTCGGTTCGTTGAACAATAATTGTTTACCAACAGATTCCATTTCTGTGGCATTTAAAGTAATGCAAAACAAGGACTGCCCATAGTGGGTGCCTGTGGCAGGATATTCATATATTGGTACAGATGGAAATTTCGGTACAGAGTGAACGAACCAAATGCCAGTATTTCCATCTGTTGCTATTACGCCTTTTGTGTGCCCACCACCAGCTACAACCTGACCACTAGGAAATTCATCATTGTAGGCCAGCAAAAACACTAAAGGATCAGCAAACAAAGGCTCTAACGTCTGAGCCGGCATAGAAGAGGATTTATTTACGTTGCTTTCGGATAACGTCCACTTATTGAAAGACGAATTCGTTAAATAGAAGTAACTCAAACCATCGCTGGCCAAATGTTCAGTTTTATCATCTGAGTAATAAGAAGGAATTTTGTAAAGGTAATACCTGTTGCAGAATTTTTTCTGAATTTGGTTATAACATGCCAAATTACATATTTCAAAATTTCTCACCAATCCACGTTTTCGCCTCTTTCATTTTTACAAGAAACCTTGACGTCACTACCTGCTATTACTCTCACAGCATTCAAAATAAATACAAACAAAAGTAAATTTTCCAACAGATTCATTAACATTTTGCAGGCCGAAAGTAAGTGTTTCCTGGTCAATTTTAAAATGCCAACTGAACTGAGAAGTAAACACAGACAAATACATAGATAAAAAGAAATACGAGAATAAAATAAAAACTGCCACTGCAAGGAATTAGTGAAGCGCTTTGCGCCCTGAAGGGGTAATAATCCAAATAACAAAAGTAAATATCACCTAAAAGTATTAAGAGGGATTGAACAAATGTGTGTAAATATGAAATAATAGTTCCCAAGCAAAAGGAAGCAAAACGTGAGAGTTCTTTGCCAATTTCAAGAAAAAGTTTGTAAACGTTATCGTTTTTATGTACCAAAGAAGTTAAATAAAAAAAAATTTCTTTAAGAAATATATAAAAATTAACAAATGATTAAACACGATTTCTTAGCCATCGATCTTAAATTGTTTTGGGCAAAAGGTTACTATTGCAAATAAAATATTGAAAATAAGAGTAAAGAGGTTTGCCAATATTTTTCACTGCATATCCGAAACGGTAAACTCTGTAGCTACAATGAAATGTTTCGATTTTAGTATTTATTTTGCACCTTAGTTTATGCAATGAAAATTTTCAAATATGACACTAAAATTTAATGTTTGAAAAATGATAAATTTGACGGCAAGTTGAGGGCATGATGAACTTAATTTGCCTTTAACCAACGCTCTTTATTAAATTAAAATAACAAAAATACTGTTTAAGGCCTCGGTTCACTATCCTACACAGCCGCACGATTTGAGAAATTTTACATGCCTGTTGAAAAAATTAAGTAGTGTGGCAAAAAAATGTACGATTTTTATGGCAACCAAAAGTTTATAAAAACTTCCATAAAATGATGGTTTTCGTGCAATCATAATCAGCTTTTTTTCAAGCAGCTGTACAAAAAATTATTTTTTTGTGACGCTTACCAAGAAAAAGTTGAAAAAATTTTAATTACAAAATATTTATTACGTGCTCTTACTCTGCTCCTGCTTCAGGTGCAGAGTTCCACAATTTTATGTAGTCACTCTGAACACTTATTTTAAAAATTGCTATTTAACAAGTGGGAGAAAAAAAAAACTTATAAAACTCTTACTTGTATTATATCTCCTCTACCTAAGCCCACGCATTCCGGAGGACCAGGTAATTCGTCTTGCCTTAAAATTTCTTTAGCAAATTCTGAGCTCAATTTTTACACTTAACACTGAACGTCCAGGTGGCTGAAAAGAAATAAATAACGCCATTCAATTTACAACTCTTACACGACCAAGTCCATGTTGCATACCGCCAATGGTTTAGTTGATTCTTCAGTTTTTTCCGCGTCAATTTTCGCCCTTATAACTTTTTCCTACACCTTCTGAGTTTCCGCAGCACTTAAGTCCAACTCGTAAAATTTCAATAAATAAATCGTTCGTATTTGATCTATTCATCTGATGGCTCACTTTGAACCTCGAAAAGTTTATCAATTTTAACTTTCCTTTGACCTTTACAGCGTGAATCTACCATTAAATGTTTAAAGTGTTAATTTTGCCAAGTTTCTGCTGCAGGCTTCGAGTACTCTACTGAGTCTGTGTTTTCACCTTTTATTTTTTTCTTTTCTATGCATCGCATTTTTACCGTTGTATATTTTTTTGTTATTGCTGAATAAGCAGTACACCCTGTAGAAACACTTCGTACTATAAGCAGTGTTGCCAGAGCTTTGTAATTGTTGATCCGTAATTAAGAGCATAAACTGCAATCAAAATGCATTTTTTTCAACAAATCTTAATTATAATGAAGAATTTGTCATCTCAATAAAATTCAAATTCAATTCTTTTAGCTCATTCTCAAATATGATCACTGGGAAAATACTTTGAAATATTACATGTTAGTTTTATTTATTTATTTTGCACAAGCCCACCAGAGTAGTGAATTATCGTACTACCATCGTCATTAAGTAACTATATAATTCAACAGTGCAATTTCATACGTTTTAATACCATCAGAAAACAGTGCTGTGTATCGTGCCAAAACAAAATTACTAAATAATTTTTTTTTCCAAAACAAGCTATTACAGTGTAAATAACTAAAACTAATTAACAGGTATTTATAAATTGAAAATTTAACTCAATTTTAAGTGATGATTATTTAATAAAAATCATACGGAGTTCAGAATTCATGTTTGCTGCAAACTATTGCATAAATTTCCTAAGGGGTTCGTCAGATGTTTTTGTTAACCTAATTTTTTTGTAAAAGGTAGATAATGTTTAATTTTTTATAAAGTTGTTATTTATAATATTTAATGAAACTTCTTTTAGAAAAACTTCACATTTTAACTTCAAATAGTTTTCATAACAATGTACAAATTACTGAAACATTATTGTGGTATTAAGAATTGTCCGAAATATGTAATAAAAGCGCAATGTTACTCTACGCCGGCAGTAGTACAAACAGGTGAGTTAAATTCTTGCCCTTACAGAATTTTTGTATTTAAATATATTAATTTATATTTACAGAGAAATTATCTTTTGATGATTTGATTTTGAAACGGCAGAAGCAAGCTACTCGCAGCATTGTTGTACAAGTAAATTCTGAAAAGTCATTCCAGGAGTTATTTAACTACTGTAGTGTTTATGGGAACATAATCGGTGGTCATCATTATTGCGTGAAGCATGATGATGTACAACATTATATAATGGTGGAATATGAACATTTTGAGCAAGCAACTGAGGCCATAAATGCCTCAGCTTATAACGATGACTTAAGTGGAGTGCCAGCACGATCTCCATTTCTTTGGTTTAAAGCTTCTAGTAAAAAGGCTTTAAAAAATCAAAAAATTACAAGTCATCCCAAACCTGACTTGTCTGTTATTGATGGCAACAATATTTTGAATAGCAGCGATTTAAATGTGATATTAAGCGAGTGTCCGAACATTGAGACTCAATTGTCTGAACTATACCAGCGTACTAAATTAAATGACATCGGAATACGTTTAAGGTTTTTAGCTGCGTACCAAGTTCAGCGGGCCATATCAGGTATCTTTCCTTTGGCGAATGCTTTGCCGTTTGGCTCTTCTGTTAATGGATTCGGCAAAATGGGTTGCGATTTAGATTTAATATTACGTTTAGATCTGGATTGCAAAGGTCCTAGTCTTAAAAAGAATACGGACTCACGGCTAGTCTTCCATACCAAAGAAAATTTAACAAATGGTCGGTCACAAACGCAAAGACAAATGGAAAGCATTGGTGATATGTTACAATTATTTCTACCTGGCGTTTGCCATGTCAGACGCATATTGCAGGCCAGAGTGCCGATTATCAAGTACCATCATGAACATTTAAATTTGGAAATTGATCTGTCGATGAGCAATCTGTGAGTACAATTGTTTCTTATTTATTTTTGTTTTAAAGGAGAAGCATTAAATGTAAAGAAAAATCGATTTTTTTTCTTGTATAAAAATGTGGCACTTGCACTTAACTTGTTTATTAGATTTTAAAACTATCAAATAGCATTTCACTAGCGTAATCAGATGGTTTCATCGCAAGATTGTTGTAACATATATTGCATTGGGTTCCAATCCCACTAACAGTGTATTGTGCACATTTTTTTTGTTGTTTTAAATTTTTTCGTTATTTAAAATGTACATTTTGGCAAAAAAAAGGATATGAAAAACTCTTTAGATAAATATACTACTGTTTTTGTAGATTATTTTTGAAAGTGGCATAAGTTCATTTGAAAAAAAACAATTCCTTTATGATAGTGAAAATATTTTAACTATTTTAATTTGTAAAAACAAAAGAAAGACATTGTAATTTCAGTTGCACATACAGTGTAATGTGGTATCTTTAGTTTTTCAAGGTAATTATTTTTATACTAGTATGATAATGATGCTTTAGCAAGAAGTTTTATTGAAAAGTGTGTAATTGAATTATGGAAATGGTACGCCTAAAAACCGCTTAAAGATATTGCCTAAAATTAGAAGAGAGCTTTATTACATTTCTCTCTTTTTAACGCCTATAGGTGCGGGCTTCATCTTCTTCCTTTTTTATTGCCTGCACTAAAACCAAACTCATAACACTGCAAATAACATTAAGTAGGCCCAGTGCTAAAGCTAAGGCTACAATCCAAGCCGTTTTGCCCTCAAAAAACCAAGTGAGAGCATCAACACAACCAATGAAAAATGCATTTCCACTGACGGTATCGCGGCAAGAGGCAGGCAAAGGTTGTCGCAAATCTAAGTAATCCCAGGGACCAGTAGCACCACAGCATCCAATATTTTCTTGTATCATATTGAGAACATAGGACGAATACGAATATTCCGATGTGCTAACGAAACGTCTGATACTGACTGAAAGCAACGGTTGCAAGCTAGAATGCATGGTACTGTATTGCAGCAGAAGAGCTGCGCCCGCTGTGGCAGCTATAAAACCAAACATCTGTGCGCCTATAAACACAAACAAAGCCAGGGTATTTTCCATCAGTGCACTTAAGCAACCTAGAAATGAAACTGCCATCAAGATAATACTGATGGCAATTAAAATGTATACGCCTATGTAAAACGCTTCAGCCTCAAGTATGCGCAGCCATTCATTAAAACCCGGCTCAGCCCTTAGCCATACTGTAAGAGCAAAGAGAGATGTAGCTATCATCCACGCTAAAATATTGAAACAAAAGAGTGTGTATTTTATACAGCCTATTTGTTTTTCCAATGTGTTCTCAGCAACCATTTTATTTTTTCTTATTTCTTTAGGTGCGAGAAAGGAATGTGAAGATCTGAAAGGAAAATTATTGCAAACTAAATTAGAAATGTGGAAATTAAAAAACACATTTTTTTTAAAACATTTTACAAGTTTCTAAGACCTCTAAAAACTTTTCAAATTTAATAATATTGGTTTTTTTAATTGGTGGAAATATTAAAGATTTTTAATTTTTTTGATACTTTATTATTTTATAAAAATAAGACTTTAATGAAATTAATTTTTATGTAGACGTTCTCGCAGTTTATTTATATTTTTATACATTTTGTTTCTTGTATGGTTAAGCAAGTTAATTTTTTTTTTTTGCGTTTTCCTTGCTACTAGTGTAGAGCAATTGGAAATTTCAATGTAAGTAATTGAATGTGCAGGTTTTTTTTTTTTTTGAATTTTTGTTTAATGGGTGTAAATCCAGAGCTTTTAGCAAAAAAAAAAAACAAACTGCCAATTGCGACACCTATTGCTGGCTTATGTCATGTAATGAGCAATTCCACAACATACAATTTCTAATCGAATTGTGGACTAATGCCGCCAATTTTAATTCCGTAGTAAGCCTTCCCCTCTTCCCTTACCATTTTGTGTGGTCATTTTTATTTGCAATTTGCTATTGGAAGAGTCAATTTTTTAACTCAATTAAATGCTTTTAAAAGCTGCCTTTTTAAAATTGCATTTCATAAGAATTACTTTGATTCACTTTAGCTGATTTTCGTATTTAGGCTTATGTTATCAAGAAAAATATTGGTTGCTCTGGCAAACAAACGCCTTATCGCAATTAGCGATGATTAATACGTTACAACAAGACTGTTTTATTTAGACAACTTTTTTACTCATTATCCATAAATTTTTTTAATGTTAATTGAAAAATCGAAATTTTGTTAAAAAAAAATTTTTTTTTTTATTTGTGTTTATAACAAACATCTATTGAATTTATTAAAAGCTAATTTTCTTAATTTCGTTTTAGATTTTTTCAATACTTAGAATATTGAAAAAAATATTTTTGATATTTCATTATGGTTAACTTCTTTATGAGTTAAATATGTTTGTAGGCTTTTCAAAACCAATTTTCAAATTTACTTATGCTAAAATTTTCACCTCTTTAAGAAAACTTGTTATTTTTCTAACAGTTTTTAAAGTCAATTTTCCGTTCTTCACTTGCTGTAGTTTTTTCGTTTAAAAAGTTTCGTTCGTGATTTGTTAACCGTATTTCTATCTTAAGGTAAGAGAAACATTTAGTTATTGTAAATTAATTTGATGATGACATTGTTGGCCGCTTTCTATAGGAATTCATGCTAAAGCTTTACATTTCGATCCATCGCGATAAGATAAGATATGTAGAGCTTCTAAGAGATAAGATATAAATGGTTATTGCTAAATAAGAAAGAAAAATAAAAGCAAAAATAAAAAACAACATTTCTATTCAACATGCCTTGAACGACTTTGTTTGATGCGGCACGTTATTTCTTAATAATGTATTAGTCATTTACTCTCTTCTGTTCGCATCCGGAAGTGCGGAAGTACACACATTCTGGCACATTTTCATTCAAATAAAAGCAGCGTTACGAAATTATTCTTTACTCTCCCTGCACACAATATTTGAAAAACATTTATAAAAAAAGAGCTTTTACGTATACCTATTGGGATCATATAGATGTTGAAAGTTATACTCTCGGTATATGCAGGCACATTAGGCCGACTCACTTTATATAAAGTTGTAAAAACTTTTTTAAATAATTTCTATTGTAGTCCTCATTAGGCATCTGCTTTTGACTTAATTTAAGCTTGTCAGAATACTTAAAATGCTATCATTATCACTTTATCACCAAATAACTACTCCTAAGACTTGTTCACTTCATCTATAACATCATTAACAAAATTTAAAAAAATTAATCTCTTTTCTGTATTATCATTTACAGTTCTGGTTTTTATATGTCGGAATTGTTTTACATGTTTGGTGAATTTGATGAACGGGTACGTGTATTAACTTTCGCCATACGGCGTTGGGCTAGTGCGTGCGGCTTAACAAATCCATCGCCCGGACGTTGGATTTCAAATTTCTCTTTAACTTGTCTAGTAATATTCTTTCTGCAACAAGGCAAACAGCCAGTATTACCCTCTATAAATACTCTTATAAAATCAGCCAAGAAAGACGACATACGGTATACCGAGGACGGCATTAATTGTACCTTCGCCCGTGATCTTCATTCATTGGACTTCTGTAGTAGGAATAAAAGTAGCCCTAGTGAATTGTTGTTGCAATTCTTTGAGTTCTATTCACAATTTGATTTCCAAAATAAAGCGATTTCCTTAAATGATGGCAAAGCTATCACCAAACCCGATCATTCAGCTGTGTACATAGTAAATCCTTTGGAACAGCTGTTGAATGTAAGTAAAAATATCAGTTTGGAGGAATGTGAGCGGTTACGCGTAGAAGTACGTAATGGAGCGTGGATACTAGAGTCTGAATTGGAGAACCAATACCAGAAAGAGGAGGATAAAAGCTCAGAGCCTTGGGGCTTGCTGAACTTATTTAAAACCCCAGAGAAATCTATAATAAGACCGAATATGTTTTTTAAGCCACGCATTTTGGAAGTCAGTGATTTGTTTGATAGAAATCAGCCACCCAGCTCACCATCTGTTAATTCTACTTCGACGGATTTTAAGAACAATTTTGTGAAACAACAAGTAAACAACATCAAAGCCAATGCACGTCAGGATATAAAGCAAATGCAGCTAAACGCTACTTCGCCGTCTACTTCAAGAAAATTGGCTGCATCTTCACCCAAAGTTTCGAAAAGAAGCAGATGAGAAAATCAATTTAAGATACGCTTACAAGAGATTTCAAACTTGTAATTTGGACTGCCTGCCTCTGACTAAGCTAGTAATTACAAATATTTGTTAATTTAGTTATAAGTTTTACAAATTGAAAAATAATTAACTTAGCAAAAGAAAGATTGTATCAATTACCAGATCAAAAGTAAATAATTTACAGAAAATGTTTAATTTATTTTGCGAAAATATGTTTTTTATTGCGAAGCAGAGAAGTGTACTATAAATCGATTGGAAAATAAATCTGTTTGAGTATTTGTATTATTTTGCTTTTTATTATTATAATTACTGTGATTTACAGCCAAACTCTTTTTTAATGTAAACCTAGTACAGGCTTTCCAGGAAGTATGCTTGATTCATCAGTTCAAAATTAAGTATGCTTTCATTCTGCATAAATTTAATAAATTTTAATTGACTTTTAATACAATTTTTGCTACTCAGAAAAAATGGTGCTAGACGTCGGTGTTACGAAAATAGAACCCGAGCGACTGTGAAATGTGAATTGAAAGCAAATGTTTTCGAATTCGATATACAACGTATAAATATAACAATTTAAATAATTTTATTTCCGGCTCAAATTAAAAATCTTATGGTTTTTAAAGGATTTATGGATTTAAAAATATGAATAAAGACTACAACAATGTGTAAATATACCATTTTGAAAGCGACCGTCTTAAGCTTTCCGCTGTGAATTTGTAGAAATCACCTGAGGCCGTCAGTAGGTAAATATGTTTTTCATAACTATCCAAATTTGAATACTATGACGTTTGGAAACAGTAAATAAAATGTAAGATTTTCTTCTTAATTATATATATATATGTATATATATTTATTTTTATTTACAGTTTTAAGTTCGTCTTAAACTTACTTTTAACGAACTCAAATATACAAGAAACTTTTTTAGAATTAACATACGTCAATACTTATTACTACTAAGTCAGTTAATAGCTTTTTGTTATCGTTTTCTATTGTTAAAAACACATTACATATAAGTTTTTGAATCTTAAAAGTGTGTTAAAGTTCTTTTAAGAGTTAAAGGGATAGATTATTTTATTGAAAGGCATTCTTAGTGAAAAGGTTTCCTACAAACCCTCTATTTATATGTTTAATATCTTTCTAAGTGTTGTTAGTTATTTAATAAGTTCTTAAAAAATTCACATTTATTAATAGTTTCCTCTATATTTTAAAATATATGGTTTGTTAGACATGTGAGTAAGTTGTTCGAATACAAGAAAAAGCAGACAAAATACAACATAAAATAAGCAAAGTTTAAATGATACGTGGCTTAAAACTTTTCGAATATTTTTCAAGATTCAGACGTTCTTGGTAAAAAGCGTTTTAAATAAATTGGCGTTTTATATTCATTTCACATTTTTAGTCAAATTGCAATATTAAATTGCAGTTTTTCTTGCACTTCCATTGCAATAAAAGTAGCAGGAATGACACTTGGCTCATTATTATTATGTGTATGTATTCATTTATTACGCTTTATTACCAAATGTTCTAATTTAAAAATTGGCTGCTAATTGAAATAATTTATTAATTTTAAAAACTAAAAACATATTCACATATGAAAACGTATAATTTGATATAACTTTTGCTGTCTATTTATTTTAGTTGCTTCCTTTATTTTAAGTTAGAGCTTTCTAATCACATAATAACTAATCCTTATCTAAGACAAATTAGAAAATCAAATTTTCTTTTATTTCCAACAATTGTCCATCAATTTAATATTCATTGAGATGTATTTTACATATTAATTTTGCGCAAGATTTTTAGATTTCATTACTATAATAAAACAATTAAATTTGTGCTAAAAAATGAAAATTTTTACATAAGGAGGTTTTTGAAATTGTATTTCATTAAAATAAGGTCCATAATAGTTATAAAACCAAAAAAACTAATTGCAATGCAAGTATAACTTTATGAATTCTTTTCTATTTAAAAAAAAAATTGAATATTAACCAAAACACAGAAAATCAAAACATAAATATTTGTTGTTCTATTATAGAATTTGAAACCAAAATAATTTTTTTTCTTGGTTGTCGAGCATTATTTGATTTTCTTAAATGGTGTACTTAAAAAATTTCTCATCTGAACCACAATTTCAAGCGAAGAGCATCGACACCGTTTAAGTAATAACGAAAAAGACGTTTATCTCGTACAAACCCCAAATTTTCATATAGACGTAAAGCAGGCAAATTGCTCATTTCAGTTTCTAGAACAACTTCATCGGCTTTGTCAGCAAGCATTGCCTAGAAGGTGAAAAAATACAAACATGTATATAGAGTTGGTCAATGTTTCAACTTCTTTGGAATGTATACAATGATCATGGAAAATTTTTAAAAGAGATATTTATTACCTCTATGGCTTTTTGTACTAAGGTTGTACCAATTTTAAGTTTCCTATATTCTTTACGGACAGCCAACATCGCTATGTAGCCGCGCCTAACATTCATATGCATATCTAGTTTACATACAATTGCGCCCACATATTCATTACCATGAGCAGCCAAAAAACATAATTTGGGCCAATTATAAATAAAATAACGATAAGTGTAAATCGAGTACGGTTCAGATAACTCTGCTTGAATTAGACGCATGATATCCTGTTAAATAGAAGCAAAGTAATATTTCGTAACTTTAAAATAAAATGGATACTTACATGCATTTGCAATTCAGACTCATATTCCTTATACTCAATATGAATACTACTTAAATCCAATTCTGTAGGTCCTGCGGGTGTTTTACTTAAAGTTATGAACTCTTGATTTTGGGGTTGTTGTTTTGTCTCCTGCTGCGAAGAACTGTTTGATTCATTTTTTAAAATGTTGTTGCTACAGGAGTTACTATTACTATTGGCGAGCATGGCAGTGTTAGATTCTTGTCCGTTTTCTAAAATGTGTTTTTCCGGATGGCTTATGCCGTTTGCAGCTACTATTTCAGGGCAGTGGCTGTCGGCCAATAGTGTTTTCTTAGCAGATTTTCGATTCGATTTTTTACTTATTGACTGTTTTGCAAGAGAGGTTTCTCCATTCACAAAAGATGTGTGCTCATCAGAGTGACAATGACCATTTAAAATAGACTGTTGATGTTCCTCACTTGGAATCTTATTACTAAAAGTGTTTGTATTAGTGGAAGGGCAGGCTTTAGATTTTTGCAAGTTTTCTGTCATAAGGCCATTGACCTTGTTGCTTTTACTATTGCTACTACTTTTATTCATCAAGTTAGTGCTTTTGTCGTTGCCTATATGCAGCTGGTCCTTCAATTGATCCATAAGTCCATTTTGTCCTACCATTTCCTCTTCAGGGCGCTGTTCGACAATCGATCCTGATGTATTAAAATCACTTTTTGCACTTTTCTTTTTATTTTTAGATTTTTTCTTTGATTGGTTTTGTTGCTGTTGTTGTATTTGCACTTGGCTCCCCAAAGAGCCCGTTATCTGATCCATTGCACTTGTTTAAACTATAAGTGATTTTAAAAAACCAAATATTTGAAATATTCCTTTTTCTTTTCTTATAAAGAAAGGTTTCGTTTCACTGCTTTGTGCATCTGCTGTTTCTAAAACGAAAAGAGAATTCAATGACAGACATCGAAATACATTTTGAACATAAAAATATGTATATTTAAAAATTATTTTCTGTCTTTAGTTAACACGTACATTTAGCTGCATTAATTTATATACTTGAAATATATTTACCACAAAATTATTAAATATAAGTAAAATTTTCTCAAAAGTAAAATAAGAATATTCCTCCTAGATAAAGCACTTTTCCACAATGATTTTGCAGTGACATTTATTTTATCTATCAACATAAATGCAACCCTGCGAACATATGTGACTTAACTGATGATATTGTTGCCAAGATGAAAAAAATTTTGCAAGAAATATGTGTAACAGAAATGAGCTGCTTCAAATTTAAACCTGATATATAGATATATTTTCATTCACAATAAATAGTTGCGTCAAATGCAAGTAATTGTATTCTGTTAACAAGTGAAAAAGTGTGTTTTTGTGTGTTTAAAATTAATTGCAAATCATACGTAATTAAAGTGTTTAAAAAGTTAGCAGTTGTACAGTGAACATGTATTGGTAGACTTGTAAAGCAAAATTGTATATAACATATTTTATCAGCAGAAAAATTTATGATCGAGTTGTGATAGACCTTTTGTTGAATCAAAATAATCATTCTCAATTATTTGTTGCATATTATATATCGCGGTGCTCATACTTCCAGCGGGTAAATTTCAGAATGTCGTACTCGTACGGCCCGCTGTGCATCCCATTGTTTTTATAAATGCCGTTAGTTTTATGTATTTTCTAAAACTAACGGCAAACTAACTGCTTCCACATGTATATGTGTACACATGTGTCTATGCATTTTAAGCAATCCAAAGCAAGAAAATAAAAATAATATGCAGTGAAGCATACTCCTCTTTCCTCCCATTGCAATTTTATCAAAGATTAAGATCCTTCTACATTCTCATGTAAAAAAATTATTCGTTAAAATTATTGAGCAGAATAAAACATGCTCTACATTCGCATCAACATGTAGATGCGATGTAGATTTTTATAATATTACCTTATTGATTTTCAGCCGTCCAACTCATTCCTTTCTCATTGAATTACTCCTCTGGATGAATTCCAAACGTGAAAATACTTAAAAATGGCAAAAACTTAACTAAAAGTAAAGAAGATGCTCTATTTGATGATTACCTTCTTCTGGAAGTCAGCCTTGAATGGAATTCCAAATTTTCGTAAGCTGAACTCGTGTTTATGTTACTTTTTCTAGTCAATTTTTTGTCTTAAAATACCAGTAGATTTCTTATATATTTGCCACTAATTAAGTAACATAAAAAATTGCGATTTTTATAAGGTAGCTACCTTAGTGATTTTTAACCGTCCAACTCCTTCTTTTCTCCTTGAATTACTCCTCTGGATGAATTCCAAACGTGAAAATACTTAAAAATGGCAAAAACTTAACTAAAAGTAAAGAAGATGCTCTATTTGATGATTACCTTCTTCTGGAAGTCAGCCTTGAATGGAATTCCAAATTTTCGTAAGCTGAACTCGTGTTTATGTTACTTTTTCTAGTCAATTTTTTGTCTTAAAATACCAGTAGATTTCTTATATATTTGCCACTAATTAAGTAACATAAAAAATTGCGATTTTTATAAGGTAGCTACCTTAGTGATTTTTAACCGTCCAACTCCTTCTTTTCTCCTTGAATTACTCCTCTGGATGAATTCCAAACGTGAAAATACTTAAAAATGGCAAAAACTTAATTAAAAGTAAAGAAGATGCTCTATTTGATGATTACCTTCTTCTGGAAGTCAGCCTTGAATGGAATTCCAAATTTTCGTAAGCTGAACTCGTGTTTATGTTACTTTTTCTAGTCAATTTTTTGTCTTAAAATACCAGTAGATTTCTTATATATTTGCCACTAATTAAGTAACATAAAAAATTGCGATTTTTATAAGGTAGCTACCTTAGTGATTTTTAACCGTCCAACTCCTTCTTTTCTCCTTGAATTACTCCTCTGGATGAATTCCAAACGTGAAAATACTTAAAAATGGCAAAAACTTAACTAAAAGTAAAGAAGATGCTCTATCTGACGATTACCTTCTTCTGGAAGTCAGCCTTGAATGGAATTCCAAATTTTTCTAAGCTGAACTCGTGTTTATATTACTTTTTCTAGTCAATTTTTTGTCTTAAAATACCAGTATATTTCTTATATATTTGGCACTAATTAAGTAACATAAAAAATTGCGATTTTTATAAGGTAGCTACCTTAGTGATTTTTAACCGTCCAACTCCTTCTTTTCTCCTTGAATTACTCCTCTGGATGAATTCCAAACGTGAAAATACTTAAAAATGGCAAAAACTTAACTAAAAGTAAAGAAGATGCTCTATCTGATGATTACCTTCTTCTGGAAGTCAGCCTGGAATGGAATTCCAAATTTTTCTAAGCTGAACTCGTGTTTATATTACTTTTTCTAGTCAATTTTTTGTCTTAAAATACCAGTATATTTCTTATATATTTGGCACTAATTAAGTAACATAAAAAATTGCGATTTTTATAAGGTAGCTACCTTAGTGATTTTTAACCGTCCAACTCCTTCTTTTCTCCTTGAATTACTCCTCTGGATGAATTCCAAACGTGAAAATACTTAAAAATGGCAAAAACTTAACTAGAAGTAAAGAAGATGCTCTATCTGATGATTACCTTCTTCTGGAAGTCAGCCTTGAATGGAATTCCAAATTTTTCTAAGCTGAACTCGTGTTTATATTACTTTTTCTAGTCAATTTTTTGTCTTAAAATACCAGTATATTTCTTATATATTTGGCACTAATTAAGTAACATAAAAAATTGCGATTTTTATAAGGTAGCTACCTTAGTGATTTTTAACCGTCCAACTCCTTCTTTTCTCCTTGAATTACTCCTCTGGATGAATTCCAAACGTGAAAATACTTAAAAATGGCAAAAACTTAACTAAAAGTAAAGAAGATGCTCTATCTGATGATTACCTTCTTCTGGAAGTCAGCCTGGAATGGAATTCCAAATTTTTCTAAGCTGAACTCGTGTTTATATTACTTTTTCTAGTCAATTTTTTGTCTTAAAATACCAGTATATTTCTTATATATTTGGCACTAATTAAGTAACATAAAAAATTGCGATTTTTATAAGGTAGCTACCTTAGTGATTTTTAACCGTCCAACTCCTTCTTTTCTCCTTGAATTACTCCTCTGGATGAATTCCAAACGTGAAAATACTTAAAAATGGCAAAAACTTAACTAAAAGTAAAGAAGATGCTCTATCTGATGATTACCTTCTTCTGGAAGTCAGCCTGGAATGGAATTCCAAATTTTTCTAAGCTGAACTCGTGTTTATATTACTTTTTCTAGTCAATTTTTTGTCTTAAAATACCAGTATATTTCTTATATATTTGGCACTAATTAAGTAACATAAAAAATTGCGATTTTTATAAGGTAGCTACCTTAGTGATTTTTAACCGTCCAACTCCTTCTTTTCTCCTTGAATTACTCCTCTGGATGAATTCCAAACGTGAAAATACTTAAAAATGGCAAAAACTTAACTAAAAGTAAAGAAGATGCTCTATCTGATGATTACCTTCTTCTGGAAGTCAGCCTTGAATGGAATTCCAAATTTTTCTAAGCTGAACTCGTGTTTATATTACTTTTTCTAGTCAATTTTTTGTCTTAAAATACCAGTATATTTCTTATATATTTGGCACTAATTAAGTAACATAAAAAATTGCGATTTTTATAAGGTAGCTACCTTAGTGATTTTTAACCGTCCAACTCCTTCTTTTCTCCTTGAATTACTCCTCTGGATGAATTCCAAACGTGAAAATACTTAAAAATGGCAAAAACTTAACTAAAAGTAAAGAAGATGCTCTATCTGATGATTACCTTCTTCTGGAAGTCAGCCTTGAATGGAATTCCAAATTTTTCTAAGCTGAACTCGTGTTTATATTACTTTTTCTAGTCAATTTTTTGTCTTAAAATACCAGTATATTTCTTATATATTTGGCACTAATTAAGTAACATAAAAAATTGCGATTTTTATAAGGTAGCTACCTTAGTGATTTTTAACCGTCCAACTCCTTCTTTTCTCCTTGAATTACTCCTCTGGATGAATTCCAAACGTGAAAATACTTAAAAATGGCAAAAACTTAACTAAAAGTAAAGAAGATGCTCTATCTGATGATTACCTTCTTCTGGAAGTCAGCCTGGAATGGAATTCCAAATTTTTCTAAGCTGAACTCGTGTTTATATTACTTTTTCTAGTCAATTTTTTGTCTTAAAATACCAGTATATTTCTTATATATTTGGCACTAATTAAGTAACATAAAAAATTGCGATTTTTATAAGGTAGCTACCTTAGTGATTTTTAACCGTCCAACTCCTTCTTTTCTCCTTGAATTACTCCTCTGGATGAATTCCAAACGTGAAAATACTTAAAAATGGCAAAAACTTAACTAAAAGTAAAGAAGATGCTCTATCTGACGATTACCTTCTTCTGGAAGTCAGCCTTGAATGGAATTCCAAATTTTTCTAAGCTGAACTCGTGTTTATATTACTTTTTCTAGTCAATTTTTTGTCTTAAAATACCAGTATATTTCTTATATATTTGGCACTAATTAAGTAACATAAAAAATTGCGATTTTTATAAGGTAGCTACCTTAGTGATTTTTAACCGTCCAACTCCTTCTTTTCTCCTTGAATTACTCCTCTGGATGAATTCCAAACGTGAAAATACTTAAAAATGGCAAAAACTTAACTAAAAGTAAAGAAGATGCTCTATTTGATGATTACCTTCTTCTGGAAGTCAGCCTTGAATGGAATTCCAAATTTTCGTAAGCTGAACTCGTGTTTATGTTACTTTTTCTAGTCAATTTTTTGTCTTAAAATACCAGTATATTTCTTATATATTTGGCACTAATTAAGTAACATAAAAAATTGCGATTTTTATAAGGTAGCTACCTTAGTGATTTTTAACCGTCCAACTCCTTCTTTTCTCCTTGAATTACTCCTCTGGATGAATTCCAAACGTGAAAATACTTAAAAATGGCAAAAACTTAACTAAAAGTAAAGAAGATGCTCTATTTGATGATTACCTTCTTCTGGAAGTCAGCCTTGAATGGAATTCCAAATTTTTCTAAGCTGAACTCGTGTTTATATTACTTTTTCTAGTCAATTTTTTGTCTTAAAATACCAGTATATTTCTTATATATTTGGCACTAATTAAGTAACATAAAAAATTGCGATTTTTATAAGGTAGCTACCTTAGTGATTTTTAACCGTCCAACTCCTTCTTTTCTCCTTGAATTACTCCTCTGGATGAATTCCAAACGTGAAAATACTTAAAAATGGCAAAAACTTAACTAGAAGTAAAGAAGATGCTCTATCTGATGATTACCTTCTTCTGGAAGTCAGCCTTGAATGGAATTCCAAATTTTTCTAAGCTGAACTCGTGTTTATATTACTTTTTCTAGTCAATTTTTTGTCTTAAAATACCAGTATATTTCTTATATATTTGGCACTAATTAAGTAACATAAAAAATTGCGATTTTTATAAGGTAGCTACCTTAGTGATTTTTAACCGTCCAACTCATTCCTTTCTCATTGAATTACTCCTCTGGATGAATTCCAAACGTGAAAATACTTAAAAATGGCAAAAACTTAACTAAAAGTAAAGAAGATGCTCTATTTGATGATTACCTTCTTCTGGAAGTCAGCCTTGAATGGAATTCCAAATTTTTCTAAGCTGAACTCGTGTTTATATTACTTTTTCTAGTCAATTTTTTGTCTTAAAATACCAGTATATTTCTTATATATTTGGCACTAATTAAGTAACATAAAAAATTGCGATTTTTATAAGGTAGCTACCTTAGTGATTTTTAACCGTCCAACTCCTTCTTTTCTCCTTGAATTACTCCTCTGGATGAATTCCAAACGTGAAAATACTTAAAAATGGCAAAAACTTAACTAAAAGTAAAGAAGATGCTCTATTTGATGATTACCTTCTTCTGGAAGTCAGCCTTGAATGGAATTCCAAATTTTTCTAAGCTGAACTCGTGTTTATATTACTTTTTCTAGTCAATTTTTTGTCTTAAAATACCAGTATATTTCTTATATATTTGGCACTAATTAAGTAACATAAAAAATTGCGATTTTTATAAGGTAGCTACCTTAGTGATTTTTAACCGTCCAACTCCTTCTTTTCTCCTTGAATTACTCCTCTGGATGAATTCCAAACGTGAAAATACTTAAAAATGGCAAAAACTTAACTAAAAGTAAAGAAGATGCTCTATTTGATGATTACCTTCTTCTGGAAGTCAGCCTTGAATGGAATTCCAAATTTTTCTAAGCTGAACTCGTGTTTATATTACTTTTTCTAGTCAATTTTTTGTCTTAAAATACCAGTATATTTCTTATATATTTGGCACTAATTAAGTAACATAAAAAATTGCGATTTTTATAAGGTAGCTACCTTAGTGATTTTTAACCGTCCAACTCCTTCTTTTCTCCTTGAATTACTCCTCTGGATGAATTCCAAACGTGAAAATACTTAAAAATGGCAAAAACTTAACTAAAAGTAAAGAAGATGCTCTATTTGATGATTACCTTCTTCTGGAAGTCAGCCTTGAATGGAATTCCAAATTTTTCTAAGCTGAACTCGTGTTTACTTTTTCTAGTCAATTTTTTGTCTTAAAATACCAGTATATTTCTTATATATTTGGCACTAATTAAGTAACATAAAAAATTGCGATTTTTATAAGGTAGCTACCTTAGTGATTTTTAACCGTCCAACTCCTTCTTTTCTCCTTGAATTACTCCTCTGGATGAATTCCAAACGTGAAAATACTTAAAAATGGCAAAAACTTAACTAAAAGTAAAGAAGATGCTCTATTTGATGATTACCTTCTTCTGGAAGTCAGCCTTGAATGGAATTCCAAATTTTTCTAAGCTGAACTCGTGTTTATATTACTTTTTCTAGTCAATTTTTTGTCTTAAAATACCAGTATATTTCTTATATATTTGGCACTAATTAAGTAACATAAAAAATTGCGATTTTTATAAGGTAGCTACCTTAGTGATTTTTAACCGTCCAACTCCTTCTTTTCTCCTTGAATTACTCCTCTGGATGAATTCCAAACGTGAAAATACTTAAAAATGGCAAAAACTTAACTAGAAGTAAAGAAGATGCTCTATTTGATGATTACCTTCTTCTGGAAGTCAGCCTTGAATGGAATTCCAAATTTTTCTAAGCTGAACTCGTGTTTATATTACTTTTTCTAGTCAATTTTTTGTCTTAAAATACCAGTATATTTCTTATATATTTGGCACTAATTAAGTAACATAAAAAATTGCGATTTTTATAAGGTAGCTACCTTAGTGATTTTTAACCGTCCAACTACTTCTTTTCTCCTTGAATTACTCCTCTGGATGAATTCCAAACGTGAAAATACTTAAAAATGGCAAAAACTTAACTAAAAGTAAAGAAGATGCTCTATTTGATGATTACCTTCTTCTGGAAGTCAGCCTTGAATGGAATTCCAAATTTTTCTAAGCTGAACTCGTGTTTATATTACTTTTTCTAGTCAATTTTTTGTCTTAAAATACCAGTATATTTCTTATATATTTGGCACTAATTAAGTAACATAAAAAATTGCGATTTTTATAAGGTAGCTACCTTAGTGATTTTTAACCGTCCAACTCCTTCTTTTCTCCTTGAATTACTCCTCTGGATGAATTCCAAACGTGAAAATACTTAAAAATGGCAAAAACTTAACTAAAAGTAAAGAAGATGCTCTATTTGATGATTACCTTCTTCTGGAAGTCTCTGAAATAGATACACTGCACCCTAATTTGACGGTTTCCATTAGTAATGTGGCACTGGAAAGTGTACTGAAGAGTTAAAAATGTATTTTCACGATATTGTTGATATTATTATAATTCTCGTACAATTCTACAGAGTGTGTTTAATAGTAAATTCTGTTTTAGTTTAATCGTTTGTAATGGATGCGGTAAATAGGAAACAAATATATGTTTTTAAAAGTATGTTTTCCGGTACGGGAAATTGCATTGTCTTCAAGGACGAGGTGTCAGGGGATATGACAGAAACGTTTTTTAAAACGTTTATGTTCGTGATCGATAAAGTCAAAAAGTATTAGGCCGATTAAGAACAAATTTTATATGCATGCTCTATGGGCAGTGGAGAGCATTTCTCTCTAGTTTGAAGTTCGTCCGATAGATGGCGTAATATTTTGGTTTTTTTTGGGTTTTTTGTTTAAAATTTTGTTTTGTTTTCTGGTCAGAAATTTCGCCTAGATTTTACAATGGAACCTAAAACGTTATTCTCCTTGTTCAAATTGTTTATTTAAAGTAATTTGTATGGGCAGGCCATGAATTTGCAAACAATACACACATACATACATACATACACGTATTCATATACACATTGACTAGAAGCGAAATTTCCAAAATCTTATTAATTCTAAACGTCCACTTGAATTACCAGCTTTGCGACATTCAATCTGTATTTGTTTTCATTTGTGGGCACAATTTCTTTCTGATTTTGGTTGCTGCTGCTGTTTGCGAATGTAAACATTTTGTTTATCCTGCTTATCCGTATTCCAAATATGTTGTAGCTTTTCAATTTAGTTTACTTAGCAGATTGCAAATGAAGTATTAAGTTTATTAAGGATTCGGTATAGATGGTGATGCTAAAAGCAGTTCCTTCAAATAATTTGCAGTACTTGGACTGGAGGCCACGTAGTACGAGAATATTTGAGAACGTGTTGAATTTAAAGTTGGAGTGTTTTGCTGTTGGCTGTTGGCTGTTTTTTGTTTTTTTTTTTTTTGTTTTTGTTGGTGGTATATCTATAGTCAATTCATTGATGCTAAGAAGATTTGTAATCATTATCCTAATAAACAATTCAAGTTTAATTTTCTGTTTGCCTGCCTGCCTGCCTGCCTGCCTGCCGCTCAGCCTCCTCGGCTGAAATTACGAATCTAAATAAGAAATTGTGCAAATAAAAGTTTATTGATATTGAAGAAGATGGTGTTTGGGAAAAATATTCAATTTTACTGCGTTTTCTTATATGTATGTGTGTACGTATGTTGCAGAGGCTGGGCAGAGGCAGAGGCAGAGGGTGGTTAGAATTGTAAAATTCGAAATGCAAGTCATAAGTTTTTGCTATTATCGAATTAAAAATGCAGAAAACAGTTGAAATAAGAGTTGAATTATTCGGCTACTGGAAAACGAATGTGTAATTTGTTAAAATTTATTTCAGTTGCTTATCTTTTATTTTAAATAATTAAAGAATAATATTTTAAAAAATTTAAAAAAAAAATGCAATCTGTATATATATAAAAATGACGTGTATGTTCGTGATCGATAAACTCAAAAGCTAGTGGACCGATTTTGAACAAATTTCATATGCATCCTCTATAGGCCGTGAGTAGAGTTTCTGTGTAGATTGCTGTTAGGCCGGCAGATGGTGCAATATATATATTTTTTGTGTTTTGCCCGATAGAGATTAGCGCGAAAGAGTTGACTATTTAATCGGTGTGTTTCGGATCATACCGAAACTATTTTGCCTATTTCTCAATTTGGGTGATAAGCCTATACTCTGTTTCACTGAAAGCATTGAAAGCAATACCAGATCATACCTAAACTATTTTCCCTATTGCTCTATTTTGGGCGATAAGCCTATGCTCTGTTTCGCTGAAAGCATTGATAGCAATACCATATTATAGTTAAACTATTTTCCCTATTTCTCTATTTGCGCAATAAGCCTATGCTCTTTTTCGCTGAAAGCATTGGGTGTTTAATCGGTGTGTAGCGGGGTTAATTAGACCAATACCGGATCATACCTAAACTGTTTTCCCTATTTCTCAATTTGGGCGATAAGCCTATGCTCTGTTTCACTGAAAGCATTGATAGCAATACCAGATCATACCTAAACTATTTTCCCTATTTGGGCGATAAGCCTGCTTTTCACTGAAAGCATTGGGTGCTTAATCGGTGTGTAGCGGCGGCCCAATAGCTGAAAAAAAAAAATTTTATTAAAAAAGTAAATAAATATCTCTAATTTGTAATCTCTGCTTGAGCGATAAGCCTATGCTGTGTTTCGCTGAAGGCGTTGGGTCCTTATTCAGCGTGTGATGGGGCTAATTAAATCCACTGAGTTTGACTTTCTCCGCGAGGCAGTTCAAAATAAAAGAAAAATTTGTGAGTACCAATGTGGAGCGGCCCCAGCTGGTTACAAAATAAAAAACAAAATTCACGAAAAAAAAACCAAAAAGGGCCATTTAGTGGAAAATGTGGATCCGAAAAAAAGGAAAATAATTTAAAACTAATTTTGAAAATTTAATTTTTTTTTCTTTATTTATTTAAACTATTTTTACGTGTTTGATTGCAAATACTTAGAAGAAGATGAGAAGTATTATAAATAAATGCATTGTGCTGGTATCTGTTGCTCATGCCAGGATTATACTATAGATTGGAAAATGCTGGGCAATTGCTGTCGCCACATTGCTGCCATGAAAGCCAATTCTTTATACAATTTGCATGCACACTTTTCTGAATTTATTTATTTTTTTTTTATTGCTTAATTGCCACAAATTTGTGAATTTTATGTAACCGGGAGTCATTCATTCATTTTATTATTTGGTAGGATGATTGTTTATGTGTACGGGGTTGAACTTGGCTCCGCCTGTTTAAATTTTGATATATTTTTTAACTTTTATTGCTGTGATGCTGACAAAAGTCGCGTGTGAATATTTAGATTTTGCTAAAGTGATTTATGTCACAAAAAAAAGGGGGAGGTTTTGCTTTAGAAATATTGTACATATTTTACACTTGATGATAGAAAACAATTGAGATGTTTTTAAAGAACACCAGCTAAAGTAAAATTGTGTGTGTGGTATGGTTTTTATTTAAATTGTCTCTTTGATTTTCCACGATAGATATGGATGGGTGTTGAATTGTTGATGTAAATGCGGCGAAGGCAACACGCGACCGAATGGTTAAAATTGTTAAAATAACAAATTCATCTCAGCGACCAGTAAGGGTATGAATGCTTTCAAAAGCCCACTTCTTTCAATTGGTAATTTCATTAAGAAAAAACTGAAATTTATTAAATCGGAGTTAGCAAGAGCTGCGGAAGGTTAATTAGTGTTCTCTGAAAAAAAAAAACCAAGAAAATAGTATCGTTGGCACCTGCCTTTATTGCCATTTGCTGGGATAAAACGTTAAGAAATTTCGTTTGGTGTTTTGCTTGTACATCGCAATCATAAGCTTTATAGATTATATATTAAAATCAAGGACATGCAGGATTACTCTAATTTCTCTTGTCGTGTTTGCTTTGTAAGGCCTGAGAACAGATACGTTGTCTTACCACCGTGGCAAATGTAAATATTTAATTTTGTGGCAGTGCATTCAAAATGGGATTAGTTGCGCCTTGGCCACATGTGCTCTCACTGTCGCATAATAAAAGGAACTTATTGGCGTACATATTAGATGAAGTTTGGATATTTTGTTTTGTGTTTTTTCTTGTTTTTTTTTTTTGTTTTTTTGTGTGTAATCAATGACAAATAATCGTAACCCGCAAAATTCGTTGCGGTCTGTAAAATGAAATGCATCACGCCGGAACAAGTGTACGTAATGCTTAAAGGATATGAAAGGAGTCGTAAGATATGCCAGGCTGTACAAATATTCATGTACGAGCTTATAATAAAAATTAGTTCAGCTTAAATTAATATCGCAAAGTTATATAAATGACATACAGAATACAGCCACAAAGGAAATTTTAGTTTCTTTCCAACAACTTTACGTAGAATTTGTAATATTCAGTAAATAAATATATTTTTGAGGAATTTTTTAAATACCACAAGTGTTTTTGTAATTAAAAATTAAAAAATTCAGGGAGCAGCTTATTTTGCCTGATCTTACGAAATTGATTTTTCCTTCAGTAGAAATGATCACAAATATATGTAGCAATGCAAAGACAATAAATCCAAATATGTGAATTGAAAACTTTCAAAAGCTTCAAACCGGGTCTAAATTCATTAAATCCGGCCTTTGGCTTCTGCTATTTATTGTTATATGCTCTGAAGGATCTGTTGTTATATATTTAATGTGTTTGAAATGGTTCTAATGTAAAAGGGGATTTGCAATGTGTGCAAAAATATTATGTAAATAAAATAGCCTTTATATAGCAATATAGAACCGATGCCTGCTTTTACGCGACCTTCTTTTTTTATTACTCGAGAGGCACAAGACATAAGTTTTGAAAACGCGTAGCGCAGCTTATCTCACTTTTCTCTGTGTTTATGCATTGATTTTTTATAGATTTAGTAATGCATATAGAAATAAATAAAAATATTTAAATATTTTTTTCTGCTTAAAAACAAGATTGTAGGTTTTATTTCAGCAACTGGTCTTAATTCTCCATTTATGTTTGTTCATTTATGCTCTATAATGTAAATTGTTTTTACAATTGTTGTTGTAGGTGCTTAACCAAGGCTTCTTCCCATCGCAATAGCCACTTCTTCCAGCCACTTCAAGCGTCTTCATACATCCAGTTTCCGTTTCAAACTAATTCAATTTTCTTTTATCTGCAGCCATTATTTTCTACTCTTAAGCTGTTTTACTGATTTAACCACGGCAGCTTGTATTAAGAAGTAAATTCAGGCTTCATAACACGTAATTATGCTTAAAATAATTCAACTTAAATGGAGCTCTCATTTTTACATGCAAATATTTAATTATAACTTAAACTCAAAAAAAAAAAATCCTTGCCTCATATTTACCTCGTATAAGCAGGATAAGGTGTACCTGCAATTATATTTGCTTCTCTGGAACAGCCATTCACTAAGTGGAATGTGATAATTTGTTTGAGGTTAAAATAAAACCATGCTTTCTATGTGTTTGTAAAAAGTGTGCAAATCTATTGCGGTAATGCTATAAAGCTTTCTGGTTGTGGCTAAGTTCCGTCCCTTGGAGGTAGACAGGTATCAAATATGTGAACTGCATCCTAGTACACTACGTCACTAACCTCTAGCCTGCAATCTGATGGCATAATATATACTATCCTCCCATTTTGTTTTGTTCTTCATATACACAAGTACGTTTCAGGTTAAATCGTTCACCAGCCGATAATATATAAGCTGGAAATTTAATAACTCTCTACTATTTTTCTCTGCATAAAAAAAATTTATTTGCTTAAAATTCTTTTATAAACGTACTTGCTGCAGTTCTCTAATTTTAATTGATAAAAATTAGAAATGTATTATATTCAAAAAAAAAAGAAGAGAAAAGAAAAGGAAAAAGGAATTAAGTTTGTTTCCCTGGGGAATCCCCTTTAACTTTGTAAAAAATTCTTCACATATCGCAAACAAATATTTTTACTTCAACTATGGACTCATTTGTTTGGACTCACTGTTTTTTTCTCTATATTTTAAAATATATATAATTTTGTTTGGGAAATGTACAACTACATATATTGATTTTCTTTACTTGCATATCAGTGTCCACTTTAAGTGCAGTTACCTTATCAATTACCACTGTGCAATGAAATTACCACTGTGCATTGTACTAAACACAATTTAAAAATATTTCTTATTAATTATGTATATTTTCTAGTCAGTGAATTTTTCTTATTTTTAATAAAAAGTTTTGATTTAAAAAATTTTTTATGAAATATAAATTCGTCAATTTATTGTTCGCTTTAAATAAAAAATTGTTCTGACAGTTTTCTTTAGGGGTTGGACAACATATTCCTGTGCAAGGACGGCTAAATAAAATTACATTTTAAGTAACCGCAGCAAATGAAATTTTCGACCAGTTCTATCTACTGTAGCAAATTACAATGGACGTGTAACGTGTACGGTATGGGATTTTAATCAGATAAAGTGATTCACAGCAATGTTGAAATAAATAGCACAATGGAAGCTAAATATGTGACCTCAAATCATACTACTCAATATATTATTATTTAAATTAAATTAATTGGCAACACCTACTGGGATTATACAGTGTAACACATACAAATATTTAGCATGCTTATACTTTTATTCTGATATGGAAAAAAGCTCACACGTTCGACTTAATGTGACATTTGTCTGCTCACTAAACAATGAAAAAAAAAACAGATTTGGCAAGCTAATTTTTTCTACAGCCAAACTTCTTCGAATATGATAATAATCATGTCGTGAAAGCCCAGCTAAAAGTTAAAAGCTTTCTCGGCTTTTTTCAATATTCTACAATTTAAAACTTTCCCCTTTTTTGTAAAATTTCTTCCCTAAAAATATATGTATATACATATATATTTTTTTGTTAAAAATATAGTTTTTTTATATATACGAATATGGAAAATGCAACAACCAATAATTTTAAATGCTTTATTAACAAAGTATTTATCTGTTTGGTTAATGCAATAAAAAAGCGTAAAGTTTACTGCATTAAAGCATCCCAATTTTTTTTTTTTTTTTTTTTTTTTGCTGTTCTTTTTTGGGAAAGTCTTGTTAAAAGTTTAAGCACAATCATTGCAAGGAATCCGCCATAAAATTTTTTATGAAAATAATAAAAAAAAAAATGTGTCGCCACCAACACAACTGCAAGAGCTTTAAGCGTGATTCTTGGCTGCTCACAAGAAAACCAACAAAAAAAAAACTTTATTCACAGCTTCAATTACAGCTCACCCTACTCGAATTGAGTTGATAATGGTTTCTTTGCACAAAAAATTCTTTCCTTGCGTGATTCATGGAAAAAAACGTGAGCTTTTTAATAAATACGATCAACTCTCTAAAGCTTTAAAGTAAACCTCATTGTTTTATAATTGAATTTTCGATAAAAGCTTACACATCTCGCATCTCAAGTTGTAAATGTGAAATTCTTTCACTAGTTCCATAAAAAAAAGCAAACATGGCTTCACAAATTCGAATTGATGGGTGGAAAAAATGGAGCTTTTTAAAAAGTACAATCAGCTCTGTAAAGCTTCAAAGTAAACCTCATTGTTTTATAATTGGATTTGCGATAAAAGCTTACACATCTGGCACTTCAAGTTGTAAATGAGAAATTCTTTCACTAGTTCCATAAAAAAAAGCAAACATGGCTTCACAAATTCGAATTGAGGGGTGGAAAATTCGATTTGATGGGTGGGAAAGCTTTCAAAGACTTATGGTGATTATTATTAGATACGGCCTAATAGATTCTTTGACCTTGAAAAAAGCTTTCCCTAAAAGCACCCTTGTTTTTTTTTTACTTTGGAGAAATTTTCTTATCACTTGAATAAATCTTTGAGCTTTTGAAAGCTTTTTTTTCAGAGTTTCAAGCTAAGACCGTAAAGGTGGATTCCTTTAATGTTCTCTATACTAATAATGTAATGCAATGATTGTTAATCGTAAGTAATCGGCTGACTAAAATTATGGGCCTCCCACGGAGAGGGTCACATTTAGGTGAATGAATTGAACACACTATTTTAAAGATGCATTGGCCGAGTGTTATTAGCAGTAGTAGTTTAAAACAGCATTTGGGCTGGCACAAATGGGCAAACAGACGGCAGTAACAACAACTACAAATAAACGAAAAACGGCAAAAACATGATGACGATGATGAGCCCAGTCATACAGCCAGTGTGTGCTGAAATCGAATCAAATGAGTGTATACTTGTTGTTAAATAGCTGGGCGGAACAAGATGAGATGATGGGCAATTATCTGCGGGAGGTCTGGCATTGGAGAGCTATAATGAAATGCTGCAAATATGGGTTACAAAATACATATCGATACATGCTGACGTATAACGACAAGCATTTATACACATGTGCTCATATTAGAGGATTGCAAAAAATCCTAAGCTGGCGCTCTTGCAGTCACCGTTGTTGTTGTTGGTCCTTTACGGCGCTGCGAAATTTTGTAAAGTCGCGTTTGCTTTTTCTAAAAAGGTGCAAATTCGATTCAAACAAGTGCCAGCAATTGTAACAAACATGTTGCCATTTGGACGGACTACACAAAGAAGAGAAAATACTCAAAGGCTATTAAAGCGCTGGCCTAAAGCTTCTGTGGAGTCGAACGAAACATTAAGTTGATGTGAGGCTTTTACGAGTATTTTGGTTTTATTTTGACATGTTGTTTTTTTCGTGGCTCTGTCGCTGTTCTTGCTGTTCTTGCTGTTGTAGTCTTTTGTAAGCTTTATTTAAAAAGAAGGCGCCAGGCTTAGACTGAACAAATGAATTAGGGCGTTTTTAAACTCTTTTTTTTTATTGCACGTCGCGAAACAACATACACTGCAACACGAAGCATAATTATTGTGAAAAACTTTATAATAAATGAAGCGTTTCATGTTCAATTTTCAAACAAAATCACACTGCCAATTAGAGATGAGCTGCTGAATAACTCTATACTCACGTGAAGGCATTTCTCCGCCAGAGCAAAAGAAAATATTTGCCAAATAAAACCTTATGATGATACAAAAGGCACAAGCATGGAATTTTTGAGGCAACATATTCTTCAATGGAATTGCAAGTGTAGGAAAAAGTAGTGGGCTTTCGGGCAAAAGCTTTACTTTGTTTCATATTATAAAAAAATAATGGATTTTTTTTTTTTTTTTTATATCTAAAGAATTATCTGCTATTGTCAAGTGACTTGTGTTTTTTCACACAAAATTGCGCTACCAGTGATGGTACCGCCATTATAACAAAGGGATAGTGATAGCAAATTTTTGCAGCAGTGCTTACCTTCTGCTCATGCAAAGCATTGTGCAATTCTAAGAAAGGGGTCGTCATAGACAGGACAGAGTTGTTTTTTTTTTTGCATCAATTTCCAGGCGTTGGTAAACTGTGGTTTGTCAATGGCAATTGTTTTCTTAAATATTGCCAGAACAATGAACTCTAGAGCTTTCAAAGCTTTTCAGAAAAAATCATAAGAATTTCTTTTTTTATTTTCTAACTGCCAAGAAGTAGCGATCGTACTCATAGTCATAGTATTGATGATGGACTCAAGGATTTATGCTCCTTCAAATACGTGTGTGGAAATGATTCACGCCATTAATACCCATCTCCGATATTAACAATGGAACGAAATTGTAGTAAAATCAAATGGCCGATTTTCTATGAGCAATAGAACTTCAAAGCCTTTTAAGCATTGATTTAAAATTTTCTTATTGATCAAATATTTACAACGCCGCAGTTGTTGTTGTATGTGTTTAGTACGATTGAGATAAAGATATTTGAAATTATAAATAGTAGAATTCAATCATTCAATCATGCTGCGGCAAAGACCACCAAAACAGCAACGGTCGCTAAAGACAATATATATGTATTTACTATTATTAATATATGTATGTATATAAGAAAATAAAATTTCCTGATAAAGCCTTTTTATTATTTTTTTTTTTTTTTTTTTGTAAAGATATTTTGGCATAATTTAGAAAATGATGGTTGATTGATGGTCGCCAGGTTAGGCATCGTGATTGCATTACTGAGAATAAAGTTTTCATATTTAAATTAAGAAACGGAACTCGAATCGCACGATTTGTGTTGGTTTTTGTTGTTGTTGTTGGTGGCTTGCTGTAAGTTTCGCACTTTATTCATATCATTGCGAAATTTGGCTTAAAGTAATAACACTATAATAATAATAATAATAATATAGTATAATCTCGATAGTCAGGAAAAATAAAAACCAAGTGGTTTCCGAAATAACAAAATTACCGAATTTCCGAAAGAAGAGGAAAATTAAAGTAGTATATCAGTATATATATATATATACAAACAGTTGCGGTCAAAATAATAGCAGCGCACCCAACATTCAACTTTAGTTGTAATTATTTTTTAAGGCGCACTTATTTTTAATTTCACCGGTATATTAACCCTTATGAAAGAGAAAATAATTGAAATATAAAAATTAAAATAAATAAAATAAAAAATAAAATAAAAATATAAAATAATTAAAATTTTTTTGCCTGTGAGTGCAAAACAAAATATGAAAATATTTTGGTAAATTTTAATTTAAATTAAAATTAAATTAATTAAATTAAATTAATTAAAATTTTTTTGCCTGTGAGTGCAAAACAAAATATGAAAATAATTTGGTAAATTTAAATTTAAATTAAAATTAAATTAATTAAATTAAATTAATTAAAATTTTTTTGCCTGTGAGTGCAAAACAAAATATGAAAATATTTTGGTAAATTTTAATTTAAATTAAAATTAAATTAATTAAATTAAATTAATTAAAATTTTTTTGCCTGTGAGTGCAAAACAAAATATGAAAATATTTTAGTAAATTTTAATTTACGTATGAGTAAGAATAATTAATTTTTATAAAATTATTATATTAATTTTTCACAAATAGTTGGATATTTCCATCTGTCCAAGTTTAGTATCGTTTTGCTTATTATATGCCGCATCTGTAAGCCCCTCTAGTTTTAAAATACCCCCCGCCGGAAGTTCCTGCTCTTCACAATATTTTATAAAGGTATTACAAACAGATATGGCTTGAGAATGTTGTGTTTTTGTAATATTATCACAATATTCCTCAATAAAGGATTCAACCTCACACAACTTCTTCAGCCTCATCATCATTCAACCAATCATTTACCTCAATAGAATTCACAATGTCAGTTGCAAAATCACATAGTAAATCACTTACTACGGCGGAATCCCTGCTTGTCAGTCGTGCTAGAGGACCTTCATCCTCTGTGCCCCATTCGTCTTCATAGAGAATTTTATTAAAGCACTTTTTAGGAATATTTGTTCCAACTTTATCCCAAACATTGCAAATCGAAAAGGTTACGTTCTTTAATGTAAAAGTTTTGAGAGCATCCACGAGATGTTCTAAATTTGATAAAATATCTGGCAAAAAACTTTTACGTTAATTAATTTTTATTGCAAAAGCGAAAGAAAGAAGTGCTTTCCGAACTATTGAGTTAGAAGAAAAGAATGATGTCCGGATTATAAAGTGTTTAATGTCAGCAAATTAAGTGTTCACTTTATAGCGTTGTACGGATTTTTAGATGCCCGCAATATCGAGATTATACTGTAATAATAATGAAAAAAATAATATTATGAGAATTAGTTATTAACTCGAAATAAATAGAGATTAGAAGCCACCACTCGAAGAGGAGAGGGGAAGTACGTGAAAATCAGCAAAGAGGATTTAGCATTGTATGGGCAAGCGAATAAGTGCTTGTACGTGATTTTAATTATTTACAAATAACTTGCAATAAAATCGAACTACATATATATGTGTATGTATGTATATAATTGGCAAAAACCATTCTGTATTCTGTCTGTATTCTTATATTATAGTTTTGTGTATATTTCAAAACGAGTTATCGTAATTCATAATTTTCTTGAAAATTATCATATCCCGACTGAAAGTAAGAAAAGTATAAAAGGCTAAAAAATTAAAAAAACACGACTAGATATTCACTAATTTTCAATCAGTCCTCGGTTCTCCTGCAGATGAAGAAATTATGTGTATGCGGACAAAAGGTTGGGCTCCCCTAAATTAATTGGCTTCTGAATGCTTAAGAATAGTCAGCTGCCTATTAACATTTACTAGCAAACATATGTGGATGAAACTATATATCTATGCGTATAGACTCTACTTGTCCGTTCTTCTGCGGCAATATTTTAACGGTAAAGTATAACAACTATTTTGAATATCTAATAAGTAACCACTTGGCTCTGCGTCTTATCACTTTCTCCTCATTAGGGCGTAATGCACAGTGAGAGTAGAGATCATAACCGAATTACTGGTCTAAGAAAAGAAAATTAGGAAAATAAATTTAAATTTATGATAATTTGCATTTAATTTAAAGCGATTTTTATTTGATTTGAAAAGGACTTGTAACTCGTATACTTTCTAGAATTTATCAGCCTTTCCAACTTGAGTTAATATTCAGCGCAATCCTACTTGAAGGATGCGCGCATTAAATAAGCCTTTACTCGATAGTAAATCATCGTTTCCTTATTGCATGCCGTTTAATTGTACATTTTGCAATATGGAATATTGTTTGCTTTGAAAAATAGTTGCCCAGTTTAAGTGCAACTTAGTAGAAAATCTTTGAAATAATTAGAAATAATTTGCAAAACTTTTAGAAGAAAAAATGTAAACAAAAACTAGTCTTGTTTACATCCAATTAAATCTTAATTCTTATTGCAATCGTGCATGCAGCCTCTCTTTCGCTCTTTCGCTCATTCGCTGTCTAATTGCTGTTGATTCTTTAATGTTAAAAGTTGGCCGAAATATTTTCTTATTATTTGTGCTCGCTGTGCTCGTTGTTATTCATTCATTCCTTTTTGTAAGCACAAAAATAAAAAAAATAAAAAAATACTCTGAAGTGAAATGATAACACTTAATCCTCTTTCTCCTTCAAGCATAAAATCGTTTTGTATGTTTATTACTGGCCCTTATTTAGCAGAGTGCACTTTTTCTTGTATGCATTTCAACACACTATTGTATGTCATGTTAACAAGCGACATTAGACAAACGCCGGTTTTATAGAAACTCGTTTACACGGCATTAATTTCACTCTCTGTGCTTTGCATCGAACCTTATTTATTACAAAAAAAAAAAAAAAAAAAAAAAAAAGAAAGAAAAAAAAAATATCTTGTCTATTGTCCACTTGAAGAATATTCTTGGAATACGTGGAAGATTTCATGCACTCTGAACAAGCTCTCTTGTGATTCCAAAATATCGCCAATGCAACTTGTCTGAACACAGTTTGTAATAGATTTGGTGACAAACTGTAGAAATGATACCTGCCTTTACTTGTGTTTTGCATTAAAGAATGTGTCTTTTGTAAGTTTTTGATAAGATACGAGTGCATAAGCACACACACACACACACACACACACATACACGACGTACTGACATATTCATGTGCATTTGTAGTGCATGTGCAGTACTCGTGCATGTAAACTGCCCTTGTTTATAACAAATAAAATATAATAAAGAGAAATGAAATAAAAAGTATGAAGAACTCAAAGGCAAACAAAATGCCGGATCTTAGAAAACTATTTAAAAACAACACTTGCTTGGAAAATGCCAATTTGCTTAGGAAACAGAGCGTTTTTTAAAATTGCATACAGTTTTTCCTGCGGCTGACAATTGTTTGCGCATACTTCAGTTTTTTTTCCCGTCGTTATTTTCTTCTTTTAGAATAAACATTTTTAATTGCCTTTATCAGCGTGCAAGTCCTGTCTTTATATTTGCGGTAGAATAATTTCTCTTTTTCCCCCGTAAATTCATTGCTATTTAAGAAAATTCAATGCAGTCTGAACAATAGTGCGGATTTGGATTATCTTTTGTATTTAATTATCTTGTCAAGTATTTAGTTCAATACAATTAGAAGATTTTTCTTTTCATTGAGAACAGAAAATATCATCCGTCAGTTTGCAAGGAAAATATCATATTTGTTCTGGGTATTGCGAGGCGCCGACATACACTGCGGCCTACATATAAGGAAGGAAGTTGGAAAAATACGCAGAGAAAAAATTATACACCAGATGAAAAGTACTTTATCTGAATAATTTGTATGTCCTCAAAATTTTCTTTTATAGATGAAAATGTGTTTAGGTTGGAGTAGGATGGCAAGAGGTGCAAACTGCCAGGTTCAGAGATATGCAGCTAAATAGGTGATCGGCCTGTTGTGAGGGCCTTCAAACCAAAAAAGAGCAATTAGAATTTTATACGTATTGAATAACGTCTTCCAGTCGATTTCTGGAAAGTGAGCGAAATCTGGCAATATGTGAATATCAATATATTGGTATTCCACTCGAGAAAAGTCTGCATCGTCTCCTTCTCCCCTCTGTCATGGGGTTTGAGTGCCCCTCATTACCTTTCTTCTCAAACTGGTATAGTTGCTTGTTTCATCCTGGTATGGTTTGACCCATAGGATACTGGTTAGCCTACCCAGTGTTCTCCCTTCCCGATCGGTTTCTTGTGTAGCGATTAATTCAGCGCGCGTAGCCAGCTTTACGGCAATAGATGTAGTACATCGTCTTTTTCTTTTCATTTGAATGCCAGCGGCCTATTCGTCGACAACAAGATAGTAAATATTTGCATGTCTGTACAAGGAAGCTTTTTTAGTACACATTACCTTGTAATGCTTTACATGTACAGAAGTATGTGTAAGTATAAAATCACACTTTTTATTTAGAATATATTTATTATAAAGAAAAAAGGTTAAATTGTTGTAAATGTTGTAAAAAACTCATATATGAGTACAAGGAAGCTATTTTTGCATACATTACCTTGTAATGCTTTATATGTACGGAAGTATGTGTATGTATAAAATCACAGTTGTTATTTAGAATATATTTATTATAAAGAAAAAAGGTTAAAATGTTGTAAATGTTGTAAAAAACTCATATGTGAGTACAAGGAAGCTATTTTTGTATACATTACCTAGTAATGCTTTATATGTACAGAAGTATGTGTATGTATAAAATTGCACTGGTTATTTAGAATATATTTATAATAAATTTGTGTGAAACAATTAATTTACTCCTTTATAAATGAATGTCTCTGAACAACACTTGTGTGAATACGTTTTTATATATCGTCACCTAAAACGTAAAACGGCGTATTAAATTTTACGATTTTATTTATTTCGAGGCAGTGCGCCATACTCACTATTTTCAACGGTTCCTTTCAAAAATTTTCTACTAGTAAACCAATTCAAAGTAATGTATGTATCATCAGCAGCATGATTTTCTTAAATAAAGTGCATAGTATCTTCTAGTAATGAAGAAGCGGAATGTTTGAGTAGTTTTTATATATTTTTTTCAAACTTATATTTTTCGCAAGTGGCATGTACGTACATACATACATGTCTGTTTTATACACTTACAAATGGATTTAACTTTTTCAAATAGGCCTTGGTGTAATGTTTTTAAGATCGTTTTCTATTTAGTAAATAAAAGAATGCTGGCAGTTTCATATTGTTTATATCCCTGAGATAGTTTAAATGGAAAATAAAACTGGCTGATCTCTATTATTGCAAGGTATTAATTAAGACATCTGCCCAACTGATGAAATAAGGAAATATTCTCCGCTTCTTTCGGAAAGAGGAAAGAATCGGAGACAACAAGTTACGCACACTTTTTAAAAAATCCTTAAGTTTGGAATTAAGTGGTATTAAGCAAGCAATAAATTCTAGAGAAATGATAACAGGACTTAAGTCTTAGAAAAAAGGCAAATGAATTACTTTATAAGACCCAAAATGAAAAGCTGCAGATCGTGTAACTAATTTTATTAATTGTTTTATTTTTCGAACAAATCTTTCTCATACATAACAAAGAAAATAAAAATAAAAAACAATAACATGTGTAGTAAAGGATCTGATTACCTGATTGTGTTTTGCTTTTTTTTTAAAAAAATTATAATAATTAAAGAACTTTTTACAAAATTTTAATGTTTTTTCTTTATAATAAATATATTCTAAATAACAACTGTTGTCTTATACATACACATACTTCTGTACATATAAAGCATTACTAGGTAATGTATGCAAAAATAGCTTCCTTGTACACACATATAAGTTAATATCTATCTATACAAAATTTTAACCTTTTTTCTTAAAAATGAAAGTAAGAAGCGTTTTGTCAGCAATAAATCTTAAACAGAATCACTTCCTGAGCCAAATGGCTGCATTATTATTATTGAAGTATTCCAAGAACATGCCATTTCAGCATAAATATGGAATAATTGGACATGGATTTATTCGTGTTCCCTCATTTATATATATCAAATCAAAAGTGTTTTAAACAAAATGGCACGACATTTAGTAGCTGCTTGTAAATGCGCCTGTTATTAACACAATAAAGGAGTGTAAAATGTTCTTGCCGTTGCCGTTGCCGCTGCCGCTGCCGCTGCCGCTGCCGCTGCCGTTGCCGTTGTTGAATTTTTAAGTACGTTAATTAGATTTGATATGAATACAAGGTATTATTTCAGATAAATAAACGGACATGCATTCTTCATTTTGTCCGTTTGTTCTATTTGTGTACACACATAATTATTTGTACGAAATGTGTGTGCGTGTGTGTGTGTGTGTGTGTTTTGCCCTGCTATCCATATCAAATCTTAACATAAAACAATGGCTTTTGATTTGATGTTTGATATGCAGAAGAGTACTTCATTAAAAAGATTTGAAGATGAGAATGTTTTCCTGCTTGAAAACGTCATTAAGAAAATGACAATCTCGAAAATCATTCGCTACTTACAGTTTCTGCTTGCTTTTCTTCATTTTTTTTTTTTTTTTTTTTTTTTTTTTTTTTTTTGTTATTTAGTTGTCTGTTTGTTTTGCATGGCGCTTCATAAACAAGCGACATAAGAGTACTGCAAGAAGAAAATGCCAAAAACAACAAAAACAACAAGAAACTGCCTAAATAAAATAACAAAAAGAAATAAAAAAAAAACGGGGCAAAAGATATCACAACGCAAACACAATTCTTTGTTTTAAGAAAATTTTCGACTGGCGCCACTTGAAGATCAGACACGAAAGCGCATTGCTGTTGAAGCTCAAAGCTGAAATTTCGACATTTAAAAAGAAGCCGAAGTTAAAGCCGCGAAACCTTAAATATACACACTCTTATGCAGATGGTTCTAGATGAAAAAGTACCGAATATCAAAATACCCTTCTTTCACAGTCAACTGGTTTGGATATGGCAGAAATGGCAGGCGACCGGACAGACGATCATAAGTGTTGCAAATGAGCCATAATATCTTAATGTTACTGATTTTTATTAATTTGCCATAAAGTATTTGCTGTTGTCAGTTAATGAAATGAAATCAAAAGCTTAAATGCGGCTCAGGTTGGGGTTGTACCACAAATTCAATCAGTCAACATTCTCCTGCCTAGAATTTGATATGCTTGCTTCAGCCAAGTAGTGCATTGTATCCGCAACACGAAGCAAACTAACTATAAGCTAGCAACAGCAACAACAGCAACAACAGCAACAATACCAAGCAACAACAAAAAATAACCGGAATAAATAAAATAAAACAAGACGAAACGTTAAAGTAAAATCAATGAAAACAAATGAACTCCTAAATGCAAAAGGACATGAGCAATAACACGACGTAAGGATTTAGGCAAAACAACAACAACAACAACAACAACAACAAAATGTTAAATGAAAAAAAACACTACAAAACAGAACGAACGTTTTTGATCAGTGCCGCCGCCGTAACAGAAACGCGCACAGTCGCACATTTGTAGCCGCTACCTAAGGCGCCACTTGGACAATTTGATTGTCGTCAGTTACTTGTAAATGTGGCAGTACAAATGAATTGTGTGGTGGTATATGGAGTGAATAGTAAAGCTTCGTCCAGCTTCTTTGGCATCTGAATAGTTCTTAAGCGCTTAACTATGCACAAGAAACATTTCTCAAGCACGTAACAATTCCAGTGCATATTTTAGCCGTAACCGTTTGCCATGAAAAATTTCTGCTGCGCATTAAACGAGAGCTTAATCTATTAAACTTGCATTTTGAGCAATTGATACAGAAAGCGTGTAAAATTACACTGAACATGCCTGATGCTTGCGATTATCCGTCTAAAGTATTTTAAAGATTTTTAGTCTGCCTTTCTTATTCTGAACTATTTGTTTGATGCGCCTCTTCCGGAAATGGTGTTGTGTGGGCAGATTCAGGTAAAAGCTCAAAACAACTTTGCATGCTTGAGTTCAACAAATAATTGTGATCTGATTTAAAAGGAAAGTTCATCATAAATCCTCTTAAATTGAGACAATGTAAGTTACTGTTACGGATTAGCAATAAAAATTAAATTGCATTGGCCCCCGGGCAACTACCAGTTTGTAGCTGCCACTGCCAATTAGAAATATGAGTTGCGCTTGCCACTCGAAATTTCATTTCCTGCAACGCTGTTAGATTAGAGCCTCACTATCAGCAAAATTGTCCTTAATGTCACATCCATTTTTTCATCTTCGCGATCTGGAGATTCTCTAAGACCCACTTTTTCTGCAATCAATTGCAGAAAAATTTTTAAAACGAATATTTTTATTAAAATATTTTAAATAAAAGCTGTACAGCACGACTAGGAATGCTAACGACGTATGTTTGTGCCATTTAGAGGGGGGAGCTCCAATGAAAAAGAAATGAAAAAGTAAAAATTAAAAGAGTGTACGTGAAGTAATAATATATTAGAAATGGTATCGTGGTCTGAAAAACCCACGATAATTTAGAAACTTATATTACTTATAATATAAATTCATATAATTTAGAAAATTCACTATCATTAAATAAATTATATAATTGCCCAACAAATTTATTAACAATCATATTAATAAATTATTTACTAATTACACTAGTTATTGCAGTAAAAATTACTAAATTCCTACAATTCCGAAGTCGTGGTATTACAGGTCACAGGATGTGCTCCTAGAACACCGCCCCTATAAAATAGATGGCAATTTTTGAACCCTTAAATGGTTTCACCCTTCAAATCTATAGCACTTCTCGCCTTCCATCCGTGTTTAATAAAAGTATTTTATCTCAAGGAATCTCCTGCAGCCCGTTCTAATATTATAAAGTAAATATTCCCTATTTTATCTATAAAAATAATTTTTTTTTTGTTAGTTTTTTATAGTTTTTTTTTTAAATTAAATATTATCTGAACAAGCAACTCTAATATTGTAATCGATACTCCAAATACTTTGAGGAAGTGCATGAAAAAAGTCTGTGCACAGACAACCAAGATAACATACTTTGCTTGACCCCTCGATGCATTTAAGATGCATTCTTGCATTCATTCACTTCAATTATAAAGACTTCCAATCCATCATTGTTATTAATAAATGAAAGAAAAGCACTTCTTCTCATTTAACGATTTTTACACAATACGCTGGATATAATAGTTTGCTTTATAATGATTTTATCTACCTTAAAACTGAATAAGTAGACCCACACAAACCCTTGTTGTTTTGATGCATTAAACATATTAACAATTGTTTCTGGCAGAAATGGTTCAAAAAGTGTAATTAATATTTTTCCGTGCAACAATTGAACAATTTCTAAAGGCTGAAATTACACCCTCAAATGCAATTAAATTTATTTCAATGAAATTTTTTAAGTGATTTGGAAAAATTACAAAATCTCAAAATGAAAATCATACTACTTGTCGCTAGTTGTCTATCCTTTTCAACAACAAGCAGACACCCCCTCTCTTGTACGAACGACCGAGAAGTATTTGGAATAAAATAAATTGAATTGATTTAGAGCTTCGAGCGGAAATTTATTTTGCTGTACATTTAAAAATAGTCGCACACGCACACGGACACGGACACGGCCACACAATAAGAGAAGCCTTCATCCACTTTAGCAAATGCACTTCACAATTTGCCTGAATCACACATGAGACTGTTTGTCGTTTTGTCTAGCGTGTATCTATTGTTAAAGTTTTTCTATTATTTGTAAGTCATAAATTTTATTGCTCACTGTCGTTTGCAATTAAGTTTCAAATGATCCTTTGAAAACGCAAAGTATTTCAATAAACACTCTCTCTCATAACATTCAGGACTCAAAATTTTTTTCCTCCTTTTTTTCTATTTTTTTTTTTTTTTTTTTTGTTTTTTGTTGTCTTTGGGGTGGTTTGTGCTCGATGACAATGTGAAAGCGAGCTGTATTTCCTATTTTAAAAGTCTTGATTTTCTTCTTTCCCTCTGATTGCCATATTAAATTTATAGTATTTTTATTAATGACAATAAATATTTTGATTAGAAAAATTGTTGTTACACTCGTTCCTTTTGCTTGTATGCATGCCCTAATGCTCCGTCATCACTGTCAGCGGAAAGTAGCAATTTCAAACACACTCTTCCTTCCGATCATGTGTTCGATATCGAGATGGCATCGCTGCCATTGGAAACTTCCTGCCTTGTGACCAGTTTCCATCCGGTATGCAACACTTACTTTGCCAAGGTTTTTGGAATTAAAAAAAAGTTTAATTATTTTTTTTTTTTCTTTTAATTCAAAAGCTATCAAATGTTTGGTTTAATAAGACTTAGATTGTGGGAACACTTGTTTGGCAAAATCTATCTCTACATCGCAAAATCCGACCTTATAAATCATTAGCTCTCTAGGATTTTTAAAAGCTTCTCTAAAACATACAGACATGTTGATGATGATGTGATTTCGGCTGTCTCCGCTCTTGGAAAAGGACATCGAAAATATTGAATATTTAAGCCATCACTCAACTCTACAACAATTGGCCTAACGGAACTATTTTCACTATTTTTTCAACATTTAATTTTACCTATCAGTGTTGTCATTTTTGCATGTTTAGCGCAAGTTTCGTTCTGTCTTCTTAATTGTATAGGAAAATGCTGTTTGGTTTTTTGCGTATTTTATTTCAAAAAAGAAAAAAAAAAGAGTATGTTTTTGTGAAATAAATTTTTTTTGCTTTAAAAAAGGGTATCGTTAATGGCAACACTGGTTGCTACAAGGAATTACTCTCCAAGAGTACAAATCAATGAACTGTTTGTAATCGCAGTCCAGGAGCACAAGTCCAAAGATTTTCGTAATTTAAAATAAATGAGTGGAAAAAATATATAAGCTGTACTCGATTTTGGTTGATATTGATTAGCTTTGGCTCGGAACACAATTGGGACGACAGCAGAGTAGCAACTCTTGCAAATGATTAAGTTTTTTTAGTGGCCGTATAAATAAATATTATTGTAGATAATTTGAAACTATTCTTAAAGTAATTTTATAAACAAAAAGTTTTGAAAACTAAAACCAAATATTGTCGCATGTTATCGATTTGTTCGCCGTACGTCAATGACGCGTAAATGTCCAATTTCTTTAAATTTTACATATTCACATACAAAATTTTGAAGGATAATTGCAATCCTATTGCCGCTATAAAAGTAAATATCGGCTAATGCTCAAGATTCATAGTTATAGTGAACAGAAATGATTTAGACCTCTAAGTAGCAGCGATATTTTTACACGACATCTTTAAAGCAGCAGTCAAACCAATTTTTTTTTTTTTTTTTTGCATCACATGTATTTACAAATTTTGCGGCAATTAATTGTTGAATTTCTAGAATTTATTTTTTATAAAGAAGATTATAAAAATTCCTGCATCTTAAATGAGTGCTAATGAATCTTTCATTGGCTCAATGCCAAAATGTCAATCAAAAATTTAATTGAATTACAAAAAAAAAAACGTTGCTAAAGAGAGTTTGTCGTTTTTTGCGCTTTGCAGAAAATACAAAATATAAAGAATGCATAACTAATTAAAATAAAAATATTAAATTTTTTATTAACACATAGATAATTTCACCCCGACAATGTCTGTCTCAAAATATGAAACGCTTGAATAGTTAGAAAATAAACGCAATCAGCCAGCGTCAAATTCCATGCACCAATTGCATCTGCATTTACATGCACGTACATGAAATAATGCTACGCTGGCAAATAGTGTTGTTTCTTGGTTTATTTATGTACTCGTATAGAGGATGCTAAATTAAAATAGATTTCAGGAAAGCTGAACAGTACAAAAAAAAGAAAGAAAAAAAAAAAAGAAAAAAAAATTAGTGACAGAATGCGTACGTGCCAGGGACACATGCTTTTTTTTCTGGCTCGTTCTTAAAAAAACATGAAATTGGCGTTGACAAGCTTATATGAATTAAGATTTTAATTTTTATTCCTTTCAAGACTTGTTTGCATACGAGTATCAAATAATGGGCTTGTATGTGGTCATGTTCCACAGTAGACTTCTTTGTATTATTATTGTTATTACGCCTGGCGCTTCCATTTCACTATCTCATGAAGTGTATCTGCGGAAATCTGGGCAATCTAGGCTTCATATTTTTCTGCCGGATCACATCAAAGTAGAAGTTTTTTTTTAACGCACAATTGTGCGAACAATTATAGTAAATTGGCGAATTTAATGCTGACAAGCCACCGGAAAGACAAAAGCAGTTAATAAGTCTGGTAGACGCCGCCTGCCGTAGGCAGTTAAAAAAAAATTTATCAGTACTCGTCTGCTTAGTCGCTGCTCTCTAATAAATAATTTACGGCGATATTCATATGCTTTTGACCAACATCTTCGAACACTGTCCTTTGAAAAAATACAACTCTGTCATCTCTCACTTATTCCCGAAATGGCAAAGTTATATTTTCTTCAAAAGATGCCTTTAACTTGAACACTCTCCTTTGAAAAATATACAACTCTGTAATCTCTTGCTATTTCTTTTTCATCCTTTCCTAGCGAGAAATGACAAAGTTGTATTTTTTTTCAAAGGATATTAATTTGCCTTTAACTTGATATTAATATGCATCTGGCCATCATCTCGCTATGTCGTTCTCATCCCTTCCTAGCGAGAAATGACAAAGTTATATTTTTTTCAAAAGATGCCTTTAACTTGATATTGACCAACATCGCCGAAAACTCTCCTTTGAAAAATATACAACTCTGTCATCTCTTTCTATTTCTTTCTTATACCTTCTTTCTTATTAATATGCCTCTGAACAATATCGTCCAACATTCTCCTTTGAAAAAATACAACTCTGCCATCTCTCACTTATTCCCGAAATGGCAAAGTTATATTTTTTTCAAAAGATGCCTTTAACTTGAACACTATCCTTTGAAAAATATACAACTCTGTCATCTCTTGCTATTTCTTTTTTATACCTTCCAGCGAGAAATTACAGAGTTGTATTTTTTCAAAAGATATTAATAGGCTTTTAACTTGATATTAATATGCATCTGACCAGCATCCCCGAACACTGTCCTTTGGAAAAATACAACTCTGTCATCTCTCGCTATTTCCTTCTCATTCTTTCCTTGCATGAGTAGGAACTATTTCTGCAGTGCTGGTCTTAGCTACAAAGAGAAAGAATCTCGTACATTTTAAACAACATTTAAGTCTTTAAATATTTCATAAAAGTTTAATTTGTCAAAAGTTTCGTTGGCTAAAAGTTTTATAATGATTTTCTCAAGCGGTTTTTAAAACTTGTGCTATTATTTTGCCCTTCGCATTCATTAATGTGTGATGAGAGCTTAAAACAACATACCCATTTGAGATGACAGTAGTGATGACAGATTTCTAAGAATTTTGGTATTTGTGTTAAAAGCCGCGGCGCTACTGTTTTCTCTCAAGCATTACACGACTGATGACGCTTAATATGGTTTTTGATATCTTCAAATAACTGAACGAACAAACAACTAAAAGAATAAACTACAATATAATTTTTGTTTTTTTTTTTTCTTTTAATTCTCTGTCGGTTAGAAACCAATTCATCCCTAAACTTTCTTCGAAAGGCTTAAAAATTACACAAAAAGTTATGCGCTGCACATTGTTTTTAATTGAAACGCGAAATTTCTTTGAAATCTACAAGATGTTTATTTTGTGCTTTAAAGACAAGAATGTATTTTATGCTGCCTCTTGTGATAAAATAAAAGCACGCAGCCGTTGTTAATTTTGCTCCATTGAATGTGTAGAGCACCACAAAACAGTAGCGTGTTGTGGTATAAAATCTGATTTATCGATTAAAAATTTGCATAATTATTACACCGGAAGAAATAGATTAGGACAATTAAGAAATTACACTGGAGAAGTTTTCATATTTCTTGCATTGGCTTCTTTGAAATTTTGCGTTTTCCTTAAAGTTAATTGTAAAAAGCTTTAAAAAAATTTTATATATATATATATATTTTATTCGGGTTGAAATAAAATTTTATTCGAATAAAGGAATCATTCCTACAACCGATAAGTTTTATTAAAAATTTTGAAAAAAATTTAATTTTTTTTAAACGCAAATCAAAAGAAAGTCAAGGCGGTTTTGTTATTTTCGAATGCAACAATTGCTGTTTTTATTAATAATTTGCCAATATATAAATAAAATAATAATATCTGCAGTTTTAGCAGTTCAATTATTAGAAGGAAAGTGCTCCCCCCCAAAAAAAAAATAATGAGATCCTTTACAGATTCTTGTAAGACACTTGAGGTGCCGGAGACAGTGTAAGAACAATATTTATAAAAGGCAATACTTATACTCTAGGTCCATAGTTCAAAGTGTTTGGCAGATTCGTAGCCTACTATGGGGTAAACCATTCTAGAAGTAAGAGCATCCTTACGATTTTTAGTTCAGAACGAGCACTGCCTCTACAATTTTATGTAATCTGCTCAAGCTTATAGAGAGATTTATTAACACTCATCAATTGAAGCAACTTAATATGAGCAGCTGCGATAATCGCAAATGGAGAAATAAAGCAGTGTTTCACTATCCTACACAGTCGTACCATTTGGGAAACTTACTATGTGTGATGAAAAAAAGAAATGGTGTAACATAAAATTGTGTGATTTTTATGACAAGCAAAAGTTTATGAAAACTTTCATAAAATGATAGTTTTCGTGCGATCAGAGTTGCTTTTACTTCAAGCAGCTGATCACAGAATTATTTTTCTATGAGAAAAATTATATTTTTATTAAAGTTTTTTTTTTGTAGTTTAATTTATTATGACAAGTAGCTCTTTTTTACAGCAACAAATATAATAAATTATATTTTTTATCTATTACGGGGAGAAAACATTTGTTTTTTAACCTATTGAAACCATAGTATGCTACATGCTACGCCATTTTGATTTGATTTCTTAAAATAGCAGGATATCAATATCAACCTTTCGTGTGGATGAATTGTATGACTGTGTCAGAAAGTGAAACGAGGTTTTGAAAAAAAAAATACGTAACACTCATTTTACTTAGATTTTTCCATCTATTTACGAGTGTCCCAAATTGGGTAAGACAGCCCTAAAACGGTTAATACTAATTGCTAAATGTTAAAGTCTATTCTTGTATGTTTATGATGCGGCTCTATACTCGTCATTTAAGCTCAAATAAATCAGCTCAGCGGTTTCGACCCCTCGCATGCTAATCGATAAGATAGACTAACTCCTAAGAGCGAACTTATAAGATATCGAGCTAAAATTTGTATTATTATGAAAGGATTAAAAATTAAGTGCTTTAATTTTACATGCTGCTGTAGTAAATTATTTTTTCCTTTTTTTTTAGAAATGGGAAATATTTTACATGTCAGTATTCGAAATCAGAAGGCTTATGACAAGAAGACAACGATTGTCGCTTGCTGTTGTCTATGTGTTACCGGCACAATATGTATTTCGTTTAACTTCTAAATGTGAACTGCCTTTTTGAAACTTCTCACCTTTTTCGCTTTTACCGATTGCCAGCTGGATCCAGAATTAAAAGCGGAATTCCCGTTTTCTTGTAAATTATAAAAGATAAAAAGTAAAATAAAAAGGGAACTGCGTAGCTATTTAAATGTTTTTGGTATATTTTTACGATAACATTGAATAATGAACAGATCTACTCAGTTCACTCAACGCTGCATATTTCGAATCGAAGGAGGTTGAAAAAGGTTTGCACATGTCAGTATTCGAAATCAGAAGGCTTATGACAAGAAGACAACGATTGTCGCTTGCTGTCGTCTATGTGTTACCGGCACAATATGTATTTCGTTTAACCTCTAAATGTGAACTGCATTTTTGAAACTTCTCGCCTACTCAACTTCTCTATGAAATTCCGTGAATTGCGCTGGCAATTTTTAGAATTATTAATTATAGCAAATTCAGTACAAAAAAAAACATTTTTTTCGAACTTTTTCGTATCAAAACTTTTTGTTATCCTGCAATTTTATTAATTGTTTTCTACGTGTTTGCTTATTTTCCTAATTTGCAAGTACGAGTAGTTGCCGCTTTTTCGCATTTTTTTTATAGGCTGACTTAATTACTGAGGTACCACCATAAACACAAATGATTGATCTTTAAAATGCAGACGGTGGTAATATATTGTTCACAAACTGAATAAGATGTTTACAGCAGCGGTTTCATCCTTTTCAAGGCTTATTTTGATAACTTTCCGTTGAATTCTACCAACACAAAATGCGTACAGTTTTGCTGTCGTATTGAGGCACCTGATAAATTTTTTTTTTCTTCTTTTTGCAGATTCAGGCGTTTTTAGAGGTTTCACAATTTTTGCAATTGGCTTGAAAAATATTGTTTCCTGTTTAATTTATAGTATCTTGAGACAGGCACATGCATGTGTCTGCTTCATGATTATAATTTCATTAAAGGCGAAATTAATAAATCTTTGCGATATAAAAACTTAATATTCATTTAATTTTCCGAGTATTATAGAAGGTTGAGATTCGCTCAGAAATCCTTTTTATAACAAAAAGGATATTCGCAGGCAATTTTTCATGACTTTAAATTCGATTTCTTGTTTTATGTTTAAAGCCAATCAATAATAATGGCGACAGCTTTTCGAACCATCTTAATTTTAACCACAGATTCAAGTGTTTGTCTTCTCTCTGGAATACTTTTGCCAAAGTAATAAAGGAGGGAATACACACACACACACATGCACAAACGCACACACCCAAAACAACAACTACCACATGCAATATTACAAGTGGGTACTCAAGCATTTAATTAAATCTGTTTGAAGCTTTAAAGCCAATGAGTGAATAAGTTAGTAAATGATGATGGCAAGCAAAAAAAAAAAAAAATGCTGGAGCAAAAAATAAATAATAGGTGTGAGAACTTTGTGGATTTGACAAAAAGTGTTGAATTTATGTATGGCAACCGGCTGCTTATTACGCTTGTTGATCAAAGCCACAATTTAATTTATAAAATGACTTTGTTTGTTAACTTGACAACGCCGGTTCGCTAGCTGGTGGAGGGCGTGGGCGTGAAAGACTTTAAATTTTATTGAAATTAAAAGAAAATATAATATAAATAGATGTATATTTCTTGGAGTGGATTAGTTCCATCGCATAAAATCTATTTTCAGATATAAATGTATGGCTTCTTTAAAACGCTTTTAAAACTGTTGAATGCGTAGATTTTGTATGTGATTTGATGAACTTTAAAGTTAATCAAGCAAGCAGTTCTTCAATATCTTCAAATCAATAATTGAATATAAATTCTATTACATATTACATATTTAGTTTTTATTTGTTGTTGTAATTTTGCTTGATTAGAAACTTGGAAAACATGGCATTTCCGTAACGCACATTCGTTTTATTTATTAATTTGAAGCTGCTTCACAAATTAATCTCAAGTCAGCCGCAAAGTTTAGAATTTTTTTTTTTTTTTTTTTTGATGTTCCGAGGAAAGAGGCAAACTTGAAAGCTTTTCGAAATCATTTGAATAAATTAGAGTTGAGAGATGACTTACAAAAGTCTAACTAAATAAGTCAATCGATTCTTTGACATAATTATTTTTATTGCTTGTGTACTTTTAAAGCTGCTTGTTCCTCCGCCATTCACCACCCCATTGATGGCTCTTGACTTAAATTGAATCACATAAATTTCCACATACGATTATTTTGATTTTTATGTCTTGCCCAGCTCTTTTAGGTTTGTTTTTTTTTTTGTTTTTTTTTTATATGGTTGTAGTTTTATTGTATCTGAAATTATAAAGCTTAATAATCTTAATTGAACATTCATTCAGAAAAAAAAAAAATTCAACAAGTTGGTGGTCTACAATCTTTAACCAGTTCCAGTGCATTTTTTTATATATTTTTTTTTTCTTTCTTTCTCTTAATTTTGTTTTTATTCAAATGTCTCATCTTCTTAAGTGAGCCATTGTATGCCGTTCCTTTCGTTTCCTTTCATTCATTCCACTTTTACCACCATAGTGGGTGAATGAGTAAGACGCGTTTTATACGTCCATCAGCAAATTAAGTTCAATTATTTTAATGTCATAACATCATAAATTGCTGGCAGAGAATAAATAAAAATACTTGTCCGAAATAACAATACAGGGGGGACAACGAAAACAACAAAAACAACAAAAACAACAAAAACAACGAACACAACAGAGCAACTACAACTGCTTAGAGGGCAGTAAGTAGGAAAAAAAAGATGAAAATACAAATACGAAACAGAAGAGGGAGCAACGAGACCACATAAGTGATCGTGATTTAACTGGTGAGAGCCTTAAATAAAATAAAATATTACTTTGGTACTTAAAGCACGAACATAAAATTATTATTATGATTATTTTATACTTTTTCCTCTGCATCTTTATTACGAGTATTGTTATTGCCCCACAGTGGATCATGAGAAGAAATATATGTACAATTATATGAGCATGAGGTACTTTCATCGTATACTGTATGTGTGTGTGTGTAACTCGTATGTTTGTGTGTCGTTGGCGAGCATGTAAAATGAATTTTGTTCGCAATTAATATACTCAAAATGTCCATGTTGTTTGTTGGCCGCCATCATCTCATGCTGGAATATTTTCGTTATCGGCCACCCAGTCCGAAACTTTCACTTAAATTGCTGTATGCCACTCTGTGTATAATTAAGCGCTTGCTGGTGATTGCATTGGTCACTTATGCTGGTACATTTAATAGGGTCGCGTGTTAAAATCTGATCTCTTTATTCTTCTATTCACGTTCATATTTTTAATTATTTTCATTTTTCTTTGATTTGATTTCTATACCACGGCATTGACGACTTACTTGGCAGTGAAGTGAAAAGGAGACATTACGCTGCCACTCGTGTTAACTTTAATTTCATTTTAATTATAGAAATGCCACGAAGTTGTAAATATTTTGTACAACATCGTATCCGTTATGAAACTATTAAATTCGTGGAAACATTTTCCAATAGTTTAATTGTTAAAATGTATATGTATGTGTGTGTTCGAATATGGAATATAATTTAAAAATTTGTTCAAATATACCAGAATGGATTGAAATGCATTGCACATTAACCCAAAATGGCAATTTTTGTAAATAATTTTCTATAATTTGACATAACAGAGCCTAATTAATGTGAAACTTGAAAAAGTTTCACTTTGCGCTTTTTAATTGCAGCTAACGATATACTATGCTGAAATGCTTAAATGCTTCCATGCTTAATAAAACCAAAAATTATTAATTCTATTTAAAACTTTAAAGACTTTTTTCCAGTTTTTTTTTAAATTTCAATTATTACAATTAACCAATTTTTTTTTTGAGCAATATGCAAACTACGTGGTATAGTTTAAAGTCGTACGATTTGCCAAATATGGCATCTCTTACGAAAAAATTGGATAGTGTGCGCTAAAAAATGTATGAAAATGTTCATAAAATAACAATTTTCATGCTTTCTGAGTTGCTTTTATTTCAAAGAAAATATAGTGTACATCATTTTTGTATGATAGTATGGCATCCGGTATTTTATTAAATAGCAGGATATGATTATCAGATTTTCGTTTTAATGGCTCGCATGACTGTCTAGGCTAGTGAAACAGGGCCTTTAATCTATAAAAACACAGATCATTTTAAAACTGGCTTCTTTTTTAGTAAATTGTATATCAAATTGACTTTTCATATCCAACTTTAAAGGGTACTGTTGCGAAGGCAGGTAGTCATTTTTTTATTTGTAATATGCTCTCTTTATTTTAGAATAAATTTTATAAGATCTGAATTATTATTATTGGCATCTGTTGAGACGGCAGGTAATCCGCAACTGGTAGTTTCTATTGGATTTTGAATAAACAAATCTGGTTTATGAAAATACTTTTTTGGCTAGAAACCACCGTTAAATTAAGCAAATTGGATGCTGGTCTTTTATTTTACTTTTTCTTTTATCTATTGTCTAAAAAAATGGCGCAGCTGAAGTCACGCTACTTGACAGCTATCATAAACTGACAACCAAAGTAATCGGCAATCGTTACCGATTACTTTGGTTGCCAGATCCCTCAAACAATCATGGGAATTTTGTGGCGCATTAACAGGATACAATATGGCTTTTGAATTACGTTTTTTTTTCGAATATATTTAACAAACATTTGGAAAATCTGCTTTTTCTAAATCTTTTATGTCAGACAAATAAAAATTTCACTAATACGGAAAAAGCCTTTACTGAATACAAAGTATTTTCAAAAAAGAGTTTATTGTATATATTTATGTTGTTGGCTTTCCCGGCATAGTTCTGAAAGTAATGCATTACTAAGCATTTTGGCTAACTTAAACTAAAAAGCGATTTGAAGGTATTGGAGGGTTTCTGGGCTTTCTCAATATAATATTTTTTTTGTATACAGTTTAGTTGTATTGTCGTTAGAATCTCTTATATCTTCTAATCTTAAAGTTCCCACTATAAGGAGTTTAGCACAAAATTTGTTCGAGAAAACAACAGATGATGAGATGCAGATGGTGAGACCGTATTAATATTGTTATTCTTATTGTTGTTAATAGTAAGTTTTTTGTGTATTTTTTTTAAGACTTTTTAATACAAATAAAACAAGTCTTGAATGCAAATTCAGCGATTACAAATATTTTAGTAATCGATTTATTTGAATATCGATTTATTTCGGAGTTCGAATCGTATAAAGCATTTCAACGGAGCTGCATAAATAATTTTATTAAGACCATCATTAAAAATAAGTACGTTACGCTGCAACGTTTTAGTGTGCCCAGTTGCCTCTTCTAGGGTATCTGAAGGATATAGCACAGATTTGAGAAAAAAAACAACTCTACCAACGTTCCAATAATTTCCATATCACTTGTGAATTTAAACTCTCTACTACCCAACAATGCTTAAAAACAGTTAGTTTCCAACTCAACTTACGCCCACACAGTCTGTTTTAACAGCATTGATTTAAGCAAAAATGCAACAAGTTTTTTGTTTCCTATTTTCCATATACTCTTTGTGTATTTTTGTTTTTGTATTACTACAGATACGGAATGTAAGCACAGGGTATGGCATGTGTCCCTCGCTTAAGTTTTAAGTAGGCGGTGTATCTTTTTTGTGCACCAATGCAGAAAGTGTTTATTAGTTGCAGTTGTTAGCCAATGTCTTGCGACTATACGAGTATTTTATATATATATAAAAAAAAAACAAATATCGCCTTTCATAATTGTTGGTAATAATGGAGAAAACAAATAGTTGGACCGCAACGTATTGCATCAGGGAATGAATTGAGATTGTTTGTATGCTACGGAATTCAAGTCAGAGCTCTGCATCTTGCAAATCTTGTAGAAACTATGCAAGACTACGGCAACACTAAGAGGAATTTGTTAGGCAATAGTATATGGTTGTTTGGTATGCACATCTTCAGGAAACTTCCTTCAAGCTTTTGACTTTGATTCTGATGACCCTGCCCCCTAATGAACTCTTTTAACAGAAATTAATACTAATACATATAAGATTACAGTCTTTGAATAACAAAAATTGTGTTTAAATCACCACAAAATTTTATTATTTTTTTTTTGCTTTCCATTTCTTTTCTTCTATTTAATTTTTTTTTTGTTTTTTTTTTTTTGCTTTAAAACAATTAAGAATTTAGCACAAAATATTTATTACATTAGATCTTTTGCACAAGCACGGGGTTGAAATTTGTTTAAGAAAATAAACTCAGCAACGCTAAAATACATAAAAAAGGGCAATATAAGCAAAAAAAAAAAAAAAAAAAAAAAAAAATATCGTACAACATACTTAATAAGCTTTAGAAAGAGTGGCAGTGCTATGGCGCGTACTACATTTACGCCATTTATACACTTATGGTTCCACTTCTTCCGATTGCCATTATTTTCGTGAATGTATGTTATAACTCATTATGCTTGTCAAAATACCCTACAGACGAAAACGACGAGATGTGACTTTTGATGGAAAAGTGATTTATTTAAATATGAAAGGAAAATTTAAATTTATTTCAAAATGGAAAATGTGAAATGGCAACAAGTACAGTAGACTCTGCTTAAGGTCACTATGGCTTTAATCACACTGGTACTGCTTGTAAACTTTCCTGAAAGTACTTACATTTTAGTCAATGGCGCTATACAATGGCAATTCGCTAATTGACATTTAATTGAAACTTGTAAAGGCTCATTTAAATGAAAATATTTATTGTTACAGTTATTGGTAGATTTCATTTGAATGCACAGCCTATTAAGCCGCAGATCGCTGTTGCGATTCCTGCCTAGACTCTGGGAGTTTTCCTGTGCACAAGCCGAAAGCTATGCGGCTTAAGTTTGTTAAAAAAAAAAACCCCATGACAAAAATTGTCATTTCTATACAAATTTTTTGCAACTTCTATAGCCGACTTGTAGAAACAGACTTGATTAACAATTAGTGTGGAAGAGCTTCTAATAAGCTCTTTGGCGGATTATAAGACGTAGTAAAATGCAATAGACTTGCTTATATGGCGATTACTCATCAGCATTTGTAAATGTAACTATTATTCTGGTTTTTGTCTAGCAAAAGAAAATTTTTTCCCCTTCAATGAATTTCCAATTTTTTTCCGAAACGCCTTAAAATGCCTTAAAATCAACGCCCCCTTTCTTTTCTAGTGAACAACAAGTTTTGCAATACTCGTATTTATAATTGCAGATTTTTAAAATCAAATTTCACTTAATTAAAATTATTTGTCACTCCTATAATATGAAACAGCCCATAAGCTTTTCCAGCAATGCCTAGACCACTGTAGAATCATTTCACTAGTCCCTGCACATCAATTTTTCTATAAAAAAATTATAGAGTTATGCTAACGAAATGTAATGAAGTTTTCCGAAATAATATTCTAAACAAAATTATTAAGAGTTGCCACTACAATAAAGTTATTTAATTCGTGCCGAAGTTTGAAATTAAGTTAAGGCTCTTCGGAAAGTATTTCACATAAGAAAGAGCAAGCGAGAGAAACAGGAGGGGTTTTGCGCAATTTGCTAGTTACAGCCTCACATGCCATCAATTTTCAAAGTTCTTTATATTATAAAAAACAATAAATCGCAAATGTGGAAAGAGCTGGCAATTCATTACTGGGCATGTTTCAGTAATTGGCTGCTTCATAACTCTGATCTGCGTTACTGCGACTAAGATCACTGCCAGGTAAAAAATAGTCGGTTAGCATGCCCTCATCCACGAAATTTGAACGTTTTAAGGAAGCTTTTACACAGCACCCATATTGGCAGCAAGAACTTCTCAAAAAAAAAATCCATTTAACTAAAAATCGTGAGTATAAGAACGTAGACATCATGCTAATACTGGTGGGAGGATATTTTTTATGGTTCATTGATTGGTTGTGTCAATGCTGAAAGGAATCATTTTGCAATCTAAATAATTTTTCTTCTATGGTTTTTTAAACTAAAAGTAAATGCTTTGAAACTTCAAATAGTATTTGCAATTATTCTGGCCTCAGTTGGTTTAACAAAATTTTTTAATTGAACTATTCAATTACGATATGCAATTTTTTTTTTTAAAGCGTGCTTCAGTTGGAAAAAGGCGAAGAAGATTTCTGCCTATGCAGAGGTTTGAAGTCCCTCAAGATATGTTTCAAAAGCTATTTCCGAATTCATCACTACAATTCATTATTCATAATTGTAATTAGCAGTGTAACAGTGACAGCACTGTTTATGGCTCTAAATTAAAATCACAATTTTAGTGGGGATATAATTTTATAGTTATTTTGTTGTTTTATAGTGGCATATTGCAATTCTAATGTTTTTATTTACCTTAACGCTCGTATGTTGTATTGACTGTAGGGTAAAAGCATCAATTTAGTTCATACGCTTACAGTGCATTCTAGAAATATAAATACACACTATAAAGAATATCAATAATTTAATTATGAAAATTAATATGAGCTTTAATAAGGATCACAGAATACAAACTTTCTTGTCAAACTGCTGTTGTCCTTGGGCATCATAAATGTTTAAGATTTACTAAGTCTAGTTATTCAGAGCAAGAAAATTCCTTCTGATGTTTGATTGGCTGCTTGGTGCATAAATTCGTACATCTGACTTCTTATCATAGCCTAGCAAACACGAGGAAAATCTCTGCTGGAAGACTGTTTCTTTAAATCTACTTACATACAGGAGAGCCTCGTACATCTGACTTCATATCATAACCCAGCAAACACGAGAAAAATCTCTGCTAGGAGACTGTTTCTTCAAATCTACTTACATACAGGAGAGCCTCGTACATCAGACTTCTTATCACAACCCAGCAAACACGAGGAAAATCTCTGCTGGTAGACTGTTGTTTCAAATCTACTTACATACAAGAGAGCCTCGTACATCTGACTTCATATCATAACCCAGCAAACGCGAGGAAAATCTCTGCTAGGAGACTGTTTCTTCAAATCTACTTACATACAGTAGGGCCTCGAAAACCACTTTTGTCGTATATGATTTTGATTTTCCTAAACTCGACTTAATTTCAGTAGTTTTCATTTTACAATCCGAATAAATATTTTTTTGTATTACCCTTTCATCTCCTAACAATAAAAAAGTATAGTGTTTGAGCGTGACCGATAGTTTACGAATTTTATTGCAACGTATTATACGTATAATAGAAAGATTATAAATAGCTGTAGTTATAAATATGCTACGCAGTGTGCATATTCAATTTTTGCGAAAACTTTGTTGTACGGCAATGCAAATATCTTCTATTCTCTTTTTTTTTTTTTTTTTTATTATATTTGTAGCACGGAAAGGGGTTTATGATGGTGTGGCGGGTTGACGTTATTACTTACTTACTTACACGCACAAACTCTTACAACCCACTACTAATATATTTTTCCAGTCAAACAAAACTAAAAAGCCTAAAGAATCTGATGCACACACTCACATTGCACGTACACTCATGTTGCACATTCACATAAGTGGCTTAATTAGCTACCGTGCAACGATCAACACTCGGATGTGTGTTGCCATTCGAAGTACATTATTTCATACTACAAAATCCAATGCTTTTTTCCCAACTCATTTCTATATACTCGTGCGAGTACGAGTATGTATATTATAGCGAACACATGCATACATGGCTTAGTACTTCATGTGACTGTGTGAGTGGTTGTGTTTGGCGTGTTGTGCTCGTACGCTGTGTCTGTGTGTTGAGAAACTCAATTGTGGCCGTGTATGGAAAGTACAGCGAAAACAATAACAAGAATACATGGGTTTGGTTTAAAAACACGTTATGAACGTGTAAGGTACTTGAGCAACGAGTATTTGCATATAATTTCACGCCGTTCTTGCTACCGCTGCTCATTACAAGAAAATCCTCTTGTTGTTATTGTTTGTGGAGTCTAGGCTTAAATACAACAAATTTCATCATGCTATATGGGGTGCCATTTTTAATTTTCAATGCAGTGTGAGAATGTGGTTTTGCATAAAACCTTTTTCGTTGTATTTTTAATATTTTTTTTTTTTTGCTATTTATTTATTTTTTTCCAACGACAACAACAAAAAGTCGGAGTAATAGAATTTTTAACATAAAATAGCACACATCCTTATATGCTTATAATATTTAGGTAAATAAAATGCACATACTCACGCCACACACACACTCATACATTAAGTGGAACATTTATACTTATAATTAGCATGACACATACTGTATTCAAGCAAGCAACCATCCATCCATCAATCCAGCATGAAATCGCCAAGTGATTAAATTCGAACACATTCCTCCAGCGGCATTGAGGCACTATAAAGTTCTTTGACGACAGACGGGCACGACCTTTTTTTTAACCACTCACTGAGAGTTTTTTGCATGTTGTATTTTTTCCCTTCTTGGACGTTTGTTGTTCTTGTTGGTATTTTAAACGACAATTGCACTTTCTTTGCCAACAGAACCACCGCCATCATCATTCATTCCATTTTTGTTTTCATTTCCGCTTTATAGAATTTTGAAGAGATTTTTTTTTATTCGCCGTAAATAAAAGTGTTTGGCTAAAGGGGCTTCACAGCTTAAGAAAATATTTATGTTGTTTTGAAAGTCATTATTGATTTTTTTCTTGTTTTTATATCTTACTCCTTAAAAGCTAAAGGAAGTACAAGTAACAGAGGCTTCAAATAGGAAATCTTATTTCGAGAAGCAGCGCCAAAAGTCAGTAGCGTATCTTACTCGTCAAAAGCTAAAGGAAGTGGAAGTAACAGAGGCTTAAAATAGGAAATCTTATTTCGAAGATTAATGCCAATAATCAGTAGCGTATCTTACTCGTAAAAAACTAAAGGAAGTGGAAGTAACAGAGGCTTAAAATAGGAAATCTTATTTCGAAAGGCCGCGTCGATAATCAGTGGCGTATCTTACTCGTCAAAAGCTAAAGCAAGTACAAGTAACAGAGGCTTAAAATAGGAAATCTTATTTCGAAAGGCCGCCTCGATAATCAGTGGCGTATCTTACTCGTCAAAAGCTAAAGCAAGTACAAGTAACAGAGGCTTAAAATAGGAAATCTTATTTCGAGAAGCAGAGCCAAAAGTCAGTGGCGTATCTTACTCGTCAAAAGCTAAAGCAAGTACAAGTAACAGAGGCTTAAAATAGGAAATCTTATTTCGAGAAGCAGCGCCAAAAGTCAGTGGCGTATCTTACTCGTCAAAAGCTAAAGCAAGTACAAGTAACAGAGGCTTAAAATAGGAAATCTTATTTCGAAAGGCCGCCTCGATAGGCAGTGGCGTATCTTACTCGTCAAAAGCTAAAGGAAGTACAAGTAACAGAGGCTTAAAAAAGGAAATCTTATTTCGAAAAGTAGCGTGAATAGTCAGTAGGATATCTTATTGCATTTTGTCTAAAAGAATTTTTAAAATTGCCTAAGTTTAATTCAGCACATATAAATATATTTTTATTGTAATTAAATTATTTTATTTTTCTCTTCAATTTCAGATTATCAAAAATTCAAAAATAGTGTTATAACAAGTAAAAAAATGTAGGAAAAAATCCATAAATTAGTGTGGCAAACGATTCATCAACACTTACAAGGAGGGAGAAAAAAAGCGGCAAGTTTAATATGTCTTTTACTCTTTCAAAAACAAAATTTATAAAATATACATACACTCAGAAAAAAGGATCCTATCAATTTGTCAAAAGGCTCCTATTAATTTAATAAGTACAAAATCACATTAAAGCAATAGGAATTGTATAGTTTTCGAGTATAGAAACAATTAATTTCAAACTATTATATATCAATGTGAAAAACTATTCAACTTATGTGATCACCATATTAAAAATCAGTGAAAACACCGTGAAACATCACAAAGTAATTTGGTGCCGGTTTTAATTTTCAATGGGACATTCCACAGTTATGCCAGCGCATAATTTTTAATTTAATTTTTAATTCTTAGGATTTTCATAATTTTTTAGTTACTTCTATATTTTATTTTAGTTCGAAGTTATTTTTTTTAAGTAAATATAAAATTTATTAAAAAAAAGTCCTTTAGCTGCATTTAATAATTAATAATTTAAATAATTTTTTCCAAAAGTACTACAGAGTTCAATGTACTTATACATTTTTTGGGAAAATTTTGGGAAAATTTTGGGAAAAATTTTTTTACTAATTTAAGAATTAATGAAAGAAAATTTTAATTATTTTTCTCGTTATATCTTATTTTCTAAAATTTAAAATTTATATTTATAAATTTAAATAATTTTTTCCAAAAGTACTACCGAGTTCAATGTACTTATACATTTTTGAGAAAATTTTAAGAAAATTTTTGTACAAATTTAAGAATTAATGAAAGAAAATTTTAATTATTTTTCTCGTTATATTTTATTTTCTAAAATTTAAAATTTATATTTATAAATTATTTTTAATATAAAATTAATGCCTGAAAAAGATAATTAATTCTTACAAAAACACTGCAGAATTTTTCCAAATTTTTTGTGGCTTTTGTTGTTAAGAAATTGAATCTTTAATTAAATTATTTAATAATAATTAACCAAAATATGTTGCGGGCAGTCGGAAATATTAATTTTAAGCAGGCCGAAAATTATTAAAAAAAAATTTCATTGACAAAAGTCTGGATGAAAATGAAATTAAAATTGATTTTGGCTATAAATATTTATAAAACAAAAAAAAAACGCTTAAAAAATTCAGAATCGTAAGGCTTAGATAAGGAATTTTTATTTTTATATATTTTTGCCTTTTTTTTAAAATCAAGGACTTTTTTATGATCAAATATATATTTGAATAGTTATTGAATTGCCAACATTTCGGTAATTGAAATCTTTTTCAATTGTTTTCCTCACTTTGCGCTCTTTAATCCTTTCAGTATATTAAAGGATATTTTAATAATAGAAATATTTTCATTTTCTTCTCGAAAACGATTTAAAGTATTTGAATAATTTCGCAAATGAAAATATTTTTATCAAATATGGCATGTTTGATTCTAATATTTATGATATAAAGGAGTTTTTCCCCATTAAATTTTAACTCAAGCAAAAAAAAAAAACGTCAAGATTTGGCGATTCAACCTGGCGATTTTAGTTGAATTCAAGTGCTAAATAGAATAATTTTTCCCCTTTTCTTTTTATTACAATTTTTATCATTCAGAAAAACAAATGAAAATTCAATTTCTAATAATTGAATGGAAAGTTCTCAGAAAACTTTAGAATTGCAGCGCTGGAAAGTATTATATAATTAAAATGAAGAATCTGAGCTGATATTATTTTGCAAAGGCGTTACGGGTATATAATACACGTGTAAGAAAGCCACAAAAGCAATGCCGGGTTTTCCAAGTGAAAAAGTACTCCCTTTCAGAAATTTCCGTTTCACATATAAAATTTGAATTGTCTTCTTCAATCGCATTTGACTTTTCACTGACTTTTTTAATGTTTTGGAAAAACTGTACCAAAATTTTGCTCAGCATAACGAAAGCAGACATAAACAACAAACATTTTGTCAAGTTTCTTGCAACATTTTTGTTTCGTTTACAAATCAAGTAAATATTTTCACGTCTTACAAAATTAACTTCTACGAAGACAACAGACGCGAAACAAAAGTTTTTTGGTAATTTTCGTGTACGAAATTGTTTTACGAAAAAGTATTTTCCAAGACACAAAATAGAAAAGAGAAGAAAAAAATCATATTTGGTTTCTTCATTGAAGCATTAAAAATTGTTGTACGAATATGTTGCAAGTAGCATGAGTTATTATGCACATACACAGCCACACACACACACACACATATGCATGAAGTGAGCTGTGCATATTGGGATGTGAAGCTATTATGTATAGCAAGCGTGTACTGGGACCGAGAAACAAATTGAATAATTACTACAACCATGTTACGTCATGCCATTTTGAATTGCTGGCTGATCGTGGCAAAGACAATTACAAGAAAACTGACAGTAACGGCTGAACAAACACTTACTCAGTTACATGCAGACTTATTTGCTGCATAGAAATTTTTACTAGGGAATCAATGATGTTGCACGAGCAACGTCTTTTTTTTTTTTTTTTTTTTGGTTTTTATGGTTTTTTTGGTTTTTTTGTTTCCTTTGCTGGCTGTAAATATTATTTATTGGGTTTTGGGAAAAAGCGTTTGATTGTGTTGCATGTAAGAGTTAGCCTAAGCGTAGCGTGTTACAAGCTTCTCTTTGTAAAATAAAAATGGGTTGGTTGTATGCACATTTTGTGTATGTACGGTTGACGGTAATGTTGTTAATGTTGACCACTAGTTGCATGAATTTGTCGTTTATGTTATTAGACTGTCTGAACATTTCAAAACGGCAGCGGAGCGAGGAAATAATTATGAGATGCGCGTTGAGCAGTTTGCAATTGTTTTGACAAAAAGTTTTTAGCCATTATGTATCAACTTTTCTAGCTTATTACCACTATTATTATTACTGCTATTATTTCATCCGAACCACATTTCTATATTTTCCACGTCTTTGTTTTTAAACAAACCGTTTCCAAAAAGTCATGCTTGACTACTGCGTTCACCATGGGAAGAGTTTTTAATCGAATATGCACGTACGTATAGCTGTAGATATGCGACTTTCTATGTAGATCGCAAATTGAAGTGTTGTAAAATCTCAAACTATCAATTATTTAAGCAATTGTTTATGAAACTTGCTATTATTTTGCCGTTTAGTTAAGATATGATTTGAAAAGTATATTTTTTCGCCATACTTTTTTTGATTCGTTTCTTTTTCGTTTTGTGCATCTTAACGCTTTACTTAATCTAATCACCTGGTTCTGCTATCATTGTTGTTTTAAAGTAGCGATTAGATTTTGCAATACTCCTCTGCTCTAATTTTCATTTCACAAATCCATTGAAAAGCAACTTTCAAGAGAGTTATTTTTAAAAGGAAATAGTTTTCAGGTGGAATTAAATGAATCTTTAAGTTTAGTTTAAAAATACGATTTTTAAAATTTTAAAGTTAAGCAGTTTTACATCAAAGGGAAGGCAGGTGAGCTGGGTAATCTTATAAACTACCTGGTATTTATTTTATTTTTTTAAACTAACTTAAACTGCAAAGCTTTCATCTTGACCGCAGGGAAACAGCCAGGGTCGAGGCAGGAATCGAACCCAGGACCTACGGTTTAGTGGGCTGAGCATTATTCATTGGCCAACGGAGTTATTATTATTTACTGCAAAGCTTTCATCTTGCCCGCAGGGAAACAGCCAGGGTCGAGGCAGGAATCGAACCCATGACCTCCGGTTTAGTGGGCTGAGCATTATTCAGTGGCCAACGGAGTTATTATTATTTACTGCAAAGCTTTCAACTTGACCGCAGGGAAATAGCCATGGTCTAAGCAGGAATCGAACCCACGACCTACGGTTTAGTAGGCTGAGCATTATTCATTGGCCAACGGAGTTATTATTATTTACTGCAAAGTTTTCATCTTGACCGCAGGGAAACAGCTAGGGTCTAGGCAGGAATCGAACCCACGACCTACGGTTTAGTGGGCTGAGCATTATTCATTGGCCAACGGAGTTATTATTATTTACTGCAAAGCTTTCATCTTGACCGCAGGGAAACAGCCAGGTTCTAGACAGGAATCGAACCCACGACCTACGGTTTAGTAGGCTGAGCATTATTCATTGGCCAACGGAGTTATTATTATTTACTGCAAAGCTTTCATCTTGACCGCAGGGAAACAGCCAGGGTCTAGGCAGGAATCGAACCCACGACCTACGGTTTATTGGGCTCCGTTGGCCAACGGAGGTTAAAAATGACTGCTCTCAGGGATATGGTACGATTCATTTTCCTGTTGGACTTTTACTGCATAAGTAACTATTTTATATCGTTGTTTTAATTAAACAGGTTTTAATTAAATTTTTAATTAATTTTTTCCAATGTTTTACATTGTTTAAATACAACAAAAAAAAATCTCTTCTTTAAAGTGCTGTGTAATGTATTCCTGATTCCTCATTGATAATATCTATCACTTTATCTCTCCATTGTAGAGACATTGGAATCAAACTATAATTTGTGGATAGTGATTGTCAACAAAGGCCGTGATTGGCAATGGTTGCTATTATCATTCGACTCGGATATTATTAAAAAGCCTTAGTTAGCAATCACTATTTTCATCTGATGATGAAAGCAGTTTGTCTATCTTCATAAAGACCACCTAGTCCACATTTATATCTGGTAACGGTGAAAGATCAACTTGACTTTGATATGGTAACTTGTAGAAGATATTTTTCATTTATAATGAAAGATTAAAACGTCAATGAAATTTTTAATTTCATTTTAATAATGAAAACAATTAATTGAAAAAAAACAATTTGAATAAATTAAACAATTTAAATGATTTTGCTTTTAGAAAACGAATTAATTTATATTGTAGAAAACTTTAAGAAAATAAATGAAAATTGAAAGAAAAGTGGAATATGTTAATTATTTTTGTTTTAGCAATATTGTAAATGATGTTTCATGTGTATATTTCCTTTCAAAAAGATTTCATTTAGTATTTTTTAATATTCATTGTATTGAACTTTAAGCGATTTCAAATTGTTTCAAAAAATGTTGTGGCTTACAAAAAGCTTCGTTATAATTTTATTGGGAATGCTGAAAAACCATAAACAAATTTCATTTAATCAACTACACTGATAAGAGTTGCGAGATTTCCTCATATCAAATCATTATTCCGAAACTAAATTTACTTTATTGCAACATTAAAGCGATGGAATGCCTTAAAGTTGCTTAATAATCAATTTATATATAGCAAAATAAATATATAGGAAATTGAATTTTATGTATTGTTTCACAAGTCGCCTTAAAATAAATGCAGTTTCCCACACACGAACACACACACACACACACATGCACACTTTTAATCAAAACCATGCCATATTTGCTTCTAATACTTTTGCTAAGAGTATTAGAGCTTGTGTTGGAACCTTCCAGTGTGTGCCTCATTTTATTTATTGATTAAAAGTGTGAAAAAAGTGACAAGTAATAATGTTTTTTATTTTTTTATTATTTTATTTATTTATTTTTTTTTTTTTTTTTGGTGCACGAAATATTCCTTTAGTCCTTTTCTTTGCTTTTCCTTTTGAGCTTTAAATTAATTTGCACATTTTTAACTCCGCCCTTAATGATCTTGGCTGCTGTTATTAAAAGAGAACATTTATATTCCACAATCCAATTTCATGTTGACAAATTCACCTCTCAAAAATGAGTATTTTTAGAATTCGTGTGGGTGTGTGAGTGTTGCTTCTTATTCATATTTTAGTTTCTCTCTGGCTCATTTACCAGTTGTAAATTGAATGAGCTTTTTATATTTTGTACATGCGTATTGGAAAGAGTTCGCTATAGAGTTTATTTTCTCGAGTTAGTACCCCTCCCAAGAAAATGGTTGTCATTTGTGGTGAGAGGCGTTGTCTTTAGCACTATTTTATTGCTGCATTTCCACACATTTCTAAGGATTTATTTTGAGTAAGAAATTGAATTCCTTCTTTTTATTTTATTTTATTTTATTTTTTTTTTGTATTGCCATCATTGATTTTATAAATCGTTCCTAAAGGAAATTGCAATCATTTTTCTTCTCGGAAATTTAGTGAGCATTTGAAATGAGTGTTTAGATGTGGAAATATGGGAATATGTGGATATAACTGTTGGATACAAATCAGATATCCATGCAGTTATTTACTAAAAAAGATTTGGCATAAATTATAAGAAGGCATAAATTATAAGAAAATATAGTAAAGCTGTTTTTTAAAAAAGCTTCCAAATGAAAAATGTCTAGAATTTGTTTTCGATATTATGATGTTGTGTGAAGAAAAATACATTTTGTAGTACTAAAAACTTAAGGACTTGAGTCTTTCCTCTGTATTTAGGCTGGGAAAAGGATCTGACAAGTTAAATACTTGGAATAATATTAAGTAAAATTTTTATATACAATTGAAATAAGTAGACAAATTTCAGGCCTTGTCGCAGCTTCCATTTCACATCGACACTCTTAAGTTCCTTATTCTACTAGTTTGAAATAAAATTTTAAAAAATTTTCAGATGTTCATAGAGTTTTTTAATTTTTTCGCTCACTTTTACTTAATGGGTTTGCAAAATTCGCTTCCGTTGAAGTAATAAAATATTTCTGGATTATCAAAAAGAAGTAGAGATGCCAGTAAAGAAATTTTATTGTGTTCGCTTCTGCCAGCAATTAAAATTTCCAATAAGTAGATAATCGAATTGCTTTCTTATTTTAACATGAAAACTTATAAAATTGCTAATAATCTTTTGCTGGAAATGGAAGCCAAACAGCAATTTCCATTAACTTTATTATAAAACGATTTTTAATTGAATAATACTGAGTTATCCTATATTGTTTCCTGTAGAGAGACAGCTTGTCCAAACTAAGCAGCTTATGGGAATAACTTTTCTTCTAATTATTGGATACTGATTTCGTAAAAATTGTAAAAAGAAAACAAAAAATTAAGTCTCCTAGCAGTTCTTTATTTTAAACAAAATTCATAAAAAAAAAAAAAAAATTCATTCACAAAATACATTAAAATAAACCGGGAATGTCAGGGAACTCGCCAGCTTGAAACTCGTAGAATTAAGCACAGCACTGTTGCCAAGTTTATTTAAAACATATATATAATATGACAAAAATTCTTTCTCACTTATTAACGATGAATTTAAATTTGATTTTTTCTTAAGTGGGTGTTGCATGTTTGCCTTCCAAATATGCGCTTTGGAATTGCTGTAAATGGATTGGTAATCACGGTAAGCTTAATGAAATAAATTCAATTTTATTCGCCTGCTTTTTTTTTTATATAATTAAAAGCAATTAGTTTAATATGGCTTACTGAAGAGGATCAAGTAGTTCGTATGCGATCTTAAGGCTACGGGCTAAGGTAATACTGCTTAAGAATGAACTCCAGCTTGCAGGCAAAAACTATCAAAAGTAATATTTTTTTGTTTAATTATTTGCAAAGCCCACTGTATTTAATTAGGTCACAGGGGATTTTTTATAATATTTGCCATGGTATAAAAACAATAACTACTTAATATTTTTAAAAATATTTGCAAATAAATTGAAATTAAGATTTGAATAGCATTAAAGGCAGGAAAAAGTAATTGAAATTTCTTAAGTAAAATATACTAGAGATCAGTCTGTGATTATTTTCAATTTTATATGTATGCAGTAGAGGCATGAGCTTATCAGCAGTGGCTTCAAGTAGAAAAAACTCGCCTTACTTGTGTGGATTTCTACATGTGGGCATATGCATTGCATCTATACATTCCAATTTATATATATATATGTATGTATGTACAGACGAGCATGCAGTATATATATTAACATATACTGTGGAGAAAATGGTTTCAATTTACGTTCTTTAAACAATATTTCATTGAAACGTTTTATTTTTAGCAACGTTGTCAGTTTTTTAAGGCGTGGCTTTTTATGAAAATTTGCAAAATGTCATAAATCATATTTTTGTAGATCGGCTGTTTAAAATTTTGATTAGTGTTGCTTTTTTACAAAAAAAAAAAAAAAAAATACTCCAGTCGGAGCTGATAAGAATGCTTATTTTGACAAAAACATATTCAATTATTATTTTTTCTAACAAGAATTTGAGGCTTTACTTGATCAACGATCTCAAATTTCTTATTTCAAACATACCTTTCCATTATAATTCGTCTAATTTCCTCTGTTCCTTATGGTAAGTGGTGAATATAATTCTGCTCTGCTACAATCTGATTTGCTCAAGAGGGAATTTTTTAAAGCCAGAACATGACAACTAATATGAACCACAAAGCAGGTCCAGTGTAGCATAAGAAGAAAAGAGAAATATAAACAAATAAAATTCTGCACGAACACATGCGCTTTTAATACAAAAATGCAGCAACATGGAGTCAAAACTTATGCACACTCATGCAGACTCTGCAAAATTACAAAAAAAAATATACAAAAACACAACGAGTACACAACACACACACACACACATAAGCAGCGACTGCTTGCTTCTCTTGCACGGCAAAAAAAACAAACGCACACACACAAAGACACACGTTTAGTTCCACATTTCTGCAACAGCAATATAATCATTCGCATTGGAATTTTTGTGTTTAGTGAGAATTATAATTCTCTACTCTATTTTCACTCGCTCGCTCGCTCTCTTGTTGGCTTTTGTGGCACTTTTGTTAATATCGCTTGCTGACCACCGTCATCGTTGTCGTAGCTTTTGCTGTTTTTCTCGGATTTCTTTTTATTTTGATTTGGTTTGCAACCCATCTTTCTATGCTCAGTTGTATGGGTACGAGTGTGTTTTGTTGTTGTTGCTGTTGTTGTTGTTTCGCTTTTAGAGTCGATTTTTGTCAGATTCGTCGCTTACTAAATGTCTACTTGACGCATCTTATCGTGCCGTCAACGCCACTGTAAACATTATTCACGTTGTCGCTATTGTTTTCTTGGGCAATGTATCAGTATCGTGTATCTTAGACATGCTTTGTTTGAATTTCGCATAAGAAAGGAAGGTATCGGCCAACACCGCCATATTTACAATATTCACTTTTTTCCTTCCATCGTTCATTCGCATGTTCGTACAACAATAATGATAATAATAATAATGAAAAAAATAAACTAAAGCAGAAATTTTTAAATAACTCTGAAACTCTCGGTCGTTATAATGGACAGACAAACTACGTAGGTACATGGTACGTAGTACGTAGTACGTATAGTACGTATGAGCAGAATTATCAAACGGGTGAAGGTGGAAATATGCTTCGCTTTATGTGTGGTGTCATTGTTAATGCAAATGTCGCGCGTTTTTGATGTGATTTGATACTGAAAGAAGCACAAGTAGCGCGGGCGATTCAATTCGATTCGTATTGACGGTGATTTTTTGCCATTGCCTTTGGATATTTATTTTTCTTTTAATTCGTATTGAAAACTTTTGCGGATATACATACAAACATACATACATGCATATATGGCACACTGTATGGATTTATTTGTTATATTCATTGCTGCATTTATTTCTAGACTAAAAAAAGTCTAGATGTCGACGACAGTGCTTGGGAGTGTTGTGTGCTTGTTGTGCTTTTAGTACGTCCAAAGACTTTTGCCGTCGCGAATATAAATGAATAAATTTTATGCACTAAAATAAACGCAAAAAATTAAAAATTAAAAATAAAAGCATTTAAAATTTGCAGAAATAAATAATTAAAAAAAATTAATTTTTATTGAAATTATTTTAAATGAAAATATACAAAGTGTTTTTCTTTAAAAAAAAAAAATAAATACAAAAATAAACAAAAAGTGTAAAAATTTAAAATACATATAATTTTGTTCTTTTGTGCAAAAATAAAATTACTATTTTAAAAAATTTATTTAAGGATTAAAGTCAATTAATTCAGCATCTAATGCAGTTCATTGTTGCAATAATGGTAAATTCACACTTTAAACACAAAATGTTTAATTTTTTAATAAAGGAATAGGAGTGGGTGTGAATGTATGAGTGGCTGGAAGAGATTTGAATGCAGGTTTGCTTATAAGAAAGTTGATCAAATAAGAAAATTTCTTCTGCCGCTTTAGTGCTCCATTAGAAAAGTCAGAGTGTTTACATTATATTAAAAGTTCACAGTAGCACTATTTTATAAGTCTGAAATTTACTATTCAGTTAATAATTTTCATTATTTCTTAGTATATTTTTAAAGGCTCTTGCTAATAAAAAAAAGGACATTATGTATTTGCCATTCATTAGCTTAGCAGTATTAGAATATTTAAAACAAGAAAAATCTTTAAGGTAAAAGAAAAAAAAATAAATATAAAAAATCTTTACATTTATATGGATAGACTACGTATTTAATTTTTTTTATCTTTTATAATATTTCGACTAGTTTTAAAAGAATTTCGTGTAGCATGTGTAGCATTTGGTAGAGTGCTTTTAAAACCTGAAATACCCATCAAACTGAAATTTTATACTTTCATTCGCAACGATTTCAAATTACATACAGCCAAAAATCTATATAACGAATCTCAGTTTTGGCATAATTAAATAGCTTAAACAAATTGATATTCGGTATAACGAATTATAGGATAAAATTGACTTATTGAATATGTTGAAAAATAAAAGCTCTGGGCTATGAAAAGCTAGAATGCTAAGACAAAATTTATATAATTAAAAGCTTTGCATCCTGCGTTAGTTGGTGCCATCTATAAAGCATTTTGAGAGAATTCCAAAGATAATCGACCTCAAAAAAAAATCGAATTAGGTGTGCATAATATGTAAGGACATGCTGTCTATTTATTTATTTTTTTCGTATTATTAATATTACAAAGACGAGTCAATATATATATATATATTTTTTCATAAAAAACAGGCATAAAAAATAAGAACTTTCTACTGTTTCTTCCTCAAAAAGGACACGCTTAAAAGCCCAGTCGATATAACGAATTTCGTTCTAGCGAGTCTAGCCTGTATGTACTTTCCCCACCATTAGAATTTTTTGTTAATCATGATGTTAACAAAATGGGAAATGCAGATTGTGAAAAGGATAATTGAAGAAAATCTTGAAAAATGTAGGATACGAGTTTTCGCTTTACTATGTATGCATATTCTGCACAGTACTAAAGCTACTCTATTATCTCGACATGGTTCCTGGGGGAAACTTTACAAATTTTTGTTTTCCGAAAAAATTTTAAACATATTATTGAGATAAAGTCCCGTGCAATTTTTCGAAAAAATTTGCCAGAAAAGAGTTACACAAAAATCCAACAGATGCAAGATACGAATCGTGGTATCTTAAAGATTTTGCCTTCAAGCGAGCTAAAGCTTTTATATAAAGATACTTGTAAAAGCACATGCATTCATACATATTTATCAAAAACTGAAATATTTTCTTAACCCACGTGAGCACATTGACTGGAAAAATTGCAAAAAAAAGTTTTTGTTTTTCAATTAAACCATGTATCTTTTCTAAGTGTTGCTCTAAAAAAATAGAGCTGGTCCAATTTAAAAATGTGCTAATAATATATACAAAGAATACAATAATAATAATTTAATATATTTCATGGAAAAGCTTTTAAATATATCGTTCAGCATGTCACAAATGGGTCACACATACTCGTAGTAGCCACATGCATTCCACAGATTGAAAATCCTTTCGCAAATATATTCTAACTTCGCAGCACAAAAATACGTATCATACATATATTTTTTATATATAGTATATATATTTATGATGTGACAAGCATATGGGTACATAATGGGTACAATCATACTTGAACTGCTAATTTCTATTTTCCCCATAGTCGATTGCGAGAAAAAAAATTATAGACTCTCATGTTTGGCACGAAAACGAAAATAGGAATTAAATAGTTCATTAGCAAGTTGTGGCACCCAACAGCTTTTACTATTGCAAAGTCTTGGCTGAATGCTTATAGCTGTAGTACAATAAAGAACATTATATGCGAACACGAGGAACGGAGAGCCCTAAATGACATATCTGGTGTCATAAATGAAACAAAGTCGAACTCATAAACTATTAATACCGAGCTTGAGGCACCTTTTATCACTTTTCTGTTATCATATGTTCTCTACGGGAGCTTTCGGTTGCAATTTTTTTTTTTTTGTAACTACTTGCAAAGCTTACGGCTTGTACCATCGAACCCGTGACCTCCGGTGTAGTAGACTGCGCATTATTCGTTGGCCAACGGAGGTTAAAAATGACTACTGTCAGGGATATGGTACCCTTAGGACAATTATTAAAATTTGAAGCGTGGACAAAAGCTTGCTTGGAAGGAGCTAAATGCGATATCAATGTTTATTGTCAAATTTTCACAAATTGTTTCCATTACATTATTATGTCCCGTATTATTATTATTTTTTTTTTATAGAATAGTAAAAATATATATCTGAGACTTTTAAGGAATAGAAAAAACTAGGTGAGACTTTTAGAAAATATAAGAAAATAAAACATTAAAGTCTCTCTAGACAAGGAATGCAAATTAAAACTGTTCTGTAACTTTTAATCTTCATTTTATGCTCAGTAAAATAGCTTTTCCAAACGTCAGTGCTAAAAAATTTGTTATGATTATAAGATATTGCACCATTCAAAATTTGAATTGAAATAAAATATATTTTTATAGTTTTTACTTTAAACAAAAGAATTCATTCTGTTATGAATAATGCAAGTTCAATAAAAAAAAATATTTTTTGTGCTTAATTTTTAGAAAGTAAGAAAGCTTTCTTATTTTATAATTAAAATCCACATTGAAATTGATTATTGGGATTATTAGCAGCATTTTATACCTATCCTTATAATCATACAATATTTATATATTAATATTTATATATTAAATTATATTTCAAATATTATTGCTCTCATAGAAACTCAAAGTCAGTTCACATTAAACCAATTTTTCATTTAAAACTGAAAAATATCATTTAAGACTTCAATTCTCAGAGCTACGAAAGCTGTTCAGAACACAGTAACACAGTAACAATATTCTTCATTAGGCTTTTAGACTATATACCTTTTCAATATTGTCGCTGAAAGTATATGCATGCATATATATAATTTGTCTCAGTGTATTTATTTATGCAAAATGTCCTTGATTGTCATACTTTGAGTATTTAAGTATTTGAGTATTTTTTCGTAATTTTCAAAATTTCCTTGCCAACGACAATTGGTTGACATCTACAACAACAACTACAAAAATAAAACCAAATTTATTTTAGTTAAAACCTTTGAAAACATTTTGATGGTGCTAAAAATTTTGAAAGAGCAAAAAAAAAATGAAACAAAGATGTTTAAAACACCATAATACACACTCCAAAATGACACAAGGCAGGAAGAAAAAAAAAAGTGAAAAAAATAAATAATTTTAAGCAAATTGTAAATAGAGATTCCCTGGTAAGAAATCAGCCACAACCAATGTTGTTTACACTAGACTATTGGTTGAGGGACACCAATCCGCGACGCTTAGCTTCATACATAAAACGAAGGAGTGGCTTAAAGTACACACAATTCACACTATGACAGCAACAGTACTTGAATGCTTTGTTAACTTTCAAATATACAGAAAAACAAAAACAACAACAAAAACAACAACAACACGAATAACACCAACAACGCCAGAAACAAGAACAAAAACATTTTGACGTTGTTTGTAGTTTGTTGGGGTCTACAACGCTAAAATAGCTACTATGCAACATCATCATCATCATCATCATCATCGTTAATACATCGTGATCATCAGCTTCAGAGCCGTTCCTTAGCAAGCTGTATGCTCAAAAGGCAAATGTGTTTTTCTTCGTTTTTATTTTTATTGGAATCAAAGTTCTATGCTGGCTCCCAACACTCACACTAAAACTGCATTGACACACTCACTCTTGGTGTGAAGTAAACACAGCCCGGCAAAGAAAAACTAATAAAAGAATAATGGAGGCAGAGGAGAGTATGGAAAAAACGAACAAAAAAAAAAAAAATGAATAGGAGGAAAAACTTCTTATTCCATTTCTGCTTGTTGTTTTTGTTGTTGTTTGTTTTGCAATTTTCCTTTACGGAACGGTTGCTTGTATTATTGTCATCAATGTACTTGGCTGCCACTCGACTTAAAGAGAGTCTAAAAGTCAACCAAGAAATTCAACAACAACAACAACGACAACAACAATATCAGTGGATGGTACACATTTACAAAAACTTTTTGCAGGTTGTGCAAAAAATTATGTCTTAAATCAAGAAATTGCTTTAACAAAAAAAAAACCATCACCAACAAGAGAAGTGAGCTAAACTTAACAGCACACATTACATTACGGCCCTTTACTTTTAGATAAGCAAAAAAAAAAAAAAAAAAAAAATTTCCTACATTTCCTCACAGAACACACACCGTTCTATACACTCAAAGTCTAACGTAGCACTCACTTGAGGAGAGTTAATAGAACAAGCGCATTGTAGCCAAATGTGCAGAACAATCCAAGAGTACCAACATTACACCCATACATACAACCATTCATACATACCTACATACATCCATCCATACATACATACATACATACATTATGTAGAGCGACTTACATGGTCGATGCATACGAAAAACGGACCAGCAACAACCAGAGGAAGACGTTAATAAACAAGCACACTCACACACACACACACACACACACGACCATGTGATTTTTATATTTGGTAAAGTGCCAGCGAGCTTAAGGAACGACAAAACACTAACAAGCATAAATTTGAAATTTTTCACCCATTTGGTCCGGGGCAAAAGCTGAGGAACTTGTCAGAAAAAACAAAATGAATAAAAATATGATAAAAAAAAAGACAAACTTTATATGACACTCAGGGTGTGTGTAAGCACACCAACAAAGCAAATGACGGTGGTCCAAGCCACTTAACAAATGGAGCAAATATCTAATCTTCTCTAATATGTAGAAATTTATATAAATTTTGTTATTGTTTTGTTACAATTTGTTAGTTTAAAAACACACAAGATTCGCAATATTCGTGCCCAAATGGCTACGAGCTGAAGTAAATACAATCTATATATATAAGGGGATGTACAGACACATACATATGTGCATATACATATATGTATTTATGCATGGACATGTATATATACTTTGTATGCATGTGGCTAGTCTGAGAAGTGTTTTAGTTTTAGTTTTTTTCAAGAATAAATTCTACAGTCCTGCACGTATGCAAATGCACAATCGCATATATAGCCTGTTCACACATTAACTTGACACAATTTTTTGGAAACAAAAGACTGTTGACTCATGGCATTCTTAACTTAAGTTTAAGCCAATTGCCGTCTAGAAATCACTTGAGCCATTTCTTCTGCTCGTTGTAACATTTTAATTCCCAAACGTTTTTCATCTCGCAAAACAAACTCTCAGCAGAGTTGTATTCAAAAGATTACTGTATATGTATATGCCTCAATTTAAGCTAAACTAAAAGGGCAATAAAACTAGTTAATTAATTTTCTATAAATAAATTTTAATTTTAAATAAAAAAAAAATTGTTTCAAATTCATATCGTCAGACTATGCATCTCTCCGTAGGGTTGCATTGAATTGTCCTTTGTGTTTTTAAGAAATAAAAACTTTGTCTTCCTATTAAAATTTAACTTGCTCTCAACGATTTATTGCTCTCAGCCCTTATAATTGCGATACTATCGTTTTATAACTCCTTTGTCCAGTTTTTGCATTAATTACCGCTTCGATATACAAATTTCCTATCTATTTATAATACCTCGGATTTTAAAAATTAAACGTTACAGATTTTTGCCGCATTTCAATATTTTGTACCACGAAATAAAGCGAATTAAGACTATTTTAGAACTGCTGTTAAGGACTGACCGATCAAAGAATTTTGTCTAGAAAATATATCTGCAAATACGAGTGGATCTATAACATTTGCTTGAGTAATCGTGGCAGTTAAGAGACAGGCCAGATTGCAATATTTAATTGCTATGGAATATTCGTTTAACACCGATTGCTATAATTTGCTATCTGTACGTACCATTTCCCATTCATTTAATAGATATTGGAATTGAAGGGAAATTTTATTTAGAGAAACTACTTCTAGATACTTCCATATCCTGTTTAAATATTTGTATTTATGTTAGTGCTTCTGAATGAAAACAAGAAATACTTTTTAACAAAAAACTCTTAGGTTTCAATGTTCTTGTAGCAAGTCGGCTTTGTATTTTTACAGCTTTCATACGAACATTCAGGATCAACTCATTTCTGGAAGGACAATTTACTTTTCGAAAGGACATTCCTACAATATTTATTCATTAAAAGTTTTCTAATTTCTTTTAATATTGTTGCAAATTGAAATAAAGTTTCTGCATTAAATTTGAAAAATAAAGCACCAAGGTGAATTCATATAAGATGTACCACGGCGAATTAGTTTTCGTTCCTTGAAATTTCGATTTAAAAAATTAATGCGTTTTAAATGGATTGAAAAAGCTTTTAAAATGAAAAATATAAACATGAAAGCTTAATTTATTTTAATTCGCACACTGACGTGGAAAGGCTGAAGATTTCCAGAAGATATGCTTTCTTTCATTTTTGACTGAATATTAACTCATAAACATTTTCCATTAGAATTTTTTCTTTTCAGTATTAATTTGATATCCTATATTATATATATAGATATATATATACATATATATATATATATATATATATATATATACTATATATATATCTATATATATATAGTATATATATATCTATATATATATAGTATATATTTAAAATAGAAAACTAAAACTTAAAATTTTTTCAAAAGTTCAAATTGTGTCTTGTATTTATTGAAGTAATAATAATGCAGAAAATATATATATTTCTTGATAAACTAAATGAATTCGCTTTGAAGTAAAAATCACTTTGTATGAATTCGCTTTGAACTTGTTTTACTTGTAATTTTTTTGTTCTTTTTTTTGAGTGAGAAAATGCATAACACGTTTTAAGTTTTGACAAATTTACAGTTGAAAACTAAAAACTTTTTTCGCCGTAAAACTTTCATGTACGCTAAATTTTACTAAAAATTAATTTTCTTTTCGCTAAGCGACCTTGGCGATATGCAATAAGTTGCTTTAATCGCAAACAACGACTTTTCAGATGTTCGTTATCCTTAAAATCCTCTATAAACAAATATGATATTTCATTTGTGTAGCGATACCTTAATTTAAAAAGGCCTTAATGCTATTATTTGCAGAGGAAGAAAAAAATTGTTTTAAGGAAATTAAAGCTGCAATTCTTAGATTTTATTTCGATTGAAAATATTTTTTTTTGTTCTTTTCAGTCTCAGCAAAAAAATTATATTCTTTTCTATGGAATATTAAAAAAACTCAACTTTGTTTTATGTCCTTTCTGCATTGAGAAAGCGATATGTATTTCTCATATGTACTCTATATAAAATTATATATACTACATATGTACATACCTACCACACACCCATATATCTCAATGCTGCGAACTTAATGTAAGAAAAATGTCTTAAGATGGGGGATGAAGGGGGTCTAATTTTTTTCTTTTTCTTACATTTTCATTTTTGCTACGCAGGAATTATTTTTCTTGTGTTTCAGCAACATTAAATATTTAAACAATTTTACTTTTATGTATGAGTATATTGAAGTACACATTTTTTAAACAAATACAGATGTGAAAAGTATACATACATACATATGTATATATAGAGAATTTCTGAAAACAATTTAAGTAAATCTTTAAGATAGAAGAAACATTCTATTATTCTATGAAGTACATTTCGTAGTCTTCTCTTTTTTTAAATGAGTTCTGTTCGGATTAAGCGTGTCTGAACATTTCATAAGATATACTGTAAATGTATTAATAAGTTCGACAAATACAAATTGCAGAGGTCATTGGTTCGATTCGTAACTCCGGCACTTATAAAAGAAAAGCATGAAATTCTCATTACTTTTCCTCAAGAGTTTTAATATGCCCTGAACGTGTAAGGCAGAGTTACTGGTCACTTAGCATATCCCAGTAAACAATTTACATCGATTGTAAATCACAGGGCTTTTGTAGCTGCATTTGCTATGAGAAAATATTTATAGCTTTAAAAAAATCCCCCTGTTTTCTTACACACAAATTAGTTAAAATTTTTTTTTATAAATTATAAAACAAACATTTACTCCATAGAGTTTCTCAGATATTTTATTTATTTTATTAGGTATTCACTATCACTTTGGAAAAGGTTTTCCATGCTCACATGTGATGGTTCTTTTTATAGCTCCTAATTGAAACAGGATATGCTCGTATGTTTTTGTTAGTTTTCAAAACGCTTTGGTCTGCTTCTGGCGAACTAACTTTACTGCACAAAAAACATGATCCTTTTTTTAGCAAAAAATTTTTTTATGTTTTTTAAATTATTTTTAATTAAATTTAAAAAAGTTAGCTTTCACTTATAATTTCTTAGTTTAAATTCAATTCAGTACTCTTTTCTGATAAAAATTATTAAAAAAAAAGGATCGAACTGATATAAATTTTTCTGTTTTCGCAGTTTCTCAAAGTACAAAACTGTGTTTTCTAAATTTCTAAAATCCTTTATTTTGAAAATTTTGCTTTCCTTTTAATAATTTTTTTTTAAATTTTTATTATTAAATTTTCATTATATTTATTTTTAATTACCAACACTCAAATCGAATTATCTTGTTGTTAAATGCCGATCCTTTCTTGCATTTTTTGTATTCTGCGTAATTATTTCACATCAACATATTCGACGCACAATTTCGTAATAGACGTTTTATTGCCCAGTGAACATTTATGGTCGTTGCTTACCGCATATTGCAGAAATAGTAACAATAGTAGCAACTTTGTTTGTATTTGCTAACAAAAAACAGTTTATTAAAATTAAAAGGAAATAAATAACATTTCCAGTTAAAAACGTCTGGAGCAAAACGTTCTTCTTTATTCTATTTCTTGTTGCTGCAATGCTTCACCGATCCTTGCTGAGATATTGTATAATTAAATGTTGAAGAATGTAGAAATGAAAGATTTAAATTAAGAACTTTGATATTTATGAGTTGCTGATAAAATGTTCCTTTCTTGTATAGTAAGTTAGAATTGAAATTCAATTACTGCAAACTCTGCTCAAGTTTCTGAATGTGTACAGTCAGGACGATCATTTATGAAGAGCGTACCTGACGTATTGAAAAAATTCTCGATCAATTTAATTTTTTAAAACTATCCTGCACCTTTTTTTCTCGCAAATTTTTTTTTAATATTAGCTACGCCATTCTTTTTTAATTACGCACACATGCATATAGAAATGCCGCCCATACTTTTGACCATCAATTGCACATATATGGTAAATATGTGACGTGCATTCTTACTTTTTCCACACATTGTAATCAACTTTTTTTTGCAGTCTAAGAGAGTGTAAAGTTAATTAAACAAATTGGATAGTGTTGGGCGAACTATTTACCTATTTCAATATGGCACTTGTGCGTACTTGCACAACAATTAGCCACACATACATGCACACATGTACAAAAGGGATAATGTACTGACAAATATATTACACCACAAGCTGGTTGCAACAAAACGCATCGTTAAAGGATGCAAAAGGCAACATTTCTACATGAGCAAAAATGTATAAAAAAACATACAATCAGTTTTACAAAACGTATATATGCAGTCATGTAAAAAAATAGTAAAATATGTGCAGGATGCATGTGTGTGTGTGTGTGTGTGCGTAAGTGTCTAGATAAAATGAACATAAATGATGCTACTGGGATAACAGCTTCGCCAGTCAACAGCACAACTTTTTATTCGTACAAGCACAAATATTTCAACAAACATCCAGAAAGGCTTTGTTACTTCTATATTTGTATTCACTATATACCTATATCAGAGCATGTGTGAACATGTGAATGGGTATGTGTGTACAGTAAGTGTACGTAAAAAATACTTACCTAACATTTAGTCGGATCCAACAAAACATCGAGAATTCAAAAAAAAAAAAAAAATTAAAACATTATAAAATTAATAAACAAGATCTACGAAAGAGCAGCCGCACATATGCCAGATGTGGTAATTGTATTGCCCTCAGTAATTGACTTCCATGTAATGAGTTAAACAATGTGTGAAACGGTTTCCCAATCTAGTTGACTGCTGGAATTAATCATAATTTTATATCCTTTTGTTCCAAATAAATCCTTAAATTTATTAAAATCATTTTTTTTTTTAGTAGAAATAATAATACAAAATTGAAGAACACTCACGACCGAGCTTTTAATTTAAAATGATACTTCAAAAGCATTATTATCAGTCTCAGTCTTGTCTAGTCTTGTCAAAGATTTTCGAACTAACTTTTAACTAAATAGTATTTAAATCACATTATTGCTTGGTTGAAAAAATTAAATCAATTTTTTCTAGGCCTAAGTTCATTTCAACATTCTTATTTGACGTGGCAAAGCAATACTTCAGCGAATACTTTTCAGCGTTGCTCCTTTTTGGCCTTAGAAAATTTTTTTTATTAATGTGAAATTTTCGGGAAAAATTATACGAGAATTATTGTTACATATTTTCATTTTCAACGGAAAAATATTTCCCACAAATAAAATAAATTTTATAGTAAAAAAGGGTCAATAGTCAAACTTATCTTCTGTTCAATAAAGTAACGAAGGACTAACAATATATACGTGTATATGTTTACACATATTTGAGACTGTATACAGAGGTAACATAGGTAAAGTAGTTCCCGATTTTATTATTACTGTTAAGGATATATCATAAAAGTATTATCAACTTAATATATTCTCATGTTTAATAACGTGAAGAAGCGCTTAAAAGTATGCGAGTATGCGTACACGCTGTCAAAAATTTTCACTTACGGATAAAGTATAACCAGCATTTCGAAAGTCATTATTTTATGAAAAAAAAAATCTTAATTATGTATACAAAATAAAGTCGGAGTAAATTGCAACACTGTTAAAGAATCCAAAAAAAAAAAAAAAAAAAAATAATGCATACATTCTTCGTCTCATTTGATGAAATATATTTTCAAATAAAAAAAGATAAATGTTCAGTTGAGGCCCTCAAGATATAAAAAAAGCTTCGAACAGCCATCAAAAGCCATGGAAACTGCTGATGCTTCATTTGTAGGTTAAGCAGACTGATATATTCTCCACTGATATCAAATGAAACGTAACTGAAGGGTTTCAAGACAACTTATATTTGCTTACTTTACCAACACACATGTAGTACCAAATAATTGAATACCCCGTTTAGACTTAGAGTAATATAATTGCAATATATAAGCAATATAATTGCAATGTATTTCAAATTGCTACATAATCATAAATTGCGTGACGTTTTACTTATGAAGAAATTCTGAAGGTTGTTTTAGGCAGGATGATATTAAAATGAAACTATAAAAAATCCTTTGCTCTCCTGATTTCTGTGTAACAAGTGCCGCAAAAATAAAATTGAGAAAGTCATGTGTGAACAATTGATTCCTTCAAACAAAATTCATTTAATTTAAACTTACGTCTGAACAGGGCATAAGTTAAATTTAAAACAAATTTTAGAGAGTGAAGTAAAAAAAATTTTTTCCCCAAAAAAATTACTTTCATTAATTATAGATTTTATATTTACATATTTTTGCAATTGCCCGTAAGGATTCGCTAATTAATAAAGAAGCAGATAAGCGACATTTCTAAACCATTAAAACTATTCGGTGGTCTAATAAATACCATCTCCATTTGCAACTTTCAAAATAGTCGGTAACTACTCCCTTTAATCTGTTTTTTACTTTGACTGCAAGCAATGCTTTAATTTTTTTTATTATTTTTTTTTTTGTCCCAAAAGGATTTTTAAATTAAGAAATGCAGATGCCAGTTGAATTATTGAAAAGATATTGAAAGAATTGTTTGTTTATTTTGTATTTTTGTTACTGTGCTCAGTGTTATTTGAAATTCATAAATGATTTAAGGCGTTTCATAGTCATTGTTTATCAAACGCAGTGCGAAATGTTTGCATAAACACACTTTGAAACACACACACACATCCATATACATGGTATACATACAGACGCATTCATAAATCGTAATTAACATTCCCCTGTTTTAATGTTGCACTGATTTGTAAATAAAATACACACGTTCATACATTAGCATGCGAATAAGTACGTACGAGGATTTATTTATTTACACGGTCATATAAATAAATAATCAAACATAGACTCAGTTCGTTGTATGTGTGAGTGTGTGTGTGTGTTTTTGTGAAGTGTGAATGGTTGTTTGTATGGAGTTATATAATAAAGGATCTGTGTAAAATGCCGCGCGTAAATTGACACCAGTCGCTGGCATTAATTGTCTGTTTGCCGTGTGTTTTCTGTAGACACCACCAGCCGCAGCACCAGCATCGCACACACATGCATATGCACACTGTTACAAGCAGCTTGCTTCCTTTTTACAAATAAAAGGAAATAAGTTGAATGTTTTTGTTTGCTTAAGTTGTTTATGCCTGTGTATGTGTATATGCGTATGTGTGTGTGTGTGTGTGTGAATGTGTTAAATGGCGCGGTATGTCCCCGCGCCGTTTGGTTGGTCAAAGTATCTAAATCACACCATTTTGAGTGTGGTTCTTGACGCTCACATCTTTTTTTCGTTTAATTTTGTTCTTGCTTTTTTGTTCTCTGCATAGCGGCGCTATTATGTGTGGATTTTGTATCTTCTTATAATTTTAGTCTGCACACACACACACATGCATACAGCCAGAGAAAGAGTCACTGCATAACAGATTCACCTTTAGTGCTGTTTGTTTGCATGGTTCGCTTCTGGTTGCGTTGATACTGTGATTGAGTGTTTGCGCGCGGATGTGTGTGTGTGTGTGTGTTTAGTTTAGTTTTTTGAGAGGCATTCTTGTGTGCTACAGTTGTCGCAATTGTCCCTTTCGCACCCATGTGGTGTACGATAAAAATAAACCCAACCATTTTTTCTTAATTTTAAGCCCGAAATCGCCACATTTTTGTCTTGTTGCTGTTGCTGGTGTCGAAAAGGGAGTAAATGTCTCAGCCATTTGATTGCTAAAATGTTGTCGCTTTCTAAGTTTGCATGTGTTGGGTTTGTTGTGTTTTTATGAGACCTATTCTTTTATTTGTGGTGAAACTTGTCACACAATCTTTCTCACAGATTAGTATTTGAACTACTCAACATTGTCGTCGTATTCTCGGACAGAGTGTGATTTTCAGTAAACTAGACTAGACTAGATTATGTAAAGTGCTTTTAAGGCTTTATCCGGATTCATGGGAGTGTGTGTGTGTTTCGCGTGTGTGTATTTTCGTGTGTATAGTGAGTTTTAAATTTGGTTCTTTTGTATTGTTGCTACAGCATTAGAATGCTTTTACGGCTTGTTCTTTTACTCTTGTGTAAATTGTCGCATAAAGCTTTCTCCGTTTCAGAGCATACGAACTGTTAGCTGTGTTGTTTGTCGCTTTTTCATTCGCACTCTTTGTTGGAGCTGAGACATTCATTAAGAAGGAAAAAGAAGTGACTAATTTTGGTTTTTCCTCTTTTAGGGAATTTGTTGTCATCAAGTAATTGTCTGGATTCTTGTGGTGCTGCCTGCCATTCATTTATCGCATGTTGCTGGGTGTTTGCTTTAGTACATTGAGTGAAGGGGAGAGGGCCTTCTGAGGACAAATGTTTTCTAATCTTTTTCCTTTATTGTTAGGTTGACATCTTCTTATTATTAGGATATGTTATTAATCACCTACGAAAACTAAATAATGCCATCCTGCTCTATCAGAGGTTTATTTATGGATGTGAACATTTGAAGGTGTGATTGTAAGTGCAACTTCTTTTTATCACTCAAATGTGTGAGAAGTTATCACTTGGACAAAAAAAAGAAAAGAAAAATAAATAAAAATTGTAATAAAAAAACTGAGTTGCTGTCCCTAGAATTTTTTTTTTTTTTTTTTTTCGTTCAAATGGCGATGAAAGCCATTGCCTTTATTAGTTTCCAAACATTATTCCTTAAAGTGACACACACACACACACACACACTCACATACATTTTCATATGCTTATAAATTAAGGAATGTGAGATGTTTGCTTGCGTGTTAGTGTTGTGTGGTGTTGATAATAATGTTTTCACTTATTGTCACCTGGCTGGTGATATAAGTCTATCTCTTTTCACACCAAAGACTTCGTATACGAAGTGTATTTGTTTTTGTACGGGGGATGGGTTCTTCATTCTAGTTCAAATCTCTTTTTATTAGTGTTAACTTTATAGTGTCGTTGTTGCAGCCGTCTGTCTAGTGTTTGTGTCACCAAAGTATTTGTTTTTTTTATTTTTCACTTTATGTTTTTGTTGTTTTGCCCTGCAAAACTTTACTTACTATCTACCTCTCGTTTAAGTTTCAACTCTCTTTTAAGCTCTCGCCCTCCTTCTCATGAAATTAGCTCTCTTCGCACACGTACACATATTCATCAAATGCGCTTTATGAAATTGTGAGTAAATTTAGTTCCAATTGGAAACGTACCAAGAAACCGGTTTAATGGCTCTCTTTCTCTGTTACATGTACAGGGGAAGAAGGTAGTGTGCGTGAGATGGTTTGTGTGAGTAAGTTTGTTGGCGAGTACTAATTTTAGGTTGCATACGGCGAGCATGTGTAGGTGAGTGTGTGTAAGTTTGTCATACGTCGCACCTCTGGGGGTTGCACTTTATCGTTTTGTATGTGTATTTCCAGTTTGCAAGCGACCGGCGTTAAGCTCGTATCGTTATTCAGCTGTATGAATTATATTCTTTTTCTTTTTGTTTGTTGTTTGTTGTTTTGTCAAAGCGTTTTCGTGCCAACGTTTTAATCCCGGTCACCGTTTCGGTAGGGTTATGGTGCCTACAACAAAACAAAACCCCACACATTAAGCTGAAATTTAATTTGACTAAAATTTAAAACAAATTTGAAATTTAATCCTTAGATTGCGTAAAATAAGCATAAAATGTTGAAACAAATAAGAAAAGGAAACGAATAAGCAGCAAAAGTTAATAATCAATATAAAAAAATAAATGTAAAAAAGAAAATACAAATCAATACCATGTGCAATTAAACAAAACCAAACGAGATCTTACAACACGTAATAACAATAAGTCCACAAATATACATATATATAAATATAGATCAGAATAAGAATCAGAATCAGAACCAGAGAAGAAACGAATAAAAGCTGGAAAAATAAAGTTTAAACCTTTTTGAGTTAAGCGTACTTAAAAATTGTACGACGGTACTCTGTTATCTTCTAATTGTGTAGGTGCGCTTTTGCGAGTGTGTATTTTTTTTGAATAAATTGTTGCGTTAAGCGAATGTAATGTGATGAGATACGACGTCCAGGAGTTACTTCATCAGTCTGCTGAAGATCCATTCGCAAGGTTCGCAAATGGGATGGCATATCATCCATTTCTGCATTTGTCACGACCCACTGACTTCAGCGTTTCCTCGCTGTTGACGGCGGGAAACCAAACGACAGCAGCTGATCCTAGTGGAACTACTTTGCCAACAGCTTCTTCGCCTCCGCACTCACAACACCAGCATCAACACCAACCACATCATCCGCATTTAAACCCCGTATCAAGTGAACAATTGGGCTGCATTGGTGGTCAATCATCGCCGCTGGGTGGCCACCAACCGCCACAACTTTCGCCTGGAGAAGGCAGCAATAATAACAACGAATCTAGTTGTCCGAGTGCTGGTAAAGCCCTAAGCTCAAACGACAACAGCACAAACAGCAGTAACGAATCCAACAGGCCTCTAAGTAATAGTAATAACAACAATAACAATTTACCGTCGGCTCTTCTAAGTGCAACGCATTCAGCGTCTGCTCACGCTTTACCTCCTGCTCAGCCGCCCCCATCGCATCCACATCATTCTCCAGTACCTGGTCATCCGCCGTTGGGCTCTCATTTGCCTCAACAACCACATTATTTTCCGGCAGCTGCCTTAGCAGCTCTAGCCGGCAATCCGGCAGGTCCGCATCCGGGTTTGTATCCAGGCCATTTACGCTTTCCACCACATCATCCCCATCCCCATCATCCGCTGGGCACACCCTATACTACGGCCGAAGACGTTGTTCTAGCATCTGCTGTCGCCCACCAATTACATCCAGCTATGCGCCCCCTACGTGCCCTACAACCCGAAGATGATGGTGTAGTGGATGATCCCAAAGTAACACTGGAGGGTAAAGAGCTGTGGGAAAAATTTCATAAACTTGGCACCGAGATGGTCATCACTAAAAGTGGCAGGTAAGTTTTAATAAAGTGCGGAAATTATCTTACCGGCGGTATCATTTTACCACAAAATCTTTGTAGTGTTTAATTGTTGGGAACTACTCCTTAATATTTTCCACTTGGAAACAATTGCTGATAGAAGTGGTTTGTCCTTAATAAAAAATATGTGCCCAGGAATATGCCGTAACTTTCCTCAGAAGGGAGACAGAGAGCACAATTTTTGCTTCATTGTTTCCTTCGAAATATTTCATCCCAACCTTTTAATATGTAGTTTGATAATATCTCACACAAAGAGCTACAAACCACTAACCATTAATCTGGGAAAGCTTCTTTCATTTCATCTGTGTCTAAATTTTTTTAATTGTTATCGAAGGATAACGTTAGAAACCAGTTTGCAAAATCCCAATCGGTCAGTTATACCTAGAAAAGGTCGGAAATTTAGTATTTTATATAGTATTATTAGTATAGTATTCTTCATATTTTCCTTCGCTTCAAGTAATCCGAATTTACGATTATTAGGAGGTAATTCGAAATAAGTGGTCAGCTAGACCAACATAAACATGCTCTTTAAATCGTAACAGGGGCCATATCGAGGACTATTTTTTGGTTATAGATATGGATATGGTGTTGGCTTTATAATGTGAAATTAACATTTTCTGAAAATTATTTTGAATCTGTATAATTTTCTTCGTGAGCCTTTTATACTCCATACGCTCATGCGTTTAGAAGAATATCCTTAAATAGGTTCCCCACGCGAGATACAAGACAATAAGCCATAAAATATATTCTTCTCTAGAAACCACTCTAATTTTCCTACGTTGTCACACAAGTAAAAGAATGGAATTGTCAATTCAACTCCTTCAAACTCCATTCGCTCATGCGTTCGCAAGAATACACTTTATTAGGTTCCCCATGCGTCATCCAGCGCCGAGATACAAAACAGTAAGCCACAAAATACATTCTTCTCAAGGAACCCTTAAATTTTCTTATGTTGTCACACAAGTAAAAGATTAGAATTGTCAATTCAACTCCTTTAAACTCCATTCGCTCATGCGTTCGCAAGAATACACTTTATTAGGTTCCCCATGTGTCATCCTGCGCCGTCCTAAAACTTCATATCTCTAATGTGTTTGATTGCAAATAATATATAAGATGTGGCTTCAGTCAAACTTTTACTTTGTTTTCACTCAATGTGAGCTTTTGATGTTATTGTAGCGCCCATTTATGTGCTTTCTTTAATGCCACGGCTGACGAAACTGGATATAGTTTCGATTCCGTCCTTATGAAAATAATAATAATAATTTGTTTGGCAAGCAGTAATTGCAGTTTGCCAGATGTTTTTATAATTTAAATCAAATACTGTAGAGCTAATATGACCTGGAATTTACGTACCCCAAACAAGGTTCGTAGTGTTGAGCTAAAAATTTTTAAAATTGGGCGGCAATTAATTTCCTATTGTCTGCTGCACAGATTTTCATATCTAATTGCTGCAGGGAAACTGGTAAATTGCTGGTTAAAGGAACCAGATTTTCGAAAACTACTTCTATAGTAGGATATTAATTTTTTTTATTACTACCGTTTCCAGTTATAGCAGCTGATCCAAATTCATATTGTCTTTTTTTTTGGGGGGTTTTCACTGTTACTCCCTTTCCAGACTTTTCAATGGCCCTTTTGATTGCGGAAAATGTGCAAGTTTCCATTCGAGAAAATTAGGTATCAAAGAAGCATATGTAAATGCGATTTCGTTAAAAAAAAAAAAAAAAATATATATATATATATATATATATATATATATATAAAAATTTGTATAAGAAGAAAAATTTTAATAATAATTAATTTTCATTATGAATATCATTTATAAATATTTGCTCTGCAGTATTTTTAATTAAAAGCAACAGGCAGAAGAAAAATTTATAAAACTATTTCAAGTTACAAGTTTTAGTCTCAAACTATGTAAATTAGTAAAAAAAAAAAGATTTTTGTAAAATAAAAATCAAAAATTCATCACGTTAAATCCTTGATATCATGTGATTAAAAAATCAAGAAATTCCTTTATAACGAAAAAACTGCTCCACTGAAAGACTGAATTGCCTGCGACAGGATCTAATATTGCTTGGCCAAAACATTTCCCACAACTCATTTTTTAGAAGGCATTTAACAATTAAACGTCAATGCAAATCTCTATCTATCTCTCTCTATCTCTTTCTATCTCCCTCTATCTCTATTAAGTATGGGAATCTTACTTGCAAAGGATAAAGGCTGATATTATTGAAGATATCCTGCATGAATTATGTCTTTTCAAAGATTTTTTTCTGAGTTTACTCTCTTTAATCACAAAAAAAAGGGGGAAAATATAAAATAGCTTGGCAACCCTTTGCCTTGCAGATGAAAAAATATATTTTATTGATTAAATCTTTCCAAAAAAAATTTTTTTCTTAATAATATTTTCATTATTTTAGTAGGCTTTAGCATGACTGTTAAGTGGTCTAGATGTTGTAGTGTTGCTTTGATAACTACAATTACAACTTCAATTACATCGTTAATTGATTCAATACTTTAATTAAATTAATTACAATATTCGTTGAAACTTCTTTTAGTATTAGAAGCAATTTCTCTTGTTGCAAGCATTGCAATAATTTATCTCCTGATATAAGTTTTCCATTTTGAAATATTTTTTAAATATTTTTTTATTTTAAATCAAAATTAAATTTTGGAATTGTGCTTGAGAATCAAGTAGGAATAAACATTTACGTTTTTGTTTTAATAAAGTAATGTAGTCTACTAGATTGGAGGTCAATAGTTCGGTTCCTGCTAAAATTCTGAGTGTTTTATCTGTAGCAATCAAAAGACTTACCTAATCTGAGCCTCAAATGGCTGAAGATTTAAAGGGTTTGCTGCGATTTTTTGGAAATATTAAAAATGTGTAAATGTGTGGGTGCCTACGTAGATCCTGGGAGTTTTCCAGCGGACAAACCAAAAGCTTTAGAGGTTAAATTTAAAAACAAATATATTATTGATCTTTTTTCTACTTCACTCCAATGGAATTCTATATGCGTTCCATGTACATGGTGCAGGTGCGAATGTCAAATCTCAGGGCTCTCCTTTTTTAATTATCACTTTAATTATATATTGAGTTTTCTCACTATATGTTTTGCCCCTTTTTCCTAGTTTATACAAGTAGTAACCAAATTAAATAAATGATAATCCTTTTCGCACTTATTTGTGACCTCTATTTAAATTTGACTTCTTACGCTCAAACGGTTGCAAAGTTGAACAAAAATGTCAAAATTCCTACTTCAAAAACTTTAAAAAAGTTTGTTTTCAAAAGATTTATTTTAATTCAAATGAGCTAAGCTTAGCTGCTTAATTATATGTCGCCTGTCTCTGAGTATATACATATAAAGCTTCGCTATTCAGAAATGTCCTTTTGAAAAGTTGAAATCTTTTTTGTTTTCTTGGCAATTTCTTAAGTAGATCTTTCATAATTTTCTTCACAACTTTATATAATGAAAAGTATATAGTTTTAGTAACATAAAAAAAAAAAAAAAAAAAAAAAAATGAGGAAAGGCAAAAATCATATCGTACTTCTATATAAAATACATAATAAATAAATAAATATATGAACCCAAAGCCAGTGGAACAAAAACTGCAAAGCGTCTTCATGGCGCCAGTAAAAATATCAAAGATTTTTTGATTGTCCAGTTCTTCGAGACAAAACAACTACCAAACATACCATCATCATCTTCATCTTCGTCAACGCAAAAAAAAAAAAAAAATCAAAAAAAAAAAAATTAAAAAAAAAAAAATGCAAAAATAAAAAAACCAAAAATTAAAAACAAAAAATATTATACAAAAACTGAAACGATTTGGCAATAAAGTGAACTTTGTTGTAGTCAACTTTCTGAGCTGGCTGGCTGGCTGGCTGGGCTGGTATGTAGTCAATACGTGTGCTGGCGTTTTAATAACTACTCATCATCACGAGCAACAGAGAAAGAGCACAAGCTGGGCTATCACATCAATTTGAAAGCCCAAAAATAACTCTTTTTTTTTTTTTGGTTGTTGGCTGTTGGTTTTTGGACCAAACTCGGCATACCAACAACCAAACCCATTTTCAAAGTGTCGCCTCTACAAAACTGTTTGCCTTCTGATGCGCGTTTATGATGCATTTATGAGATAACAACATGTAAGAACACAGTGTTTTCTTTTCCTCATTTCATAATTTTGTCGTACATGTGAATGTTGTTGCTGTTTTTTCCTTTTCCTTTATTTTTTTTTTTTTTTTTTTTTTTGTGATTTTTCAGCGCATTCGACAAGAGTTGTCATAAAGTTAACGAAAATATAAAAAAAAAAAAAAAAAAAAAAATAAATAAATAAATAATCTACAAGAATGGGAGAGAAAAAAATCTCCTAAATAAAATTTAAACGAAGTCGTCGATTCAAACATGCAAAGAATTGCAAGCAACGAGAAGCTGGAAAAGGGACTAAATGAGGAGAAGTAAGAAAGCAAAAGATGTCAAAACGAATGAAAGTGGTTCAATGAATTTGATAAACATTTCCTAGATGCTCGATGACACATCAAAGTTTGCGACTGCCTCTGCGCCAGACAATATTTGCTGCATCAAATATAACGATGCGACGACTCTAAGTGAGTGCAAACGTATTGGTTGGGTTTGATTTTGCCAGCACCATACCATGATGATGCCTTTAGAATCATTTAAAATAATAATATCAAATGGAAAGCGCTGATTTGGCTGCCAAAATGTTAAAAAAAAAAAGTTGCTTCGCCTGCGCCAACCGATTTTAAATTATGTTTCAAATCAAATATGTATAGAGTTCTTGAAAGTTTCTGCTACTTTTTTCTCCCTTCCTTTGAATTTATAGCTTATTTTCTCCGGTTGGCTGTTTCTAAGATTGTCTGTCATTTAGCTTTACGGTGATTTTGTCTCGTGGCAACTTCACGCGCAGCTGAAATGAACGCTCCATTTTAAAGAGAATTAAACCGATTTATATACCTTTTATTTGTTTGTTGTTGCTGCTTTTGGTCTTATTGGTTGATATGCAAAGCGCCACGATTTTACGTGCCGCATTAGTTCTAAGAAATGCATGTCCCAACCGCAGACGATCTAATTAACCAAAAACATCAACTATAATAAAGCAGTAAAAAATAATGTCATGGGCTTTAAAAAAAAAAAAAATTGTTAAACAATTTTCAGCCATATATACAGCAAATTGTAATGAGTTTCTTTATTTATAAAGAGTGGCCGATATGCCACTCAATTTCCTCTGTTGGCCAACAATTATTACCTTCTTTAGTGTTAATTAGGAAGTGTTTCGAAGTTAAACTTCCGCTGGCAAAAGAAATAACTGCCGTCAGAGACAGACTATAGCCTTCATTTAAATGACCCCTATGTTTGATCGGCCGCTTCTATAGTTTATAATAATTGCGACAATGACATTTAATAAAAAGTTGTAAAAAGTATTTACTGCTTTACGCGCTTGCATAAAGGCCGCAAGCAAGTAATGGACACTACGAGAGAAGGATGATTGCAACTTATCTAACAGCACAAGTGTTGTTGGCGTAGTATGAAAGTCATTTCGAGTCTTAAAATTCAAGTTTTACTGGAATAATAATTTCGCTTTTAAAGAGCGGCCCAATTAGTTTTTATTATCCCAAAGAAAGTCTAAGTAAACCAAGTAAGACGTACAAGTTCCATTGGCCAGTTCCACCAATGAAAACAACTTATTGCATTGGATTATTTGACTTAGCATCAAAAGTCTAAAAATTAATAATTCTGTAAAACTTATAAAAATAATTTATCTTTCTGCTCCAACTGCTTTGTGTTATTATTTTTTTTTTTTTATAATTTTTTCAAACTGTATTAATTTAAAATGTCTGGAGAAAAAGAGCTCGTAAAACCAGGCTAAGGTGTTTGCATTTGGCAATTGAAAAAAATTAGAGTAAGAGTAAAAAAATAAATATTTCTTCTTATGTTATCCAATTTTTTTGTTTTGGGCAAGCAAAGAGAAAATACTTTTACACCCAACCAATAATGTATCTTCTAATTCCCGGTATTAGTTGAAAATTATTTAGTTGCAAGACTAATAAATGTTGGCATAAATTATTCGCTTTAAGTTTTAAAAGAGAGGGTGGAGTCAGCTCAACGTAAAGTTGCTAGTCGAAATTCTGCAAAGTGAGACTTGCTGGCGCGCATTTTCGCATACCAAATAGTTGCGCCGGCGGGTGTTCACTTTGATTTTTATTTCTTTTCATATTTTTATTTTTAATATAAACATTAACATTAACATGTACAAGCAATTGTATGCACAAATGTTTGTATATATGCTGCTTATTTTTACTAAAAGTGGCCATTTTTATGGCATCCTTAATATTGTGTGTAGGAATGGGGTAGCTCAGCTTAACGTTTTTTTTTTTTTTTTTTTTTTTTTTTTTTAATATTATTATTGATGGCCAAAACAATTACGCGTTAATGATTAACATAAATAGTTATTAAAATGTGTAAATATGTGTTTTGCTTGAAAGAAATGCTGTTGGGTGTATGTGTGTGTGTGTGTGTGTGTGTGTTTGTGTTAAGCTACGGAGTTTATTTTTAACGCCACAGCGATAAAACGTTGTGTACGAACGTGCTTAAAAGACTTAAATTAATGTTGCGTTAAGCATTGCCTTGTTGAGTTTATCCAAGCTACATGCCTATTGTGAGCACCTTGTGACACTTATTAAGTGCTGCGTCAAGCTTGAAATTTAAACTGCCAGCTACAAATGAATTGTTAGCAAGAGGCCGTGAAATTTATGAAAAATATTCATTTGCCTGAGAAAAATAAAATTTAGAATGCTTTTGAAATATGAACAGAAATAATATATTCTACAAACCTTAAAAATTAACTCAAAATTTATTGATATCAAAAACAAAAAAAAAACAAAAAGAAGAAGAAGCCAAAACTACTGGCTGTCTGTCTGTGTCCTCTTCTCTACCATCGCCAATACCACCAGCACCACCACCAGCACCACCACCAGCACCACCACCAGCACCATCACCATTGTCATCATGAGTTAATTTTTAATACATTTCTTTTCATAAGCAATCAGGCTTTTATGGCGATGTTTGTGGAGAGTTCGTGATTTGTTTTAATGATGAATTTGTGGACGCGGCCGCATGTTTGCTCCAAGTGTAACTTGGCGAGTGAATGTATACACTCGTAGATACTTAAAAGTAAAAGAGTAAGTGAAACCCACACAATCCAGACATTAAACTATAATTCAAATTGTGGATTCATATTCTTATAATATCATCATCATCATTATCATCATCATCATTATCATCATCATCATCACAATCATCGCCAATGTCATGCTCATAATGAAGGTGTTGGTTGGTGTTATATTTATGTTCTCCAATTATGTATTCAACATTCGATATTGAAATTTCTTGGAAATAATTGCATTTCGTTTGTTTGTTTTTAGTTGGAAATTAAACTAAATATTAATAAATAAAAGAATTAAGACAATAAAAATGTTAAGCTCTTCTTTTATTAAACAAAGTCTCTAAAATAAGAATGCACAGCCAACAAGGCAAATATTTAACACTTTCCTTATCATTAACAATAAAAAGAGACAACAACAACAACAACAACAACAACAACAACACATACAATATTAAGTATATTATCAAGTAAATTTAGCAATAAAATAGAAAATAAACACGGAGTTCTTTATTATTTAATATTACTCGTGAAAAAGAGAACGAAGAAAAATCGCCCAAAATTATCGCATTTTGAAAATTAAATGAAAATTTCGAAAATGAATATAAAACGTGCTTTTGTGCCTCATACTGTACACGCACACCACAACACAATCTCTGCCAAAGTACAAATAATGACAAAGAAAATAAATGAAAAAATAAGAAAAAGCTAAGAGTAAAGTATGCATTAAGTGTGCGTGTTGAAAATTGCATCGCATTTGGCACTTTTGTGAGTGCAAGCCGCATAATGATGTTCACATAGAAACAGCCGGTTGTAAAATAACAAGAATTTAGCTAAAAGTTTTGCAATTTGCAATGTACTTGGTATTGCAGTTACATCTAATTAGACTTGTAAATTTGTAAAAACCTGAGATAGTTTCCGCATTCTCAGAACTACCGGTTTCATTTTGTCACAATACTTACATTTTTGTCATAAAAAGAAAAGTTTACCAAAATTATTTGGCTTCAAAATTGTTTGAAAATGTGTTACGCTCTCGTAAATTTTCCAAAAAATTATTCTCATAATTTTCATACTAATAAATGCTTTTTCATATAAAAAATATTTCTCAAATTTTTGCACAATAAAAATGATTATAATTTTGTTTTTATTGCAAAAATCCGAAAATTATTGCAAATTAATTGTTAAAACTATTTATAAGTTTTTTTCATTTTCCACAAATTTTCTTATATAAACAATTTCTTAAAAATTTTTAAAAAAAATGCTTTATAATTGATTTTTTTATTTTTTATCAAAATGTAATATTGTCTTCACATATGACTTTTCAATCAGCCCTCGCAAGCAATAAGAAATATTATTTAGGAAAAATCTCAATTAGCATGATTAGATCAGTATTGTCTGGCTCTAGTATGCCGCTCAAGACACCGAGAAATATTTTTGTTGTATGTCAAAGGCTTCTGAAATTTCGAAAGTATATCTAAGCTTTTTAAAGTTCATTCAAGGCAATAAATCACTTCCGCCAAACGGCGGCTAGAAAAGCTTCAAAATGATTGCCGCATTTGGTGGTTTGAAAATGCAGGAATTCCGATGCATCTCAAGGTTTAGTGGACTCTCGCTACCTTCGAGAATTTACCGGATTTAATCTTTTATTAATTAAATATTCATAATGAAATTTTATTTGTATTCCTTTTTTTTTTTTAAAAAAAATTATGTAGAAAAATTTTTATAATTTTTTAATATAGAAATTAATAAATAATTATCATTATAAATATATAAAATAAAAGAATATATAACTCAAAATTAATTAATTAGGAATTTTTCACAAAAGGTGTCACAATTTTTTTTTTGTAAAAAAAAATTTTTTTAAAGAAAAATTAATAATTTTTTGACACATATATAAATTTTGTGTGCCACAAGATGTTTTTTATTATAAAAATTATTTAAGGAAAATATTTGATTAGGCTGTGATTGCTTTACAAGCTTTAGTGGATTGGATTAGATTAAGCAGATTTCTTGTAAACTTTTTGTTCTAAGGAAAATTCTCATACGATTTTTCCTTAATATCTGGGCCAAAAATATTTTGCCTTAAGCGAAAACTGGTTTAAGGCAGCGTGCATTTCTTTTTATTCAAAATATTGAAATAGAAAATTTTTCCCCCCAAAAATATAAGAATTTTATATAATTTCTATGAAAGAATGTATGTGAAAGATTGAAATTTGTGTCGTGAACTGAAATTGTATTACATTCATTAGGTTTTAATGAAAGTGGCTAACAAAGTGAAGTTATCGATATTTTTTCTTTAGAGAAATGCGAGTAGGATTAGCCAACGAGATCGCACAACCAGAAATGGCCAAGATAGTGGATTCAATAAGGAACTACAGAAGTCAGCAAAAAAAGTTGTTACGAGTTCTTAGCTCTTCTATGAACAGTCCATTGAGATAACCCAGCAAACAATTTACATCTGTGTAATTTAAGTTCATCTTTGCAGTAAACAATTAAAAAATGCTGCCAAATAATGGCTTAAAAGAAAGCGGTTTTGACATCCGAGACCCAAATCCACTCCGTCCTCTCCACCACTATCACTTTGTCACAATATAAGTTGGGTATGCACGCTGAGCGCTGAACTTGGAAAAAATTTTATACAATTATTTGCAATAAGGATTTCTCTAGTATCAGTTTTCCCTTTACTAGTTTCCGATTATAGTGTCCCCATAATTATTACTTCGACTGTAGTTATATTAAGTTAATTGTTTATATATATAATTGTGGTTTGCTTTCTGCGATATTTAATAAAAATTTATGAAATAAATTATTGGCAATTACAGCAGTCATAATCGTGGCTTAATTTGTTCATTCAATTTGCTTATGAAAAATCAAAAAGCGAGCATAATTGTGTCTTGTTATTCTTCTCTCTCTCCCTCTATCTCTCTCACACACGCACGCACACAAATCATGGTTTGTATTTGTTTTTAGTTTAATCCTTTTCTTTTGTGCTTAATAGCAAAAGATGTATGTTTGTCACAAGATACATGTGTAAGTACGTATGCGACGTGGTGTATGCATTTGTATGACAGCACCAGGCAAGACCATTTGGGGAAATAAATAATTAAAAAAACAACAGCAACAATAAATTCAAGTGAATGACTACTAAACAAGTGAGTGAAGGTGTTTTTGTGTTGAAGAATCTTAAGAGACTTGAGACTGTTGGGTTTCATCACGTTTTTTTTTTTGTGTCTTTTTGTGTCTTGACTTGTAAAGTGGCATACTTGTGCTACACATATTAACTTCTTGTATTAGTACTGCTATTATTAATATTATTATTATTGTTGTTGAGGCTGTTGTTGCTGTTGTTGATGTCGTTGTTGTTGTTCTTATTATTATCATTATTTGCTGGTGCTAATCGTCACTCATTCATTTACACCTTCAATTTGCTCTTCACATTTCTTGTCTGGCTGGCTGCCACAGCACTTCAATACTCTTTTAAACACGTAATATTACGGTTAAGCTTTAGAGTTGAAATTAGCGCTAGAAAGAAGCTTGGCAGTGATGACTGTGTGAATGCAGAGAGGAGTAGGTTTGTTGGTGGCGGTCGCACTTAGAACAGCTCTGCGAGTGCAGCTTGTTTCTGGAACTTGCAAAAACACTTTTGTAACTCACAATTTCACAGTACTGAAATAATGCATATTCGTATGCAGGCACTAGTATGTTTGTGTGCGTGTGCGTGTGTGCGGTTTTATGCTAAAACAATGGCAAAATTGTGAAAATGGTGTGAATGTGTGATAATTTCGCTCAACTTCTATGACATGCATGCCTGCTCTCATTCATTCATTCTTTTGCAGTTAAAACAGCATTCATTCATATAAAACGTTTTTTTTTTGGAAATTCCTTTTTTATCTGTTTTTTCCATTAACAAAAATATAATTTTTTTTATTTTGTGTTTATGGATGTGTTAAAACAAACACAACATACAACCAGTTACGTTTTCATGTTACAGGCAACTGCAGTGGTAGCAGCAAATGTTAGCGGTTGCATACAACAGGCAGGCCACTTAAACATTTTTGTGAGTTTCAACGAGTCTTGGCTTTTGTTTTGCGTTTTCTCGTACAATTAACTTGAAGGAAAAGTTTTAACAAAGTGCGAATTATTATTATTGTTGCTTTCTTTTCTATATGCCTGCACACATACATACATACTGACATACATACATCCATACTCATTTAAATATTTCAAGATCTCAAAGTACTAGAATTTTAAAGTTTTTAGCCACACAGAATTAGAATTTGGCTTCTGTAACAGTTTTAGAAATTTGCTTCTGCATTGACGAGCCACTCCAACCAACGCTCATTGACGTTTGTACCAGGAATTATTTTTCATCCAATATAACTTCCGAACATTGACTTTCAGTAGAATCTTTAAGGGTAGTAGAGCAAAAGAGAGCTGCAGTCCATTGCAGTGTCAGTGTCAGTGTCAGGGACTTTATTGCCAGGGATGGCAAAACGCTTTTAATCGACTTAATTTTTCATTTTCAATTTATTCCTATTTATTTCATGCTTACTTAGTATGCTTATCTTATTGTTAGATTTCTCTATTATATATTAAAAAAAAATACTGTAATTTGTTAGTTTCTTCGATTATAATTTTTTATGATTTTCATATCTTTACGTTACTTATAGATTTTTGCTTTCCAAATGCTGGCTTTTTGCATTTGTAAACTAAAACAAATTTTATTTTGTACAAAAATTTATTTAATTAAATTAAGAATTTTAATTATTAACTGTAAAATAAGTATGAAGTTAAATGGCCACTCTTACAGGGGTGGTCATATTACATGCAACAGAAATTTGCAATGTGGAAATATTATACAGTATTTTATAATCTTTTTATTTTATTATAAACTATACGTGACGATTTGATTTTGTTTCTTCATGAGTTAAGTTCAATTGAAACAACAATGGCAATTTTTCTAATAAATAATTTGTAATTTGCGCTCAATTTTATCGGTCGAAATAAATGCAACTCTGAAGAAATTTAAATATAATGTTATTGTAACTCACTTATCTTATCACAATTTTGATATTTTTTCCAAAGTTTGAGTTTTCTTGAGTGGTGACAACTGATTTTATAAAAATATTTAACAAAAAACTTTTCTTATATATTCAGAAAGAACCAATTAGAAATGGCCCGCCATAATTTCGGTTTGGAATTAGGAAAACACATTGTTGGCGATTATTAAAAAATTGTACTCATACGGTCACAAACCAGCAATTAGGAATGTACCGCAATAAATTCGGCCCTTGGAATAAAGGAAACGGCTTGTTGACGATTATTCCAATGGAATATACCAAAAAGAGATAACTGAAAAATATAAAATTCACAACAGTTCAGTATCAGTCATAGTAATTCGGTATAAAGCCATAAAAACATTTTCGGTGAGCCATCAAGGATCAACGAGCAGATAAGCTTAGTTGCGTAAAAGTTTTTGGTGATTTTTTTATAAACCAAATTTTATTTGCATATGCTATGACCAGCACTGTATATATGAAAGCTTTTTTACAGTAATGCCGTAAAAGTTTCTAGAAAGCTAGTGATATGTAATATATATCTTTGTGCAGAAAACTTTTAAAAGTGGTCAGTAATTTGTACTGCATTGCTGATATTTATGAGTTAGAAAATTGCCAACTCTGACAGGGAGTTCTTAAGCTTATTCGAGCGAGTAATTAGTGGACAGCAAGCTCTCAAAATGATCTGACCTCCAAAGGATAATAACATGATGAAGGTCGCTGTTCTCTCTGCGTGTTTAAATATGTTTTCTCTTAACAAACTCTTTTAATTTAAGTTTCGCTTTTATTTCAATTTTTTTTTTTATTTTTATTTTTATATCGTTTGCTTATGAAACAACTCGATTACATGCCAGAATCATGTTGTATGTTTATTTATTATGAAGAGTTTGGAATTACTAATGAGATGATGGTAATGATAATGATCATCGTCATCAGCATCATTTAAAGTGATGAATTGTTAACTCTTTTTAGTAGTAGCAGCATTAGCTGCAGAAGAAAAGGAAATAAAATGTCTCGTCGTGCTACTTAGTGAGCCAGAGCTCCACAGCTCCACAGCAACACAGCAACACAGCAACACAGCCCCACAGCTCCTTGTTGTGTATGCCACTAATTATGTATTGGTTTAAGAAACGATCACAACGAGCTGCATGCAGGCATTTCTTTTACTTGCCAACTACGCCTACTTTGTCTTCTCTTAACAGCCTGCGGCATATGTTGTTGCCCTTCCCGAAACGCATCACTACCTTGAGAATATGCTTTTGTTTTCATAATTTCTGTTTTGGTTTTGTGCTGTAAGTTCATACAAACTGCAAGGAATGGTTTCAACACAACAACAACACAATATGTATATATATATATATATATATGTATGTGTGTGTATGTATGTATATAATAAAACAAAAAGTAAACTAAATCAACTGCCAAGGGCTCATAATTTTCGTCTTGGTTTTGTTAAACATTTTTATTTCACAAGCCGGCATTAACAGTGGATTCTCTTCGCAAACTCTTAACATTGTCTTAAGCCGCGCTGTGCTGTCTAAAAACTGGTTTTCTTGAAAACAAAAAACCTCTTCTTTGTAGTTTATTTTATTGTCTTATTTCTTTGAGTTGCTCTTAAATGCTCTTAAATACGCGTATCGGATTTTGTTCAATAACAAAAAGCAAAATTAAAAACAAACAAAGAATGAAATTAGCTAATCAAGTTAAGTTTGTAAAAAAGCTAAATCCCCAACACGCAACAAAAAATACTTCTTTGTCTTCAGATACGTCGGGGTATGAACGGTGGGAAGGCAAATGATTTGTTATACGAGCATGTGTGTCAAGACAATAGTCTTTCAAACTTTTTACCTTTTTGTAGAATTAACTGAAATACAAATCAATTTTTTATTAGCTTTACTAGTGTCTTTGCTTATTTAATAAAATGAAAAAAAAAAAAAAAAATATATACATATATAGATTTACGTTTACTTCATTTACCTTTTTCCTGTGTTGCGTCAAACTATTTTGCTCTTGCTGTTGCTGTTGCTGTTGTTCTGTCAACTTAATCGTACCGCTTCATAATTTTATATTAAAGAGGAGAAAAAACAAAAAAAAAAAAAAAACAAAAAAACAAAAAAAAAAAAGATATAAAAACAAGCCCAAAAATAATTTAAACGTTGTTTTCGTTTTTTATTTATTTAATAAACAGATGGCTCAGTAGTTGATGGACCACGTCTACGTACCATCAGTACGTTCGTAACCACAACAACAAGTCTGTATGTAATTTCGTATACTCAAATATGCGCACTTTCATGTTTTATGACATTCAAAGTTAATTCATAAACTACCTTGAGTGCAACTGACGTTCTTACGCACGCAAGCAAACACGCTCATACAGGTAAGGCAGTTTGCTCTACTAAAAAGCTGCTGCATTACAAAGTATAATGAGTTTGTGCTAAAGTTTGCTACAGTGAGGGGAATAGCGCACTCACATAACGGCTGGTTTGTTAAATGGCAGGCAAATTCGCATTTCGTATTGATGAAATAAACTTAATTGCATTACGTGCTAAGTACTAGAGTAATCGGCTACCGAGTAAAGCTTTCCACTCAAGTTGTAAAAACTTTTTTTTTTCTATATATAAAATTGTCATAAATTTTAAAAATCTTTTAGCAATTTTTTTCTAACACGTTGGGGCCTACGCCACTGATTTCAACTTTTTTTTTTGTTTTTTTTTTCTGTGTTGCTTTTAAGACAAGCGATCCCTTCACCGCTTAAGGATATCAGAAAATGAAATTACCAAATGAAAAAAAACAAATTTTTAAAAATATTTTATTTCATGTCTGACGGAAGCGGGAATCAAACCTGTGACCTTTAGCGAATACCACTTTCGTATGGGAGCAGTCATTTAAAAGTATTCTTTTGTAAGCAACTTATTTAAAAATATGATCCTTTTTCCTCTCTTGTTTTTTTTTCGGCGATGAATGGCATACTTTCAAGGGAGTTCAAAACAAGACACTCTCTTTATCTAATTCCGACTCTGTTAAATATATTAAATGATACCTGCATCTGTCTCCGACCCCCAGGGTAGTACAGTATGCACCTTGATGAAACTTACATGTTGGTGGGGTGCACTTTGGGGAAACGGTATTCTGCGTTTCTATGCCATGACCTTTGACAGTCACCCGTAAAACTTCTCTGTCACTGCCCAATCCATGAAATAACATGGCAACCGATGTGCTTATAAGTAATTAAAAGGTAAAGGCAAGCTATGCTTGTTGGTCTGGGATTAGGTCTAGCATAACCTAATCGATTCAGGGTTGAATATTGTAGGAGAGTTCTCTCCGAAAGCACCACCAGTGGCTTTATACTTTATACCACGGGTACCGGCAGCCCCACAATGGATTTCTATCGCGGAGGTTTATGGGTGATTTTGGGTTTGCACACATCCTGAACCAAACTGTTATCGAGGACGGACTTAGTTCTCACTCCACGGAGTTAAGAGATTATGCTCGTGGATAAATTTGTGCGGCTGTAGAGACTTTGTCCATAGGCCAAGTTCGTTCCAACGTAACAGCGCTGAATGAAGTTGTGGCCGGTTTATGGTGAGGTCTCCTTAGGAGTTCACGTGGTGGCGAGTGGTTGATACCAAAAGTTGCTTGGGAGATTTCTCTTGAGTGGCTGGTATCGCATTGATGCTAACGCTCGATACGATTCGGTCAAGCGATCAGTTATCTAGGTGCTGTTGCCATTCAACAGACGGTAGTAGGCAGTGAGATGGTTCTCCTCTCTGAGGGCGGCCTCTCTGTAATTCTTTGATTGTTATACTTGCATGAATTGAATAGACAGGTGTGGTTTACCCCGAAGATGGCGGGAGAGTTATTTTTGCGAAGTGCCTATTGGTAAGGCTTGGACAGTGGCGAACGTCATAGCAAGGCGCTTGGTTAAAACTGAATCTTCTAATCAAGATTTGCCTCCTGTGCTTGCACAGGGGCTTAGTGAATATATTAATTTACTCAGTGCCAAGTGCACCGTGAAGTTAAGCCTTCATAGGCAGGTATTCACGTAAACTGTAGCACACTTGTCTTTGTCTTGCATGGTTCTGATTAGATTTTATCCACAGTACACCAGCTGTCCTTGAGCTCCTGCCTTTATTGGCTAACCTTGAATGAAGTAAAAATTGGTCTTGAAGAGGGCATATTAACCATTGATAAGCAGAATAAAGTTATTCTTATAACGTAATCACCATCATCAGAACAAGTTTTATCTGAATGGTGTGTCCACATATTAAAAATGAGAAAGTTTAGTGTTCTACCAAGCAAACAAGCAGTTCCCAATATATGAAACCGGAAAGAAGTGGATCAAATTCCAGTGGCTGAGGCGTTTAAAAATGGCTAGATAACTGTTGTCATTAGGAAAATTTATTTAACCCGATTTGGATTGGAATTGTTGCTCTATCTCTGAAAGTATATCAACTTTGTACTATCAAGTAGCACGTCATTGATGAGAGCATAATGTTTTACCGCGAAAGATATATCTTTTTTGGGTTTTAAGCTCGGGGTAGCTGCCACTTTCATGCTGCCACTTTGTGAAGCGAACCTCTCATTCTAATTGCATGGCTTGAGAACATTTTCTTCATTTTTTTTATATACCTCAGCCTTCCAGAAGCCACACCTTACGTCTGTTTACGGCCGACAAGTTTTGTATTCTGCATAGTGGGGCAAATCGTTAATGTTATTCAGTATTCAACTATCTTGCCGTAGCAACTCTGCGCGTTTGCAGTAAAGCTTGAATTGAGTTCACAGAAAAGCATTATTATTTATTGTTTGCAAATATCAGCTGTTTTCATATCAGACTTGAAATTGACACATAATGTTGCGGAGATAGGGATTTATTGCTCATGCAAATTTCTATATTTTCTTGCTGCGATTAAATAAAAAGCAAGGAAATTTTGCATTCATACTTTCACACGCATTTGCACCGTACCCTGAATACCGCTACTACTCAATCGTAAACTGTAAAAGCGGAGTAGTACAAAAATTACTCGCTTTCTGGAAAACTTCATAAGTTTTCCATTTACACCTCAACCTCGAAAATAAAAGAAAAAAAAATTGAGGCGAAATATTTTGTGTTTCCAGCAAGCCAAACTCTTCTTGAGGGAATTTTCGCGATTGGGGCAGGGCAATTTGCTTTCAGCTGGATGTATGTTCTTGATAATGCTTACAATTTGTCTGTTGTTAATTTTAAAATTTCAAATACACTTGTTTGACTTGGTACTGCGCCAGACATTAGATGATAATACAAGTCATATTTCAGCTAAACTGTATGCCAAAAATTTCGTAAAGACTTTGGCTTATCGCATCGAGTAAATAATTCATACACGTACACATTTTCATGAGTTTAATGTTGTTGCAATATGGAATATTTTTATTGTTGATTTTTATTTTGGTATTTGCTTGTTGGTTTTGGGACAGCATGAGGCAGATTTATCGGCAGGTTGTGGTACAAGATTATGTCGGGACTTGGTGAGAGAACACGCCGTTAAAGGCGTTCGCATAAAAATTAATGTGTGTGGGCAATTTCAGCTGCGTAGTTAACTCTTTTCAAACACATTATTAAATTCCACTTACTGTCTTAAACGACGTCCAGTCCAATATGTTTGAATCATTTTTAAGCACAAATTCAAAACAAACGACACTTGAATTGGCCAGATTTGTCGAGAGGATATAATCATGTGGTTTTGGTTTGCCTTTAAAGCATTGGTGATTTAACATATTAAGATGGCAGATATCGTTGGGCAGACTTTTAGAAATGTCACACTCCTGCTTTGTTTTGTTGTTTAATATTTTTTTTTTTTTTTTTTTTTTTTTTGATTGTCCAGCCGGTTGGTTAGTGTAAATAATACACAGTTCAATACGAATACTTATGCAGCGACTACAAAAATATAAAATATTAAAGAAAGAAATTCAAAGAACTTGTATATAGAAACTATCATGTAGCTCTTCCCTTCCCTTCCCTTCCCTTCCCGTCACATCCCTTGCCAAAGACAGTGCTGAAAGTTGTATCTACTTTGACACATGCATCCCCAAGGAAAGTTGGCAGGCACACTCTACCAAAAAAAAAAAAAAAAAAAAGAAAAAAATAAAATTAACTGCGATATTAAATGGCTTGTAAGTGGACATGCGCAGTTAATGTGGACACACTTACAGAATCCCTATCGTTCTGTATATCTGGGCAAAACAGCAAGTCAAGGAAAAGAAAAAACACACCAAACTATAAATGCTGTACATACTTTGATATTTATATACAAAATCTATATATGTACGTCGTACATGTTCATTTTACACAGGCAATACATTTAGAAATTAGAAGTGAAGAGAAAGAGGAGCATGTTTACATACTCTGCGATGCCTGTGCTTATTTTTGAAGTGAAAGACACACATGACAACTTTTAACAATTTCCTATCCTTCATTCACTTGGAACTTTTCACTATGGTTCATGGCACTACATTTAAATGAAATTAAATTAAATTAAATAACTTGTTTAGCTCAACATTAAGTGCTTAATCATGAACTTTTAACAATTTGACAATTTATTAGGATTATGTTGATTACTGTTGGGGGGGGTGTAGGAATTGTCGCAAAATGTTTTATGCTCAGTCAGGATGGGTGGTATCTAGTTGTGTTGTGTGTTTTTTTTTTTTTGTTGGTTGCTTTGGGGAGACGAAATAGGGAACACTTCCTTTGTACCAGAGGAATATCTCGTACACAAATTATTTTCAATGTCCCGCAAGATGAAAAAATGTATGAAACAAACCTTTTATTGAACGTGGCAAATAAATTGGTTTTGAAACACCCTGTATTCAAAGCAAAAGGCATTAAATTAATCTTTGCCATGTCAAGTGTTATTTTTTGTTATTTTTACAAACTTATCTAAAAGCATTTATAACAATGACATTTCAAACATGTTCACTTGCCACGAAGCGCACAGAAGTCATTGGCCATAAATTTAAAAATTACATCGTTACAGCATCGTTACAATGTGCTCTTATCTGAACCGAAATTTCCCACTGACAACAGGCAATAGTGACAGCTGTTATTCTGATTTATGACAGGCTAATCGCAAGAGGGGGTGCATGCGCCAACAAAACGAAAACGAAGCGCAGTAGTGACAATTATCAAAAAGAAAGAAAATTGAAACAGCGAAAACTATGAAACAAGTCGGAGACCAGCCGTTGACATCAAATATCGCCAACAAAATGATTCATTGGACACAAATCAGCAGCACCAACTTGCTGCTTCTTTTTAACTATTTTTTTTTCTCCTTTTTTTTTTGTTTTTTATTAATTGTTATGTTTGTTTAGTTTTTCTTTATTTATTATTATTTTTTTTTTTTTTTTTTGTTTCTTGCTTTTTGTGAATTGAGTTTAAGTTTGATTGTGTATCTCGACTGTTTTATGTATGTTTTCTTGGTTTTAATTGTTTGCTGATAACGTAGTTAAACGACTGGCAACAACTTCAGCCGCTGCTGTTATTGCTGCAGCCTAAACAATGTCGAAACAGCACATTTTGATTGAAGATAAACGCCTAGTTAAGATAACAAGACGTTTCTTTCTCTGCTCTTCTCTTTTTTTTCAGCCTAAACATGGAAGTCGAAATGCTCATAAAAATAAAACGATAATTTCATATAAGAGCAACTATTAAACAAGCAGCCAAAGTGTTTGAGGATTCTGTATTTCTTTATTTCTTTTTTTTTTTCCTACATATATTTTGTGGGAGTTTCCAGCTGTCAGTCAGACGCTGTGGCATCTTTAATAACAATAAAAGTAGAAACAAGTCTTAAAAACATTTGTACTCGTATTAGCAGAATGGACTTAATAAGAGTGCGTTTTAAAAATAAAATTAATACTTCACTTTAAGTATGCTGTTGGTTTTGTATCTCGTTGTTGGTTCCTTGTTGTTGTTGTTGTTGTTGTTGTTGTTGTTTTTGTTTTTTTAATTTTTCATTTTGTGGCGCTTAATCATTTATTTTCACAATCACTTCCATCATTTTTGTTGAAAATAATTTCATTATTTATGAGTTTTTATTAATGGCCTCTGCGTGTTATTGGTGCTGCTGCCCACCTGAATCGGAAGGTTGTTCTCTAGTTTGTGGGCTTATTTATTTGTTTAAACGTCAGTTTTTTTTTTTTTTTTTTTTTTTTTTTTGGTTCCCGAACCCAAGTAATTTGTGAGTTATTTATAGCAGTTTTATCGCTCTATACCAACCCCTAAATTGCTCGTACCTTTTCCTTTTTTCATTTGGTAATTAGCGGAGATATTCAGCAATAAAAAAAAAAAAAAAATAAAAAAAAAACAGATCCAGATCTACATGATCACATGCATGTCTACATATCCGCAAGTATGTATGTATGTATGTATGTGTAGAGTCGTGTGTGCAAGCAGCCACATGCAGATACATATGCCCTGTTTAGAGCAGCTGCTGAAGCTCCAAAATACCAAGACGTAGAATTATTATCTTGAGACCTGTTCGTTCCTATTAAAATGTATTAAACTGCTGCTGCTTATCAATTGTCTTAAATCTTTATCGTCGTCATTGTTTCGATTAAAATATCAATTTCCATTTCAATTTCAAAAGAAACTGGCAGATATCCAAAGCCATTTTATTATTTGTCAAATAAATTCAGTAGCAATTTGCATTTCATTTTCAACTCATTCGATTTTTATTGAAATGTGTTCAAAAGGAACAGCAATTGCACAAATGCTTAGTACTTGAATGCCTGCAATTATTGCCGGATATTCAAATTTAATAAATTTAATGCGGCGAACAACCCCTCATGCTGATGACGATGACTATGACGAGAACGAGGATGAAGACGATGACGATGACGAGGAAGAAGATGCTGATGTTGTTTGCTATGACCTTATTGCCAGGAGTTGCTTTTTATCTCTTCGGCTGGCTTTAATTTTGGGGTTGTAATGGTTTGATTTCATTTCCTTTTCCCCTCTTTCTCGACTTGCCACAACTTGAATGGTAAATTTATCTTTGAAGATCGTGTTGACAAAGTCTTTAAGTATTAATGCAAACAATTGTGTCATCGACAACTTTTTAATGTTGCAGGTGTCCATTCAACAAAGAAATTAAATAAATAAATAAATTTAGTGACTTTGGCAGGCATCACTGTAAAGGAAAACGATCGATTGATAAATATGTAACGATGATAAATGACGGGGGTTTGTCACACAAAGCGAGAGTAAGGATTTGAATTCTGCAATCGATATTATTGTAATTGTTTCTGTTTTATCTTCTTTAGTTTCCGTTTATATTGGCATTCCTTAAAGCTCTTAAGCGCAAGTTGATCTTTCCTTATACAAACATTTGCTAGAAGAATTTTTTTATTGTAAAGATGATCATTAAAATATCTAATAATTCGTTTTTGAAAATGAAAAATATTTCCTATACAAATTGTTTTCCAGAAATGGTTTTAAAACTCCTCCTAAAGAGCTTAAAGCTTACTTGCAAATAACCGCAAAACAAATAAAATACTTAAAGAAATGTTTTCCTTCAATATATTTATCTCTTTATTAATAATACCCTGTTCCGACGTGCAAGTAAATTGTGAGACTTTATTTGTTTGCAATTTATGTTTAAATTGTATCTCAATTTACTATGCAAAGTAAAAGCTTTATATATACATTTTAGTATAAATATCAAACTCCACCATACTGATGTCTGAAAATTAAGATTTCAGAAACAGCTAAAGTAGTTACATGTCATGTGACAACCCTTGATTGTTTTACTTGAATCAAATCAATTTAAATTTACATCTGAACAGGACACAATACAAAGACAAAACAAAAGCTTTTACGGGCTACAACGAAAATAGCAAAACTATATTTGCTTGGCGTGCCATTTCCTGCAAGGCCCGCATTCATGAATTAGTTCTATTGGTGGGTGGTCTTTTACTTTAATAACTTAACTAAAATGGAAAAAATTATAATGAAAGAAGAGGAAGACAAAAAAGCATAAAGTCAAGAAGTGTTTCATCACTTTAACAAGCGTCTGAAAATGACTGCCAGATTTAAGAGCGTATGCTTGCCATATTATAACTATTCAATGAGAATCTGTGCGACAGGACGCTGGAAAAACGTGACTTAAATTTCAAAAAACAAAATTCAATCATTTTAATACAAAAAAATATATACATATATATATATGTATATGCGAGTATTTCTGAAATGAAAATTATGACTGCTTTTGAATGCCAACTAGCAGAAGTATCAGAAATGGCAACACCAGCGGCAACTAAATATGCGAACTTCTGATCCAAACATTTATAATGGCTGTGGATAATTATAAACAAAAAACAAAAAAAAAAAAAAAAAAAAGGGAATGCAACATGAGAATTTTTTCTTTTCGTCTTCAACAACAATGAAATTTTTCATTTCAACGAGTTATTGACTAATCAAACCAGCCTGTGACGTTAAACTTTTGCTGCAAACTGTTGCTCCTGATTCAGTTTGTAAAGGATGTAGAACCAGCTAAAGCAACAAAAACAACAAGCAATAATAAAAACGGTAACAATTTTGAAACGCTTGTCTTAGAAATGCCAACAATTGACCCATGATGTCATATTTGGCCTTTTAATTCCCAAAATGTAAGCTTTTCGATAAAACAAGCAAAAGCTCAGTTCAGAAAAAAGTGCAAGAACAAAACTTATCAACATCTTTTTCTTAAACTGTCTTGTATAAATAAGCAAAAAGAGAAAAAAAAATATATATATATAAAAAATAAAGTTTTGAAAAACTGCAGAAAAAAGAAAGAGTCTGTTTTGAGCAAACTGAACTGAATTTAAAGAAATAACAACAACTGTAACTGCAGGAAAAAATGAGAACAAGAAGAAACACAAATAACAAGAACAAAAGTGTGCAAAATATCCAAACAAGCTTATCAACACGACGCTAACAAGCCATCATCATTCCTAAATATCTTCGAGAGCAGCCAGCACATGTGTGCTTCACCATACAGATGGATCAACAGACTGACAAACATCTTCCATTTGAGCCCAGCAACTAAGTATGCATGTTGTACAAACGTATTTACGAATGTGGGTAAATATGGGGAAAAAAGTATATTAAAAGTTTTATTGGTTGGGTGCAACAAGATTTCCCGCTACTGAGCCTAGACAAGATGTGCTTTGCTCAGCGCAAAGAATATCATTAGAGTTAGCAACTTCAACATTTTTTACTAATTATATATTTTAATATTTTTTTTTTAATAATTCATGAACAAAGCCTGAGCCGAGGCTTAAAAATTAAATTTAATTATTTAGTTCATATCACAATTATATCAATATAATTATAATATGCGTGGAAGCATTGGCACCTGAAGCCAGTGGCTACAAACGAAAAAAAAACCAATTGCATTAATTTGCATTTTAATGTGCAAACTAATGACTAAGTGCATGGGTTCGATCCCCACCTCCGGCAGTCATAAAATGAACTATTTATCAAGCATTTGCTTATAGGCCTTCAAACCCTTTTCCGGTAAATGTTGTTGGAAAGCTTAAGTGACTACAGCCGAGTCAATGGCTACTTAATATTTACCAGCAAACTATTTACATCCGTGTTAATATACGTCCAATCACATACATGCTCGTATATCCTGCTTCGCCCTTCTTCTGCAGCAGAATTTACTGAGCGTAAAAACAGGTAATCAAAGTAAAACAATCAATCGGAAATTTCCCACATATAACAGTTTACCAGAGTCTATGCTATTATAGACCAGAGTCTATTCGCTATACGAAAAAGTTACTCTGCCTGATGGCACATTATTTCTTTCTCCTAATTCCGACGCTAAGCATTGTATAAGTAGGCGTATTGTATAGTAGGCTGGAGCCAGCAAATCGCTATTAGTTGTCAGTCAATACCAGTTAGGCAAATACTACATAGATCTATACGAGTATTGTTGGTGGATTGCTGGGCTAATAAATTCATTTCTAAATTAATTTTTTTTAATAGATTTGATTGAACAGCCACAAAGGAATTTTTCTTTCCAATTATGAAATTTAATTTTATATACAACCGATTTGTAATTCGCGAATTTTTGCTGTCGTAACTGCATTTGGCGATAATTTGAAAATAATTGCTAGAACAACAGATTCCTGTAGACAAGAAAAGATCCTGGAATGATAATTTGCGATGAGCAAGTAGTATCCACTTTTAAGCCCACCCAATACAGATGTGTTGCTGTGATTGTGTTTCTGTTGCTGTTCGATTTCCCAACTTGCTTGTTTTCTTAGCTGCATTACAAACAACATACAAGAACAAAAAACAACGCAGAAACACACACACACACACACACACACACACTCACACACCGCGAAAAATAATCGCAAGGAATCAACTGAAGGGAATTTTATAAAACAAACGAAAAATAATAATCTGTATCTCAGTTATTGCAACTTTTCGTTGTTGTTTTTTTTTTTTTTTTTAGTAAATTTATTTTATTGTCCCCCTACACGTTGTTGTAGCGAGCAAATGCAGTTGCAGCGACCGAAACGAGCAAAAATTAGTATTAAGCAATGTTATCAATTGCTGCCTGCATCAAAGGGGCACAGAGACGCAACCTCAAACACACACACGCAGATCTTAGATTGATGTATGAGCGGTATGCCAGCCTTAACCAAAAGACGCCCGTATGTGTTTAGAGCACACTAAACAAGGTGAAGCAACAACGAATTTGGCTGTTTTTACAACAGTATCCAACATGCAGGGCAAAGCATTTTTGGTTATTCCTGGGGAAAGGAAAACAAATAAACAAGAAAATCGTTTGCTGAAGAAAGCTGAAAAGGAATAAACTATAGAGAGATGCGAAGTAAAGAACAGCAATATGGCAAAAAAAAAAAAAAAAAAAAAAAAAAGAAGCGTGTGGTGGGTCGTTTTGCTTGTGCGTTGCCCCCCCTTCTCTCACATAAGAACCAACTTTGGCAGGAACAGTTTGGTGTGAGTTTTGCCAACTGGCGCCAACTTTTCAATAATGGTTAACGAGTTATTGAAAATAAGCCATAGGCAAACAACAACGAAATAAAAATAAAAAAATAAAAACAAAAAAAATTAAAGAAAAAATTTGTTAAGTGAACGTTTCAATGTTCCAAACAAATAAACAGAATTGGCCAAGATGGACAGACATAGAAACTGGCAACGGCAATCCGAACGACTCGGAGAACGTAAATATGTTTGGATTTAAAGTAGTAAATGCGTTGAACGCAACAGCTTTCCACTCACTCGTTAATTGTTGCAAAGGCAGCAACAAGCTGCTTTATGCCGAAATCCAACATAAACTGAATTGAAAAGTTGTAGGGAAGGAAGAATATTTACTACGCACCGGACGGACCACTACCACTACTCTTCTTCCTTTAGCCAGCAACATTTTTGATAGAATCATAAGAAGACGAATAACAAAGGCAAAATTCGAAAAAAACCAAAAAAAAAAAAAAAAAAAAAAAAAAAAATTGGACAGTTTAGTGGGCATGTTTTGTTGGTTTTTCGTTGACGTCTGTCGCGTCGAGTCCAGCCGTTTGAGATTGTCTGTCTGTTTGCTCGTTGGGTATTTAGTTTAGTTAACAAAATACTGTGTGTTGCCGTTAATAATATGGGCGATGAGAGGACGTTGTTTAAGACGGCGTCGATGTTGTTGCTGATGATGATCTGTGTGCTCATGAACGAGACATTCGTTAAATTTGATTCATGAGTCTCAAAACTACAAAATAAATAAAGTTAAAACAATGAGGGCTGATTTTTCTGTCGTCTCTGCTGCTGTTGCTGCTGCCGTTGCCATTGAGCTGTGCTAACAAAATTACCTCGACTAAAAAGATTGAGTGATTGCTGCTCAAAGTTATAATTTTCATATTTGCAAGATACTTTCGCTGTGCCACATCACGGCCAATAAAATAATAAAAAAAATTTTTTTGAACTAAATGTAGCAATATTGCTGATTGTGGCTTGCTGGCTGGCTTGCTGGCTGTTCGATGATGACTGAGTCCAGCAAATTCCGTGAGCTGGCCATTTACTATACTGCTTTTGTTTGTCTTGTCTTTTCTTCGTTTTTAACTATACAAATGCTTGCAAGTATGTTTTTATGAGCCCTGGGCTTTCTGCTGTAGCTTTTCAACACGTTCTGTAACCAAATAAAAATGTTTGTTTTAACTTAACTAACTGTGGTTGCTGCCACAACAATTTCACACAAATTGGACAAATGAAGCCACAGCATTAGTTGATAATAATGGGTGGTTTCCAAGCCATGTACATACAAAATACTCTTTTTACCGCTTGCTGGCTTCATTTCTGGTTGCAAAGAAGTTGTGTAGTGATGTGGACGCATTAATTCCCCAATGCAAATCTTTGCCAAAGCCAATATCAATTTACTCCCTGCACTGGCTACTATGCTGCAAGTGCATCTCTAAAGGATATAAAAATTTTAATTTTTCGTGCACTTTGGTTGGCGCCACCTTATGAAAATGCCATACCAACTGACCGCACGAAACTGATTATGATAAAGTTTGTTAATGATAATGTTCGGGGCTGGTTGTTAATGCGTGGTATGTGCATGGCGCAAACAGGCCACCATCATACCCCGTATCGCATTCTTCTTCTTTCAGATTAATCATTTGTTAAATGCTAATTTAACAATTACTTTTTCCTGCAAGCATTTTTTGAAAAATTTTATGATTTTATATGTACGAGAATGTAAAATTCCAAATCTCACGGCATATCTTTTTTTCAGACAAATGTTTCCTCAAATGAAATTTCGAGTATCGGGTCTGGATGCCAAGGCGAAATATATACTTCTTTTGGATATTGTGGCTGCCGATGACTATCGATATAAATTTCACAACAGGTAAGTTATTGTTTGCGCATTTCATAAAAAATATCGGGAAATCTTATGCCCACTTAACGAAATTCCTTATTATTTGAAATTTTTTAAATTAGAATTTTAAAAAAAAATTTTTTTTTAAATATATCTATGACTTTGCCGATATTCGAGGCAATGACAGCGGCCCTTTCAATTATTCTGCAACTGACTTTTGCACAATTTAGACCGCTTACATGTGATGAAGAATAGAATACAACACTCATGTTTCGAGCGGTATTTCAAAGTGTACTCTGAGGCAAGCAGGTTTGAGCCAAGAAACTCATAAGTGGGTTTAGAATTGCATTATTTTACCGCCACTACAATGGAATGTATTTTTCCATGAAAACGGCAAGCGGTACTTTTTTTTTGTTGGCCGGACCAACCTATCATGTTACGCATTACGGACATTTTTGTTCTTAGCCGAATAGTGCTTTTGCTGCCATCCCCTGACTACTGCCCTTTGCCGTATTCGCTTTTCAGTAGTAACAACAATTGCTATAATTCTATTTTAAAAGGAAATCTAATTTTTCGTAAAATGTAGAAAATGGTAAATCAATCGCTTCCTCTGCATTCGCAGTGGCCAATTTTTCCCATTTCCATAATTTTTTTATGGTCGTTATTTCGACACTCATATCCTAAAATGAAAAAATAAAACATTCTCAAGAAATTTTCTGAAGTACTTTAATATCTATGAGGTTATTGCGCACGCGTAGTCTCTGGCCACTTAACATTTACCAGCAAACAGTTTGAACTAAATATAATGTACATCTGGTCACATACATACTCCTTTGCCGTTGTTCTATAACAGAAATTATTGGGCGAAATGAAAGTATTAATTAAGCATGCTATCCCATAACAGTTTAACAGTGACTAGATTTCTACTCTGTCTTCTCTGCCGCAACTATGGCTTTCTTCCGCCACAGCCCTGATTACCTCAGTGCAGATCTTAGAGGAAAAGAAAATTATTTTAGAGCTTTTTACACTAACAAACAAAATATGTGCAGTTTATAATATTCGTTTGGTGTATATGGGTATACCGCCCTTGTAAGATTATGCAACTTGTCACGTTCGTGATCGATCCCAATTGGTTTTTTTACACATGATATTTTCTTTGCCCATCACTTTTAATTTCGTGAACGATCCCAATTGATTTTATATCACTATTCGTTTGGTGCATATAGGTATACTACCCTTGTAAGATTATACAACTTGTCGCGTTCATGATCGATCCCAATTGGTTTTTTTTACACATGATATTTTCTTTGTCCATCACTTTTAATTTCGTGAACGATCCCAATTGATTTTATATCACAATTCGTTTGGTGTATATGAGTATACTACCCTTGTAAGATTATGCAACTTGTCACGTTCGTGATCGATCCCAATTGGTTTTTTTACACATGATATTTTCTTTGCCCATCACTTTTAATTTCGTGAACGATCCCAATTGATTTTATATCACAATTCGTTTGGTGCATATAGGTATACTACCCTTGTAAGATTATACAACATGTCACGTTCGTGATCGATTCCAATTGGTTTTTTTTACACATGATATTTTCTTTGTCCATCACTTCTACTTTCGTGAACGATCCCAATTGATTCACAACTTGATTTTCCCCTTCCTTTTGGACCAAAATATGCTAAATTTAGAGAAACCTAATAAATATATTTCTAGAACAATAGAAGTTTAGTGTTCATATTATATTTTTCTCTTTCAGCCGTTGGATGATTGCCGGCAAGGCAGATCCTGAAATGCCCAAAAGAATGTATATACACCCAGATTCTCCCACAACCGGAGAACAATGGATGCAAAAGGTTGTTTCATTCCATAAACTTAAGCTGACCAATAACATTAGTGATAAACATGGATTTGTAAGTACTGTACGTTTTCTTTGTTTACCAAGAACACCTCAATAAGTTAAACTCGGGTTAAACTCTCGAAATTTATCTTTATAACATTAAGTATGAAAACCTAAAAAAATTATTATAAATTATGAACACATGCACACATACAAACTCGTGTGAAAGAAATCATTTCAACGATAATGCTACGTTTCAAGGATGAGAGAGAGTAGCGCTTTCAGGGATTCTCAAATAAACAAATTTTTTCCGACTCTTTTAGGGCAGCTACATGAAGCTTTTTTTTTTTTGTTTTTTTTGTTTTGTTTGTATTTTAGCAAACAAGTTCCTTCCGCAGCGAATGTGATGTATTTTCTTCTATTCATACAAATTGGTGATAAAATGGTAGAATTAATATCGATATTTTTAGCATATCAAAGTTCCAGCAACGAGTTGATATTTTAAATGGCGGCAGCATCATTTCATGTTTTATTCAATCAGTCGTTTGGATAAAAAAGAAATTATTTGTTTGAATTTGCCGCAGACGCCGGCAGATCATGGTGGCTGACCGTTTTAAGATTTGCATGTGTCCGTTGCTAAATGAATGAATAAAATGAATGAGTGTGTATGCTTGCGATATGCAAAACTACTTCATAGCACACACTCAGCCAGTGACTACTTGGTTGCGGTGCTATTACAAACTCCTAGCCTCCTAATCCCCTCCACCCCCCCAAACCACCACTCCACTCCACCCTACGCGAACCGCTGCTGGTCGCCTGCTCGATTGTTGGCTTTCGCTATCTGTGCTGGTGTCAGATGATGGTCTTCATTAAATTTATTTTGTTTATGAGCGAGCAAAAAATAACTGAAGGAAACTCTTCTTTTTCTTTTAATTTTTTCTTCCACTAAAGCAAAAAAAAAAAAAAAAAAAAAAACATTACAATTTGCTTATACGACTACCGAAGTCGAGGAGTCGTTGTTGTGTGTCGACTGTTGATATTTCGTATGTATTTGAATTCTTTTTCGCATTTTGGCCGCCCGTCGCGTGTGCATGTAATGGAGCGAGTGCTACAAAAAGCTCGTAAAGACCCAATAAGCGACATTATAAAAGAAGAGCCGATAAAATACCGCCAAAAGATCAATAAAATTCAAAATCGATTAATATGTCGCTGTGTGTGTTCTATCCATCTTTTCTTTATCCATAAGATTTAAGAGCATTGTGGTTCAATAGTTTTCACATTTTTATATTTCTTAAAAAAAAAAAATAGTATAGAATAAAATAAAACGAAATATGTACGTTACGCGCTTTCTGTTAAAACTTAAACATAAGCATATATTGGTATCAAATACTTATGACAGAAGCATAACTCATATCGGCTCTTTTAAGGCAAGAAATTATTTGTAGGGTTTTCGAGGTATGAAAATTTTTTTTTTTTTTTCATTTCATTTTATTTTCATGAAACGAACTCCGTTTCTATATTTCATTTTTGAAAGGCAAAGATTTTAAAAAATTGTTCTGGAGACTTCTAAACATTTGACAGTCACATGAAGGCTTTTGCTTTCAGAGTTCATGATCTGAATGCGATAAACAATTTCCGAAGTGATTTGTATGCACAGCAGTAATTTATTATGCACGAGTAATATTGGCGAATTGTACCTGGGAATCCCCAAAAATAAAAAGTTAATTAATTAAAGAAAAGTCTGGCTTTAGTTTAATTAGGTTTCTTCTATTTCATTGAGCTTGAGATCTTATATTTACAAAAAAAATTATTTATTTGCCTGAGGCGTCAGTGTTTCATACAAATGCAAGATTTTGAGATCAATTAAAGGAAATAAGAGTTAGAGAAGAATGTACGAGAAAGCCCATTTCTTTTAAAAAAATTTCAAAAAATTAAATTTGAAAGGAAATTTTAAGGAAATAACAAATTAATTACACTACTTATAGTTTGAATAAGTGGCTGTCCTAAACCGCAATGAAACCGCAACATTTGTTTGCTTAATACCAGTGTCCTTTACCTCTCCATTCTTATGCTCTTTAATACTGTTGTTGCTGTTGTTGCTGTTGCTGTTGTTGGCGCAATGTGCTGGTGTTTGCATATGTTAAAATCAAATTATATCTTCTTATGCGTCTCTTTATATCCCTTTAAATACATTAATGCCTGGCTGCCATCTAAGGAATGTATTCCAACACCTGTCGCCTTCTCAAACACCAACAAACCAACAAACACAAATGCACACACAACTAAAACTAAACCTAAAACTAAAACTAAAAGAGTAGGAAAAGTGTCATAAGAATTGTTATTAGTATATATGGTTCAATTAAATGACTTTAAATGACCACTTCGTTCAGTATTTATTTTTTGTGTTTTTTTTTTTTTATCGCTTAGAAATATTTATTAGCCATTTTAGAAAAAGAAGGCAGTTTTTTGTATACTTTTCTTTGCTCAATGAACTGTTGAACTGTTAAACTGTAGAAGTGAGTGCGTGTCAAAATATAACCGACGAGCTGTTCCACACCATGCAATTCCCACATGTGTAATAATTTTATAATTATGTACATATATTTTGAAAATTTTTCTGATTGGGGCTTTCTGTCATTTCTTATATTTCGGTCTTGTAACAAAAGCGTTAAAAAAAAAATAATAATAATAAATTAAAACATTGAATAGCAATTATTGAGGCACAATAATACAAATACTAGAACATTTTCTTTGTTTTTTTTTTTTTTTTTTTTTGGTGGGAGGAGGTCTGAGGTTGAGGTTACAAAAGTCCTTTACGTGCAATGCTTCTCAAACTGTTTCTATTACTGGATTAAACTACCCCTCCAATTACACATTAACATTAGCATTGCGGCTACATATGTGTGCTGTTACACACACTTTTACAGTGTGAAGCCGTTTGTGTATGTTTGGTTGCGTGAATGTTTAAATAATGATAATGTCGGCCATATTGATTTTAAGGAAGAGTATTCGCACCCTTTTGTTTCCAGCTAAATGAAAATTTAAAAATCCCCTTATTATTCCGGCAACAAAAAAATATTATATGAAAAGTACTCTACATTTTCAGTTATCGTTGGTTATTTTTTGTTTGGTTGTTGTTGTTGTTGGATTTCTGTGGCAAGTCGGTCTGTTTGTAGTTCGATCGTTAAATAGGGGTTGAGTTTAACACAAAAACTCGAGCACACATACACACACACACAGACATCCAACTATGGAGTGTTGAATAAAAATAATGCGGCAGATGATCGTAAAGTGCTATTGTCCCTTCACTTGGAGATAATGCTATTGCCGTTCCTGTTGCTGTTGCTTCTGCTCCTGCTACTGCTGCTGCTGCTGCTGCTGGTGGTGGTGCTGCTACCACTGTAGCTGTTGCTTTAAATTTACCTCGATGCTGACAAGTCTTCTTTATCTTTTTCCCTGTCTTAAGATTAATTCATCTTTACATATATATATTTTTCCCCTGTGTCTCTAACCTAACTTGCCTTTAAATTAGAATAAATCAAGCATAAATTTGTTCAGGCTTTTGAAAATAATATGGAAAAAGAATACATGTGAATGTCATGTATGATTGCATTTGAAAGGTTATTTAAAAAAAAAAAAAAAAAAAAACTCTGTTACGTAGACAACTACGAAGTGGCTGACAAAACAACAAGAAACTAAATTGGCCAAATTTTCTTTGATTTTCTATTTCAATTGTTTCAAGAAGCATCCCACATGAGGACAGTGCCGCAAAGTGCTTACAAAACATATCCATGCGAGTATGCTGTGTGCCTGAATGTACGGGTGTGTCTAACCATTAATGCATGAGTGGACAGCAATATATTAAATATATATCCAACATACTTTCATTCGTCCTTGTGGTCCTTGTGATGCTTGTGTAGGCAGTTGCAGGCATTAAGCTTCAATTAAATAGATACGTAATAAAGCGAAATGTATTCAAACGTGTTTGAAATAGTTCTTGGAAGAAATTTTCTGACCTGCTTCCTTCCATCCTTGTAAGCACTTTTCAGAAATGTTTTACTTTTATGTGGTAATAAAAAAAATTATGTTTCGAGTGCATTAGCCAAGAATTGGCTAAAAGGTGAAATACACAAAAAAAAACCTTTTTTTTTAGTTATTCAAGTGTCTCTCAAGTAACCCTGCGTTACTAGATTTTGCCACTTTTACACCTTGAGGCCTGCAAAAACTATTCGTTTGATCCAAAAGAGCTAGTTTTGCTTAAGTTAAATTGGGCTGGTGTAAAATAAGTAGAAAATAATTGTAAAAAATCAATACAATATATTCCAAGAAGCAAAAAAATTGTTTTTATATCTCAGTGCAAATAGAAGATACTCTGGGCTAGAATGAGTATGCCAACCCCTCTATGCGCATGTGTAAAGGAAGTATTCATAAGTAGCCTTTTTAGTATCTGTAAGGATGTACCAGCATTTGCCTGAATTGATTGTTTTGCAGCCTTAATAGATCTCACTAGGGCAGGTGATAGCATAAGCGAAGCCATAAGCAAACATTAAAGCCAACATGTGATATATAGTAGCCCGATATTGGAATCAGATCTCAGTACCCGAATGCAGCACTACAGTAAAATCCCTATTGTATTACAAATTCTTCCTTCCTTTACGCATTTTCATAACAATACATCCGGCCATGATTATGCAACCATTGGGCGTACGAGTTGGAGCTATAATGGAGTTTCAACCTTGGCTATGACCTTCGCTTTAAAATGTTCAAAAGAGCGGGTAAATTTTTCAGAGAGAACTAGGCATTGAATTCTTTGTAATTTTGGCTTGTCCAAATAACTGCCTGTAAAAGAGAATTGAGAAGAGAAACATTTCTTTGCAATGTAATAAGTGGGAGGAAGCAGGCCGATTAAAAGGAACTCTTCAATGGAATAGGTGGCCACATTGGATATTTTATTGTAATTTTGTTTTCGTTCAAAAATCAGTTTTGAGGAATCGAATTTTACGAGAATACAACATTAAATTTTTTCTTGTATGTGTTAAAATGGATAGTAATTTTAATTATAATAATATCAGCGAAAATAACTTGGAGCGGCGAAAGTGTTTACTATGCTCGAAGGAACAGCTCTCGAGAATGACAGAAAAGAGTTGACAGAAATCGTATGGTTGCCAAGCTGATAAGAAAGCAATTAAAGTTATTAATTGAATTTCATAACGGCGGCAATGGGTTTCCTCTCGTCGCTAGTGAGAAGCTTTACAATTTTCTAGCATTATTTTTATTGAAATGGCTCAGCTCTGGCGTTGCCCTGTAGACTAATTCTGAATTTGGATTTGCGGCCAGATAAGAAAATTGTCTTTTAAACTTGCCACATACTCGTTTAATTGAACTTGCTGCAAACTCACAAAAGCAGCTATTCTTGTTGCAAGTCTAAAGCTTAAATTAGAGGGGGCGCAATTGTAACTGGTTCTCCAATATTTGCCAGACCCTGTCTGAATTTAAACAAATTGTTAGTTTTGTAAGAGAATGGAAGAATCTTGACGCAACAAAAATTGATATTTGTATGGCTATATGCATACTCCTTGGTATGATGCAACACATGGTATGATGCAACCGTTGAAGGGCACACATTGTAAAAGGAATTCCTTTTACTTAAAGTTTAGGCCGAAGTGTAAAATTTCTTTGCATTCCAAAATGTGTGTTCAGTTTATTTATGAGGTCCACTATCAGGTTTTTTTTTTTTTTGTAACAAAAAGAATAAAAAGTGAATTTTAAGTTGAGTAAAATTATTACAGTTGCAACCTTTTCAGGAAACATTTTATTGTGGTCTCCCAGGAGTTTTTAATATGAATTTTACAGAAACCCCCGTTAGAACAGTTGAAGCAGTCTAACGAACGAGTCTAACAGCCATCATAAAAAAAAAACCCCTTTCATTTCTGGCATGACCATAATTTGTTGAATATGATTTCCTTTAACCGCAACGTCAGAGACACACTCACATGGATTTATTAAGGCATGTGGTTAATCGAATCTATTTATCACTAATGCCTTTTTAAACTACAAAACGATTAGAGTAAATGAGCATTGGGCATAATATGTTATTGGTAGAGAGGTACAGGAGCTAATCTAAAATAAAAAATCTATAATCTAATGCCACAGTGAAGTATTAAAGGTCATGATACCCTTTCCTTTATTAAATGTGTACGAGTTTAATGTACTACAAGTATTTGGTTTCAAATGCAGCATGAGGTAGTTGGAGAGCAGTTGGTGCGGTACGCGGTACACAGCTTCTATCCAATAGATAAGAAATCGAAATATTGTTGCATAGAGATGCAGACACGAGATATGGGAAAAAGTGTTTCTTGTATTTTCACAGACGCTCTCTATCGCTCTCATGGCCACAGTCACCAAAAACCCAACCGGGGTGAGTTTAATAAATTTCATGTTATAAAATATTATTTCAAAAGTTCTATATAAAAACGGAAGGTACGCTACTCGTATGTTATAAGAGATGTATGTCTTTGGCTTTGTCTTTGTATGCCTGAATTATTTTTTTTTTTTTTTTTTTTTTGTAAATGCATACATATTCTTTTTAAAATCTATTCGTATTTTGAAATGGAAATAAAAGAGAAACATAGCCAGCCAGCCAGCCAGCCAGCCAGTTAGCCAGCCAGACTTGTTTTGTTTGTTTGCTTCTTTGCTTATGTATTTGTTTTTCTAAGGCATTCTTTTGCCATTTAATAGAGTAAAAGTTACTGCTGGCAGTACATTTTAATGCTTCGTTAGATGTTTTATATTGAAATGGAAATTCCTTTTTCCACGTTACAGCTGAGGAATTTCATTTCATTTGTATTTATTTGTTTTTCAGCATTTTCATTTCCTAAGTAAAATATTTTCTTCAAACAATAAAAACTCAAACATAAAAATATGCAGAAGTTATTTCATTTTGCCGTTTGTCACACCTTTTGCTACAGCCATGTTGCCACTTGGCTAAAACATCTCCTTTCGACAAGGCGACATTTAAAATGTCTTTCGCAATCGCGTGTTTTCCCTTTTTTGCTTTACATTTTTAGCTCTCAATAGCGGAGAACGACAAAAAAAAAGAAAAAAAAAAGGCATAAAACCAAGACCACGAACGGCCACAGACAGCCAGCCATTCAGCCAGCATACTCATAATCAACGCCTTTGAAATTAATGAGCCATGTTTAGGTTTTTATGACATTTTAACTAGGACTATAAAAGAAAACGCAAAACAAACAACTACTCTACCAGCAACACCAACAACACCAACAACACCAACAACAAGAACAACAACACCATACACATTAATAAATTAAACAAAGAACTATTCATTATCGCAATTACCGAAAAAGCAAAAATGCCAAATTCATGGCTTTAAGTTAATAAGTGTTATGGGCAGCGATAACGTCAACCGTTAGTGCTAAAAACATTATGTAAATCAGGCTAAAATGTTCATTAACTAATATTTATTTTATTTTATTTATTTCATTTTACTTTTTTTCTCTTTTCTTATTTTAATTACTTTGTGCTTCCTCGATGCAGGAGTAAGTAATACTTGTACACACAATCACAATAATCACACCTAAAGGATTTTGGCAGGAGGCTCCCCCAGTGACCATGACATGTTATCGTGAATAACATTTTTCCATAAAACTGTAAATCAGTCGCTGCACACTAACAGGGATTTGCCAAAAAACCAAAAAAAAAAAAAAAAAGAATTCATTCAACTAAATGTTGTTTCTTCTATCTGTTATTGAAAAGCGGACAAGAAATCATATTTTTTCATATTTCTATATTTGCATTTTCTTAAGGTTTTTTCGTTTTCCCATCAACCCATGCAAGTTAGACAAGAATATATCTCTGTGGGAAATCAATTAAATGATAAAAGCATAATGGTGAAGCGAAGTCTTATAAATTGGCAATTTTGAGGGGTTCCGAGTTAAATGGCCGCGTGACAATTGATCCATGCCTTAAAAGCCCCAATAGTGGCTTGAACCCTGAATACCAATGCTTCGGGGTTCCGAGTTAAATGGCCGCGTGACAATTGATCCATGCCTTAAAAGCCCCAATAGTGGCTTGAACAATGAATTGCAATGCTTCGGGGTTACGAGTTAAATGACCGCGAGACAATTGCTCCATGCCTTAAAAGCCCCTTGAACGCTGAATTCCAATGCTTCGGGGTTACGACATAAATGGCCGCGAGTCAATTGCTCCATGTCTTAAAACCCGCAATGATAGTTTGAACTCTGAATTCCAATGCTTCGCGGTTACGAGTTAAATGGCCGCGAGTCAATTCCTCCATGTCTCAAAAGCCCCAATGATAGTTTGAATACTGAATTCCAATGCTTCGGGGTTACGAGCTAAATGGTAGCGAGTCAATTGCTACATGCTTAAAAAGCCCCTTGAACGCTGAATTGCAATCCTTCGTTGTTACGAGTAAATGGCCGCGAGTCAATTCCTCCATGTCTCAAAAGCCCCAATGATAGTTTGAATACTGAATACCAATGCTTCGGGGTTCCGAGTTAAATGGCCGCGTGACAATTGATCCATGCCTTAAAAGCTCCAATAGTGGCTTGAACCCTGAATACCAATGCTTCGGTGTTACGAGTTAAATGGTCACTAGTTAATTGCTCCATGCCTTAAAAGCCTTAAATGTGATAAGTTTTCTAAAAATAGCGCCACGTACTTTTTTTGAAGTGTCATGCACTACATAAAAAACCCTTTTTAGATTTTTGAGTTAAATGGCCACGATTCAATTGCTCCATGCCTTAATCGCATGAAAGGGAAATAAAGGTGTCACCAAACGAATTAGGTTCCAGCTGGTCAAAAGAAAACAAAAACAAATAGATCCTTGAAGTTTAGCTGATTAATTCTTGGTTAAAAAATTCGTTGGGAATGACTCCTACTGTTTAACAAAAAAAAAAATAAATAAATAAATAAATAACAAAATAAAACTAAAACAAAAAGTTATTAAAATGCACTGAAATGGTTAATTTGGGGGACATCAGCTTTACGGACTGTGACATGTGCTGCCAATGCTGAATACAAATACTTGGGATCATTAGTTTAATCGGAAATAACAACTAACTAATAGTTACTAACGATAGATCGTTTAATAAAATGCTTTTGGCAAATAGAAGAAAGTTTGGTTTGGGGATTCCCCTAAATACTCCAAATTTCATTGATTTGCTATTAATTTTATGTCTTTAATTTTTTTTTTGTTTTTTGGTATTAAAACAGTTTATTGCAGTTTTTTTGGGTAGGCCTAATAAAGTGTCAAACACTAGTTTCCTTAAGCGTGCTATTATTTTAAACCAAGTTTAAACTTTGAATCTGTATAAATCGCTACTCAAACAATTTAATATTAGAAAACTGTAATAGAACAGACGATTTCGCGTGCAGTCTATTAGTTTATGAAGATTTTTATAGAGAGAAAGGCCACACGCTACGTTGAGCCTTCTATAAGTCCAACGTAAAGCTCAAAATGTGATAAGTTTTCTGAAAATAGCGCCACGTATTTTATTTGAAGTGTCATCCACTACATAAAAAACCCTTTTCAGATTTTTGATAAAAAAAGTTTCGGCAAAACAAATTTCCAAACTTTTAATTTTCATAATCGGCAAATATTTTGCGATTAAAGTAATCGATTAAATAGTGTTTACGCCGAATATATTAGAGATTAGACACTGACTAGTTGCTTTTTCTTGTTTACAAAAGCTGATTTGATTTCTGCCACTAAACTCGCGTCAATCGAATACTGGCCCACTTGGCCCAAGATCGGATATAAAATATACCTTCATGCGAAGTTGGTTTTCATCATTTAGAATAGTTTTTGCAAACTTAAGCGGTTCATCGCCTTGACAACATAAATGCTTTCTAGTTATCAAACAAATTATTTAAAGAGTTTTTCTTTAGAGTTTCGTTTTTCTTTTTTTTTTCTCTTTTTTTTCCTTAAATTTATAATAAAAAAAAAAAAAAAAAATAAAATATAAAAAGAGGAAATTGTTCGGCAAGTAACCTTTGTTGATGTGCCGCTCTCATTGTTTGCGACGTATCGCTTTAGCTGATAACAATGACTGACAAAAGGTAATTCATTTGCTTCATCTTCTACGTTTTGTATATTCATGCAACGGGATGAACATGAAAATAGCAGCCAGTTATAAAGAAATTTTGTGGCTTGATGTCGTCTATTGTGGCAATAATGCGCCTCCCGCTACTGTGCCGATAGATATTCATGCTCGTACTGTGTTGATGTTAATATTAATGTGGAGGCTGCTACTGATTCTGAATCTGCTGTTGTTGTCATTTGTTTCGTGAAAGAAATTAATTTCTTTGTTTGTTGTCCTTTTGGTTTAAAATCTTTTGCGCCGTTCTTTCTGCTTCTGCTTCTGCTTCTTCTTCTTCTTTTCTTCTCTTGTCGCTGCTGCTGTTGTTCTCAGTGTATCTGACATTAGCATTATTAGCATTGCTTTGTATACGTAAGATTTTTTCCTTTTTTTTTTATTTTTTTTTATTTTTACATATTGTTCGTTCATTTATCTCATGTGATGAGTGCTCAACCAGCGCGAGTGGATATCAAATCTTCATCGTCATCATCATCATCATCGTCTCATCATCATCATCATCATCATCGTCATCATCATCACCATCACCGTCATCATCACCAGTATTGGTATTATTATCATCTTCATATACAGCCGCCAACAGACCCAGCATGAGTTCATTGTTACTGGCCACGATTTGAGGTTTCACTGCTTATCCTGCCTGGCATACTCGTACAAAGTCTTATGTACGAGTATTTTATGTGAGGCTTTTGTATAGTAAAATGTTCTTAAATTTGTCTTCATCTGTCGTCATACCCATCAACACATTCATAAAATTTAAAATACATACAAAAGAAAAGAAAGAAACCGAGTTTTTCCAAACAACGATAATATTAAATATTGCGGTACTAAACCACAGGAGTTGATTTCTACTGCAGTTCACCAAGAACGTTTTCGGAAAAATGACTACAACAGCAACAGTAACAGTTACAGCAACACCACACCAACAACAACGAATACAATCAAAATAGTTTAATTATGTTGTCGTCATCATGTTGGCAGCAACATCTAGAATGTTACTTACATGCACGCTTCACTTTCAATACGTGGCGCTTTAAATTTTGATTTGATATTATACTTTCCTGGCGGCCAGTGTAATGCTGCAACGTGGTGTTGGAGGTGAGAATTGCTCGTAACTTTTTCTTTTCTTTTCTTTTCTTCTCTGTGGCAAACTGGTATTAAAAGCAATTAAAATGGCAATTTACTGCCCTTCCATATATAATTTTTTTTCTGTTGTCTAGTGTAAACAATTTATGACACGTTTAATTAAGTTTTTTTTCTCGCTTTTTTTCTTTCTTTTCTATTTTTTTTTTTTTTTTTTTTTTTTGCTAAGCCGCTCAGGAAAAACTAGTTATTTATTGATTTATTACAATTATTGGAGTTGAAAAAATTGTACTTGTTCACGAATAGACACATACTTTCGTTCTCCGAAAGATGCCTTTAAATGGCAGAATAAAATTCATTTCTGCTACTTAAGACTGCAAACACTGCAATTGTTGCGACAATACTCGTAGCTGGACAAAAAAAAAAAAAAAAAAAAAAAAAAAAAAAAAGTCGATTTCGCATTGACGTGGCGCTTTTAAGCTGATAAAATTTGCTGGCAAACTTTAGGGCTTCAAGTTATTTTACTACAATTCGGAAACGAGTTTTAAAACGTATTTTTCGAATTGAGAAAGATTTAAAGGCATGGCCGGGCTTGCCATTTACTTGAAACAAAAAAACATAATTTAATTTTTATTATTTTTAAAAATAATAAAATGAAATAAGAATCAAACTCATTTTCAAAATAAAAGTTTTTCTTTAAAAAATAACATCTCAGAAAAAGCTATTTCTTTTAGAAAAACAAAATTTTTTTTTAAAGCATTTTAAAACGAGTAATCACTGGAATCACTCCGCCATTGTACAAATTAATGCCTTGTAAAGGCAAACTAATTTCTATTCGAAGTTAAATAAAAACACGTGACAAGAGAACTTTATTCGGCTTGACCGTAGGCAGGAATCGAACCCGCGTCTTCCAATTTATTAGGCTGCGCATTATTGATTCGCCTACGGAGGCACCGTATTGTACTTGTACAGCCCTTAAGGCTAAACTTTAAGCTGTAGAAATAACTGGGCTGCACCGTTAAAGGATCAGGCATGAATTCTGACCGTACCTTCCAAAACCATTTAAAGAAAATAAAATTTTTGAAAATATTACTCTTATGAAAAAAATATTTTTTCTACAAATTTTTTGAAAAAAAGTTACCCTTCTAACAATACTTCTCTTTAAAAATTACTCTTAAAAAGATTTTTAAAATTACTTTAAAAAGATTATCCTTTTAAATTACTTTTTTTAAAAGCAAATTTTTTAAATTCATTGTTATGAAAATCAACTCTGTTAAAGTGGCTGAACTGGTTCCAAAATACTTCTTTTTTTTTAATACGTCTCTGTGGAAAATGAACCTTAAAAAAAAGCTCAAACAGTACGCTTTTAGTTAACAACTTTTTAAAAAAGCAAATATATTTCGGAAGTTTAAAATTGGCGCAGGTTTGGCATTACTAAGTAGCGGTATTAGCCGTATCAATCGCAACTTTAGTAAATGGTTCTTACTCTTCTATATGTGCCTCCGTAGGCGAATATGTATGGCACAGCCTACTAAGTCGGAGATTGCGAGTTCGATTCCTTGGCGCGGGTTTGGCATTACTAAGTAATATTATTAGCCGTATCAATTGCAACTTTAGTAAATGGTTCTTCCTCTTCTATATGTGCCTCCGTAGGCGAATATGTATGGCACAGCCTACTAAGTCGGAGATTGCAAGTTCGATTCCTGCTTAACCGAAAGCTTTGCAGCTTAAATTAGTTTTAAAAAAATTTTCTTAATAAATAACACAAACGCCGCGTTTTATAAAAACAGCTTTTTCAGCTGCAATTTTTGTTTTTAAAATAAAAAAATTTAAAAAATTCTTTTTACTTATTATGGAAAATTTTTATATAAATTATCGCCGTGACTAATTAAAGAAAAAATTTTTTTTCTCAAGTTAAATTAAATTAAATTTGTGTTTTCCGTTGTTGGATTGTAAGGCCTGCAAATTGGAGACTCTATTGCATTTGGACATACAAGTTACTAATGCACACTTGACAATGGCTTTTTCTTTCACTTTCATTTATTTCATTCTTTTCCTCTCCTCTTCCGAAACTATGATTTGTCTAGTGAAACAATTTATTACAATGAAGATTTCAAGCGCTGTCAACTTCCCCGGCCACTGTCGTTGTTTTATTTACAGGGATTTAGGCTTTGGTGACAATTTATTTGCTTCCCTCGGCAAGGCGGTAATGCATGCCGCCACTGCCACCGGATTTTATTTTTCTCTTGTTCTAATATTGGTCTTGTTTTTATTTACTGTCTTAATGTTTTGGGTTTCGTTTGTTGTGTCCGTTGGAACAGTAGCAGCAACAACAATATAAACACAAACAATCTGTTTTTTATTTGATTAAAAATCGGTTTGTGCGTTTTTACTGATTTAAAGTGCAGTGACTTCTTTTCTCCCCCCCTTTTCGCCCTGTTCCAAACGTTTTTTTGTCACCAATTTACCATTTGTTGGCTTGTGTGTATACTGTTGTTGTGTGTGTGTGTGTGTGTGCGCCCGTGCATGTGTGAACATGGATCTAAAGCGCCATTATGCAAGCTTCTTAAATTTCTTATTTGCTTACAACACAACAACAACAACAATAACAACAACAAGAACAACAGCAACAATAAAAACTGTGTTGAACATGTTAATTTTGCCACTTGTTTGCTTAAAGCATTAAAAGAAACAGACTGCACATGCACACTGGAGATGGTACCGTGAGAAACTTTTCACAACAACACAAAAATAAAACATCAGTAGAATGTGTGGAAAAAATAATCAAAATTCGGAACATTCTTTAGGCGAATTTCACAATTGCGAATTGCGTATAGTTCGTGGATTACAAGTTCATTTTCGAAACGTTTCCTTCGCTATATATTCGTAAAGGGCAATGGCAGTTGTACGACCCATATATTCATGAAGGAAGATTTAGTTTGTTATATTTATATTCGTGTAAAGATTGATTTCGGCAAGATGAAAATGAAAAACAAGTACTCCGTGAACTTTTAAGGTTTTGAAAAGAGTTGCCAATGCCGACTTATCTCATGTGAAGTGTTGTCTTTATTCAATAAGAAGTAATCATGTAATAGGACTCACGTATTCAAACTCACTTATTGGAACTCACTTAATCGAACTTACTTATTCGAACTCACGTGATACAAAGTGATTCGTGATTCGTGATTCGTGATTCGCTTCAGTTATATGCGTGAAATCCATCGGCTTCTTCACATACAAACCTTTCAATTAACTTTCAAACCATTTCTCTAAGTGCATATTGTGAGATTTTGTTTAAAACTTGTTTTCAAAGAAAGTAGGAAAGAGGAGACTAAATCTTTTGGGCAAATAGACAAATATTTATACAAACAAGAACAAAAACTGACAAAAAATTAAATAAATAAAAACTATTTTCCCGAGATGTCTCTTAATTTCGGCTGGCTGGAAGAGCCGGAAAGAAAAAAAAAATAAATTAAATATTTTTATTTATTTTTTTTTTATGCCCAGTACTTAATTGCATTTCGCTGTAGTTGATGTTGTGCTTGTTGTTGTTGTTGTTGTTGCTATTGCTGTTTGTCCTCTGAAAACTAAATACCTCCGGTATTGGTGTACAGAAATTTAGTATATGATTAATAGAGGCAATTTTTGTTAAGTGTCAAACTGATAACAATATTACAATCACCTGTAAAAAAATTTATGTGTTTTAAAATCTGTGAACGAACATGCAATTTTTTAAATATGCACATAAAATAAAATTATCACAAAAACAAAAATATTCATTTAATACGTCTTTATATGTGTGTAAAGTTGGCGGCGTGTTTACACAGGAGAACAATGCTTTTCTTGCACGATTTTCATCTTGTTGAACTCAATATGTAGAAAAACTCTTGATGAAAATATTTTATAGAGGAAAGGGAAAGTGAGATCATTAGAGGGGGCGAGCTAATCTATTATATCATCCTACACAACATTTGAAGACTCTCTTTATTCACTTTCTTCAATTTAAATGGAAATCAATGGTAATGGTAAAGAAAAGCAGAGGTGGAATTGTATATGTATAGTTGATTCAGGGCTGTGTAATGGAAAGTATAAATTCGTTACGACTGATAAGATCATTGCAATTACTACCATTTTATATTCCATACATTAACACGTATGAAGATCCAGCTAGAAATAATTTCATCAATTAGCAGTTTTAATTGCAAATCGCTACACATAATTCAGCAAGAGGAGTGTTCAAAACCGTATCGAACTGTCGGATCTGCACCTGATTATTTTTATAAATAATTTAATACGAAAAATAGGTGTGAGTATCTGGTGTTTGTTAGACTGCGTGTGTGTTTGTAGTTTGAAATTTAATTGTATTTTTGTGATTAAAATTTATTTAGCAAAAATTGCGTTGACATTTTAACTGACTGTCTGCGTGAGTGACTGTTTGTTTAAATGAAATGAATGAAATGTTTATGTGTATGAATGACTGCAATGACTGACGGCCAGATAAATGCCATTTGCGGTTACTTTTTCTCAGTGAAAACACGCAAATTCGATGTCACTATAAATATTTGCTACATCCATACAACCATATAATATGAGTTCGTACATGAACGAGTACACGTATAGAAAGCACCGCCATTTAGACTGAAGGAGGGTGCCGACGGCATATAAAAGTGTTACATGTGGGGTGTTGCGGTGGCGTTTTCTCATACTCGTATGCTCTGAATACCTGAATTCCTGAAAGTGTACACTTAAATGTTCCACACATATACGAGAAATTCAAATTCAAAACAAATGTTACTGCAACAGTGGCAAGTAGAAGAATAGCAGCTGCAACAGTAGCAGCAACTTCTGCCTTGTCAAAAATTATATCGTTTCTCAGCTTTTGTCTTTTCACACATGAACTCATCAGTTTATCAGTTTGTCGTTTCACTCGTATGCATGTGATGGATGTCACCTTGTTTTATGGCTCACAAACATGGCTTTAGCGTGTCAATAAAAACACATCGTAGATACACACGAGAACTATTAGCTGCTACAACCGCTACTGCCAACAGTGCTTTCATTGTTAATACAAACTACTGTTCAAAAGTGTTTGCTTCTTTTATTTTATGCCAATGAATTTGCAACAAAAACAACAGCAACAGTAACAGCAACAACAACAACAACTACAACAACTACAACAACTACAACACCAACAAAGAAAAATGCAAGTTAAATCAAACGGTGTACTTAAACGTTTTAAGCATGTCTAGCTGTATTGGACTGTTAAGCCAGCGAAACTTAAATCCACTTAGGAACAACAACAACAACAACAACAGCAACACCAATATCAACATTAGTTTTTCATTATAGTTGCTGTTGCTGTTGCTGTTGCTGCTGGCGTTGTTGCTATTGTTGTTTTCAGTTTGGCTGAACAACAGCAAAAAAAAAAAAGAAAAGATAATAATGACATGTAATAAAATGTAATGCATCACATATTTTATTGCGCTGTCTGTGTATCGCTATGACGCTTTAAATTTTCTTCTGTTTTTAATGTTGAGATTTCTGTTTCTGTACTTCATTACTACAGGTAATTGTTAATAATAGCAACAACAACACTAACACTCACTAGCTAAAATGATTTAGTGTTTAGTAAAATTAAATTGTCAATTTGAACAAAAATTAAAAGTGAATGTGGAAATTTAAATAATTGCAATGCAACGGGGGGAGGTGCAAAAATCGTATAAATTTAGTTTAGGAGCAGCCACAGGGAAGGAGGTGGGGGGGGGGCGAAAAGTTCCCGTTACTCGTATTTCTCTATTTCATAGGAAGTTTGTTAAGGAAAAAAGAATTATTTGAGGCAAAGGGGGTTTCTGAGTATCTGAATTAGCCATTCTCTGTAGATTAGGCCTCTCTGATTAGCCCCTCTGTACGGCTTGGCCCATATGCGGAAAAAGGTCATAATGAAGTACAATTTTAATCAAGTTTGTCAAAGTACACAGAGAAAAATTTTTAATTTTTTTTTTACTTTGGAAATTTTTGAAAATTTTCCTGAAAGCCAAACCAAAAAAACATCTCTAAATGAAAAAAAGAAAACCGAGCTTCCTAAGCTTTTAAGGGATATAGAACATATGTTTCATAAGTTTTCCACGTGTAACTCGGTGTTTTTAAAAAATCAAAACGTCTGATCATTTCCAGCACCCCGCCTGTGAGATAATGTTTTCTTTTTAACTTAAATCACTACAGTAAAATTAAAATGAAAGCTTATACGGTCGTTTTTGGCTGTTTTGCATAATTTGGCGCCGCTGGAGAACTTCATTTCATATGTCTCAAATTTTTTTAGAATTTATTTTTTTCTACTAATTAAGCTTAATCCCTTTCCTTGATTTGTATTATTTTTCAAAAGATTTACGCTATAAATCATAAATCAAGCTCGTCTTTAAGAACAAATGCGTACATATTATTAATAAGTTCATTATATATATATAAGTTCATTATATATTCATTCAACTTGAAAGGCTTTTAATTCCGGTTTTTTTTTTTGATTTAATTTTTATAAAAAAAAGTTTATTAAGCAAATGTTGAGTGAAAACTTATCTCAGGATTAGATTCCGTATGCAAATTTTCTTCTAAGATTTTACATAGAATTTTTGGAAATACTTGTTAGCTCCGTTTTGAAATTTTGTTGCACAGTGTAAGTGTTTTAACCTAATTAAAATCACATAAAACACAATCATTTCAAAACAAAACTTAAAAATTATAAATGCATTTTGAAACAACGCTTGAGATAAAAGTAAAACGATTTTAAACTGTAGAGATTATAAATTTCATTGACTTTAAATGTTTATTAAGATTTATTTATTGATAATAAAGGAAAAAAAAAATTAATTGAATATTTTGGAAAATCATATAATTTTATGAATGAAAAAGGGTCAACAAAATGCAAATGGACTTCATTGAGAAGACATATAACGACGATTGTATAATAAAGTAATACCGACCAATGTTTTGAGTTAATGAAACTTTCAATAAATTAAATTAAAGTAACATAAATAAACCTGTTGTGAGCTGGATTAGCATATTGTTTGAATGGACTTTAAATTAAAATAATTAAAACAGATGGCGAGACTTTTAAATTTGCTTTTTAAAAATATCTATGCTTTAATTATTAACAAAAGATTTTAATTTATTATATATATGTATTTAAATATTTTATTTGGCCAAAGTATTATTTTGTTCACTTTAAAAGTCCATTATGGCGGTAATTTGAAATAGTTTTATTTGGCCAATGACCGATGACCGATGACCGATGTGATGTCCGATGACCAATGCCCGATAGCTTAATTAAGACAAACGATATTATACGCTATTTAAGTGAACATTAGTGTGCTGTTCACTACCCTGGCTAAATGTAAAGTAAACAGTGCTCTGTGTGTTTGTGTGTCTGGGTATGTGTTTATGTGTGTGTGTGCGTGTAAGTACATAGAAAATGTATGGAAGAACGAATGAGTTAAGCAGCAGTTTGTTGTGAAATTTTCTCTAATTTAGAACAATAAAAACAGTAGCGATAGATAATGCTCGACTAATTTCATATTCATAATAATCGGCCCGTAATTAGTTAGTTGTTACAAGGGCCAGGGGTGTCTACACAAACATCAACGTCAGATTTGCTGGCAAAGCGAGAAAAATAACCGCCGGTGATGTTTATGGCTGTGGCGTTGGCGTTGGCGTTGGCAATGGCGATGCCATAACAAAGGCAGTGTTAATTTGAAAACTTTTCACACAAACACCGAGATCACACACAGAAATGATTTAATATTCCAGCCAGTAAAATTTAAAACAATTTAATTTGAAATTATTTTTTTGATTACTGTTAATTATAAAGAAAATACTTGGCAGATTTTATTAATCCTTTTAGAAACATCTTGCACATGAGAATAACAATGAGAGTTTTTGTTCATTGAAAGATTTTAGTCTTTCCCAGCAACACCCTGTGCTCTCCTCTTCGAAAACCTTTTTTTGTTTTTTTTTTTTTTTTATGTTGTACATGAACCGCTATTAGCCTTCGAAGGCTGTAATTATCTCGTGTTATCGATATATATTTTTCCTTCCGCTGAGCTCTTGCGTATGTCTTTAGTATTTTTGTTAGGTACGTGAGCATTTCAATTATGCTTCATAAATGATATTTTATTTGCTGTTGTTTTTGTTGCACTTCTTGTTTTTGGCTTCTACTTATTATTTGGTTTTTATTTGTTTCATTTTTGTATTTTTGTAATATTTTTTTTTTGTTTTCAAATTTTTTTTTGGTCAAAATGCGATTATGTTGGGTGATTACATGCAGGACTGAGCAGACAAATAAAGAATTTCAATGGGACTGTCGCAACAATTACCAAAGCATGCATATACAAATGAAAAGAGCATTTACGTGCATATTTGTTAATAGACTTAAAATTGGAAGGTTCTAAGCACGTCGAAGCATGATTATTGGTTGAGGGTTGCAAGTCTATGCATCTCGAGTAATAAGGAAAATTTGCAAAAAAAAAAAAAAAACAAATTGTTGTCATAAAACATTTTGAGCAACTTCTTCTTATTTGAGTTGCAGTCTCGTCATGTCAGTTGCAACTTTATTAGGCAAAGCACATGTTTTACACACAGCTGATAGTCTACTCAGGCCCAACCCTGCAACTACTAGTCTACTAATCAAAAATTTCTAATACTCCGATCGTGTTTGAAAAAGTATAGAAAGTGTATAAAATTATTTGCGTATTTTAAGTGTACGCAAGAGCAGCGTGACTCCGTAGTAGAATGGATAGTGAACAGCCTATTAAATCAAAGATCACGGATTCGATTCCAGCCAAGATGCTGAGTGTTTTCCTGTAGAGAAGCCGAAAGCTTAGTAGATTGAGTTGGTTATTTTTATTTGAGTTCCAGTCTCGTATCGCCACGTAGCTAAATTAACTTTCAATTGCTAAATAACTTTATTATCCAAAACATATGGTTTACTCACAGATGATAGTCTACTAAGGCCCAACCCTGCAACTACTACTCTACTAATCAAAAATTTCTAATACTCCGATCGTGTTTGGAAAGGTATAGAAAGTGTATAAAATTATTTGAGTATTTCAAGTGTACTTAACAACAGCGTGACTCCGTAGGCGAATGAATATCACAAAGCCTACTAAAACAGAACTCGCGGTTTCCATACCAGCCTAGATTCTGTGTATTTTCCTGAGGACAAGTCGAAACTTTTGCAAGTTAAGTAGTCAAAAAAAAAATTGTTCAAATCAAAACTAGAACCGTTTGTTAATTAGACTTATGGCGTTTTCTTTTCTACATTAAAAATGTAGCCCTGTGAAAAAAGGCCTTTTTAAAATGTTTTGCCCGCCCTGTGAAAGTGCAATTTTTTATATAACGAGACAAGAACACAAATTAGAAAAAAGTGCCATGCCTTTTTTTTAACAGCTGATAAATAAACATTTATTTATATTTTATTAAATGTGTATACAAAAACGTTCAGTTGCCAGATTGCTAATTCATCTGCTTGAGAAAACAAAAATTTTTATTTTTTAATATCTCATACAAATAAGTGCCCCATAGTCTTCTTTTGTTTGTTTTATATGATACAAAATATAAAAATAATTATTAAAATCTTATTTTCCGACTCTTTCAACTCAAGAGACTTTTTTTTAACATTGTCTGGTAACGCTGTGCAAGAATAAAAACCATATGTGTTTTACAGGGCAATTTCTGTCCTGTTGATTTGCTCAGGGCAAAAGTGCAATGCCTTTTGCCCTGCGAAAGGGCAACATTTTTTAGAAAAGAAGACGCAACCCTTTCACAGGGCAACACATTTTCGAGAAAAGAACACAAAATTGCCCTCCCTGCGGGTAGTGTTGCCTTTTTTTTGTAGAAACGCCATTAATGTCATGCCAGCTTCACCGGGGAAACATATACATTTTCTATACAGAACTTTTTAGGAAAAATCCTTAAGCATTTCCTGCTATAAAAACAAAAATCTTTTATTAATAAAATATCTATATATGAGGTGGGTTTAAGGAATATGGCTTTTCCCCCAACCCAATGCTTAGTTATCATTATTATTTTAATACCCAGTTTAAGTGTGCATTCCCACTGTTGTCCATTTACACAACAAATTACTCGTCTATGGACATTCGTAAACATATTCAGGCCACAATGAGCTCTTCAAGTCATAATTACCAAAATATTAATGAATTATTTGGAAAACATATACAAATTAACCCAAAAGATAGAGATACTAAATACATACATGCATACATACTTATGCTCGTAAATATAAGAAATTAAAAAAAATTAAACAGCACGAAATTTTTTCAAGTAACAGAATGGAATTGATGGCACACGTACCTTGTTTTATTCCTTAACTAACCAAGAAAGTTGTGTGGTACCTGTCAGCCCGGCTAATGTGTGTGTGTGTGTGTGTGTGTAATAGGGCTCGTAATGGTAGTAGTTGCAGCAGTTAAAAAAAAAGAAGCTGCCGTATTTTAGATTTAAAAAAAGAAAAAAAAAGAATTTTTTTGATGGCGCCAGCGTCTCAACGTTGGTATGCACGCAAATTATTATGCGTCTGCATAATAAATTGATTAATACATTTACTCATTCGTATGAGCGAGAGATGGGTTAGGAAACGTCAAGGGGGCATTAAAATAACACTTGCCTCTTTCAGTTTCCCGTATGCAAGGGGCAAGTCTTTGGGAATATATATTACGTATATTTATATATTTTTTAAATTCTGTATGTGTGCGTGTTGACGTTTGGGAGTAACTCCTTTATGATGGGCTTAACTCGATCCGTTTGGTATTCTTTTTTTTTATTTTTTTTTTTTAATTCATATAAATAATAAATATTTTTACGTGTTCCAGTATATTTTGTTGTTTTTGTTTTTTTTTTTTTTTTGGTTGTCTGTCAATGATCGTAAATAATATTTTTATGTAAATTAATTTTTAATAATTTCGATTTAATACAAGACACAATGGAATTAATATGGTTATAAGATATCAGGAGAAATATAGAAAAATTTGTATAATTACAACACGTTTTGTCGCTTCCAAAAGCAACATTAACTCCTGCAACTGCCACTAATTGTATACGTTCTATAAGCAATAATTACAATTGAATTTTTTTTTTTTTTTTTTTTGAATGGTAAAATAATAAAAATGAAATTAGTGGCGCTTGTTTTTGGTTTAGATACTCATATCCAGTGTAATATGGGCGCCACAGCAATACTTACTCACTCATTCACTGATACTTACTTGCCACAACAATGTGTGTCGAAATATTAATTCATAAATATTTTTCAATATTTCGAAAAACAGAGAAAAAAAATCTTCTTCAATATTTTCTTCCAATCCTGACTGACTGACTGACTGACTGACTGAATGATTGACTGACACTCAGCCGGGGTTAACGACATGTTCACTTACAGCAAATCAGCTTCTTTAATAGTATCAGTCATATCTAATCCCTTTTGAGATGATGCACATTAAAGACCCGACAATAGCAGAACCGAGACAAAGAAATCAAAATAGAAAGGAATTAACACAGGTAGCTCGTTCTATGGGAATTTTCATCTATACATATAGTATGTACTTGTGTATGGGTGAGTGTGTTTGTGTATAGAAAATGTATATATATTAATTTCAACATGCAACAGGGTGGTCCCTCTGGTCATGAAATTGATTTCGGCCTGCTGATGATGGCGATGACGATGGCGATAATCATTTTCTCGTTTTCTGTATTCTCTTTCAATGATTTCGTGTTGATGGCCATGATTACCAACAATCTCTTAATTATTTCTGTTGTGCTGACATTTTAATTTTGAGCAGCTGAAGCATTAAATAAATCAGATAAAAATCATATCATGTCCAAGTAAGTCATTATGTGTCATCCAATTAAGGTTTTCCCTAAAATGAAGTAATTTTTGTAATTCCCCAAAAAAGAGAGGGTGCACGCTAATAGGCACCTTTCCTAAAATGAATTTATTGAGAAAGAGGCACAGTGGAATCTTTAAAATATATTTAATATGGAATAGTGCACGGGAATTAAATGCCACTGTACACCAGATTATATTCTCAAATCTCTTGGCTTATAAAATATATTAAAAAAATATTTTATCACAATATTACTCAATAAAGGATTCAACCTCACAAACCTTCTTCTGCCTCATCATCATTCAACCAATCATTTACCTCAATAGAATTCACAATGTCAGTTGCAAAATCACCTAGTAAGTCACTTACTACGGCGGAATCCCTGCTTGTCAGTCTTGCTAGAGGACCTTCATCCTCTGTACCCCATTCGTCATCATAGAGAATTTTATTGTGGTACTTTTTAAGACTATTTGCCCCAATGTTATACTAAGCAGTGGAAATCGAAAAGGCCACGTTTTTTAATGTAAAAGTTTTAAGAGCATTTATGAGATTTTCTAAACTTGATAAAATATCTGATAAAATATCTGATAAAATATCTGACAAAATATCTGACAAAATATCTGACAAAATATCTGAAAAAATATATGCATGCTTATTAATTTCAACATGCAACAGGGTGTTGCCTCGGGTCATGAAAGTGATTTCAGCCTGCTAATGATGGCGATGACGTTTTCTGCCCGAAAACGTTTTGTCCGAATAATTGAGATAGTGTTGAATATGGTGTGCGGATTATAGAGTACTTAACATCAGCATATTAAGTGTCCATTTTATCGCGTTGTCCGGCTTTGCAGATATCCGTAATATCGAGATTATACTGTAATTTTTCCTATTTTTTCCATAATTTTTCTATTCAATTTATTAAGATTTGGCGCATCATATCGACTGTCCGTCCTCTTAATTTTTTAAATTCTGAATCAGGCAACATTTCTGTTCTTTCTGTTCGCCTTTAAGCTGATTTTAAGGAAAATATTTTGCCAACAAATGAATAGTTTGTGGATGGAGCTGCCCTGCCACAAACATAACAATTATTTTAATGCAACAACAATTAGACATTCAAATGCTTGTGTTTGTTTACTTGTAAGTGGTTCAATTTATTTTGTTTAAATATGCATTAGAGTTAAAATTTCCGGTTTTGATTTAAGCGCTTTCTTCTTTCCGCATGGCTATTTGTAAATGTTGTAAAACCATTTGCATTGTTTATTACTATAGTATTTTAGAATTGGTATTGTTTTGTAATAATCAAATGGCTCCCTTAAGAATTGAATAATTTATCATTTAGGGTCGACAATTAATTAATGCAAATGTCACTAAAATAACTCTATTTACAACAATAACCTGCTAATAGTCGCTGAACAAGTTTATTTGAACAATTTGTTTGTTGAGGAGCGGCGGATGTGGGAATTAACGTTTGTTTAAAATGACCAGCAAAACTTTGTTGCAACATGTCTGTACAAATAAAAGTGTGTAATTTGTGAATGTGTTATTTTTGCTTACGAGTTTAATGATAGAATGTGTTTTATTAAACTTGTATTGCTGTTGGAAAATATATGTACATACATAAATGTACTTATGGATGTAACCATATATGCATGCCTGTAGTTGCGTGTGTGTGTGTATGTAAGTGGCTTTCTTAGATAGCAAATCATACAGGCATTTATTCAAATCGTATATTCTGCCCATCAGCTTAGAAGACATGTTATGACATGTGCTGACAATCTGTGACAGGTAAATATTACAAAACAAACATTGTAGTGTACACTACTACAAATGCATATACACTTACGTATACGAAGTGGATTGGTTGGAGATTGTTTGTGCTTGCATTGCCAGTTAGAAAAGTTTAGCAAACAATTATTAAATGACTCTACGGTAACTTGCCACAAATACAACAAACTGGCTGATATACCTTATTGGTGTAGTGAAAGTTGAGAATTGACAGTTATTTACACTTTAGACACAGCCTGAGAAAGTAATCTGCTCGAGTTTGGCCCTTTAGCAAGTAAAAAGTTTTGATATAGGTAACTTTATGAAAGAGAAACTTTGACCGGATTACCATGCCAATGTAAAACTGCAGACATTCATTTATCACATTGTTGTCAAGTCATAAAATGTGATTGCTTATCTGTACTTCAGCACACACACGCACACATATACAATAGCAAATTCCCTCACTTACATACTTGCCACACTCCATTAGGCTTGGCATTTCAATCACTGCCCTCATACACCCCAGTCATTCCCTGAATTTGAAATTGCTATTCCTTAACTACACCAACAAATGCATTTAATAACAGACTGTCTGTCTGTTCGACTGGCTAACAGCTGACAACACAAACGGCCAACAACAAAAGCAATTGCAGTGATGGCAACAACATCAATAAATAACTATATATTTTCCTACATCAATTTAAAAAGTTTATATTATTTTCATTTTTATTTCTTTTTTTTTTTTTTTTTTTTGTTTGCTTTTTGTACTTCATGCCGTTCTGTTTTAATTATTCACACATTAGCCAGTGATTGACCAATAGTTGTGCAAATAACATTTATTTATGAAAAGTTTTGTTAAAGTCTTAGAAATGTTCAAGGCCTTTTCATAAAGCTTATGCAATGTGGTGATTGGCGCCTTGGGGAAGAACCCTGCCCCAAAATTGTATTTCCTTTTTTTTATTATTTAATTGTCTTATTAATTCTGTTGGCATTTGTAATTGAGCGAATGATATGTACATACATATATATGGTTAGCTCAAATTAGAACAGGCTTAAATATCATGTCGTGTGCAGTTGTGCTATACATTTTGCTTAGTTGTAAAATTACATAAAACTATATGCTGGACAGCCCCTCGATGGTATAATGGTTAGTATATCCGCCTGTTACGCAGGTGTCAGGGCTTCAATTCCGCGGGGAGCCAGAAGCCAAAGGCCTCAGTAGCTAGTGCTTCTATACATATTGCAATTATATTCATATATATACATTTATATACAATCTCCAACCAATGCATTTCCTATATGTAAGTGTATATGCATTTGCAATTATATTCATATAATTGTAATATTTAGTAAATAAATAAATAAGTATATGCTAAACGAGAATTTTTATGAAGAACATTAGGTCATTGATTACTGGGTAATTACTTTTTGGCCAACTAATTTTTGGCCAACAGTTAAATGCACCAGAGCAGAGTGCATCGTGAAATGGTCGTGGGAACTAAATAACTAATAAATAAATGTTCACAACAGCTTTCGTGAATTGTCACCGGCGGCAGTCAAGCAACGATCATTAAAAGAAATTAAATTGGTTCGCCTTAACGATCGCTCATCATCAACATGATTTGAGCTATAAGTTTGCTTAAATCATGCTTCCTGACTGCAGATGGTAGCTTGTGATCTTCAAATAAATATTTATAGATTTTAAATTAGAATTGAACTCCTGTATTTCTCGTTCACATTGCAAAAACGTTTTTAAAGGAAGAAAAGAATTTCAACAAAGCTGCATGCAAATTAAAAATATCGATTATTGTCACCCTAATGTTTTGTTCAACAGCTCTCGAATGGCATTAGCGCACTTGAACTGGCAAACACTTGAGTGAGGTTGGCAATAATTGCAAATTGTTGTTATTGTTGTTGCTACTGTTACTGTTTGACATCTCAAATCTGAGCTAATAATAAAAATTTTTATAAAAGGATTTATTTTTCCCTTAAAAGCTATTCATTTGCAAACAAAAAGAAAACAAAAAACGCGAAAAAATAGAAATCCTATTAACTCAGCCACACGCACACACACACACACACCCACAGACATTTTGAAATCTAGGATATCCGGCAATCAGGAAAAAAAAATCTTTTTCTAAGACAAGGGTGGTTAAGTGTAAGTACTTGAAATGTATATGAATGGATAAACAGTGTACAAACTCACACTTTTAAGAATTAGAGAAGCAGATATGCAAATGAGATCATATTTTTAAGCTACAACAGGATGCCTTCAAATAGGTAAAATGATAATAGAAAAAGGGATGGCTGTGATGCTTTTTGTTCAAATAATTTTAAAACAGTTTAACTCTGGCAGCAAGTATGCAGAGATAAATAATGTGGGTGTGGCTTTTTTTATTTAAACAAAACTTATACACAGTTTAATCAGCATTTAATCAAAAACTCTAAGGCACATCCGTTTCCGTCTGAAATGCTATTTCCGCCAAAGAAATAAAGTAATTAGCAAATAACGAAACAACGCTCACAATCAATGCGGCAAAAGTGCCACCTCAATAAAGTAAACGAAAACAAAAAAAAAACACAAAAAAAAGCACAAAAATTTATTTTGCTTTGCAATTAAGCACACAGAGCAACAAAGCTTTGTCTGTCTGGCTTTCCTTTGCAAGCATTTTTAAATATTTACTCGTATTTAAATTAATTTAATTTTCCCTTTTTGCTATTCCTATTAGTTGTTATCAAAGAATGAAAACAATTTTAGCACTTTGCATTTAAATATTCTTGAGAACAGAAACAAAAAAAAAAAAACAAAAAAAAAAAACTGTGTAGCAGAATAAATTCATAGGAGTCAAAGAATACAACGACTAGTTAATGATGAGAGGGCAGAGGTAAAGAGAAACGACAGAAATGTTTTGAAATGCAATTGTCATTTGACTCTAGGGAAAAGTGGCATTTGTGTGAGCCTATTCTAATAGAAAAGCTGTGCATTAGATGCATATTTAATGCCTAAACTATGAAGTGCATACACAGAACACTCAATCGAAAACTTTTGATTTGTTGGCAAAACAACAATAATTCATTTTCTAATTTCTTATTTTATTGCAACAACTAATTGTTTTGCAAAGCCATTAAATATTTAAAGCAAAACTTTCAACGTTATGCAATAAAGCACATACGCGAATATCATATTTGAAGTATATACTTTATTGAAACCAGAGGCGTCTTCAAGGGAAGCAAAGAGCTTATCCCTATACAACGATAAAACTGTCCTGCTAAAAGGATTCTCGTGAATATGCCCACTCGCCTTCCTCGCCATATATTTAACCGCAAACATAGAACATTTTCACGATAAAAAATAATTTTAAATGTTAAGCTCCACTGCAACCATCATTTCAAGAAGCGCTTTTTCAAATACAAATTAAAATTATATACGATAAAAACTGAACAATTAAAGTTTTTTTTTTGGAATGATTTAGGAAATCTGTAAGGTTTCCATTCAAAGAATTTTTTTTATTATCCTGGCTTAAGTTCGCTAAACTGAGTTATTCAATTGTAAAATTTATTTAGACACAAATTAGAAAAAATGTACTAATTTAAATATTTTTTTGCCTATACCGGGGTTTGAACTGACATATTTCAATACGATAAAAAAAAGAGGTGTATTGAGGAAAAAGGAAGTCTCCTTAGCTTGTAATTGCTTGTGACAGCCTGTCTGCAACAACAATGTTTGAAAGTAAAGAAACGTTTGTTGCAATATAGCGGAAAATTCCTCTTGCACTATGGCCTGCTAGCTGGTTTTATTCAAATTCAAAAATATTACATTTTTATGAACTCTCCGATCTAATAAAAAAAAAGTTTTTTGTTCAACAATATTATATGTAGACCAAAAGAAAACAAAATTATTGCTTCTTTTCAATATGTCAACAACAACTTAAAGCAGAAGACGTGAGTCTAAGCAATATCAGACTAATATGTATATCCGGTAGTTGTATAATACCGTACAAGTGTAGGCACTCCATTGGAAATTAAGAAAATAAAGTAATTCTATTAAAAGCTTCAATTGTAAGTAAAACAAAGTTATCAATTTTCATAATCGGTTACTCGGCAATATTTCCTCTAAGCAATCTGTTTTATGGTTACTCGTTTTTCATCCTCATAAAATATTAATTTTTTTTTTTGGGGGGTTTCAATTTAATAGGCGAATTTTGATACAACCATTGAAAGCCAAAAAAAATATATATTCTTTTTAAATCTTTTAAATAAAAATATTTATGAGCAGATCGCTTAGAAGTTGATGAGTACTCGCAAGGTAAGATACGCTGGGGCGGGTTTATACTTTAAGGATTTGCATAGTGTTTACGCCAATGAAAGTTGCAAAAGAAAAACTAAGAAATTTGGTCAATAACAGTTCTCAAAGTTATGTTTTCTGAAGGTATTGCTAGAGATCTTTAAAGAACTCTGAATCTTAAATCACGGAGTCCATTTTTAAAATTTTTCTGGCTTTTAAAATAGCCTTTTACGTTTATCCTTTTTAAATCTCTCTACCAGTAATTGGCAGTAAGCTTAACTTTTTGCTAAGTGATTAGCTTTTTCCTTTGTTCGTGTTTCTAATTGAGTCAAGAAAGTTTGGCTTAAAAGGAAATAGTGCTTCATCAGCAGCTGCCAGTGTTATTAGTGACACTGGCGTCATAGTAGCGATAGGTTTCGGTAATGTCATAACAACCACAAATGCCAGCACAGCCGTACAATAATTTCGGCTTTTGACCACCAGCTTTTTATTTACAATATTGGCAACAATGTTGCTGCCAATTATGTTTTGTTTTTTTTTTTTTCTGTCTGTTTTCTTATTAATTATTTAAAGCTCCTGTTTTGTGCTAAAAATGAAACAGCTTAAAAGAAATGTGTAGCAACTGGCTGCTGGTTGGGGGCTGGTCGTTGATGGTTGGCATGCTGGGAGGGGTATATTTCTATTCCAACTAAAGCAAATCATTCTTCGTTTCAGCACGATGTATAGATCAAGCACAGATATTTAACGATAACGGTCAATTGTTGCTGCTTACAAGCAGTAGTTGCAATAAAATCTCCTCTATTACAAGCTAACCGGAGTTGAAAAGCGAGGAAAGAGACCCCCGCTAGGATTTCACTTTTGATACACTTTTTAGAACCTTTTCTGTAGCTTCTTTCTTAAAGCTGAGCTCAGGTATCAACGATGAAAAAATTACTCGTGATGATGTGGAAAACAACAAAAACAAAATAAAATTAAAATATAAAGAAAAGAAAATGTTTAAAGAAAAAACTGCCAAAATACACAAGTACAGTGTTACCTTCTGTTTGCGGCTTTGGCGTGCATTGAACATGTGTTCTATAACACACATACTAATGCAACAACAACAATAACGAGGCATTGTTGTTGTCTGTTTAAGTAACATGTTTTCTTCTATTCTGGCTTATTTAACTACAAATTCGATTTCTAATCGATGAATTTGATTTTGCAGTTCAGCTCTTCGCAACTGCTCCGATAACTATTCGGATTGGGAAAAAAGTGAAAAAAGTGAAAAAAAAATGAAATTATAAGAAATGTTGCTGCCTATTCCAATTTGTATCCTTTATTGCTTTGGTTTGCAATGTGGCCCGTTATTGATGTTGCCTCAACTCTCTTGTTGTTGGGAGCAGAGAACCTGTTTCAAGAGGCAAGAGGCGCTGTCGCGTTAAAAGCAGCAGCCTTATGGGGAACTCTTAAATGCTCGTTGTCAATGGAGGCGATAGTGAGGCAGCAAGACAACAGCTTAAATGAAGGTCGAACAATTGACGATGACGACAATAAACGACAACGACCACGACACCGACACCGACACCGACACCGACAGCGACAGCGACTAGGCCAGGCAGGCATCCTTTTTAGCCGATAGTAAGTAGACTCTCGTTAACAGCCCCTTAAAAAGAACTTTAAGACAAAAAGAAAAATTATAATAATAATCGAAAAAAAAGAATTGCGAAGAAGACAATGGAAATGGATGAATGTTGGTGTGGTTGTTGTTGTTGCTATTTTAGTTATTGTTGGCATTTCGAATTTGTTTGGCTACGTTTTCAAAGATGTGTGTGATCCTCAAGAACCCCGTACTTTTGTAAGTTTAATGCGGATAAATGTATGAAAGTGTATTTAAACGTACATACGAGTACACGGTCGACCGGTCGCTTGTCTTTCGATTAAATGTGGCAAAGGTACACCGATTTCTTGTTAAGATTTGAATGTGGCCAGCATTGAAGTTTCCCATTGTTGTTGTTCGTTTGTTTCTCTTCCTTTTTTTATTTTGGATTTTAACTGGCATGAATAGTGACTGCTGCATTTTATAGGGAAGTGTATGTGTATGCTGATGCTCATCCATTTAAATGTCTGGATTTTGGCTGGCGCCTGCGGTACTCTTTTGTCTTTTTTTTCCTTTTCCCTTCTTTTACTTTTTTTGGGGCGCAGTTCTTGTCATGTATTCGTATGTATGAGAACTAATCAAATATTGCAAAACAAAAGAACTTTGTTAGTTTGGTACCAAAAACTATGCCGAAACCAAATAATGCTAAAACAAACGACATTGCATTATCGTCGTCATCATGGTCATCATCTTCAAGCTCATCGACATTGTTATGTTCGAGTTATGTACTCGTACTGGAACATCTATCTGCAAAGCCTACATGTGTGCATGTGTTAGTATGTGTGTACTTAACGCTTCTTTTGTTAGTTTGTGTTAGTTTGCATCCGAGGCATGTTAAAATTGTTGTAAACTGGGCGCCTTTTCTAAATAAAGTAAAGCGTCTTAAGCAGAATATCAACGGGCTACCGCCGACCAAGCATCATCAACAGCCTAGTAATTGGCTCATTAGTTATGTGGAAATGCAAACGTTGCCACTAGTGGACACTAATGACAGTACATCATCTTCTGGCGTCAAAATGCTGTCAGCCTAGTGCATTTCTAAAAATCAGCCAAAGAAAGCCAACATGGTTTCTAAAAGCTGAAGAAATAAATTGAAGGGAAATGAAAGAGGTCACCAAGCCACCTTGCAAACGCTGAATTTGAATATTCTATGGCCACATTCCAAACTATTATTTTATACCAGAGCCACAGGAAGTATTGAAATGATATGATTCTCTTTCGGCTAATTTATGGGCCTTTCCGGCATTAACCCTTTTCATTTTAGTTCTGTTTTCAATTCAGGTTGTGTGCGGGGTATGAATTAATCAGTTTCATCTGTAATCAATTCTTTTGTATCAAGTGTTCGGTCCGACATAGTCCTGTTTTTTCAATCCGGGGTACGAAATAAAAAAGCCAGTCTTAAAATCAGCAGTGTAGCAACTTTGGCGTTTGCAGTTGTTTTAAGAAAATTTGCTTTTTTTTTTTTTGAACGAAGTCAACCTGTAAAGCTTTCGGGTTGTCAGCAGAAAAACACAAACAGTACAGGCTGAAATCCAACCCGCGACCTCTGCTTTAGTAACTATTCATTCACACCATGAAAGAACTTGAAGTTTGCAGTTACATAGTTGTTCTAAGAAAATTGGTTTTTTTTTTGTTTCTTTGAACCAAGTCAACCTGTAAAGCTTTGGGGTTGTCCGGAGAAAAACATTAAAAGTACAGGCTGGAATCGAATCCACGACCTCTGCTTTAGTAGGCTTTGCACTATTCATTCACACCATGAAAGAACTTGAAGTTTGCAGTTACATAGTTGTTCTAAGAAAATGAGTTTTTTCTGTTTATTTGAACCAAGTCAACCTGTAAAGCTTTGGGGTTGTCCGGAGAAAAACATTAAAAGTACAGGCTGGAATCGAACCCGCGATCTCCGCTTTAGTAGACTTTGAGCTATTCATTCACCCCTTGAGAGAACTTGACGTTTGCAGTTAGTTGTTCTAAGAAAATGGGTTTTTTTGTTTATTTGAACGAAGTCAACCTGTAAAGCTTTGGGGTTGTCCGCAGAAAAACATTAAAAGTACAGGTTGGAATCGAACCAGCGACCTCCGCTTTACTAGGCTTTGAGCTATTCATTCAACCCATAAGAGAACTTGACATTTGCAGTTCTTCTAAGAAAATTGGAACTTTGAAGATCTGCCATTGACCAACAATTATTATTTGCAAAACAATATTAATTTATCATTATTAATTATAATAAAACAATTTCTTTTTAATTTTAATTGATTTATCTTCACTATTAAATCAATTTATAATGTCAAAGAATTTAAAAGGCCATTGAGCAAAAAATGTGTAGGGAAGAGGGCATAGAGTTCCCGGTGCATGGCTACCAATATGCATTATTTAAGAAGAAAATCACTTTTACAGAAAATGTTTCCTTCCTTTTACTCCGCTGCAGCTTAATTATCATTTTTTTTTTTTTTTTTTTTGTAAAATTACTTAAATGCAAACACAGAATGTGTGAAAGCGCTCTGTGATAATACAATTAATACAATAATTTCTCAGCGTCATGCAACCGGTAAACTGATGGCCAATAAAATTAAACGAATTTGCGTCATACATCTTTGCACATGTTTGTGAATAAATAAATAATTCTGGCAGATATCGATATATGTAAGTAGATGTGAGCGATAGCAAACTATCGGCAGAACAACAATGTTCATTACAAGCTCACGACATAAAAATAAGTTCCCCAATAAAACTGTAAAAATACCCGGTTTTGCCAAAACATTTCCAAAGAGCCATTCCATTAAGTAAAAATAAAAACAAAAAAATTATAAAGACGCTGATTATGCACTGCAATTGTGTGCTGGTCTTCGCCTCAACGTTTTTTTAGTATTTATTAAATAATTGTTTAAATAAATACTTCTTAAACTGCAGCACGGTGCCATTTTAAAATCTTTACTTTCTATGTGTGATTCGTGTGTACGAGTGTAATTTTCGTGTAATACTTTGCATTTTCTCACTTCTTGAGTGCTTTGCAGTCAAATTAGTTTCGAGTATATTTGAAAACAACACTTGAAAACCTATAAAAGCGCAATCGAATTGTAGGTATTATGGCCGACATAAACGTGATTTACATACAGCCATTCATAAGTGCATGAGATGTACGAGTATTAAAATGTCTGCTATTGTGTTGTGCTGAAATGAGAATTGCATGGCTGGTTGTGTGCATGCATGTAGTTGAACAAAACATGCATACACACATACATACATATCTACGTACAGGCATACACACGAGCACGTAGTAAATACGGGAATTTATTTAAACACACAGTCCTATTTACTTCACTTCTGATTTACATAAATATGAATTATGTTTTAGATACATACATATGCAATTGGTGCTGCCAATTTGATGATTCGAAAATCGCTTAATTTGTAAACTTACTGTAATGCTATTTGCAAGTAGTTTTCTTGGAGAAGTTCGCTTACAGTAAATCCGCGATATGTTTGATATTAGTTAGTTGGATAAGTTAACTTCTTTGCCTTTCACATAATCACAATCTTACACAATATTATGATTCGTTACATATGTCCTGACTGCTGGAAAAGTATGACAGTGTGAACTGAAAATACAACCGCGTAACAAAAGTTTTTTTTTTTTTTTTGATAAGTATTACGATTTGAGCGAATTATTACTATTTTGAGTTGTTTTTAAAAATTCGATTGGAATCGCGTGATCGTATAATACTTGTGTGACGAAAATGAAATGCTTCAAATTTAAGCGCAAACTCGTATCTATTCGGTAAAAGCTTCTAAGCATTACAGTGTATAACTTCTTCATTTAAATTCAATTTGATTTTGATTATAAAATCCATCTACCTTACAATATTCTTACAATTTTTCGTACGTAAATATCACATACAGTGTGAACTCGGTAAACGCAACTAATAGAAATCTAGGTAATTGCACTTAATGAAAATGTTGCAACCAGCGAGAAAAATATATAACTAGATAAATGATATATCAAAACCATTTGATGAAACCAGAAGTATATTCTATATTAAAAAATTCTCTTTTTTTAAACATATCGATTATTGTTGTCTGCACTTTCTTCTTATTAGGGTTTATTACAATAGCCGTCTCACGGAGCTCTTTCAGAACTAGGATATCCTTTATTGGAATATCGTATTCCTCAGCCTCAATTAAAGCATGAATTGCAACTGATCCTTTTATTTTAAGAGATGGAATATGATCCGCTTCGCTTTCGTGCATCCATTCAATGGAATGAAATGAAAAAGGAATCATTTCGTGCAAGTTCTTGGAGCATTGAAGCCATTTTTGGGTGGCAAAAATCGAAGAATTGTGCCTATCGAGGGCTGAAATTACCGGGTTCATGCTGCATATAAAATAAATATAGGCAAAAGTTCACAACGGATATCAAACCCAGAACAAACGTGTTATTGGATTTCATTCTCAGAGCCTACATAAGCGAATGTATAATGCACAGCCTACTACAGCGGAGGTGGCGGGTTCGATTCGTGCCTAGACCATAGGTGAATTTCCTGCGGACAAGCCTAAAGCTTTGCAAATTGATTTCTTTACAAAAAAAAAAAATAAATAAAATTACCCTTTTTGGAATTTTGATATTAAATTATTTTTATATCTTTCTTCATATACATTTTTTTTTATTTGGTTTTTAGATCTTTTTTATATATAAATTTTTTTCTCAATATTATGTCAAAGCTATGGCTGACGTCTCCAAGAATACAATTAATACCAATTCATAGTGTAGACGAAATATTGAAAATAATAAAAAAGATCTTAAAAATGTAAGTTCTTCTTTTTGTTCCCTTCTTTGAGATAACATATCCAAGGACAAGGGTATATAAGATGCGGCACAGTCGAATATAGAGCTTCTACTTGGACATACAGCTAAATTGTGAAGCTTAAAAAAAGTTGTGTGTGTATGCTATCTGAGCGGCCCAACGACAAAACGTTAAGTTTTTGACATGCAATATACAGACAGCACATGGTGTGGAACAGAGATGTTTCATGTCGTATTAATATCTTTGGGGCCAACTTTGCCTTAGTCAGTTATTTATAAGTGGTCTTACTAGGGCAAAAAAACCATCAGCCAAACAATCTAGGAAAATAATAAACTATTCCAATGCCGATATTTCAAATTGACACAATTCCAATGGCTAATGGCTGATGGCTGATGGCTGCAAAGCCATCACCACAGTTCGTGATTTGTGCATGTGTGAACATCTAATTATCTCAAATAAATTAATTTAAGTTGTTTTTAAATTTTTACCTGCACACTGCATTAGGCCGAGGCTGAAGGTTTCAGGAACTGAAGACAAAATCAATTTTTATTCAATTATGATGCGGCATTTCCTTTGCTTAAAAAAAAAAAATAATAAAATAAAAACAAGTTGGCATCACTGATGTCAAGGTATTTAGAATTCCACAAACACGTATCTACTCGTGAGTGCAAATGTATGTCTGTTATAATTTATATGCACGTGCAGTGAATGGTTTGAATGGCTGAAATGGTATGGTGGTGGCACTACAGCTTTTAATAAGTCGAATATTGAACAAAATATTATTCAGAGGCATATAAAATTCATTCCAAAACGATATTTCATGTTCTTTGTATTAAATTTCTTCATCAGCCGAAACAATACAATAGGAGAGTGTCTAACATCTTCAAAGTTCTTAATAATTAAGACAAACTAATGAAAGCATAAAATTAACATAATGAATGGATTCATATAATTTTTCACTTAATTATGCAGGCCTAGAACAGAACACCAAGAAGGCCAACGGGACAGATGAATTTTAAAACACAAACTGCTCGCATATGAATATTGATTGGCATGAAAGAGAGGAAAAAGTAATTAAAATCGTCTAAAATAATATTTCGTGAATATACGCTGACGTTCATGTGTGCATATGTGTGTGTGTCTATTTGTGTATGCCTTTTGATTTTATTACCATTTTTATTATAATCTTGTTTTTTTTTTTTTCTTTTTTTTTTGTGTGTGTGGTTATTTGTTATAATGACATTTAAACACTTGCATCTTTTGTGTTAATGCAGGCCAATCGAAAGAGCCCGTGATTTCTGGCTACATATAAAAAACAAAAAAAAAAAAAATCGAAAATTAGTTATAATCGTTCACAAGCCGTGGGATCTTTTTGGAGACGATCATAAAGTTTTCTTCTCTTCTTTTCTTTTTTTCAAAAACTTAATTAATGAAACTATAAAATAAAGGCCCTACTACATACTTGGATTAAGTTCACTTTTAGTAAAAGACACTGCGAGACAAGTCACACAGCATGCAGTAATTTCAATTTTGCTTTTTCTTTAGGTAGAAGTCTGTTTAAATATGGATTTGTAGTAGAAAACCCCCCCTCCACTACTAACCGCTTTAATTTAGTAGAAGACCCCACAGACAGGCCAAATAAAGGCGGCTTTTGTTTTTCATAAAATTTTCAAATTTTATTATTTATTGGAAAAGAGATGCATGCAGAAACCATTGTTTATTAAGGCCTCTGGGAATCAATTAAAGCAATTTAAAATTCGCCGGAAAAATGTTGTTTAATTGAAATGAAATCGCAAACAAAAAAAAAAAAAAAAAAAAAAAAAAAAACAAAAAAACATGAATCATATAATAATTAAAGTTTTATTAAAATCAATTGTTAAAAAAACCAATTGCTGAGCGTAACTATTAATTGCAAAATTTGTATATTTTAGTCTAATCTGGTTTTTGTTGCTCTTAATTAAAAAAATGCTTAAGTTAAAGGAAATGCATTAAAACAATATAGAAAAATTTTGCTTGAAACAGCGTGTGACCTCTTATGCAACCCATACACGCTACAACCATTGGTACAACTCGGTTAGTAATCACACACGATAAAATGTCTTCGTACAATTTCATTTTGCAAACAATTTACAGCTGGAACCAACAAATAATAAACACGCAAAATTTTGTGAAGCAATAAAACAATTGAAAGCTCTTTAAGTAAATTAAATATTTATTGAGATTCAAATTTTTTTTAATCTAAAAGATTTTTAATAAACTTTAAAAAATAAAACTTCAATGAACTGTTTTTAATTGCATATATAATTTACTGATATTGGCTATTATTAAATAATTCATCGTAGAACTGTGCTCTAGTTTCATTCCAGCTGTGTCTTCCATTTTTAATTAGTGTTCACGTAAGTTTTCTTTGCTTTCAAAAAGGTTGCAACGCGTTGGCACAACTTGCTAAAAAATCCCAAATTAACCAAAATCCCAACCATTAACGAAATCCCAAGCAAATTAACCGACGACACGTCTTTCTATTGCAAAATTAAAATGAGAATGATGTACGAAGTCGCATGACTAACCCACAAACGTTGCAACGCGTTGGCACAACTTGCCAAAAAATCAAAAAATTTTGATTTTTCATAGAACCGACATACAACTTTATACAACAAGGCCACACACGTTACAATCTTGATTACAACCTGCCGAAGTTGTACCAACGGTTGTATCGTGTATCGTGTATGGGTTGCATTAGCGTTTGAAATTGGTAAAGTATAATACCGTTGCCAGTGCAGGAGCCGGTACAGTCACGAAAAAGTGATGCTTTTTCTTTCCGTTTGTCCGCATTTTGATTTCTGTCCGTATATCAATTTTAGTTTGTATATTTAATTTTGTCCTTCTGTCCGTCAATTGATTTTGGTCTATCTCAAAATGAACATTTTTCTTTTTAAATTCATTAATTTAAATTTTAATTATTTCTTCGAAAGGTGTTCGAAATGTTGAACAGATTAATTTAATAAAAATAAATTGAACATTCAAAGAGTTGACTTAAAAATGAAATAATTAAAATGAATTTTTGTGTCTTAAAATGAAATTTTTGTCAGTTGGCCAGCTTTTCATTAGTGTTCGTTTTAGAAATTGTTTGTCCCCTTATTCGGCTATTCATTGTTGTCCGCCATTTTCCTTGTCTATTCTTTTTACATATTGAGAAATTTACAATGCAAAATGGTAAGAATTTGTTAGAAATCCTAAACTTTGTTCTCCTGATGTTTAGAGAAACTTTAACCAGTTCACGTGTGAAAACCGTAAATATTTTACTATATTTTTATTTAATCGCCATTGTGGTTAATTAGTATACTGAGGCGCAGAAATCTTGGCGATTTTGGTGGGGTTTTTGCAAAAATCATTGCTTTTTTTAAAAAAGTTTAACAACAGATAGCTTGAAGTGGTTTTTCCTTGTAATGTGTTGAACCGCAATCAATCAGCTTATCGCTCTCATGCATACACACATACATACAGACATCCACATATATTGTCGTATTGATCAACATATTTATGAGCGTTTATTTTCCCAAGCTTCTGTAGTCAATTTGTGGACTTACAAAATTAATATAATGAATATTTAAAGAGAAAAAGCCAATACTAATAACGACTGTAAATTGTAAAAGGGTTGAGAAGTGGCTCATTTGCATTTTGGTGGACATTAAAAATAATGCTACACTTTTACATCCGCTCATTAGGAGACAGTCGTCCAAAAGAAACGAAAAGAAAAAAATAAATGGAAAAACAATATCATCAGTGTCGTTTTGACTGAAATTTACATAAAACAACTGCTACTGGAAAAAGTGCTGTTTGAACGCCCCGCTTTCACTTTGTCACAACCACTGTATGAACATGGTAGCATCAGCATCATCATCATGATCATCATCATCATCATCTTCTTGGTCATCGTCATCGTCAGCATTAGCATCTTCGTCATGATCATCAAAAGTATTTATGCTCCAAGTGACATTTGCTTATCTCAAGTGATTTCTTTATAGCGTCACCGAGACAGAAGTTTTTTTTTTATGGCTCTTTTCCCCATTTTAAGTTTTAACTATGCATGGTCGGTCGTTTGGTTCGATCAATATTGGTTGTTATGGCTTGAGTTTTCTTGCTAATTTACATAATATTTGAGCTGGTCAGATATATATATATATATATATATATTTTTTTTTTGTTAGCATTTTATTTTCTTTCCTTTCAACGGCCATTATAGATGATGATATTTTTATATGCATTTGTGAGGTGCTTGTAATTTATTTGTGCATTCATTTGAAATTCGATGGCATTTTAAAATTTATTCATAATAATTTTTGTTTTTCGTTTTTTGTTTTTTGTTTTTTGTTTTTGTTGTCTCCTCAATGAAATCATGCTTGCTAAAAGATTCATTCATAAAAAAAATATATATAAATGTATATAAAAAAAAGGGGGGAAAAAATCCATTTATTTAACTGGCAAATGCAAGCAAAATTTGAGTAGTGCGTGCGAATGAAGTTTCAAGTGGTCCCGCAGCACTTAAAATGTGTGCAATTTAAATATTTAAAATCTTTTGGCCATTGTAGGTGGAAGAGTTTGAATGTGCTGCCTGCCATACAACATCCTTATTAAGCTCAATTAATTTATACAAATATGTATTGCGGAAAATATCTCTTCGACTGTTTGACCGCCTATCCGTTTGTCTGCTTTTGGGATGCAACTACAATACATTGGCGCGATGTCAAAGTAGCATTCGTTTAAATGAAACAGCCAGCACAAGCACAAGCACAAGCGCAACCAGAAGTATAAAAAATTTAGTAGCCGGACCAGCAAATTTCCACTTTACCGTTTCTTATTAACACTTGTGACTTGATTTGCACTCCCAGTGAGTGTGAGTATGCGTTCATGTGACAGAGTATTTCCTGTTAATGGGCCTAAACCAGAAAAGCAACTTTGTAAACAGAAGCTCCCAAAGGTACTCGAATGTTGTTCACTAATAAAATGTACACATACATACATGAACGTGCACACTCATGCACACTCATGCCCTCATATGTACATACACGTAAATATACAAAAATATCAGAACACATTAAGAATGGATGGAATATTGCATTTAGTGGCTTACAGGTCGCAAATAAATTTGTCTGAAAATAATTGCCACATACCTGCTGCAGAAGCTCAACGGTTGAACACGCAAAGCTTAACGTAACAAACAGAATGTTATCACCGTCAGCAAAGTGATCATGAAGTAGAATTTCATTAAGCACCTTTAGCGCAACTTTTTATTGTCGCCGATATCCATTGAATATAGCTTATCCGACACACTCAAACACACACACACACACACCGCTACACATACGAGTACGTAGTATTGCCATCCATATGCTGAACAGAAGAGCTCTGACAATCTTTTAATGGCTCGCTTTGAAACATGAAAAAATACTCAACTTTTATCGATTAATGTCCCAATCCTGCAGCTACTGGGCTCTACTGGTCTCTTTAAAAGCCGCCAAATGTTTTATAGTAAATGTCTCGTAGTTAATGCCATCAATATTAAAAGAACCAAACGGACTCCAAAACAAAAAAAAAAAAAAAAACTAAATAAATAAAAAAACACACACACACACACATAATATTTATAAAGGAAAATCGAAATGTTTCATTTATATGTCTCTTGGTAAGAAGTTGCAATGCGTTACTTATTTTTTTGGGTTGAGTGTGGAAGTGTTGTATGTGCGATTAGACAGAGTCGACAAGGCGCTAATGTCGTCGGCAGCAAACACCTTCTGCGATGTGTCTAAAAATTCACTTTACTTTAACTGGACTGATCTCAACTTAAGAACAGACTCACTCAACTTACAGCATACAAATGAGGCCAGCAGGCAGGCAAGCAAACGATTTCGGCCTTCAGCCTTCAGCCTTCAGCCTTCTTGGTGGCCGCTAAAATTTATGCATGCAACTTAAAATAACAGAAACAACCGCAACAACAACAACAACGAAAACAACAAAGGCCGATATTAAGTCTGATTGTGTCAAATGTTGCAAATGATGCAAACGGCAATTGATTGAACTGTGTTAACTGGCTTGTGTTCGCGCTACGTACGTACATACGTTTCTTCTGCAACACTTTTATAAATTATTTCATTTAATGTCTGTTTTATCGAAAACCCTGTTTAATCTTCTGACTATAGTGGGTACTGCTCGGATGTCTGCTTTGCTTTGTAAATTAGCTTGATTTAATGATGAGTGTAAAGTAGTAACGATAAATTAGACAATAATTAATCGATAAATGATAAATGATTAGCACTCATTTCAAACAAACATTAAATTGGGCTTTTAATTTGCCCACATTTTAAGTTGGAAACAAAAGAGATGCTACTCAAGCTAATTAAACCGAGTCCAAGTGCTGCAAGAACAGGACATTTCTTAGATTATAAATTTCACTCGATCTACATAAAATCTTTACATGTAAATTTTTTATTTGGGATTCCTTAATACTCTGAACTTGCTCTACCTATTTATGCCACACAACCAAGTGGCGAAATACAGAATTATATATCCTTTTTTTTTGGATTAAAATCTTTACAGGGATAAAAATACTCGTATACTGTAAACATATTCTTCTGAAGTGAAAAATTCCAATTGCTCACAATTGTTTTATAAAATTGACGATTTTTAATTAAGAATGTAAAATATCGGGTATATAGGAATATATCTTATAGGCGTGCCACACCCATTTTTTTACAGTTATTCGCATTACTAATTAAAAGTTCGTACTTCATACTGCACGTCGCTTGAATCAAACCTGGCTGTCATTGGCTGACCTTGTAAGTTCATCAATTACAGTCGTGTGCTCATAAAAAGTAGTGCACTCGTAAAAAATGAAATAAAAATTCCATAAATCCTTGTCAGGGATTTCAATATATCTTGTGTGATAGTCATTACAATATTCGTGGTAAAGACTATCTGCGTAGAAACAGGAGCCTTCGCAGGTGTTCTGTGTCAGTATTTCAGCGACAGAATAAAACAATGAATGAGCCTACTTTGACACCAGCGGATCAGCAGCTCACAGGTCTCCCCTTCTCTTTATGCCGACACAGTGCATTACATGAGTATTCACTACCAGCGAGAGTTGCTCTAGAATTAGTTTTTTAAAAATATAAATCGCAAATGTGGCAGGCAAATTGCTTAAAAAAAAATTTGAGAAAGAAAAACTAATATTTTATGGAGTAGGCAGTATAACCGTCGAACCGTGTATTCGATCAGAATTTTTTTTTATATTGTTTAACTTTCCGAAAGCCACTGAAATTATTTCACATGACGAATATCAAATTAAGGCACCTTCTCTAAAATGATTTGGTTTTTTTTTGGCAATGTTGACTTGTTGCTGTTGCTATTGCTGTTGCTATTACTGTTACTGTTGTTGGTGCTGTTGCAGCTCCTGGCGTCAGTGTGGCCGTAAAGGAAAAAAGCATAAACAAATCATAGCTTGTTAAAGGTAAATGTCATTACAAATTCAGAAAATCCTCAATAAGCTTTATTAGTGCAACATGTTAAAAGTTGTTAAAACATTGTTGTTGCTGGTGGTATGCAAATATTGCTGCTAAACTGAAGCATTTGATGTTTGCCACAGAACAACAAACAAAAAAGGAAATACATACAGCTAAATACATACAAACAAATGGGAAGAGCAACATGCAGGAAAAAAATGGTGAACAACATATTTGTAGAACAGAGCATAAAACACTGCGGCAAGCAGGTTAAACGCCGCCCCTTCAACATCTTAAATGAACAGAAATATGCAAAAATAACAAACAGATATGCCAGCATATGCCAGCATATGCTGCCGCTGCTGCTGCTGCTTTTGTTGCTGTGAACGCCGCTGTGGATATGTTTGTGCTACAAATTTTTGCCTGTCTCGAACACTTGCAGCTTATTTGTAGTTGGCTGGCTAGTGGTTGATCGATGCAGTCGGAAAACGTGACTACATTCTCGCCTCATTGGGTCGTTCTGTTATAGATTTCAAATTTATTTTTTCTTCTATTACTTTTTGCAAGTCGTGCACAATGAACACATGTAAGTCATGTATGCTTAAGAAAAATCTATTCAAATTTCATTTTATTTTTTTTTTTTTCTTTTATTTATGCTTGAGTCGTTTGAGCTGTACAAGGGCAGTCCATACGAGTTCAGGTACCCGTGCACTCATATAATGAATGCCAAGTGTAGCTGTGTGTCTAACTTAATATCAGGCTGTTGACTTAAATCTTCAGAAAAGTGAGCTTTGGCCCAGGTTGTGTAGCGGTGACATGTGTGTGGTCTGCCATTTACCACGTTTGAAGTTTGTCATTAATTTTACAGATTGCTTTTAATCATTTAGTACGTTACTAACTGGATTAACATTTTCGAGCAAGCAAGAGAAGAAAAAAATATTTTTTAGAGTAAGTGAGTGAGTGACATTCACTTCCTTACAAGTAATTAATTACATATTTAATTACAAATATTTAAAATATCAATATATCTGTGACTTTCAAAAATTATTATGCTGAGAAATCGTTAAACTTATAATGATAATAAATCGTCATTGACAATATATTTCCTCTTGAGGTAATTAACGTAATTGTTCGGTGAGAAAGCTTACATTCGGTTTTTAAATTTATGCCCAACTTTTATTTAGGATTTATATTAAGAAAGCTAACATGTGCCGTTGTAGTTCTCATTTATTTTCCATGAGAATGCAGAGGAATTTTTTTTTATATACACAACGAATATCTTTACATTTTTCATTACAAACCATCAGCAAATATTTTTATTAATTTCAGTTAATTTTGTCAGAGAAAAAAAAAAGCATTTTCTTTAATAAATTAGAAAGTATTTTTTTTTTTTTTTTTTTTTTTTTTTTTTTTTTTTGTTAAATATTTAACGGAGTTTTTGCTTTTACAAATTGATTTGAAGCCTCAACATTAATTGAATTTCTTTAACGGAAATGCAATAAATTATTTGCCGTTTAATGCATTTTGAGACAATTTTGTAGCGGCCTACTTTTTGGGTGGTCGCCACTCTTTAACACGATGTTAAAAGCTTAGCTGAGTGCTTAGCTGAGTACGTTACTTTGTAGGTTAACGGTGAATAATATCCGAAATTTCTTTTGTACTTCTTGCTTTCAAATAACTTTTACTTTAGTAGAAAAGTGCAGAACAACTCACTGAAACAGCAAAAAAAAATTTGTTTGGAAAAAATTTGATTTAAAGGAATTGCTCATTTATGTTTGTTGCTCTGAAATCGCTGTGGCCTTGAAGGTAGTTTAAATTGTTTGTCCGTTTCCTTTGAAACTGGCAGAGTGTTGTCGCCATTCTTAAAAGTCATTTACACGCTTAGGAAAGCCACTTATCACAGTAATCTGGCAAAGAATTGTTATAGCTTTTTTGTTGCATGGGAAAGGCAGGGGAAAGGAAACGTATCAAGTGTGTTGCGTCAGATGATTTTTGAAAATAATGTCATCCATTTGCCAGACTTGATTTAATGCGTAAATTGATTTTAAACAAGAGATGGTCTGTGTTGTACACATGCAACACAACAACAACTAAATTACTTGATTAATCAATCCTTTTGTTTGGAAAATTGGAAACTTTTTTCAGTGGTTGGTGCTGTTTGGCCTTTTTGCGTGTGTGCACAATTGACAATTTCATTTGATTTGATTCGATTTTATTGTGTCTTCTTTTGTCTGGCCATTCCGTCACGCATCAAGATGAACGAGAAAACAAAAAAAAAAAAAAAAAAAAACAATAGAAGAATGAACAATAACAGGGTATGTGGTTGTATGCTTAAGGCTGGGAACTGAGAACTGAGAAGTGAGAAGTGAGAACTCAGACCTGATGATGCTGGTGATGATGATGAGGAAGAAAACGCTTAAACGAATTAGCGCAGCTACAACATGTTGTTTATATACCGAAAATGGTGCGACAATTTAGCGAGAATTCATGCTGTTCATTTTGGTATTGCGAAATGAGAACTGTTGGTCTTGGTGCTGTGCTGGGATCTTAGGCTGCTTGGTAACGGGCTAAACTTCCAACATGCGTACATACATTAACGGTTTCAGCAATTGTGCCAGTTAGTGTACGCGTAAAGTGTGTGCAAGATGTCAGTGTTGATGATTTTTAACGCGTATGCCGCCGCGCATGAATTATGTGTTGATTACTTTTGCGCCCGCTCGCTTCTCACTCACCATTTTCAGTTTATTTCTTTTTTGCTTAATTCAATTTTTCTGTTGTCGATCGCTTTGTACGAGTATTTGTGGCATTTTGTTAAAATACTGTTGCCTTTCATTGAATCTTGATCGATTACTTTTGCCTGGCCTGGAATGCCAAAGAATTCCAGGTGTTTGTGTGTATGTGTGTAGATTGAGTTTTTTTTTTTTTTTTTTTTTTTTGGTTCAGAATGAGGTTGAAACTAAGAATGTGCTCGTTCGCTCGTTAGTGCGCTGCTTAGTTTCGTGTTGCGTTTGGCGTAGCTAATATTCTTGCAACTTCTATTTACTTTTATAAATTAAGCAAATTAAATTCATTGTGATTCAGAATTGCATCTCCATATCTAATAATGAACTCGTTACTTTGGATTGAGCATTTATTTGAACTGTGGATTGTGAAACGGTGAAGGAGAGAATTTGCACTCATTAAATATCCTTGTGGTATGGAATTGAGGTCATTTCTCATCTTTAACTGCCGTCAACCGCAGCGAAAACTTAATGGCTATCCATCCATCCATCCATCCACTCATTCATGCATTCGTTCATCCAGCGAGCTACATTATTAGCAATTTGTCTTAACATTGTGATAAAACATTTAGGTGGCATGTTTGTAGGCATTCGTGTAGTTGTGCTGCCAACGCTGCCATAAATCACTAACAAATTAGAGCCGCAAGTTATTTATTTTGTTAATAATCAGCGATTTGGTGGGTCTCTTTTCTACAATACGAGAAATTTGTTTTCTCGAATCTTAGGCTGGCGCCAAAAAGGAACCCACAAAACACCACAAGAAGCCAACGGAAAGAAAAAATACAAATAAATGAAAACCACGAAGCAACAAACACAGCTTATCAATTATTTATAAACGCTTCCAATATAAAATTTAGCTGAAATAACCACTTAGCAGCAATGCTTCCACATACAGGGTGTTTTAATTAGTTTGTTCAAAATTAGTTTGGTTGCTTCGGCCAATTTCGTTGCTTGAGTATCCATCCTCTGTCGCTTACTCAACATGCAACATTATATTGCCAACAAGCACGTAATCTCCTAATTAGTGTCAAACCGAAACTAAATGATTATTCGGCCCGTAACCAGAGATCAACTTAATTAACTGCATCAACTGATTCTCACATACATACATACACAACAAGCATAATTATGTAAAATGAGTTGTGTGTGCGCCTGCCCGTGTACCGGTGCGTCTTCTGTGTTTAGACCCACCACAAAAAATTTGTTTCGAAAATTCACACGATCAACTTTTGTTGTCATTGCAATTCCGAAGATGTCGCAAATAAATTTAAAAGCTCTTGTCTTTCGCCATAAGCCTTTCTTACAACATATTCCGTCGGCTTTAATAAAATATTTTCAAAAGTGTCTTAAGCTTTTAATGAATCTTCCACTAAAATAAAAAATCATATATAAAAATAATTAAAAACTCTTTTGCAAAAAAAAAAAAAACAGAAAACAGAAAATAAAAACAAAAAAGAAATAATAATATTTTTAATCAGTTCATAATTTAAAATTTTTATAGCTTTTAGAGAGAAAAAAAATTATAATAAAATTAAATTTGTTTCGCTGGTGGCGACAAGTTATTGAACGCATAAAATTGCCACCAGATCATGCTTTTTGTATTGACAATTTTGTTGTTTTTATACTTTAAGAATCAAGAAAACTTGAATAAAAAAATGGCGTCGCTTAATTATTAAAGCGCACCATGCTGCGTCACTTATTAACTCTGGGTATCGTGTGAGGTCTCTTTGCCAGCACACTCCAATGAATCTCACGTTTTTATAGCAAGTTTTTCTGTTAATATTTCTTAACGTTGTCGCTGAGTGTCCAATGAAGTAATCAATGCAAGAGCATGAATTGAAAGCATAAAAAGGAACAATTTTCCTGCCTTCTTGCTTGAAAATAGTTAAGCAAGGCTTCTGCATACGCTGTGTTAAGCAGATGTGAAGGCTGGGAGTTAGCAGAACACAAATGTTTTGTGGAAGCTCTTATACGTGCTGTACAATACGTGGGGTACTTTTCACATTGTACAACTGTAAGTAGGAAAGTGTTATTGCATATTAAAATATTTTTGTAAGGCCCTGCACAGTGGCATGACTGCCCTGCCATTTTCTCAATACCTTTCTGGGGTACCTGCAAAGGCAAAAGTGTTGCCGGCGTGTTCGTGTCATAATTTTAATGATAATAATGCAATATTTGAACAGATCGCCAGAGCCATTATCAGCCAAAATAACAAATTTTGCAATTAAATGTTGTAAAGGGTTCTATGCAACTCTGCCGAACGTTTGGCATTGGGCCCCTCCCAACGTCATGGCAATAAACATTCGGACAACATTATCAGCCAATATTACAAATTTTGCAATGGCCGTAACCGAATTTGTGATGGACTTATAATGTGCATTATGGCTAATAATGAGTTTTGAGCGCTACTCAACCTTCTCACATGTGCAACTAAATTTCGCAAAGGGGTCTATGCAACTCTGCCGAAGGTTTGGGGTTGGCCACCACTAAATGTTATGGCAATGAATATTCGGAAAATATTATAAATTTTGCAATGGTCGGTATCGAAATAGTGATGGGCTTATAATAGGCATTATGACTAATAATGAGCTTTGAGCAGTACTCAACCTACTCACATGTTAAACTAAATTTCGCAAAAGGGTCTATGCAACTCTGCCGAAGGTTTAGGGTTGGCACCTCTAAATGTCATAGCAATAAGCATTCGGAAAACATTTTCAGCCAACATTATAAATTTTGCAATGGTCGGTACCGATATAGTGATGGGCTTATAATGTGCATTATGGCTAATAATGAGTTTTGAGCGCTACTCAACCTTCTCACATGTGCAACTAAATTTCGCAAAGAGGTCTATGCAACTCTGCCGAAGGTTTAGGGTTGGCCACCACTAAATGTTATGGCAATGAATATTCGGAAAATATTATAAATTTTGCAATGGTCGGTACCGATATAGTGATGGACTTATAATGTGCATTATGGCTAATAATGAGTTTTGAGCGCTACTCAACCTTCTCACATGTGCAACTAAATTTCGCAAAGGGGTCTATGCAACTCTGCCGAAGGTTTAGGGTTGGCCACAACTAAATGTTATGGCAATGAATATTCGGAAAATATTATAAATTTTGCAATGGTCGGTACCGATATAGTGATGGACTTATAATGTGCATTATGGCTAATAATGAGTTTTGAGCGCTACTCAACCTTCTCACATGTGCAACTAAATTTCGCAAAGGGGTCTATGCAACTCTGCCGAAGGTTTAGGGTTGGGCACCTCAAAATGTCATGGGGAAAACAGTAAAATAGTAGCAGTTCTTCTTCTTCCACAAGTTGTACTAAGAATGTTTTATATGTGGACTTAATTGTCTCTATGCAACTCTGCCGAATGTTTGGGGTATAGGCACTACTTAAAGTCATGGAAAAAACAGTAAAAAAGTAGCTGTTCTTCTTCTTCTAAAGTTGTACTGAGAATGTTTTGTATGTGGACTTAATTGCCTCAAATAAATTGCCTCGACATAAATTCATGTCTGAACTTGGTATTACAACAATTAAGACCATTTCAATTGACAACTCCTCTCTAAAACAATTTGAATTAGAAAGATCCCCTTCGCACATGCGCAGTTGAATGTGGTTCAGACGAAAAGAAAAGTTTATAACTCACGATCAAGCACAATGAATTCATCAATTGTTGAGTGTCATATTCAAGTTAATCGTAGTAAGAAGAAGAGTTTTTTTTTTTATAAAAGTTTGGGTGGCATCTTTCGAGATGGTTTAACCGTTTCCTTTGCTTGCTTCTGTTTTATTGGAACACACACGATTTCGGTAAAATTAATATTTCATTCAAATTCGAAATATAAACTAATTAAATAACATTTTTTAATGCTGCTTGATTTTATGTTTATTAAAATTTCTACACTTAAAATAAGCGACGCAACTCTCAAATAGTTCCTTGTTGGCAAAATTTCTTGCGATCGTCTTACGAAAACAATTCTAAAACAATTTCAATAAAATGGAACATAATGTTTTTATTTCAGAATGTTTGAGAATATTTCGGAATCAGTTTGATGGTTGATTGTCATCAGTTGTCTCCAGTTAATTCATTTCAGTGTATTTTTGGATAGGAAAATTAATATGCTGCTGCATATTAATTAATTAATTAATTAATTCTGTGTACGTTTTAAATGGTAGCGGCCTTATTGATAAAATAGATTTTGTATGATAATTTGCCTAATCAAGTTCTCAAAAAGCAAAATTATATTTTATGAATATAAAATATTTTTTATAAATAAGCCACTGAATAGAATATAAAATATTTTTTATAAATAAGCCACTGAATAGAAATAAACTTTACGAAAGTTAAAGGTGTTTCTACACATGTTTTTTTTTTGCATGTTGTATGCCTTAAAGTCCTGCGAAGAGGAATTCAAACCTTAGCGCATATAAACAGTCTGAATATTTCATACATTCCACTCAAACACGTCACAGTGTAAAATAATTTCGTATAAAATTTATGAAGCTTTTGATGAAGGGCGGTGTAGCTGCCCAAGAAAGTATTCAGGCATTTTACAACGGCATTAAGATAGTTTACGATAGTAAAAGCAACGCGTATAAGGCATTTCAGAAATGATTCACATTGAAAAGATTTACGGCTGTTGACAGGGAAACAACCGTTTTTAAGTTGAAATAAATAAAGCGACTAAAATAAATTTATAGCTTTTCAATATCATGATTCAATAGAAGGTTGCCTAAACGCTCGGTGTGGTCTTTTAACGCACCGCAAGGGAGCTTAAACAACAAAGAGGAAAAAAAATGATAATTAAAAGGTGTTTCGATGTAGTCCGTAAGCTGGACACATTTTTTTTTTTTTTTTAATTTTTTTGTCTTTTATTATTATTATTTTGTTAATGCTTTAATCAACTTGTCGTTGACAGCGAAGGCATGGTCGGTACAGCAGCCAACTAATGATGGTGGCAAAGAAAAACCGCAAACCAAATTCTTATTTATGATTTGCTTAAATACTTTAAACAAAAAACATTTAAAAAAAAATAAATAAATAAAACAGAACAACATTGAAAAGTAGAAATGAAATTGTCAAATCGAAATTTACAAGATTTGTATGCAGTATGTACGACGAAACAAGTTTAGAGGGGGGGGCAAAAAGTCTGTGCAACGCTGTTGAACAGGCATTAAACAAAACTACTTAAGACAGCGAGCTTAATCTAATATGTATGACAATGTATTCGTACATCGTACGACATGAGCTTTATTGCCACACAGCGTTGTCTGTTTGTTGGGCCGTTCGTTCCTTGTGTGGTGGGTGGTCGATTTGTTCTATTCACGGTTGCTTGTTTGCGATTCGATTGTTCCCTCTAGTCGATTTCTTCTAGTTTGATCGGACTCCACAAGAGCTTTTTGTGTTGAAAGGAATAAATAAATATAACAAAACCAGCCAATAGCGAATCATTGCAACACAGTGTTTTGGGTGGCAAGTTGCCGTTTTGCTGTTTTGTTTTTTTTTCTTTTCGTTTTTGCTTATTGTTGCAGACAAGTATTCTACAATATCGTTTAATACACATTTGTTGTTGTTGGTAATAAGAATGCTTGCGACGATGTTGTATAGTTGTGTGTGTGCATGTGTGCTTATGTGCTTATGTGCTTATGTGTATGTGTGTGTTTGTTCGTATTTCCAAGCACATACAAGAAAAATATTTTAAAAACATAAAATAATATCTCTTCCTATTCATATCTTTGCAGACGATACTCAATTCGATGCATAAATATCAACCCCGGTTTCATTTGGTGCGAGCCAACGATATTTTGAAACTACCGTACTCAACGTTCAGGACATACGTTTTCAAGGAGACGGAATTTATAGCTGTGACTGCATATCAAAATGAAAAGGTGAGTCGTTCGCTGTTGCTCCCCGTTCTGTATATCGCCATCGTACATTCATGACAACTTTTTGTCACTCGTAATAAACAACTATTTAATGTGTCTTTATTTTTATCTACAATTTATATTCAACTTTATCCCCTTTTTTACTTTGCTTTCTCTTTTATGGCTTTCATTATTCGTTTTACTCTTTGGGCGCTCTTGCTGCTGCAGATAACTCAGTTGAAAATTGACAACAATCCTTTTGCAAAAGGTTTTCGTGACACAGGCGCCGGTAAAAGGGAAAAGAAGTGAGTACCACTAGAGTTAAGCAAATAACTTTGTATTTACATACGGACAGACGGACAGAGGGATAGAGGGACAGAGGGACTGGCAGACGATTTTAATTTAAATAAATTGTAACTGGCAGGCAGAGCAGGATTCCAATTTAATTGAATACACCGCAGAGCTGGCAAATTGTGATAAAGAATTTTTTCAAAATTAGTCAATTGCCAATTTGAAAAAATTCTTCTGACCGAAACCATATACGAATACTTTTAAAAAAGTTTCACATTTTCAGGGACGCCGCCACATTTACTATGCAAAAATAATTCCTTCTCTTGCCTACAGACCATCAAAAATTTGCCAGCAAATATGTTTTCGTTATCAAAAACCATTATAGAAATAAATCCTTCAGCTGCTGGTAAAAGTCTAGAAATCCTTTTTTAATAAAATCAATTTATAAAAATTTCATTGTTCACTTGAGTTCAAATGTATTAGTGGGCGCATTCAGTAGGCCCACTAAAAAACAAATTTTCATAAAAACTCTTTCCTTATTTCGCATAGCAAAAGTCTTTCGTAATATCCAGGGAAGCTGCGTCGTCCTTTCAAAAAGGAAATGTAATTTACATTATATGCGTTATGAACTAGCTTTCTTCGGATTCCTTTTAAAATAACAAAACTAAAATTATTTTTTGCCAGTTTGAATTGATTTTGAAATTTTAACTTGCACTCACAACTATTTTTATGAACACCACTGCATGGGCCCTCCCCTTCTTTAGCTGAATTTTAAAATAAATTTTTAGCCATTTAAAAAATAAGAAAATTCATGTTGTTGCTGCAGGGCAGTAAAGTGGGGTTTTATGAGCCCCCATAAAAATCCCAATCACATTTATTGGCTTTGAAAAGTTATTGTGCCCCGAAAGAAATCAATTTAAATTTATTTTATTTGCTAAACTATTTACAAATAGATTTAAAAGGGGTTTTCATTTCTTCTGCATTTACGCGTTGCTTTTGTACTGTCAACAAATGTCTGCTGCTGACACTTTCGGTCCCACACGCGAAAACTTTAAAGAATACGGGCTTATATAATTTGGTAGAGAAAATGGTGATGACAAATGCAGTTGCGGTGTATTTGTTACCGCCTGCCTGTCTAACTAACTGTGTGTCAGCTTTTTTTTATCGACTAACAGTTCCACTGACAGTTGTTGTTGGCGCTTCAGTGAATCTAATCATCTGTTTCTTACAGCAAAAAAAAAAAAAAAAAAAAAAAAAAACAGAGAAGACCAGCCAAAAGAACTCGTTCGCCCCTGAGTGAATGAACATTATTAAGGCATTTCCTAGTTTTGGCAAATTTCAACTTATTGAAACTCATGCCAGTTGACAGTTGATTTCACAAGTTGTAATCATCACCAGCAACCCCCAAACCGAACATATGCGAACTATCCATATCAATTGAAATGTTTGTGTCTATTTTATTATTTGTTTCCTTTTACGCCGTGACTGTAAAACGAGTATGATGATACAACTTGGCCATGACTTGGTGTCATCAACACGGAAACACAAAAAAAAAAACATGATTTCCACTGATAAAGACATCAGTCAGTCATTTAGTCATTTTAGCCATGCAGTCATTCACACAGTTCGTTTAAATTTTTAGTAAAGCAAATGCCATTCATCATTCTAGAGATCCTGGCCACTTTGGCTCTGTTCGCTGACAAAACAATGACGTTGCGGAAGAAGCACGTTGTTACAATTGGTGAATTTTAGAACTCAAGTTGCTGAGTCAACATCAACTGACTCCCTCTGCCGCCCTTAAAACACTTACTGTACGCTCTTTATTATGCTCGCTCGCACAAAATCTTAAGTTGACCAGAAACGTATGCTGTAGAGATTTGCAACCGTATCGGATTTCCGGATTTTTTTACAATTGATTCTTCCTTGTGTGATTTTTTTTTTTTTTGTTTGCTTTTTATGCATTATACTCTTCCTTCCCCCTTTTCGTCTAATCTGTGTGTTGTGTAATGTAAATGCGGATTTAACATGACGCTGATGACGAGGATTTTAGTAACGATGATTTCTAGTCCTGCTGCCGCTGCTGCTGCTGCTGCTGCTCCTGTATCTCATGACGGTTAGTGAAATCAATCGATTTCTGGCAAAAATCCTAATTATTTCTATTGTGTTGTCTAGTAAACTCTAATTTCGCTTGTGGTGTTATTTTTAAATATTCTATTAAGAACGGAAATTAAAATCAATCAATCACGTACGAGGTTTTTTCTTTCTATTTTTTATTCAATCTATAATTTCAAGTCTGTTTAAAATTACTGGGATTATAGTGACTCAAAGTTAGTAGTTAGAGGAGTTCGCTTTCAAGGCTTATCTGTGGATGTGCGTACACAATGTATAACAGAAACAAAAGCGAAAGAAGAAGATAAATAGGAAAACAGTAGAAAATCTAAATAATTATGCTAAAGTGCATTGTGTATGCACGAGGATGGTCAAATAAGTTCTGGCATAATTATATCATGACGTCGAATTCATTAAATTACATTGCAAACGTCGAGCGTGAAAATGGAATGAAAATCGCAATTTTTTTTTCTGAGTTGCCAGCAAATATAAATGAAATATACTCATATTCTACGACAAAAAATTAACTAGAAAAAGTAATACAAACCCAAGTTTAGCATTAAAAACCATATAAAAGGCTTCACCAAGAAAAAGCGCTAATTTGACTAAGGTAATTTTGACCTTATGAAAATCGCAATTTTTTATTTTTCGGAGTTGCCAGCAAATATAAATGAAATATACTCATATTCTACGACAAAAAATCAACTAGAAAAAGTAATATGTCATGATGGGCAACTTCCCACATGTAAGCCAATGGAAAATGAAAAATTATTGGAATATTCCAATATTTTGTTTTTAATACCCGGTTCAGACATGCAGCTAAATGTTGTCAATATCCCACGAACTATTTAAATAAAAAAATTAAATAATAAATTAAATAAAATTGCCGATTCAGTGAGAAAAAACTGTGGTATTTGGCGGCACTGACAATTTAAATTTCAAAAATTTACTTTCAATTTTTTTTTTTGATATTAAATACATAAAAAACCAATTTTTTTTTTATTAATGGTGTATTGAAAAAATTTTAAAAATAAAATAAATATTTTCTATATAAAAATGAAAAAATCGTAAACTCTGTTGGCTAACTTTTTCAGAATGGATTGAAAAAAAAAATACGCAAAAAAAACCCTTAAATGGCTTCTTCGCGCATTATTAAATAGAGTCGTCCTAAAGGACATAACGAGTTCCGAAAATTAAGCTTGAGAAATATTTCTTTTTATCGTTTTATATTATAATTTTTATATTATAATTTATAAGGCCAGACCGAATTAATAATATTTATTTATTTATTTATTTACTTAAAATTACAATTATATGAATATAATTAATGTATGGGTAAAAGATCTCGGGTCTGAGGCGGGGATATTGACCACTATTCCATCGAATATTACCACTATTCCTTCGTTGTGTGTTGCAGGAGAACTTGATCAATTTTGTGGATTGAAGACCGATGAAATAAAGAAATAAGATTTTTTTTTTTCGTAATTTCATGAGCTGAATTTTTAATAATTTTTAGGGAAATTTTCAAATTTCTTTTTTCTATTTTTTCTGCTTTTTAGTCGAAAAATATTTTGATACAAAATTTCATTGCATTCAAAAACATCATCAATTCTGGTTTGATGCGGCAGCACCACCAAATTATTTAGTCCATTTAGTGATTCGCTATTAGAAAATATTCCAATCTGGCAACACTTCAAACACCTTTCCAACATGGAAATAATTTTAGTATATAAACATTAATTGAAACAGAAAATATAAACACATCTACGTTTATGAAAAGCGCATGGGTGGAGGGGGCTGAAAAAACGGAATCGACATAAAAAATTAATTCGAAACACGTTATCGCAATTTTCTTGCCACAAGCTATTAAATAATGAAACTCCTTTGGTGTTCACACATCAAAGCGTTACAATTTTCTTTGCCTTTTCAAAATGTATGGAAGTAATAAAAAACTACGAAATTGGGCAATTTAAAGTGAATCATATTAAAAAAAAAAAAAAAAAAAAAAAAAAAAACCGAATTGCAGCTTTATTAAAGCCAGTGCACGCCACCAAGAAAGAATCATGCACGAATACGTATTCGAATAGAGCAGATTTGGAAGCAAGCAAGAATGGAAAAGGTAAACTGGTAGCGTAAAGCATTTGAGTATTAATTTAATGGTAAATCAATTTGCTTCCATTCGTATAAACTGCACGGTTAGAAGAAAGTTGGAAGAGAGAATATAAAATAGATAAATTAATAAAAAGGAAAAGGGGAAGGTAAAGTAGGAGGTTGAAGATAATTTTCATTTCGGTTACCTTTGAGCTGCTACACATACTCGTGCAGGCAAGTGTTGGAGATATACAAGCATGTGTGCTGGGTGTTTGATTGCTCGTATCCTTTGCCGCAACACAACACACATTATCCCCATATTGAGAGATTAAAGCGTACGATGCCCTATAATTTTCCAGTTAGAGCAATTTAGCTCACGTCTTTTGCTTTATTATTTAATTTCAAACCGTTTACACTTCCACCCCCTTTTTAACCTACATATTTCTTTTTTTCTTCTTATATTCAATTTATGTATTTATATTATTTTTTATTACTATTTTGTAAAGATGTTCGTTCTTTGCTTTTTCTCTTTGATCACTTGCTTAGTTTTAAAATTCCGCTTCATTTTTTATTTTTACTGCAGTTTTGTTTGGCTGTCAATTATCCTGGTCTCCGTTTGTTTTGCAAATTTATTTCAAAAATAAACGTTTTGTCAACTATTCCATCTACCAACGTCCTTGCGGCGTTTTTCCTTTCTTCTTCTGCCTACAATATTTTTTTCAAACAATATTTTCACACAATCTGCGTTTAAAAGTTGATTGTTTTGCTCGTATCACTGGGAGTTGTTTTGTGAATTTTATTCAAAACTTTGTACCCATTTGAGTTTGGCTTCGGTTTCAGTTCGCTTTTAGAAACATAACCCGGGGACATGTTTGCTTCCTTTTCTTCTATTGAAAGGCTTTTAACGTTTCAATTGCTGTTTGCTACGCAAACAATAGAGCAAATTGTGTTTGCAATACAGGGTGTTAACATAGTGCAGAATCTCTTTTTAAATAATTGCTTATGATAATAATTTTTTCCAAATTTTTCTTAAATATATTTTAAAGGTATATTGAAGCGATTGAAGAGAAGTTCCTTAAGTAAAGTGGTTGGCATCTCATAATTCACAATTGATGATCTTGGTTCTTCGATCATCAAGGATCTTGCTTCGGCAGCTAGAACCCTTTTCAAAAACCTTCAATCCATTTTAAATCAAGAATAAAAATCAATATAAGATAACTCACGCCGTCACTACGACAAACCTAGTTATACGGCCGTTGCATATTCGCCAAGGCCTCTTTCAGCAATATCGCAGACTTCAATTTCAGTTCACTGGCGCATATAAATAGCGAAGGTAACTCACGCCGTCACTACGACAAACCTATTTATACGGCCGTTGCATATTCGCCAAGGCCTCTTTCAGCAATATCGCAGACATCAATTTCAGTTCACTGGCGCATATAAATAGCGAAGGTAACTCACGCCGTCACTACGACAAACCTATTTATACGGCCGTTGCATATTCGCCAAGGCCTCTTTCAGCAATATCGCAGACATCAATTTCAGTTCACTGGCGCATATACAGTTGTGTTCATGAAAATAGTAGTGCAGCGGCTCGTAATTATTACAACTCATTTTTGACATGTTCGATCATGCAAATTGAACATATGTGTACAGGTTTTGTAGAATAGAATGAAAACAACAGAAAAGAATAAAAGTACCGTTATTTTTGCATTCTGTTTCGTGTTTTTTGATCAGTTGTGATAAATGCATCAGAAATAAGTTGTTCGTTAAAATAGTAGTGCTTTCAAAATTGTTGGAAAAAATTAATAAAATAAAAGTAAAAAGCAAAAAAATTGGCGAAAGTAAGTCAAATATAGTTAGTAAATAATTCGATTATAGATATTTATTGAAATTGCGATTTTTTTTAATTGTTAGTGGGTAGAGGAAAGCATTGTTCGATTGAGAAAAGAGATTTGATAGTGAGGCTAAGGAATGAGGGCATGACGTACAAGAAAATTGAAAATTTTGTTGGATGCACTGCCACTATGATATTTAATGCACTTAACTATAAGGAGAAGACTGAACATCGTGGCGGTAAGAGAAGAACCACAGTTTTGGACGATAGACGAATTGTGCGATACAGCAAGATGAAGCCATCAGCATCCTCCAAAATGATAAAGGAGGATTTGAATCTATCAGTTAGTGCTGTGACAGTACGTCGTCGACTAATCGAATATAATCTGTATGCGAGAAGTCCGAGAAAGGTACCCCTTTTGACGAGAAAGCACGTGGCTGCAAGATTACACTTTGCAAAAACCCATATGGATTGGCCCTACCAAAAGTGGCGTAACATACTGTGGACAGATGAGAGCAAAATAGTTCTATTTGGTGGAACAGGCTCCAGACAGTATGTTCGGCGTCCACCAAACAGAGAATACCAACGTCAATATACCACGAAAACCGTTAAGCATGGTGGCGTCAGCATAATGGTATGGGCCTGTTTTTCGTATACTGGTGTTGGTCCGATTCACATGATTAATGGCATCATGGACAAAACTGTATACGTTGATATACTCAAAAATGAAATGCTACCTTATGCCAGTTGGGAAATGCCTCTAAAATGGACGTTTCAGCAGGATAATGATCCAAAGCACACCAGTAAACTCGCTAAGGACTGGTTTGCTTCTGAAAAGATCGACGTGATGCCATGGCCAGCTCAGTCTCCGGATCTTAATCCGATAGAAAATTTGTGGGGAGATGTTAAACGAACAGTAGCTACAGCAAATCCTTTAAGCAGAGCCACACTTTGGCAAGTGGTTCAAGAGGCATGGGCTCAAATTTCTGTGAATCGTTGCAAGGACCTTATTGACTCTATGCCACGGCGGTGCAGGGCCGTTATTAAAAATAAGGGATTTACTACTAAATATTAGGCCTTAAAAAATATTTACAATATAAAACTCAATGTTTTAATTGAATTCTGTTTATTTTATTTTAGTTTGTAGAAACCACTACTATTATCGTGAACAGCACAATTTTTATTTTTTAGTTTGCTTAAGCCCATATATGAAAATTAATAAACTATTATAACTACGTAATCTGTAAATATTAGTGAAAACATACAAATTTTTATATTTTAACAACTTTATATGCGAACACTTTAATTACCAATTGATTTCACAGTTTAGAACTTACAACCCACCGGCACTACTATTTTCATGAACACAGCTGTAAATAGCGAAAGTCACTTCTACTACTACTTTCTAACAAATTATAAACCGAATTTTCTACTCACTATACAAACTTTCAGAAGGGTTACATTGCCGATCTATAAAGGGGTATAATAAACGCGGTATTAAGCTCGTTAAAATAGTATAAAAGCCAAGCCTGTATCGTACTACAAGTACACAGTAAGTGCTTAAGTAGGGGAATATAGGTCATCTGGATCTAATGTTGCAAATTTGATATAACAGATGGCAACACCGACAGATATAACGGAGGTATCATCTGTGGCTTCCGATGAGGGGTATATGGTGAAACTGTAGATGATGCCTTTGGATCCCAAATGTGATCGCTAACGTTATAGTAAATCGAAGAGCCCTTGTTCAGGTTTGAGAAGACTTTAATGATAATCCCGATGAGATAAGCAAAGTTTAGCCTTTGAAAAGCAACATTTGGCAGATGTGCCTTCCTTTCACCAAGCTTTTGGTTACTTTAGACAGAGATGGCATAAATTAAATGGCCACTAGGCAGGGCCCATTAAAAACCTCTGAAGAATCTAATTTTTAAATGTTGGATGTACTTTGTGACCATAATGGCCAGGAATGCCGTCAGCCATGGTGACAAAGCCATACTTTATTTTTCCAGATCCATTCGTAGCGTGAGGCAGAAGCATTTTGCATACGAGCATGTAAACGTTGCCCAATAAAACAATGTTTTCTTCACTCTGTCTATTTTTAACACTTTTCTGAACACCCTGTTCAAACGTCACGAATTGAGTGTGGCCGAGTTTCACTTAATTTTTACTTTCATTAGCAAAATGTTCGAATTGATTTGAAGTGAGTTGTTGCCGAATACAAGTGTTAAAAGTTTTTAAATGAAAACATCAATTAGCGTATGTTTTTAATAATTTCACTTTGACTTGTTTCCTTTCCTTTCCTTTCCTTTCCTTTCCTTTCCTTTCTCTAGTAAATGTCAGTGTTTGTGTATGCAACGAGTATTTTGAAATATTTTGTATTTGTTGGGTTGTAATCCTTTGATACCTCTTAAAGCATTTTTTGTTCGCCTTCACGCAGCGATAATGACAAAACTTTTTAATTTAAACAAGAGTTGTTTCGTTTCGAAGCAAATGGTAGCGAAACGAAAATCCTGTGGCGCAAAAGGTGCTGCAAAGCCACAAAATTATTATTAGCCGAAATGTTTCCTTTGGGTTTGGGTGTCATTAAGCAGCAGAAGGATTTAATGGTTTCATATTGTGGTTGCAACTGAAAAGAAATGAAATATTTAAGGCGTAAAGGGTTGTGAATACGAGTAGATGTTGCTTCTCTATAGACACATTTACTGCTTGTTTGGCCCCCAACCACTCATCTCCCAGTGCATCCCTTATGTGACACTGTTTGTTTTATGACGAATTAGTGAGAAATTTGTTAGAACTATTGTTCTAAACAAATATGAAATAGCTTAAGCACAAAAAAAAAAAAAAGAAAATAATCACGTACCTTCTGTGGCTTAATAAATGCTGTGTGGCGATGAGAGCAGCGATTGATTCGTGTGATTGCAGGGCAACACGTAACGTACACCATCCACAGATTAAAAGCATTTAAACAAATAAATACATTTAAAATGAAGAAGGGTTAAATCAACAAATAAGCAATCAAACGAACAAACAAGCACACAAACAACTTAACAACTAAATTGTATAAATAAAATGTGGACACGGGATGTGCGGAGAAACAAATAAAACAATGAAAAAGTTTTACGCAATCAGTGCAGAGGAGCAGGGGAGCTTAAGTGTTTCTTGTGAGTGTTTTGGAATGCCAGCTTATTTTAATTTGAGGAAATCCTGGCTAATTGACGACAAACTTTTTTGATTGCTTGTAAGCCGATTTTCATCTTAAGCGACTTGACCAATTTTATTACCATAGAATTTTATCCCAGTAGACAATTGGATGTTCTAATCAGCCTTTTTTCTTACCAACTGTTGTTACAGGCAGGCGTTACTATCGAATCGCGGGTCCGATTCGGATAAACTAAATCCCACACATGTCAGCAGTTCAAGGGCTCCCTTACATTTGGGTCATACGGGTCGGCCACCGCATCACTTACATCCTCATCCTTCGATGCACGACAATCAGCCAGATGATGAAGACAAACTGTTGGATGTGGTGGGACCGCCACAAAGTCCTTTGTTGCCTTTAAGTCACTCGCTGCAGCAAATGCATGCGCACCAACATTCGGGTAAGTACCTTATAAAAGTCCTTTCTAAGTGGTTGTGGTTAGTGAAGTTTTGCATGAAACTTAGCCTGTAGCTAGAGATTTTCTAATCAATTAAAAGCCCTTGCAGCTTGGTTTAACCACTTGGCCGGTGCGAGTGATCATGCTAGTGAAGACGCCCTACGGCGCCGTCTGCAATCAGATGACATTGAACGGGATGGCAGTGATTCCAGCTGTTCGGAGAGTGTGGGCGGCAGCACAGGTGGCGCTTTTCGGCCCACATCATCGGGTAGCCCCAAGGAAGGTTCGACGAGCTTAACAGGTTCTGGGACATATCCGTCACCCAACATTTCTGTGGGTCCACCCATACAGCCCTCGCCTCATCTGTTGCCTTACCTGTATCCCCACGGTCTCTACCCGCCACCTCATTTGGGACTACTGCACAATCCGGCTGCAGCGGCGGCTATGAATCCCGCCGGTCTTAATCCCGGCCTCCTATTCAATGCTCAACTTGCCTTAGCCGCCCAACATCCCGCCTTATTTGGTCATTACTCAGGACATACACCAACCTCCCCCTTGCAGAGCCTTAAGGGTCATCGGTTTTCACCCTACAGTCTACCCGGTAGCTTAGGCTCAGCCTTTGATGCCGTTACACCCGGCTCAAATGCCAATCGCAGTGGTACAGAAGGTCCTGCTGCCATGTGCAGCGGCACAAGCAACCTAGAGCATGGCCCTCGAAGTCTTAGCTCTAGTCCCAGACCGCGCGCTTCCTCTCATTCCCCTCCCACTCGACCCATATCCATGTCGCCTACAACTCCACCGTCTTTACTCAAACGAACCAACTCACCGTCGGAGCTCAAGAGCATTGAGAACATGGTAAATGGCCTGGAGGTGCAACACAACGGCAGTGTATGCAGCACCAGCGGTTCTATTGATGATTTACATAGAAAGTCTCCCTGCATACTAACGGATCAGTGACAATTGTATGACAGGGACGACAATGATCGGTCGTCCGTCATCGATCTCGACGATGTGTGACTAAATAGTTATTCGTTTCGCTTTAATGGCCCTAACAGCCCTAGGCTTATCTACAAGGGCTCTAATTACAATTATCCAACCCATCGTCAAAATGCTCCAACATTCTGTTGATCATGCTCGATAAGATAATGAAAACCAGTGTTTTAGATTTTAATTATGAAAAAAAAAAAAACGACTCTAAACAGGAAAACTTTTGTCAAACAATATGTTCCCTCCCCATTGCTTCCGATTTCTCCTCTTACTTTCTAAATTTTTATTGTTTCCCCACTTTTCTCCCCCGCCACACATTAATTTCTTCTAATTCGTAAAATTTCACTCCTCTTCTTCTTAAATAATTTAAACCAAAGACCATTTAATTTTTTTTTTTTTTTTGTTTTTAATATATATTTTTTCTATTTAATAATCGAACGTATGATTTCAATATTTTATTAACAAAAATACGTTATTTGTACAATAATTGTAAATTTATAACTTGTCGATGTACATTTAGTATTATTTTTAGTGTAAATCATTCAATTGTGTGAAATCTAAATCCATTATGTTCCTTTAAAACGCCCTAGCCTCTCCAGAGGGGGCAGTGCCGTTTATAATTTACAAAAAAAAAAATAATTAAAAAACAAACTAACAAAAAAACGAAAAATGCATACATTTCCTGTAACCGTCAACTTCTTTAATTATTATTATTTTATTTTATTTTATTTCATTTTATTTTATTTTTATTCTGTTTATTTAATTCTCTTTTGTTTTTGTAGTTTAGAAAATATAAGATTTATTTAAGGGAAATAATATAAAAGTGTAATTGATTTGCCCTCTCCAATACAACTAAATCTGTAAAGATTCATCAAATCCATGTCTATAGTAAACGCACATCCTCCTACCTCTCGCTACTCTTTTTAGCAGACGAGGAAGAGGAAGAGAATAGATAAACTTAATTTACAGCTGCTCAGAATTTCTATTCACTTTGCAAGCATTGGCGGGCATGTTTTCCGGAGAGCAGAATTGAACCGAAAGAGAGCCGCAGTAAAAGCCCGCCTTAGAACACGGCATTGCATATATTAATTTAGGATACGCTTTAGAAGAACTGCTTTTGCGTTTTACAAAGGCCTGATGATGCATGATCTGACTTGATTTTGATTACGCGCATGCTCAATAGCAGAGCTACCTTAAACAGTAAAATTATTCAAAATAAAAATTTAAAATTATTCCAATAAGAGCATTTTCTATTTTTTAAATTGGATTCATATGTGCTCATGTAATGGAATACGAAATTTTTTTGGAAACAGAGAAGAAGGTGTGTGTGATAAGTCGTTGCCAAGCGAAATACAAAAATCGATTATACGATAAAAAAAATATCGCTCGCATTTTATGGTTTAGCAGCTTCATAACGCTGCTCTGAATTAAACTTGAAACAGTCGGGTAAGTCGTGGCAATAATTATATTATATCCCTATAATTCCCCAAAGTTAGTGCTGCACACTTACTTAGAAGCACATGAGCGATATTACAGCTTCAGGTGGGCATATGACTGGTAAAGATATTTGGAAAGGATAAGGAAAGGATAAAGGAAATCTCTTTCCCTATATTAGTCAAATGCCTACCGATTTACTGGCGCGCATATTCTCCTTTAGACTGAAAGGCTTTGCGAAATTCCTAAATGTTTTCCTTTCCAGTCTATTATGGACCACAATAAAGCAGCGGCCTTGAGATTCTGGTAATTTGTCAGAACATGCCTATAAATTTGCAGAGAAAACGAAGAAAATTGCTTTTCGATGAGCTGATTTCTTAACCAGTTACAACTTCCTCTTTGTCCACAGAAAACTAATACGCACATAAGCTTTAATACAAGCACACTAATATACACACACACATTTCTTCGCAGAACGAAGTGTGTTTAACACATATTGTTCGCTTACAAATTAAAGGAGTATGAGAAGGGTCATATGTTCTACGAGATACTCCCCAAAGACACTTTGAAGTCAGTGAGCCTGACTTTTTTGATTATTGTAAAATTTTTTTTCAATTCTCTTTCAAAATTTCATTGATCTTTTCAAAATAAAATTTTTTTGAATTCCTAAAAAAGTTATTTTAATGTTCCTCTCCAAAACAAAAAAAAAAAACCCCCCGACCCCGCTATGCAATTCAAATTAGCTGCTCTTCTTGAGAACGCGTACGAAAATTCCTTATAAACGTTAATAATTTTTACATAAATTCTTCAGACATCGGATTATAAGAGCAAACCCTATTCCATTTGCAATAACATTCAAACTAAAATCACCTTTAAGTGCATGCTTGTGCATGCATCTGGTATGGAAAATTGTTAACAAATGTTAAATGAATTGAATTAAAAATAGAAACATTTGAAAAAAGTGAATTAGTGTTCGTACGATGATGTAACGTGTTAGTACGAGAATTAATACGTCATTTGAGACGACATACTCGTAACAATATTAATTGCAAATAAAAAATTGTAAATAGAAAATATAATAATTATATAAAAGTACATGTTAAAAACAAAAAAGATTTATAACTCAACCTATATATAATAGACATACATATTAAAATAATTAGTATAAACACTTGTATCTCTCATATTAAAAAAAAAAAAAAAAAAAAAAAACTATACAATTTTGTAAGTAAAATTTAAAAGAAAAAAAAATAATTATTATTATTAAAAGGCCACCATAAAATTGTTTATATTAAAAGAAAATTACACTCCTCACACCTTGTATAAATATTTGGATTTAATAATTAAACAAGCAGAATTTTAATATGAATAAAATAAATTTATGTTAGCAATAAATTAATTAATTTAACTTTAAATTAATTAAACGGAAGAATTTTAAAAGTAAGAAGTTTTTGGTTAACTTTGTATTGAAATTAACTTAATTGAAATTAATCAAAAATACACACACACACACACACCCACACACACGCGCGCGCATTTAATTCAAATTCAATTTTGTTCTTAAAAGAAAATCACCCTCAAACCCTCAAACCCTCAAACACAAGCCCCCCTCACCATCAGAAAGAATATAAAAAACAATTAAATGCAATTAAAAGAAATGTTGAAAAAAATGCAAAAATTATATAAAAACACACACACACACACATTAAAACTTAAAACAAAAGAAAGATAATTTTAATTTCGAATTTAAGATTTTACAAAAACACAAAAACAAAAGCAAAAAGCAAAAGCAAAAAGCAAAATTAAATAAATAAAAAAAGTTACAAATGTAAATTTGTTATTTTAAATAATTATGTGAAAAAAGACAAAGAAAATATATTGTAAAAAATAACAACAACAACAATTTAACAAAAAAAAAATTGTGTTTCATTCAAACTGAAAAATTATAGAAATTTTTTGGTTCAGCCAAAAATTAGTCCTGAGAAAAAGTCCTTAAGGTTTATGGCAGGTGTTAGAGGCTCTAGAGAATCATAATTGCTGGCCGATTGTGTTGTTTCATGTATTACAAAAGCTTCTCGAGCAAAGCCGCAATTGCTTCCTAATTAAAATCCACTACTGGGTTTTTTTTTTTTTTTTTTTTTTTTTTTTTTTTTTTTTGTGTAAAATAAGCAAACACTCTATCATACATACAGACAAAGGCAGAGAGGTAAAGCACAACAACTCAACCATAATATTTCGCACCTTTTCGTCCATTCAACACAAAAATACTCGTACACAAGTGCAAGGCAAAAAAAAATATATATATATATATATATATTTAGGAGCAAATGAGTGAGTGAGTGAGTGACTGGCAGGCACACTAACTAAAGTGGCAAAGTAATTAAATAACGAATGGCTTTTTAAGCATAAAATTAAGTACGCGATAAGAAAGAATAAATGTGCTGTTCGCATGTCAAGTCTATTTGTATATACACAAGAACAAACACCAAGCAGCTTTATAGGTGGCGGCGGATTAGCCAAAAACGATAAGCCATTACACTTAGTCACCCTGCTAAACCCCTTACACAACTAAGCCAGTTTATACGAAACATTAATCGCAACATATTGACAGGCGAAAGGAAGAAACTTTCATAACACAAAAAGGGCAAAACCAACTGAAAAAGCCAATCAACCTGCCACTCCAGTCAGGCTCATTACCAGTATTTGAAGGTGTAACCAGAAATGAAAGGCAAGAAAAGATTAAAATCGACAGCTTTAAGCGTTTCGTGTTGTTCTCTTAATTAAATGCAGTATTTCGCCCAATTATCTACATTGTGATCAATCAATTAATATAATTCGGAATTGGTGAACCTTTTTCGATAAAGATTTATTTATAGTGAAACTATCAACTCATTCACATCCACTTTAATTGGAATCTTTCATATAAAAAATTTTTTTTTTATCAAAATGTGACTAACAACTCCTCGATGACTCGAGAGTTATCAGAAGTACAAGTTTTTACTTTTTGCTATAGTTTTTACGAGTCAAAATTCGGAAAGGTATCCAGATATTTGAAACATTCTCCTAATAATTACAACTCGGTAAAGGATCAAGGTATTTGAAGGATTCTTTCACTTAGAGCTGGAGTAGGAAGAGGGGTTCATCACAGTCGCATGCTATAATTTTATAGCTCTTTATATTTGCGCTCTTCTTTTCAAAAGCTGGCAGCCCAGCCTTCAAACGAAATGTAAATGAAGGGCGCATAGAAGCCAGTTAATGCCTACAAGTAAACAATTTCACTGTAATTTAAAAACAAAGTACTCTTCTAAATATAACCTCGAGGTATTTGAATGATTCTTTCACCGATCGCTGGAGTAGGCAGTGAGTGGGCTTCATCACAGTCGCATGCTATAATTTTATAGCTCTTTATATTTGCCCTCTTCTTTTCAAAAGCTGGCGGCCCAGCCTTTAAACGAAATGTAAATGAAAGGAGCACAGAAGCCAGTTAATGCCTACCAGTAAACGATTTCTCTCTAATTTTAAAAAAAAAAACTATTCTTCCACATATAACCTCGATATCGGGATATTTGAATGATTCTTTCACCGATCGCTGGAGTAGGCAGTGAGTGGGCTTCATCACAGTCAAATAATAATATAATTTTATAGCTTTAATGCTTTATGAGATATAACAAATGCAAAAATGAATTTATTTTTTGCGCTATCATGGGGATTCACCAAGCGGGCCAAAGTTTGACATCAATGTAATCCACTTCTAAGCTTTCATATGGTGAATTTTGTTCCCCTGGTACTTTTTCATATTTTCTTTTATACCTCCACTGTTTTAAAATATAATTTGATGAAATTTGTTATGAGGATAGAGTCGGATGTAGGGAATGATATATCAATAAAAAATTATGTCACGCCTCCTACCCAATGGAAAAAGTTGGGGTTTGTATTTAATAGCTATTTCACAGTATCTTGGAAAGGGTTCAAAGACCTAAAAACGCACACATTCTAAAGTTCGAGTTTCTCTCTTTGAATCTTCGCACGATTCCAGAGTTACTAAATTGGTCCAAGGGGTGCAATTTATGTCTCATGTTCCAGAGTTTGCCGAGTTTTATCACACATTAAATTTTTGCAGCATACTTTTGGGCATCCCAAGCTTTTAATTGTAATGTTTAAGTTATATGCTAATAAGTAAATGCAGCTGCTTCATTTACCTACTGACCAAAGTTGCCAGCTTTTGGAAACTACTTCAGAAAAGTTTGACTTAATTTAATAAATTATTAGCAAATATTTTATAATAAGAAATTTATTAGAGAAAAGTGTTTAGAGTAATATTTCAAGATGTAAATGCTTTTTTGCAAAGTTCGATTTAAGTTGTATGCAATAAAAGAGATTCTATTAAAAGCTCAAATATTCATTTATTTTGCAACTCCATTAAAAAGACAAACTTCCACTTGGAATTTTCTATAGCAACCAAAGTTATATAAAGCAGCGTTCAAAGTGATCCTCGGAAAAGTGATCACTTTGTAGTGTGTCATCCATAATTGGCAGAACACTAGGCTTTATGGCCTGCATTACTGCCCAACCACCTGCACAGCATACTGCGCCGAGAGAAAATGCATATTGTGAATATTCTCAGAGAGAGATGACAATCCACATTATCCTCTATTAGAATAACTCCATCGTATTATCAATTTTGAAGTTTTACATTTTCAAAAAAACCTGACCTTATTTGACATGCTCTTCTCTGATGTCGTTTTTATTTTGCGAGATGATGTGTTTAGAACACAAGCAGTCTGTCATATTCGGTCCTCTTGTCAAAAGCGGGGCAGCTTTTAAAAGAAATATATTCTCCAAAAGAAAAAAAAGATAAGAATTCAAAAAAATGGAACGTAGACTGCCATATTCGGTCCTCTTGTCAAAAGCGAGGCAGCTTTTAAAAGAAAGATATTCTCCAAAAGAAAAAAAAGATAAGAATTCAAAAAAATGGAACGTAGACTGCCATATTCGGTCCTCTTTTCAAAAGCGAGGCAGCTTTTTAAAGAAATATATTTTTCATAAAAAAACGATAAGAATTTAAAAAACTAGGACGTAGACTGCCATACTCGGTCCTCTTTTCAAAAGCGAAGCAGCTTTTTAAAGAAATATATTTTTCATAAAAAAAACGATAAGAATTTAAAAAACTAGGACGTAGACTGCCATACTCGGTCCTCTTTTCAAAAGCGAAGCAGCTTTTAAGCGAAATGTAAATGACGAGAGCACAGGAGCCGGTTGATGTCCAGCAGTAAACAATTTCAAATATAACTTTCTGCAAATTCAATGTATGCATTCAAGCTATCAAGTAAAGAGAATAAGTTGTTCCGAAAATAGACTCTACTCGTACATAATATGTAAGCTCTGACAAGTGGAAGAGAATCGCAACAATTTTTATGGACTACAGCTGATAAAACGTTTTTGTTTTTTACTCCGTGAAGGCTGCTTTGGCCACAATCGGGTAAAACGTTAACTTGATCAATTTAGCTGCATGTCTGAACGGGGTATTGCGAGTATACACTGGCTACAATTTACTACTGCGCCAAAGGAAATTCTCGGAAAAGTCTTAAGCAAATGAAATGTTTCAATAGAGAATTTTCAGCATTTTCACGTGTTATGGAGTTATTTGAGCACAATTGCAATTGATTGATAATGGCAGAATTAAGGCAATTCTACATGCACTTTTACTGTTATTGTTATTGCAGCGGCACCCAGCAAATGATGTTTCCTACATTTAAGCACCTGTGACATTTATGTAAAACTAGTCAAGCAAATGCTTAATTCACACATTGCAACATGCCGTTCGCGATAGATGTTGTTCAGAAAATATAAAATGAAAAAAAGGGTTAAAATGTTTAATACCAAGCAAAGCTATTTGAATGCAAATGAGCAGCAATTTGTAACTGCTAAGCAATAAAGTGCATGTACGAGCGTACGAAAGCAAATATCGATAAAATGTATTACGACACATTTGTTACAGAAATCAGCCACATTAACTTTGAAGGAAAAGCGATCGAAATATTGACATGGTTCAATGATCTGTAACATTTTTGTATAGCTATAAGAAAGTTAATAATAGTGAGTGTTAAAGGGTTGCATGTCATCACCATGCGAGTGCAGTCAATGCACCACACCACGCAATAACAAATTATGTAAATTTTCCACATCCGGAAAAATATTGCTCCCATCAAGTCATGCTCGGTTAAATTGGTGTTTTAACTAAAAGTAATATTTAAAATCAATACGGAAATGAGGTTATCGATACACCTCTGCGTATTGAATGCCTATTGATCTGTAACCACATTAAGCCAATTTCTAATAGTCACAGGCGCTCACACATCCATACCCACACACACACACGCCGAGTGTTTTAATAATTGAAACAGTTTACCCGACCAGCAGCAAAACTCCTTTTCTTTCTTTAAGTGAAAAATACTTCAGTGACATGCAAATTCATATCGATTGATACAATTTCAAACTGTCATAAGATGTTACTCGACAACAACAACAACACAACAACAACAACCTAGCCGTTCCTTCTCCATCAGAAAATAACATTCAATAGATAAATGCTTTTTATTTTATTACATTATCCAATTTTCATTTGGAACTAAATTGTGCAATTGTGGCGCAAATTACGAGTGACCAAAAGCGTAACAGCGAAAATTATTCTGTATTTTATGCTCGCCTGTGCTTGCAGTTTGCTTGATTGACTTTCATCAATTTTAAACAATTTTCTCCAATCCTATTTCACGACTTAAGTTGTCAGTCTGTATTCTGCTCAATACTGTACACTCGCACGACTGAGTTGACTGGCCAATGTCTCCTTTGAAATGTCTTTAAAATTTACCATCTTATTTATCATTTATTTGCTTAATAATTCATGTGCAATTGTGGAAATACGCAAAGTGAAGGAATGTAAAAAATAGCTAAAATTGTTGACGACATTCTATAGTACATACACATGCAAGTGGTCGTAGAGCAGTGAGAGGGCAGCCAGGAGAGGTGAGAAGCATTACATGTTTAATACTGCTTTTTTTATTGGTTTTTGATTTCACATTTTTAATATGAATATAATTAAATAAATATGCAACAAAGCAAATTTAGGGAACTATTTGAAAGCTTTATATCGATTTCCAGTCCAAGTAGGGCTCAGATCGTAGGCTCAGAATAGTAGGCTCAGAGCATAATATGCTCACTTAGTGTATATTTAAATGAAGTTCTACGATAATTTCTCATATAAAATTATTTTCCCGGCTGCTTAACTAATTTAAGTTTTTTTTTTTTTAAATTAAGGTTTTCCCATCTCTGCATAACATTAAGTTGCATACATTCTTCTCCAACTAATATGAGTCCATTTAAAAGGCTAACACTTTTATAATTTTATGAATATGTATTCTCTATTGTAAATGACAATTGGGCTTGGAATTTATATATATATTTTTTAACTTTTTTATTAAAATTAATATTTTGGAAAGGTAAAATTTAGAGCTCTAGAATCTGGAAGTGAAGACCTTACCAATCACCATATAAGTTGATACCCCATTTACAGTACATATTTGCTTTCCGTTGCCGAGCTTTAGGGGAAAAAGTAAGGAATCACTCAGTAATAAATGCCAACCAGTACAACAATGTTGAGCCAAGCGATGGTCGTAGCATCAGTTACATAAAACCGATCAAACTTATAGTAGACTTCCTTTCTACGCCTTTCATTCGGCCATTGAGGTTATGCTAGACATGCTCCCGCCCATACAGAAGTCTAACAATTAATTACTTTTCATATAAACATTCTCGCTACTACGCCATTTAAGGCATAAGGCAGTGACAAGCTTTTTTGAGGTACTCAGCTGAAAGTCCAGGTCCGCCATTGTCCACTTCCACCAGGAGCGCGATTTATTCGCCATATGAAGCTGGCAATTCTCACAGGGGTCCCCCAAATTAGGTGGTCAGCTTGAAATGGTTGAGTTTGCGGATTTGAAGTTGAAGTTTTCCAAAAGGCTCTAAATGTCTCACCTGTTATTTGCTGTTGTATTGCTTAAGTGACCAAAGTAGCAGTCACGTGTACCAGCAAACAACTTGAACACTAGTGGCGCTGCAAAAAAGTACTCTGCCTTCCCTACATGCTTTGCATTTGTAGGGATTCCGAATACAGACCCAGTGCAAAACTACACTGTTGACAACAGTGAAAAAAGAAACAATGCATGCTTTTAAGATATCTTTTGTAAGCTTTTAATAACTGAGTTTAAAACAAAAGCAGGCGAGCAATGCCTGCACAAACTCCTCTTGGTCCTGAAAAAAATCTGCTTGGCCGTTGATGGCAATGATTTGTTATTTCAGTTATTTATGGCTCTTTGCCCCTCCAAAAGATTAGCTATAATAATTGAATTAAGAGATCCTCTGCTTCAGCTGTTTCCCCCAGTTGTCAGAGAAACTTCCTCTAACTTTTTCTAGCTATTCGCCTTTCAATTGAAAGCTGGAGTTTAAGAGAATAACACTTTAAGAAAAATGATTTATTTTATTTAAAAATATATTCAAATTTAAATTCATTGACATCTTCTTAATTTATGTAAGCCGTTTAAAATTCCGTTCAACACCCAATATTAAAAGCTCACTTTGAGATTTTTTTATTTTTTTTACTTCTTTACTCTTTTAATCAAATACTTCGTACACACTCTGCTACACAGTTTGGAATAAATGGCTGCGAGTATATGTGGGGATGAGTGTGTTTTTTTGTGGCGGCGTCCTTATTTAGAAGTTCGGTAATACAATTAAAGCAAATATTTTGAATTGATCATCTTACAAGTTCGTGGAAGTGGTAGTACGGGCTGGATACACAAGTTCGTACAAACAATTTATTTAAATGCGCGTGAAAATACAGTAGCAGTCAAAACTCGGCTTAAACAGGTTAAATATTTTCGCAGGCAAGACAACAATTTGCGTATTCACATGAAACTCACTCACTAGTCGTACAAGTATTAGGAATGTGTGAATGTGTGTGTGTATGTGTGCATATGTTCCGGCACATGCACATGGATGCAAGAACGTATGTGTCTTAACAAGACTAATCGTAGCGGCTACTGCCAAATTGTTCTCAAGTTGATGACTGGCATTAAGGACTTGATAACAGAGCTATAAGATGAACTATTGATGAACTAGGAGTGTTATAAACGCGACGTTTGTTACGTTAAGAAAGCTTTCCAAGAATACTTGCACAGCCTCTTCAAAAATTTTGTATTATTCTTCCTACGCCAAAGAGTGACAAACTAATGGAAACCAGATTTTCCTTATCGCAATGCGACCAAATCTTTTCACAGCTCGCCTTCTGCTAAACTTTATAGAAGCTTGTTGCAGTAGACTTATAGCTTAGCACAAAACTGCTCCTAAAGAAAAATAAATTTGTTGGGACATTTGTAAAATTTAATAGTTTCGTTTCGGTTTAGTGGGGTTTGCATGACCCGTCGGAAACATGAGTAGGTCACTTTAGGGACCGGAGTTGCCCAAAAGATTAGAAGCATCCAAAATATTGCTTGAAGTTATGGGCGCAAGACAGCAGCTAGAGTCTAGGGAGAGCTACTCTTAAAGGACAAAATGGCAAGCAGTTGCAGTGCAGGGGTTGCAAATTAGAGATCTCTCTAGCCAGCACCCATCCCCCTCATTTCAACCTTTTGCACTCCAGCAAGTCTGTTGTGAAGTAATTACTGCTCAATTTTTTATTTTTTGGTGGTAAGGCAACAATTTTTAAGCTTGTAAAGAGATTATTATTTTTTACTGGGGATGGTTCGTAGATAACATGCGATTGGTAATTAATTCAAAGAGTCAGAAATACTTTGTATGGCCATTATATTGTTCAAATAGAGCCCACGACAGAATGCTTGCCAGCCCAAAATTCAACTACAACATCTTCGAATCAAAAGCTCTTCTTTTCCCCAACATTTTTAAAAAATAAATATAAATTAGCCCCTCGATGGTATAGTGGTTAGTATACCCGCCTGTTACGCAGCTGTCGGGGGTTCAATTCCGCGGGGAGCCAGAAGCCAAAGGCCTCAGTAGCCAGTGCTTCTATACATATTTCAATTATATTCATATAATTGTAATTTTTGGTAAATAAATAAATAAATATAAATCGCAATAACTTGGTCTTCTTTTTTGCTTAAAATTAATTAATTGAACCACATTAATGGTCCTAACTTAAGTTATTAGCGTAGGGTATCAGCTATCACCTATAAATGTTATTGCCATTCTCTTGCAATATGTTACAATGAAATTATGCAGCTGACCGACTACTACCACTCGTATTAAGGTATTTAAATTGTCAATGGCAATTGCCGCTCAAAAACTAACTATAAGTCGGAAAGGACAGATAAATAGGCGAGCGAGAGTGAGTTGAGTGGACGACAACAATAAACAGTCCAATTTTAAAGTTATTGAATCGTTCAAAACACATTGTGAAGAAAGACATTGTGCCGGAGTGCCGGCAGCCAAACAACACACAACGTTATAAAATTGAGTGTCAGACAAATCAAGAATGGAATTTTTGCGCAAATCCAAACCAATTGTTCTATAGAATGGAATGCTGCATTGTCGTCCTGCACTCATTGGCATCGCAACTTATCAAACTGACACCAAACAGCGTCGCCAAATTCCACTAACGCAAATAAAAATTATACTATTCGCTCGCATAAAATAACGATTATAATAGTTGCTGCTGCCACAGCTTGTACTACTCACTCTAGAATCTTTTTTCATTTGCAGCTTCGGGAGCAGAAAGGCAGCGGAGCCGACCAAATGAGAAGAAACGCAAAAGGATTTAAATCGATATTTGAATGCCAAAGCACAGGTTTATAAATAACAAAACTGTCATCTGGTACAAGCCATTGTCTTCTCTGAGCTTGGGAATATTCACAACAATTCGCACAGCATTAATAAAAAGTATCGCCAATAAGCCAGTCCCGCCACTCCAGCCACTAAATGAGAAGTGAAGAGGTACGTGAACACTCGCACACATACTCGCATATCTTCTACAGAAGTGGCTATAATTATGGATTTGGCTTTGACTGCGATGTACAAATAAATGTTTATTTGTAATTTAACCAACTGACGCAACATTTTTTATATTAATTTCATCAATTAAAATAAATAGAAACAATAGCATCCATAAAAAGGCAGAATTATAATTCCAAGAGGCAGTTCTATGCAGGCAATCGAGTTTTTACATGTAAAAATTGAAGCGTGTATGTGTTTAATTATTCAGGTTAAAAAATTATTGATGTAAAACCATTCGGAAGCACTAAAACACACACATTTTCAGTTACAATACAAACGATTATAGTTGTTGCATGCACTTAATTTGAATTAAAACACTCGTATTGCTGGGGAAGAACATCAACAACATCCACGTCAACCAGAGCAAAACAAAAAGAAATACAAATAAAAAAAAATGTTACCACAAAAATATTTCGTATGAAGGGCAGCCAGTTATGGTGGAAACATGTAAAATAGAGTTTGCCTCAAAGAGATGGAAGTACATTACAAAAGGTTCCCTCTTTTTTCAAAAATATAAATTATTTCTGTGTTACAATTCTCGTATGCCCATTGCTTGAACTGAAATACATTTTTAAATTGCTGCCCTGCACTAAATAAAAGAGAAAAAATTTTTATACACAAGAAAAAATTATATGAGTAACCAAGTAATATTTCAAAGTTTACAAAAATCAGGTAAAAAAAAAAAAAATATATATATATAGTATATATAAAACATTTTTAGAATTTCATTATAAAACTAAATGAGAATTATTAGGAAAATTTCTAGGTACATGTATGCAATCTAAGCCCCTCAATGGTATAATGGTTAGTATACCCGCCTGTTACGCAGGTTTCAGGGGTTCAATTCCCCGGGGAGCCAGAAGCCAAAGGCCTCAGTAGCCAGTGCTTCTATACATATTGCAATTATATTCATATAATTGTAATATTTGGTAAATAAATGTATGCAATCTGTAATACCACGTGCTTCACTAGAATTTTCTAAATGGCTCAGACCAGGAGATTGCGTTGGATGAAATATATTTATAATTTAAATGCTTTATATATGTATGTTTAAAAATGTTTAAAATATTAATTAATTAATAAATTATCTCAGAATTCGTTAATTATTACTGCCCAAGTAAGAGCTAAAATAAGACACAACTAATTAATATTTGTAGGTATCTTCCGTAACTGTAATACGGTCAAAATAAGCCAAATCCGTTTCATATCGTTGCATTTCAATGAAAACTCATGTGCTTACATATTCAAAACACCTTATTGAAGAACTGATTCAACAACTATTTTTAATTAAACTTATAAAAAGATTCATCAGGGCGAACTAGTTACTTTAGGATCGGTTATTTACATTTTGGATATAAAAAAAAATTAAAAGAAACAATTCTATAATATGCAGCAAAGTTTGCTTCAACAAAACTCCTGAAAATATTTTTATAACATATTAAAACTTATTAATTTTGAAAATAAATACCATTTTTAACTAAAAAGCTCTTTTCTTTTACAATTTCTTTCTTCTACAGAAGAAGGTCAGTCTACGTACGACCAATTTTTTTTACCACTCGTACTGTTTGCAAAATTTCCACAAAATTATTATTTTTCCATTAAAATTATTTTTCCATGTGATCAGAGTTGCATTTGCTTCAAGAGAGCTGTTGTTTTTTTGCGCTTTTCCTAAGTTTTGATAAAGCTGTAAAGAGCACAAAGACTACAGATGTCAACACTGTTTTACAGAAGGTCCCCAGCCTTTCTGCTAACCCCTGCATCGCTAGCCAAGTTATGGACTTTTTATCAGCGTTTAAATAAATAAAATCAGCATTAAGACTCAGAGACACACTCGTATTAAATATGGCATCTCCCTGGAACAATAGGAAAGTGTGTGTTAGGATTGTCATATTTGTATGACAAGCAAAAGTTTATGAAAATTTTCATAAAATAACTATTTTCAGGCAATCAGAGTTGCTTTAATTGGCATAGCAAAAGTATGATAGTATGGCACCAGCAAGGCCATTCTGATGCGATTTTTTAAAATACAAGCGTATCACTATCAGATTTTCGTGTGAATGAATCGTAAGACTGTCTAGGATAGTTAAAACAAAATAAATACTAGATAAAAGGCCCAAAAAAATGTTTATTGCAAAATTATAATGTGGAAATTTTAACAAGAACATGAGAAATTAGAAAAAAAAAATTTGGCGATTTTTACTATTTCGCGATTTATTGCGTTGAAATTTTCATTTCATACAAAATTCTTTCCAACAGCGAGCCAAATATTAGGAGGAAGATTGAGAATGAATGAGATAAGTGAAATAAATTTTCTCTATATTCCTGTAATGAATTTATCTAATAACGCCTTCTCTAGGAACACCCTTTATGAGCAACATTTTAAGTGTTTGAATTATAGAGAACAAAATAGCATACAAATTGATCGGTTCCAATTGGGTGACCGAACGTATCGAAGTGTAGTGAATCGAACGAACAGAGGAATGATCGATCAATCAAGCCAACAATTGATCCAAACATTGATCAAATGAATAAGTGTAGAAATGACTGAATGGGTGAATAAATGTGAGTGTAAGTATGCGATAATATCACGCGATAATTTTCAAAATTACCCAACTATTTCTAAAGAAGATTTGCGTTCTTTCATTTATTTCATTTCATTTCATTTCATTTCATTTCATTTTATTTGGTTTTTTGTGACCAAACACGACTAAGAATAAACAAAAACAAGAAAGTAATTGTTGGCAAACACTCAGCACCACCACAGCCATACAACAGTGGTAGTGGTAGCACTTTTAGAAGCAGTTTAGAATGAATACACGTTACTCGTTTGTGCTCGCATACATGTAGAGAAGAGTGCATTGCCAAAGACATTAAATAAAAGTGTTATCAACTTAATTGCTTGTCTAAGATCAGAGCAAGGAAGCGGGAAGCGACTCTCGCTTTGGTTTTTGCCAATTTGGCAGCTCGCCCAGATGTTTATCAAATGCCACATCCTTAAATAAAAGCCATAACCCATATGGCAAAGGGGTGTTCTTTGTGTTGGTGAAGAAGTTCGCTGTACGCTATACGCTGTCCGCTATGTGCTCTATGTATGTATGCTCGTACGTAATGTCTTTATCGCGTACATTTATTTCTCGGTTAATTTACTAAATGATAATTCGGCGCGCAGCTCTTCTCCTCGTCAACCCTCGCAATTACAATTGTGTGTAGCCGACTGTGCGTAATGCAGACATATGGGCGTTTTTTGTCACAACTGAGAATGACCCAAGTCGCATTTAAAACGCATCAATTTGTCTTAATAAAGTGTCAATAGCACAACAGTCACCAGCAGCTCACCAGCGTGCAAGCGCATTTACTTCTTCCTCTGCACTTTTTCGCAATGACCAACCATAACGGTCATTTATAGTCCTAAAACGCAACGTACGAGTGGAGTAGGTCTCTGGTGTTGGTGGTGCTACTTTCGCATGCATCGTACAAGTAACGACAATGTTTTTGTAAATTAAGTAAATTTATTTTTTCTAATCGTTTTAATTTGTTTGTATCGATTACGTTTGCCTCTCTATTATTTTTATAATTTGTGTGCAGTGTTTTCGAATTGTACAAGAACTTGTTACGAGTGTGGTTGCTTGTTATTGCTTTCTTTTGTCAATTCAAAGCGTATCAGCATCAGCTAACGCGCCGCTCGTGCTCAGTGGACTGTAGCACTGTGGCCGTCATAAGAAAAAAAAGGTCATAAATTTTGTATTTAATCGAGTGTTAAATGTTCACTAGCTCTTCTATTACTTAACAAAAGTCCCTAAGTCGCTGCTACAAGCATTTTTCCACCACCCCAACTCAGGCCTTTTTACACAGACACACACACACACACACACACAGACTCAAATTCGTTACTGTAGCTGATGAAAATTCCCAGAGCACATTTATTTGGCCACAAGTTGGATAATAGAAATTGTACGACAATCAAGAAACCTAATCGGGTATTACTTGCAACCTTTCACAATTTTACAGATCACACTCCAAAATCACGCAATTCATCTGTAACTATTTGACTTTTTTCGTCGAGATTGACTCGAAATTCGGCAACGCAATGCAACAATCCGTTTATACATTCTTCAAATTAACTTTCCATTATTTCTTGCTTTTAGATAAAATGTTTGCTGGGTTTTAGCAATTACTTGATGTAATATAGGTCTCTGTGTGAGTGTGTTTATACGTTTTTAGTCAAATTGCTAATTCAGTTTTCCTTTTACGTAGTTGCTTTTACTTGACATCGGTTCTTAAAGTTCCAGGAACCTCTAATGCACATTTATTATTGATGACTTCTTGCCATTGCAGCGTTGCAGAGAAGGTCCTACCAATAGATTGACATGTCAATAGGGGAAGACAATATGACAATACATAGAGGAATAGCAAACAATTTTTAAGCATTTGGCGACCTGCTAAAATTAAAATAACGCCTTTCATGTATGAAAGTATCGTCATCTTAAAGTGTAAAATTGATAGGATATAGAAAATCGTCTACAGATCAAAAATTATAGTTTATAATACAATTTATTGCAATTTATTTTTCAACTATTTTAAATTGTGGATCCGATTTTTGTTTTTTCTTTTGCGTTATACGAATGTAATCGGTAAATGTTTTATGGAGTACGGAAATAACAACGCATAGCAAAACATTTCTAGCTGACTTCGTGTAGCATTTCAGGGAATTAAAACCCCCCAAAAAGCACAAAAAAAAAAAAAAAAAAAAAAAAACATTTCCCTATATTAAGTATAGAGTTTCAAAAGTGGTCTGAAGGCATAAAGGAAGAGTCTTCAAACAACTGATGGAATTAAGATAAATAGGAATCGCTATCACAAACCCTGTTATTCACACGATGATCGCTCGGAGTTCATTTTTCGTGCTAAGCCACACCAGTCACTTGGAAGTTGCTTTCAAGCTTCAAAAACCACTAAACGGTTTTCTACTCTTTGAAAACCATTTTACTATTTCTTTCTTTGCCATTTTTAATTATGAATAATGTACAGCCTATTAATACGGAGTACGCGGGTTCAATTCCTGCGTAGACCCTTAGTGTTTTCTTGCGGCCAAGCCGAAAAAAATATATCTTTGTAAATAGACACTTTTCTTAGAATTGGAAATTGTAGTAAATTGCATGGGTTCGAAGCAGGATTTAAAATAAAGCACGATTGACCATTAAGATTGGTCCGCGAGCCAATTTAGACTCGATATTTGCTGTTCCTGTTCGTATGAACAGGCTATACAGCATTTGTTAAGTAATAATCGTATCAGTTATTTACCTAGTATAACAGACTATATATAGTATAATTTTTTTCAGCTCAATATGAGGGAGATAACCGATATTAATTGTCTATATGTGAACCAACGTTTTCATTGCCAATTACTTTTCCAACAAGCTCTTTTTGACGGCATTTTCTTTAAGGCTATGTATGATTCACTATCCTACACAGGAACATCTAATATAATTTCATCCTATTTTAAAAAACCACATAAATATAACATTGTAGTTGCAACAAATGCAACTCTGAATACATGAAAATTATAATTTTATGAAAATGTGCATAAATTTTTGCCAATCGCACAACTTATCGAATAAATCTATGAGACGGATGGATTTTTAGGGATTTTTAGGGCACACTATATTACCTTTTCACCACACATGTCATATTTGATAGATCTTGTCTGGGATTGTGTTGGAAGTGCAGCATGACCTTTAATGTGCAAACCATATGAGGAATTCAGTTAACAGAAATATAATAATAAAAAGAAATTTCCTACAGCAAGTAGGAAGTCCTTTGACAAGTCCTTTGAAGGAGTGAATAAAAAATTCAGGAAAGGTAGGGATAAAATGTGTAATAAAATTTTAGTTTAAATGCTATATACCGAGGCAGATCTCACTACCTATTGTTAGAGCATACACAGTTAGCCTTTTAAAAAAGAAACACCAAAAACGCGCAATGACAAGGCAGATAGATGGATATGGGCTAGTGAAAAACTTGAGGGGTATGTTTTTTAACCGTTTTGTACATCGTTTGCAAATTTGGCTTTGAAGTGCCTAAATGTTGAACAAGAACCACTGCTAGTAGAGCTGTAAATATACAGATGATAGCATGTCATGGACTAAATGGGTAAGGCGGCGCAACTTCCACAGCATGGCTGTCAGTAATACCATTGCAGGATAACTTCTATTTTCGTGGACGACAATCCAAAGGAAAAGCGCTGTCAGTCAGTATAATAAAAATTGTAAAAACAATTTTAAAATATTGAGAATTTCAGAACAGTTTTGTTTTTACTTAGAATCAGCATAGATAGATTGCCTTTAATTGAGAAAAGGCATGAACGCATTCATGAAAAGTAAAGCGCACCAGAAATCCTTGCTAAATCTTACCTCGCGGGGTATGTCTCCCTTTTCCGTATGACATTTGCCACAAAATTAATAATTCCTAAACTAATTTGCTTGAAACTTTTTGTGTATGCTGCGACATAAATAACTGGGTGCCGTGATTTATATTGCACACGAATCCAGCCTACAAAACATGCTTGCAACAATAAAACAGGAAAACATAATTTCATTAACTGTTTTAAAGTCAGCCAAAACATTGATGCACATTGGAAGAACACACATAAAATTTGCATGAATTGTATGCACAGATGAAACCCTCCCCGTGGCTCTTGGAAAGAAAAAAAAAAAAATTACTAGAAAACTTTTCAACCACAAAATTACAATTCGCTTGGAAAGTTCCCCGGGTTCTCTACTCCGTTTAAAGACTTTAGAAATAAATAATGAAATAATAATAAAAAAAAAAATAAAAAAATTGCAAACAATTTGGAGCTGCGATAATTCGTGTGTTTCACGCGCTCATACTTTATTCAAACATAAATACACTCATCATCATCAGCAAATTCAATAGCCACCCCCAACCCCCAAAAAAATATATATATGTATTTTTTTTTTTTTTTGTCATGCAAATTCATTTCTGTATTCTGTAGCCAGTTTTGCTAAATTTAGCACCACAGGAGTTGGAATAATATGTCCGAATCTTGTTGTTATCGACATGTTTTGCTTACCAAAACAAATTCTTGTACGAGTACAAAATACGCGCTGCAAGGACGACCCCACGAATCAAAGAAAATTTTACTTAGAGAATTAGAAACAAGTAAAAGAATATTTTTTAGTGCAACTTTAAGTTAATGTGACTGTATGAATGAGTAATTTCTGCTGACTCTTTATAAATTCGCAATTGCGGCTCATAAATTCACAGCAGGGTGTGGATGTGGATGTGGATTTGGATGGGGATGTAGATGGGGATGGGGATAGGGATGGTGATGTTTATATAGATATGGCTGTGAATATGGTGTCTCGTAGGGAAGGAGGAAAGTAGCAGTACAAACAGCAATATGTACGAGTATTTCCCAAATGTCAAATTAAAATAGAACAACAGCAACAACAACAAGCACAACAACACCAACAACAACAAGAACCACAACCAAATGATAATAAATAAATAAATAAATAAATAAAAACTGAATACAAGCAAAGAAAAGAAAAGCAGAGAAAATTATAACAATTATTAGAGATGTTTTTATTATTTTTGATTTTAGTATCTATTGTTGTCATTGTTATTGTTTGCAACAGCTACAACAAAAAGATGAATGTAATTGTATGGAAGAGGCATTCAAAGATGCATACACAAGCTCATAAATGTTTTATAGTCGTCGTATTGTATCCTTACGCACGCACCATCATCGTTGACGGTGAATCAACACAATCGTGCACTGACTGTGCTGTGCTGTGCTGAGCTTGAAGTATCAGTTACTACTATATTTTTTTCAAGGGGTGGGGTATAGGCAGTGGTAGATGGGGTATTGCTGGGCCATATTCAATTCAACCAAAGTGTATCTTCCACTGGTTTATTTTTCATGAATTTGTTTTTCTTTATAGGAATATTTATACACTCCCATGTATAAATTTTTTTTTCTTCTTTTTTTTTGGGGTGGCTTTTACAAAGTAAGTGCTTGCGCCAACACTTGAGCTTTTCTTCATTGCCGCGTATTCATGACGTGAATTTTCATTAAAAAAAAAAAAAAGAAAAAAAATCTCTTCAGATGAAATGTGATGAGTTTGATTTTGACATAATGAGATCGAATAGAATAAAATAATTTACATTTTAATTTCATTTTATGTATTTTCCCCACATTTTATTGTAAATCTTCAATTGAAAAGCGTTGAAACTTTTACAATATCCCATTATAAAGTTAATTGCTCAACAACGATAAACAACTCCGGCACCGCTCCTTCCTCTGCTTTGTAAACTTAACATTCGAACGCTGATGGGCACAGGTGCCCCCGTCACATGCAGTCACAGATAAACAAACAAACCAAAAAAAAAAAAAAAAAAAAAAAACACAAGGAAAAAAAGAAAGTTGGGGAACGAAAGAAACGGAATTGTGTTGCTTTCCAAGCAGCAGCGAGTACAAAACTATGCTAAACTGTTGGCAATTGCCATAACATGGCAGTTCACAACTACACACAAAAAACCAAAAATAAATAGCGGCATTGTTACGCCCACTTAATAGTGTCGTCAAATTAAATTTTGCCAGACTAAATTTAGTCAAAACAAAGGGAAGGGGAAGGGGAAGGGGAAGGGGAGGTAAGCTTTGTGGAAAAATGGCCAAACATGCAAAATCATACTTTTTAAACTTGATATTAGGTAAGGCGCGATCACAGCTTCCGTAAGCTTAATGAAATGGCCAATCTAAATGGAGCCGATCTTATTACGATTAACGCAATTCAATAACATTGAGGGAAAGCAACTGTCAGCGAAATTTTTACTGAAAGTTATTGAATTTAAAAATGTTTATGAAATGAAATATTTTTTTGTTTTGAAAGTATGCTTGAAAAGGGGAATCCCAATATATTAAATGTTAGTTTGGCAGGAAAGCTTTGCGAAACCAGCTCGATATATATAGTCCGTCAATTTCTAAGCGTTTTTATAATATCTTAAATGTTTGCTTAAGGCCTTGTTTCGCTTGATTCATCGACTAGGAAATCTCACAATGCACAGATCGGTCTCAAAAAATATCTGCAAAGTAGCTGCGAGGATGCCGCACTATTAAAACGAAAACACGTAGCGTAGTCGAAAGCTGATAAGAAATTTAAGACTTTTGACTGAAAACGCATTGCCAATACATAAAGATTTTTCATTACTTTCGCAATATTGAAAAAGTCTATCTTCAAATAAAGTTCATAATATTTATGAAAGTTTCATATATTCCATGAAAAAAATAACTACATGTTTTTCTCCTAAGATTTGGCATCTGTACTGGATGCAAACTGTTAAATCTTTTCGAATAAATCCTGTGGTGCAAAATATGATAAAATTTTAATTACACAATATTTATTTATTGATGGCTTTTAAAAAACCAGCTGTATGAATATTTGTAATATTATTTCAACTCCTTCCTGATGATGGATGTCACACAATCAAGCCACGAAAGGTTGCAAATACGTTTTTTAATTTAAATTTCATGTAGAAAAGAAAAACATACCGAGTTGAAAGGATTTGAAAATGTCAAGAATATTAAGAATTTGAAATTTAAAAAGTATATTGAAAACCATGTAATCCTAAAAGGATAATAATAATTTTCATATCAAGTATCATATATATCAGTATAGCATATATATCTGGTTATAAAATATTTTTCATATCATTTTTGGGGGAAGTTAAAAATAAATTTATGTTTAAAGCAGATATTATGAAAAGCAGCTTCCTTAGAAAATGCAGGACATGGACTTCCATCCGATCGCGACCACAGGAAAACCTTTTCTCTCATATTAAAAAGCGAAATCACTATTTTGCCAAACTAATATTTTAGTTTACAACCTGCCGACTCGAGAAAATAACAAAATTATTATTTAAATACACCTCTCCAATGAGCCCATTTCGCTTATCCTGCATTTGTAAGGATGTGTGTGCATGAGCATTTTAATATGACTTAAATAAATAAATAACGTTTTGCAAGTTTCCCACAAACCGAAAAGTATATAAAAGAAAGCAAGCATAAGAAAATAAACGATACGAAACGAAACGAAAGGAAAAGAAAAGGGAGCAAAGAGAAAATTGCGCTCACGCCACACCACCCACATTGGAAATTGACAAGCATGGTCGTCGGTCTTGGATAAAAGTTTTAATGCGAGTTAACCAGGTAATTTGAAATATTTAGCCTGATGCGATAATTGCACACAAATGGAAATTAATTTGCTAACAGCACAGTAATTTTCAAAATATTATTTATGCCGCCACCACACGGCCACCTACTTTATAAACAAGACACAAATAATAATCAGTAAGGAAGTAGTCAGGTAACAATATGAAGGACTAGAACTAATGGAACAATGACAACGACAACGACTAGGAAGACGATAACAACGCCATTAATAAATAAAATCTTGATTTACATTTTAGGGGCAACGGAGATGGCAAAGTCAATGTACAAGTTTAATTTGTCAAAAGCGCCTCCGTTTAGTATGCTTGTACTTATATATTTGTGTTCTGTTTGTGTTTAATGGTTGCACTATGCTATGGAAAGAGGAGGCGAGTGTGTGCGAATACTTGCTTGACTTATTATTAGATATAAAGAACTGACTGTGATTTATGGGCCTTTAGAGTTTTCTTTTTTGGTGTTTAAACGTACCAGTACAATGATGTCACCAACTTATTAAACCTTTCTTTCATATTTTGTTCACTCTATTAAACCACCACCCGCTCCAACCAGACAACAGACAACTCTTTACGGATGGTACTTGTTTTATTACACCATAAAAAATATTAAAAAAAAAAAAAAAAAATTAATGACAGCTTCGTAGTTGGCTTTTTGGCATCAATATTTCCAAAGTGCCTTAAGCCAGCAAGCTTTTAGGCCAATAAATGACATGTCATGTACGTACGAGTATTGGTAACAGTCGATTTGGCCGTATCTGAAAGTTAAGGAAATAAAACAACAAAAACATGTTGTACAAATTATCATATAAAAAGCATTTGGTTCTTCCTCTCTTGCTTTATAAACGCACGCCTGCCTGCCTGCCTGCCTGCCTGCCTGCCTGTTTATCTGTTTCGTTTATACATTCATATGATTATGAATTTCTGTCCGTCTGTCCTTCTGTCCGTCTGTCCTTCTGTCCGTCTGTCTGTCTTGCTATTTCTTGTTTGTATGTAAATTGCGTTTAATGACAGAAGACAGAAATAGGAATATTAACAACAACAACAATAAAAAAGAACAACAACAACAATTTGGTTAACAACGCATATTTCGTTGTTATTTTTATTTTATTTTATTTCATTTTATATTTGACTTAAGAAATATTCATAAACTATTGCCCATGAAAGGGTTAGAATTTGCTCGCCTTCGTAACCATCCTTACCATGCCATCCTTAAGCTCCTTAACAAATGAGCCAACCGAACAAACAACAAATTATAATAAACAGTAGTTAAATATTTAGTGGTGACATAGTTTTACAAATGTAATGTTTATTAAAAGATTTATTACAAAATAGCACACTAAACCCTCCAATAAGTACATGCTTATGTTAATTTGTTAAACAAATTGTTCTATACAAATAAATATTTTTCATTTTTTTCTTGTTTACACTTTTTTACTGTTCTGTAAATTCACAATCGCATTTCGAGGTAAAATCATCGTTTACAATTCTCCGAAATGAAACTTAAAAGAAATCTCTTGACGGCTACTGAGCAAAGGCTTGTTAATTACTTGAAGTAGGGTGCCTCCGTAGGCGAGCGTATAATGCTCAGCCTAATGAAGCGGAGGTCGCGGGTTCGATTCCTGCCTAGACCCTGGGTGTTTTCCTGCGGACAAGTTCAAAAGCTTTGCAGGTGAAGTTGTTTAAAAAAAAAAAAAAGTAAAGCTTAGAGCATTTCGTTATATGAAATGAAAAAGACGTAACCTGTAAACATTTCAAAATTGTCTTCCCCATTACAACAAAACTAATGTTGTTGATAAGTTTTACATAAAGATTATATTACGTTTCAGATTTCGTAACCTTTCGATTCGTTCGATTCTGTTGCAAATACTTATTTGTACTCAGTTGTTCGGCAAAGGCCTCATCTGACAAAAAAAAAATATGTTTTGAAAACTATGTTTTTCATTTTTAAAAATTATGTTACATTTGCCTTTCATTACACAATTTTAAATGACGTAAAGCTTCTGAATTACGTACTTTCGGCTGTTGCTCTTCATTATATACTATTTTCAACCGAACGATCATAGTAAAAACTCATCAAATACCACTCCGTTACGGAACCCATCAGATATACAGATTTTCCATTTAGGACAGACCGAAAAGCAAATATAATGCTCAGAATACCACTCTGACAAAAGTTGACTTCCTGATCAGTGGCGAGGAACTCTGCAATTGTTCAATTCCTATTTCATAGGAATCACTACGTTATAACAATATTGGATTTTACTTTTCAAACGTTATAATTTTTTCTTCGTTTTTAACTAATTCAACGTGCAAAGTGGTCGGCTTGTCCGCAGAAAACAGCCAGAGTCTTGGCAGGAATCGAACCTGCGATATTCGGTTTAGTAGGCCGTTAAAATCCAAATTCTTTTGTAATATTTTTTTGTTTATATTTTTAATATATTTATCAATTATAACAGATATTACGTTTTCGATGTTAGTATGCTTCATACGACAAATTTATTTCGTCGTTCCTTCCGAAGTATCGGCAAATTCAAAATTTGGTAAAATTTAAAATCACTTTTATTTTTTTTTTTTTTTTGTTCTTGTGGGATTCTCATTGTTTTGTTCCAAAGCTCTCTAAAAATTCCAGAGAATGAAACTAAATTTGACTTAAAAATACAGTAGAATTGATTGCTGTGTGGGGTAGGCTAGTTCCTGTACGCATTTCACCGCAGGATAACTGCAGATCATCAGGGAACCTTTAACAAGTACTTTCTTCTTATTATTTCTTTATTCTCCATGCATGAAAAAAAAATCTACTTATTCACACTTGAATGACCGTTTCATGTAAATTATTCGCCTAATACTAATTCTATAATTATTTAGTTAATTTCTTTATACAAAAAATAGTGATTTGAGCAAATATAAAGAGAATCTGCTTAGAGGGGCATGCAAGCACTTAATGATGTAATAAAGAATAAATTTAATTTGAAGAAAAACTGAACAAACTTGCATTGTTTTTCAATACAAAAAGAAAAAATATTACTTTAAAGGGTCCCTATACTTCAAGTATATACAGAAGATATCCAGTTCAATTCTCCAAGAAGTATTTTGTATTGTTTTTACATTCATTAAAATAATATCCGTTACGAAAGCAAATAAATAAAATCAATTAATAATAAAACAATTAATTATCGGGCCTTAAAAAAAATGCCCAAGGCCGTGTACTCGAGTCCTATCTCCAGCATTCTTAAAAAAAAATATCATTTAATATTCTCTGAGGCCTTTATTAGATCATGTGTTAATTGTTGTTGGAATATTTAAGTAGCAAAGCCGTCACCTAATAATTCCCAGCAAACAATTCACATATCAGACACATAAGCCCGCCTTTAGCAATCTAGCAGTATTTCAGCGGCGAAGTAAAAAGAGTAATAAAACAACAACAAATAATAGCTTTTTAGGTCCTTATTCGAGAGACCGATATTGCTTTCAGCTTTGCAACAATGTATTTAATTTTATTTTTGCACAGCCTTTGGGATCGAACCCAGAAACTTGTTGTATAGTTGTGACTCTCAGAAAATGACAAGTTTACGAAGCAGCTAATGAGCAGTAAGTTTTTCGCAAAACCAATTTGGATTTCTCTCTACATCTCTAGCTAATGTAGACTACGCCAAAAGAAAGTGTAGTGTGAAAAATCATAAGGATTACCAGCTTGTTGGCAGGAGATTAACTCATAAACGGCTTTTATTCAACCTACGACTTTTAATTTATATTGTATTTTTATTTTACTTGTGGGAGGATATAAGCATATTGAATTGCTAATTTCACATTTATATGTTAACAATTTGTAACTGAAAGGAAATACCTCAAAACTCTCAGAGCTTTTTGAGAAGGAATCCTTAATCTACTAAATCCCAGAAATTGTTCGCTGTCCATACCTGATGGAAAATGCCAAAATAATTCCAAGAAAAAGAAATTTTTACAAAATATTTTTCTGCGAATACAATTACAATACGCCGTGAGTCGAGTCACGGGAAATTTTTAACGGCAATTTTCCTTATTTTGAACACATTATTGTGTTTAGAAAATCTCTCCAACAGACAGTTTGGCGACTTTGGAGAATATCTCAAATTACTGCCAAAAATTACGATTCAAAATTATAACTACATTGGCTCCCGATCTAAAGCAAGCCAATTAGCTAGTAAACATTAATTGGCAGTGCCAGCTGGTGATTGATTATTACACGATTGTTAACATGCCACTAGTGGAAAGGCTTCCGAAATTACTTGCGCCTTCAAAGAAATTTCACATTGAAAGTAGTCGATGGCAAATAAATGACATTTAATTACATAAACTGTTTTACAAACTTCCAAAGTTGTTTCTGTTGGCAGCGGCCCCCATTGCTCGGTTTTGAAAAGCAATTATTCAAATAAAGATTATGGTTGCATGTTACATGTGTCGTGTGACAGGCGGCGCAACTTTATACGCATTCGAAAAAAGTATCTAAATAAACTAAATAATTGACACATGATAAAAAATAGGATTGCAAGGATCACCGGCTAAAATTATATATTTATTTTTACTTCTTGTGCCTTCTGTGTGTAAATGTTTGTGAGTTACTTTTCAATGAATTTGTTTCTGACTTACTGTCAGTCTGACGCTGTTCGTTTGGCAAAAAAAACAAGCGCAATTAACTTGATGTTTTTGTTTTAAGCAATATAATGAAAAATTAACATAATTTTCGTTTCATTGGAAATAATGTCGCAACGTGGCACCAACCACACCACCACCACCACCACAAAAACTGTCAAAATCACAACGAAAAGAAAAAAAAAAGGGAAAATAAAAATATCAAACCTTAAACAAAAAGAAATCAAAAAAAAAAAAAACAAACAGCAACCTGCGATTCAGTACAGAGAAGAGTAAAAGGCCAAATTATACAACTTTTATTGAATTTTTGTCAATATGCCCGTGATACGAGCCATTTTAAATGTCATCGGAATGTAAAAACAAAGAGAAAATGTTTAAATGTTGCATGAAATTTTAACGAATGAAATCCTCACATGGAGCTGTACCACATGCTGGCTGGCATACGTGGCTCCAATAAAAGTACACACCTACGCCATTTTCATTCACAGTCGGGCAAATAAGCAAAACTGTATCCAAAGCTAAAGCCATCTATTCTATCCATCCATGCATGCATGCATGCATGCATACAAACATCATACATCCATACATAATAATGTATGTACAGTCGCACGCTTATACGTACACACGCACAACATGTACCCAATACTTGCCAACGATGGGTAAGAAGTGAGTACAATAAAACTATAATAGATGTTCCACATGTAAACAGCTACACAGTCACACAGTCGCGCAATCACACACAAACCGTCGCACTCAGTTATGCAAATGTCCTTTGATCAGCTGTAGCGCTAAATTTCAATTAGCGACCATACATATTCATTCATTTGGCCACATGAACATCCATCCCATAATCACCAGCATTATTTTCAGTGGCAACTTTAGCGCACCGGTAGCCTCATCAGTCAGTTATAAAGAGCAACTACAGCCTCCCATCGTTTGTTGTATGAGTGTAGCAAAACAATAAGTAACAGTAAATTTTGTGGCTGACCCGCCAACATTATGTTGCACAAAGATTTATGTGGCAAGTTGCGCTAGAAGTTTGTCCGCCTTTTCGTAACGTTTAGTGCTCTGGCACTTTTGTGGGCAGTTTCCGATTGTCACTCGACATTTCTTATGGCCCAAAAAGTTTTCCCCGTATTTCGGTAACGCCTGCCTGAACATTTCAAAACTTGTAATTTAATTTACATAAAAATACACCATTTGCCACTGCCAGCAACAGACACTGCAATGAATGCCACACACACACACATAACCACTGGATAAAACGTATATGTGTGTGTGTGGAGAATGGCAGTATGCAAGTTTATTACAAAACGTAACTAACTGTAAAATAAACTAAAACCGTTTCTTTTTCGCCACTGTCTGAACATCATACACATGGTTAACTTTCCGTTTCCGTTTTCAATCCTTTAGTTTTAGTTTTTAAATCTTTTAATTGTCTTTAAAATGTTAGAAAAAGAAAGAAAAAAAAACACCATGCAGAAGAAAAATATGTTTAAAATAAATTTGAAAGTACGCGTACACATACAACGCGATTAAAACTTATTCAGCATTAAATTTGTAATGGAAAGACAGGACAAGCACTGACGGCGTGGCTTGCTAAGCCCATCGTAATGAAATAAAATGAAATGAAAAGTAAAGTTTAAAAATATATATTTAATTAAAATTTTTTTTTAAATGTTGTACAACTTATTTCAAAAAGTCATTCTAAAGTCATTTCAAGATTTTTACATCCCTTTCCCTTGTTTTGCGTTCGAGTGATGTTTTTATGGAGCCGATTTTTTTTTTTTGGGAGGGATTTTTTTTTTATTTTTTCTTTGGAATTTTTTTTTTGTTTATTTATGGAATATCAAATATTATTTGGCCTTATTGCAAGATTTTTTTTTTATTTTTATTTTCCTTAGATTCCTGAAAGTCTGGCATTTCCTCTATTCCAACAATTGTTAGTCTCCTAAATTTTTTTATAATTTTTCCCATTTGCTTTTGACTTTAATAACTTGATTTTAGCATTTTCTAGTTTATTATTTTTAATTTTTTCTTGCATTGTTGAATATGTGTTCCATTTAAGCAATTATTATTTTTTTTAATTTCTAAGATATTTTTTATAATTTTTTTTTTTGTTTCCAGTTTTATTATTATTTTTTTTTGAATTTTAATTTTTGTTTAAAATTTTTTGTTTTTTCCCAAATTTAATTTTATTTGTATCTTTTAAATATTACATTTTACGAGAATTATGCATTACGAATTAACATATATTATTTAAAATAATAATAATTTTTAACCAAATTTTATTTGTTGGTTTTTGAAGTTTTTAAGATTTTTTTCTTTAAAAATTAAAAATTATATATTAAATATTCTAGTTTACTAGAATTTTGGATTTTGAAATAATATTTATTATTTAAAATAATAATGTTTTCTATTTTAAAACTACATTTTTTTTAATAATTTTTATTATTATTAATTTTTAGTTTTTAAGATTTACTAATAATTGCAGTTTGCCAGAATTTTGGATTATACAAATTATTTATTTTTTTTGTTTTTTGTCAAGTTAAAAATTAAACGATTTTAGCAGTTTTATAGTTTATTTAATTTAAAAGAGTTTTTTTTATTTCTTCTTATCAATTATTAAAAATCATTCAATTTTTTTAATTTTTTATTGGTGTTATTTCATCCATAATTTTTTTATTTAATTTTTTGTTATTTTTTTAGTTTTTTTTAATTTTTTGTTAACTTTTTTTCTAATTTTTTTTTAATTTTTTTTAGTTTTTTTTAATTTTTTTTTAGTTTTTTTTTAATTTTTTGGTAATTCTTTTCTATTTTTTTTTTAATTTTTTTTAGTTGTTTTTCAATTTTTGTTAATTTTTTTTTAATTTGTTTTTAATTTTTTGTTAATTTTTTTTAAAAGTTATTTTGAAAAAATTTTTTTTTCTTTAATTTTTTTTAATTTTTTGTTAATATTTTTTTAATTTTTTTTTAATTTTTTGTTAATTTTTTTTAGTTTTTTTTTAATTTTTTGTTAATTTTTTTCTATTTTTTTTAATTTTTTTTTAGTTGGTTTTCAATTTTTGTTAATTTTTTTCAAATTTTTTTTTATTTTTTTTTAATTTGTTTTTAATTTTTTGTTAATTTTTTTTAAATTTTTTTTAAAAGTTTTTTTCAAAATTTTTTTTTTTCTTTAATTTTTTTTAATTTTTTGTTAATATTTTTTTAAATTTTTTTTTAATTTTTTTTTAATTTTTTTTTAATTTTTTGATAATTTTTTTCTATTTTTTTTAATTTTTTTTAAAAATTTTTTTTTTTGGTTTTTTTTACTATTTTTTTAATTCTTTTTTATTGTTTTCTTTTTGGCGTTTTTACGATTGTTTTTTCTTTTAAAAAATATTTTTAATTTCCGTTCAAATATTGCACTTTAGCCGAGTTGTGGAATATGAAAAAATATTTTTTTCTCACTTTAGACTGCTTTATTTTTATAAATTTTAATATATATGTAAAGAAAAGTGAAACACAAATGTACCTGTATCATCACTTGTGCCACCATTTTCTTTAAAGTAATTATATCATCACAATATTCTGTCAAATATGTGTTGTCAAAAAGGGACACGGAGTCGAACACAGTTATACGGAGTCGAACACAGTTATACGGAGTGAATTAAAGTAGAGCAATAGAAGCGGAATAGAAGCATTAGATGTTGTTTCTAATATATTTTTAGGTATAGTTGTAATTATAAATGTACTGTTAAATAGGGTAAATATATCTAAAATATTTTTAGAAACGCAATTCTGTTTTTATTTTGGAAGATACCGTAATTCTTTACTGCATATACATATATATATTTTTTTTATTTTTATTTTAGCGACTTTTTCTCTAGTGTTAAAAACGCTGCCATTAATATATTATATAATGAAAGCATTGATGCTTGATTACCAAAAGCGAGGTTCCCAAAAGAAGCACACCTCTAAAAATATATTGGAAACGATGGCTAACACCTACATCACCAGAATGTGCTGCCAAAACTTATATGTATATACAAAAAAAAATAAAAATAAAAAAAAAAAATAAAAAAAAAACAACACAAATAAAAATAAAAAAATTGGAAGATTTTTAATAATTGATAAGAAGAAGTATGTAAATACTATAATATGCTCGTACAACGGCATGATCAGATTCAAGAAAGCCTGGGAAGATTTTAACACAAAAGTAGGAGTCCCAAAATCTAATTATTATTCCATATTTGTCAAACTATTAAACCGATGAAAACATTATATAACTTCCGCTCATTTTTTTCAACACTCAACATTCAATTGCACTTCAACCAACATCGTTTAATTCAAATCTACAGATTCTATCGAGCAGGTGTAGCACACAACACTTTCAGCATTTTCTCTCCAAAATCTTTAAAGATTAAACTGCTTATCTTCAAATTCGAAAATACATTCACATGATTTTTCATTTCATTTTAGGTGTATTTAAACGCGTGCCTGGAAATTATAATCACAGCATGTTCGGGGTGTATGTTTTTTGGGCCAAGCGAAACTAATGGTGGCTGTGTTGCTTCCAAGAACACATTACCAACGACAACGTGCGAATGTGTTCGACTTATAACACATTTATTTAGTTACATTTAGTTTATTTATAGATGCGTACAAGCAACGATAAAGATAACTTGGTGAAGCAATTCGTATTGCTAAATTTAAAAAAAAAAAAAAAAAAAAAAATTATTTTTATGATAAGAATTAAAGCACACAATTATTTTCTTTACGAATAATTTATGTTTTATCTGATTTACGTTTCATCGTTTTATACCAAAAACAAAAATAAAAAATAAAAAAATTAAAAACAAACGTGTTTTCTTCAAGTTTCACACTTTTCAGCTTTTCAGACGAATAATGTTCAGTGGAGAGCGTTGATTTCTTACAGGAATTTACACAAAAAGGTAAGTAGTCGTAAGTGGTTCAAAGACGAGACTCGATTCTGCTTAAAATGCAGTCTCGTTGCTGCGCGAGTGAGTGTTTATTAGGAAAGTGAAATAAAACACTTTAAAGGGCCGCTTCACCAAATAGATGCTTTAAAATTTAAGCACACTTTCAATTAAAGGAAAAAAGGGAGGTCTTTAAAGGTATTAATTCATTTTAAAAAGTTTTTAGAAAATGTAAAGACAATACAATGGCTGTATTCAGTGTTCGGTGCGAATGCATTCATATTTATTTTTCGTGCAGTCGTATATGCCACAGGGAAGCTACACTAAAACATTGCACTCAGTATCTTTTCAGAGAATAATTGCAAACGGAAACACTTTCATTCCGGCCCATTTCTTATGGTCTTACTACAATATAATAACAAAAGCGGGGAGTCCACTTAGAACAATCGATATAGAACAAAATGTCAAAAGCTTTTAAATGAATATTTCGTTCGATATTGCAGAACGATATTGAATATAATTTACGCTCATTTTTTTTTTATTTTACAAAAATATTTATTGGTTTGAACACAAAAATTAATTGAAAATGTATTAATCGTATTAGACTAAATTTTTGTTTTAGTTTGAAAAAAAACGGCAATTGGATGTTATAACATTTGTTCCGTAGTTGCTCCGTCGTTGATGTTGTTGCCATTTTTTATAAGGACATGAAAAAGTGATGGAATTATTTTCCCTTTGCCACAAGTCCGGCTTGTTGGGAAGATAATACCGATTGAAAGGGTTCCAGTTATCAATAATTATACATCTAAAGTTTAAAGGAAAACAGCTACCGAGTGACAAGTTATGGCTGCTTGTCACTCACAACTTATGGCTGTCGTTGTTCCGTCATTGATGTTGTTACCATTTTTTATAAGGACATGAAAAAGTGATGGAATTGTTTTCCCTTTGACACAAGTCCGGCTTGTTGGGAAGATAATACCGATTAAAAGGGTTCCAGTTATCAATAATTATACATCTAAAGCTTAAAGGAAAACAGCTGCCGAGTGACAAGTTATGGCTGCTTGTCACTCACAAGTTATGGCTGTCGTTGTTCCGTCATTGATGTTGTTACCATTTTTTATAAGGACATAAAAAAGTGATGGAATTATTTTCCCTTTATATACAAGTCCGCCTTGTTGGGAAGATAATACCGATTAAAAGGGTTCCAGTTATCAATAATTATACATCTAAAGCTTAAAGGAAAAAAGCTGCCGAGTGACAAGTTATGGCTGCTTCTATTGAAAGGTATAGAACGTTACTTCTCTCCTATATTCCAAGAAGCCTTAGCATCAAGGACAATTTTAAATCCCATAAACGTATTCGGTAGCACATTTAATCTTATATCTTGAAAATATTGCACATATTTTTCTCTTATTTGCTGTCAGCATTTTGTTCATTTCAAATATAAAGGCTTGACTGTCCAATAATGGAAACTTCATTGTTATTCATTGAAATAAAAATATTCAAATTATAACAATTTATTCTTTAAAAAATTAGAAAAAGATTCTCGGAATATTTCTACAATTTGACAAAGGCATAAATATAAGATTGTGTACAAGCGTGCTTGAAGCTGCATTTTGGAATGGAACTAAAATTTGTATTTTTCTTTACAAAATGTTTTTATGTTTGATTATTTTAATGCTGTGGCTGATGATTGCCCTGATTCTGTCACATATTTTGCTTTTTGTGAATACGTATTGAAAATTGTGTTGTTGTAGTTGCTGTTGCTTTAATAAGGATTCTTTTGAAAATGTCAATTATCTTATAGGCTGGCAAGTAATTCTAAACATTTAGTCGTATGGCAAATTTAGCATTATTTCATATTCCATGTTATATTTTGCTTTTTATTCTTCTTATTTTACTTTTGGTAACATCCATTAAGCCACGTACATTAAAGTACAAACATACACACGCATAACAACATACGTACACGAGGGTAGACTGTTAAGTTTCGTCAGCTGACTTTTCATCAGATTTAAAAATTCAAAAACAAATAATGAAAAAGAAATATGTATGTGCGAGCTTTTTCTATCGCACGAGCAAAAGTGTATTAGACCATTTCAGTAGGATTTGCAGCGGATACAGCAGTTCCCACAGGTATTGTTAGAGAAAATGTTACAGCTTATCCTCGCATATATCGAGGCATACAGTTGTGTAAGTAACACATTAAGAACATTTTAAGGGGCAGAATACTAAGTTTTCTCATCAGTTGCTTTGACTTCACATACACGCATTTACATTTTCGTTTAACTGCTGCTGGCCATGTTGTGATTAAACTACCCCACACACTCACTAACCATTTAGCCTCAGCTCCAACAACCAAAAACTTAAACAAACTTACATACATGTATTTGTATGTGAGTATGCCTGAATGTACACCTCATCACATCTAAACTTTAATACAAACATAAAACCAACTCACAAATATGGACACTTCAAATTTACGCATCAGTTTATCCAAGCCAGAGAAACTGCAAACGGACGAAATCACGCACACAACTACTCACGCACACACAGCCCCAGACACAAGCCCACGCACACAGTCCTTCACATCTACTCATTGTCCATCCAACACGAACAAGATTACGTATTTCTGTTAAAGCTAAAGTGCCCATAAACATATACATGCATACATATTTTGTACACACATATAGCCAAGAGTTATGGACTCAGCTCTGGCCAATTTAATTTTCTCGCCCAAACGCAGGCGAAATAAGTTCGCCCAGCATTTCCACATGATTTAACGTTGCCTACCGTAGGCATGAGAGTACACAAACACCCATACATACATAATATATACATACAAATAAAACACATACACACATGAATACGAACATCCATACATATTTGCACAGGATACCTTCGACCGTATAAATTTACGTGCATACTTTGTGTTTTCCAGCTTAATCGTGTTTATACGACAACTGGCAACTCGAATCATGTGTATGGGTAAATATTGTGTATGCACGTATGGGTATGTGACTTCCAATGTTTATATCTGGTGGTGCCCATATTTTCTCTATACATCGCTTGTGGACAAAATTTTGCTCCATTAGAGCGAAAAAAAATTTGCATGATGATGGTGTAGCCTGTAAAAATTATAAAAAAAACCAAAAAAAAAATAAGAAAAAAAAATTACCGAAAACAGCAACAAATCCAGCATGACAAGTACTACGGCGTCTAGAGCGACTTGTTTGCAGAATAAAAGTTTTCCACTTCATTAAGTGATAGATGTTTTGTTTCACATAAGAAGCGACTGAACAATCTAGAACAATCTAGAACAACAAAAAACAAACCAAAATCCAAGTTAAGGCAAAACTATGAGTAGCAATGTGATTACCAGATGTGCGGGACGAGCAATTCAAGGCGATGTCACGACTTTGCAGTTACGGAGAAGCAGTTTTTTAAAATAATATTATCAGATTCTGATATATTTCCGCCCTGACAATAAAATTCAAATAATAGCTGATCTCAAATTGTGTGTGCAAAAAAATCGCCAATAAGCTAAAAAGTTTGGCTAAGTTAACTACGATTTTCCCAAGCAGCCATTTTAAAAATAATGTTGATATCGGTATCAAGAATCAAAATATAAAAGATAAAAAATCCAAAATCGGTCTCAGGAAAATAAGCAAGAAAGTAACAAAATAGACATGGTCAGGTCATGTCAATATAGCAGCGAAAATGTTCAGAAAGGTAATCTTAAAATCGCTCTCCCCAACTTTTAACGTACTCAGTTTTTATTAAATCTATAAAAATACAATTAATAAACGATTATATATTTTTTTAGATATTTCAAACGAAAAGGTCTACTTGAACGTTCTTCATCAACTCAGCACAATTAAAATAGCCTGTATGGTTTAATCACAAAAGAATTACGCAGATTCCTACACTAGACTGTTATTCATAATGACTGCTCTGCTGCTGTCATTACTTATACATTATCATTTACTTATTGTAATTATCATGATTAAAATAGTTAATACAACTTGTTATTATGGCCGAAGTCGTTTCAAATTCATACATTTCAAAAAAAATCTCCAATTGTAAATACTAGGTATTAATTATGCTCTTTATTTTATATCTAATTTAATTTTTAAAATTAAGGCATTTCTTTATATATTTTTCAAATTGAAAATTCATAATGGATTTTTTCTACATGGTTATATTTCATTTTGTTCTGTTACGAAACAGCTGTTCAATCAAAAATTTGTACGTCTAATTAGTGTTTAGTTTAGTGTTTTTACATTCGATTTTATTCGATACGAATCTGTATCTTATAGTATGAAAGAATAGAATTATTCTAGAAATTCATGTTTGAACATTTAAACATGAAATTCCCTAGAAATATCCGCCACAGATTAATAACGCATGTTAAAATCTACTGAAGTCTTTAATCTGGCAGCTCATAATAAAACGTGCACTTCTCCATCTTCACACACACCTAGAATCACTTGTACTACCACATGTACTATGTACACAAGCATATGTGCAATTGTATGTGCTTGTATGTATTGTATAAGTGAAAAGAAAAAGAATTTTGTTGAAAATTCATCTGTTAAAATGTTTTGCTTTTCAGAGGACCCCAAATCTTTACATACAAATAAATTATATGACAACATGAAAAGCAAGTAAAGAGGAAAACAAGTCAACAGTGTCCTCTGTTGTTTATTTTTAACAACTACTGTAAATTTTTTTTGTATAATGTCTAAAATATTTAGCGCCGCCCAGCGTCAATAATATGCATTATACTGTAGAGGAAACTCATAATGTGAGAACTAGAGAGTAAAACTTACCAATTCTACTCAAATTATTTGAGTGCACTCTACAACAACAATGTAAAGGGGGTAACGCGAACACATCAAATAAACCAACAAGCAACAATCATTGATAACACTGACTCATTTACATATATAGTATATGGATTCCAGCCAAACGCAAACAAGCGATTTGCGTAAGAAATGTAAAAAGAAATTACAGCTTTTCCCCTATAATATTTTATTGTCCGTCGCTTGTTTGCATTATGGTAACAACAAATTAAAATTAAATACATGCATTCAATTGTGAGTTAACACAGATGATGCAACTTGTTTACATGCAACAATAAATTTTTTTAAAATTAATTAAAATAAAAGCTGAAAATGCGCATAATCTGTATACATATAAAAGCAAACAAAAATAGTTCCATTTGGCGCTCAAAAAATATATGTATGTATAAAAGAAATTTCGACAAAAATTTCTATTGCTGTCTGTAAAATGTGGGCTGTAAAAACTATCACCAAAACATGACAAACTGACTTCATATATTTTTGCAAAACGTGCGTTTATGCGGTCACTCAACAACTCCAAAAAAAAAATCAAAAAACGTATTGAAGTAAAATTTGTGGAAAATTAACCTGGTTTGGTTGCAAAATGGTTATCGTATGGAATTTTCTCATTGCTGATAAGAATATGAACTAAATATACGTAAATAATTTACAGAATGCCAATGAAATATTTTTACTACCAGCAAGTAAAACTTTTTTCTAATTCGATTATGTAATTTGCGAACTTTAAAATTTTTTTTTTTAATTTCTTTTTATTTGCTTTCGTTTTATTTTAATCTATTCGTGTTAAAAATTAATTATCTACAAAATAAAGCAACTGCCCCTTAAATTCTAAATCACTTTTAGTGAAACCATTCAATTAAGGGAGGGGAGTTACACAAACATTTATATAAAATAAAATATGCTACGAACTAATAAATAAATTAATAAATTGTGAATTTCTTAAATAAAAAGAAATCAAATTTAACACAAAAACTTTTTACAGATCACAAATATATCGAAATTAAAAATTTCTGAAACTAATTAAACGGGGGGTTCTTATCGTACGTAAAATAATTTTTATTTTATACAAGTAATTTATTTACAGAAAGAAAAATGTTACCGAATTTAACACAATTCACAAAGAATTTTATAAGGAACTTTTTATTTCAAGTTATTCAACTTTTAATTTAAACAATTAATTTTTACAAAAAGTAATTAAGTAATTAATATTTTTTTCCCTGGAAATTTTTATTATATAGTAAATATTTTCTATTTAAAATTCTTTTTTAAAGATAAAAAAAAATATTACAAGCAATACCTTTTCTTATTTATATAAAATATGCCAGCAGCAACAATAGCGGCAGCAGCATGTTTAGGCTGATTTTATTCTAAAAATATTTTTGAGCTTTTTTATATATGTAAGCACTTTCCATATAGAAATTATAAATTAAAACAAACGAACGAAAAAAATTCGTATTGCTTCCGTATTCATTCTGATTATAATCAAGATTTCTACCGATAATTAATAATCAAACTTCTTTATCTGAGCGAGTTTTAATTTCAGATATTTTACAAATTCTTTAATTTTTTTTTTTTTTTTTTTATTATTTTTCAAGTTGTTTTTTTTGTTCCAAATTTTTTTTCTTTCTTTTTATCTGCTGAATTTAGCGAATTTTATTTTATTAAAGCTGAACTGCAGCTGTAAAATAATAATTAATAAACTACATCCCCTCCACCCCTATTTTAATTGCATATCTTTTCTAGCAATACAAGTTTCCTAATTGCCCGTTAGACGAAAAGATCGGTCCAACAATATACATACTTGGCTTCCAATATCTAAGCAGATTCACTTGTATAGAAAAAGTGTTCATTTAACGCATCAAATAATTGGCGGACGTGATCGAGCATTTGTATCCGCCCAATGTTTGCTTTATTATTTATTGCACTCGTATGTAATGCAGCACGTGCCACTGATAATACTTGTTTGGATTCAAAGAAGTGTTCGCTAATTTGCCTTTGATGGTCAAAGAATACAATAATACAATGCACTGGCCAAAATACAATAGTGTTGAGTTCTCCATCCCTGTCTCATTGTAGAGATTGTGAGAATTTTTCTTGAACACATTCACACATTTCAGGGGTTGGTTTTTGTCAACTGTTTTGGAGGGTGATTTCAAATATATTGTCAAGTCTAATGTCATAAATGCGACATGCCTTGCGAGACACGATATTCTTTTTAAATAGAATCTATGACAAAATGGAGAAATCACAAAAATGTTTGTATTTATTTACAAATGGCCGTCGCATACATGCGAGAAAACAAATTAAAGGAAGGAATGATAAAATAAAAGCTGGCAAGCAAAATAAGGGAATGTATAACATACACTTCAAAGGCAATTAATTTGTAGACCAATTAAGTTTCCTACAAAAGTGTGCAAAACTTCATTTATAACTGACACACGTTTTAAATTTTAATTAGTTTTCTATTTAAAAAACAATCTCGGATTAGCAAAAGCACTTTACATATTATCAGGTTTTATTGATGTCCTTAAAGCTTTAACAGAAGTATTTAAAAATATATGCTACAATAAGTAAATAATAAAATATAGAATCCTAAATGAATCTCTACCAAAAAAAAAAAAAAAAAAAATTATTGATTTAGACTTGCCATTTGGACTTGCCAAGATTTCGATAGGAGTAGGGCCATAAAACACGGACTAGCGCCACTTAGGAAAGCACTAAAAGGGTTTACAGTAAAAGATCGTAAATCCCATTTTGACATAACCAGCCAGAGAAACTTTCTATTACAGCCAATGGTGTTATGGCGCTCGGCTCAAGCTCACCTTCTAGAAATTTTTATAAGGAGTTCTACACTACAACGACGTATGGAAAAGCGTCTATTTTGCGCGTCGGCTAATTTGAAAATAACCACAAAAATAAATCATTAGAAATGCAACATATAAATTTTTTTTTTAACATATTTAAAAATAAATCACTAGAAATGCAGAATTTATATCCTCTCTTTAATATATTTAAGGACTTTTTAATAAATTGCTTTCAAGGTTAAATCAGTTTAAACGCTTCTGCAAGCAGTGAAAAGCTCAAACAACTGCCTTCTAGACCAAATCAATCAGTTTGAATGCATTTCTCTGCTGAATATCAATTTAAATAACAACAAATTCGTTTTATTTAAATTCTTTGCAGGACTCGTTCTATTTGGGCGATACAAAATCTTTACAAATTACTGCAATTTCTTTGCGGAAAAATAAATTAAAAGTGTTACGTGACTTTGTGCAGTATTTGAGGCAGCAGGAAGACTATTATGGCCGTTGGTATGGAGAAGATTTTTATAATTCTCATTTACATAAAATTGGAACAAAAATTTTTAAAAATATCTTTTTAAACATTATCTGAAAATAAAAAACAAAATTGCAATCTGCATCATATTTTCAACATATACTCGTCTATTTGGCTTTTCCAATTCTTTCATACACTTATATTGTGTTTACTATCAAATAAGTTCATTTATGAAACTACAATTTCCGCTGAAAGTTGCTGCCTTTTTCAGAATTTGCATACACAAGAATCCACTTAAAGTTGGAAGAAGGTGTACGTGTATGAACGGAAAACAAATCATTGGACTCGATGGACTTTCGATTTATAAAATCAACCAACAATGGAAGGCTGCAGCCTTTTTAATGGGAAGAGTACACAAAGAAGCTTAAAGCTTTTAAATCTATAAATCCTTAGTATATACATATATATTTGTAAACAGGCATTTTCACTTACAACTGGTTACATTTTGTGTGACATGCCCAGGTGCAAACTGTGTATGCATATACCAATCACACACATCTACACACCCACACACCCACACTTTTACACGCGTACTTGCATATGGAATCCTATCATAAATTTATTGCATTGAATGCATGCATGTTGAAAATTTTGCAAATTTTTGACCGATTAAAATGGCTTCCGGGCAATTTACTAACAAACAATGATGAAGCATCATAAAATATGAAAAGTGAGCGCGTCAATGCCGCTTCAATACCTTCTGTTCTATTCAAAAATAGGAAAAAAAAAAGCAGAAAAAAAGGGAAATCAAGTTGAACATTTTTGTTTCATGGTGTACAAAAATTTTGTAAACACACATCAAATTTACAATTGGAAGTTTTTATAAAAAGCATAAACTTTCATGTGCACCTTCTCATGTATGCAACTAAGTGATTGTGCGTGTATACGTGTGTGCGTGTGTAGTTGTGCATTTATTTACTATTTTTCCTAGTATTTAGGCGATTATTTCATTGTGCAGTCTATTTTAATTTTTTTCTGATTTTTTTTTATTTTTTGTTTCCAAAAATATAAATAATAATCTTTTGTTTTCATTTATCGGCTATTGTTGTTGTGATTGTTCTTGTTGCTGTTGTTGTACCAAATGCTTTATACATGCATACATATGTATGTATGTATATTTCCATACAAGCCATTAGATTTTGAGGCAATTTCATTGAATTGTGAATATTAAAAGATGAAAAACAATTTGAAATGTAAATCGAAAGCGTGTTGAAGTGAAAGGAATGTATATTCAATTAACTTTCTCGCTTAAACAGGGACCGACAAATTTTCATGCAGCAACTTAATGGAAATCTGTTTTAATATATTACTAAAAATCAAATTTCATTCAACTATATATAAATCATATAGTTTGAAGCAACATAATAAACATCGTATGGACATCAACAAATTGTGAATTCCGAACATAAATTTCTATAGCGAACATATCGTCATCTGAACTGCAAGAACCAAATAATTTCATGTAAGGCTTCTTTGTGTTCCAACTTTACTTGCTACCATCGAAGCCAATTGCAGCATATATTTTTCTGAAATTGTAACTTATTTTGTAGTGTGATGGAAACTTAAATTTTGAATTTCCAAATGTTTTGTTGTGAAAATTATAATGAAAATGTCTTGTGTTTATTAATACAGTAAAACCTGCTTATAATGAACTCGTTTATAAAACAATTTTTCAAATTTCCCCCTCATTGTCTATTTTACATACCCTTTTTATAACAAACTAACAAAATGTTCTTACAATAATGGCGACTTTAAAATGTCGCCAGAAAATTTTGCTGTGCTTGAAGTTTATTTTAATTTTATTCAACTCTATTCAGGAATATTTTTTTTTTACTAATTGCTTTGGAGTGGCCTGTCCGACTAAAGCAACTAAAACATTTTCTGAGATATCAAGCTATATTTTTGCTTGACATCAACCAACTTAAACCTCAATCAATATTGCAGCAAAATAAAGTTCACTCTTTCACTCACTCTTAACTGTAATCCAGAAAATAAGCAGAGAATTGTAAAAAACTAAACGACAAACCTTTCACTCCTGTCTATATGACTGTTCGTATACAGTTTGTTTTAGAAAAGGCGACTTACTAACTTTAAAGCACTTTTAAAATAGGTTTCCAAAAATTTACAGTCGTGTACAAAAGTTTTACGGCTATCAAAACATTGTGAAGACAGTGAAGAGAAAGATTTTGGATAATCGTCGTATCACTATTAGAAAGGCATATCGTTCGGCTCATGGCAAGCAATTTTTACGGATGTTTTTCGCATAAAACATAAGGCAGCGAAGATTGTTCCAAAATTGTTAAATTTTAACGACATTGCTCAGGAGCTGTTGAACGTCTTCGGCGACGAATCATGGCGGTACGGCTTTTACATTGAAACCAAGCCCCAATTTATCCAATGGAAGCGTCTGGAAAAGCCAAGACCGAAAAAGCACATAGATTCCGGTTAAATGTGAAGGATTTGCTCACTCTTTTCTTCCATTGCAATGGCGTGCTGTATCATGAATTCTTGTCACACTATCTTGAAGTTATGTGCCATTTGTGCAAAGTATTTCAACAAAAACGTACAGAATGATGGAAAACCCAATCATGGATTTTGCACCATGATAACGCACAAGCTCACCCATAATCATGCCGTATTCACCGCCGTTTTCACCGGACTTAGACCCTATTAACTTGATCCTCTTTCCAAAACTGAACACACCCATGAAAGTAAAACGTTTTGCTACGATTGAGGACATATAAGAAAAAAAATAAGCTCGTTTCAGAAGTGTTTCGAGAATTGGAAAAAACGCCCGCTTAAGAGTAAGATATCTGGGGGATTAGTTTGAAGGTTACAAGAAAATTATTGATTATCTTGTACCCTTCAAATATTGAGGGTATTATGTGTGGGGGATTACTTTGAAGGGTACAAGATAATTATTGATGAATAAATAAAAACTGAAAATTACAGTGCCATTTTTATCAGACCTCGTATAATGAATTTGCTTATGGAAATATGACGCCAGTTTTCTTTTCAATGCCTCTGTTCCCAAAACCGAGCACATTGATAAAAGCCAAAGCTTTTACTACGATTAAGCATATATATGTATATATGAGAAATCACGAAAAAGGAGCTATTGGCGATACCAAAAAGCTCGTTTCCGAAATGTTTCGAGGATTGAATAAAAGGAGGACAGAAGTGTAATATATCTGAGAGGGATTACTTTGAAGGGTATAAGATAATTAATTATTGATTGATGAATAAACAAATATGTACATACATATTTCTATAATCAGTAGATATCGGCACCATGGCTTGTCATGGCTACACAGAAAATACTTGTACAGCAACAGCAACTATTACGAGTCTCCCCTTTCCGTTGGAGCACCATCTGCAAGTTGTTTATTATTTATTTTGAAATTTCTGCATGGCTTTTATTGTAAAGAGGTTTTTTTTCTATTCCAAAAAATACACCATCCTCAAGATAAAAAGTTATTGTTTGTATCCTTTAAAGCGTAACTCCAATTAAAACATTTCAACTTATTCTACATACAAAAACAGAAAGAATTTTGTTAATAAAATGTCCTTTGGTAATGCCATTTCAAGTGAAGTTTTAAGTGAGTCAGCATTCAATTAATTTTAGAAACGGTTTGCTTTTAATTTTTTTTTTCTTGTTTTTTTTTTTTTTTTTTTTGTAAGACGACGACGTACAAAGCACAAGCACAAACTACGTAATTCAAGAACGTAAACTGTATTTATGATTATTTAAATAAATAAATAAATGCAAAAAAAGAAAAGAAAAAATGTCAACAGCACCAATTAATTCTAAAGCGTGCATATAGACATACACACGCATATACATACTATATATATATATATATATATATATATATATATATATATATATATATGTATATTTATAAGCAGCATTTTTGTATTCTTTTATTGCTCAAAAGTACACCTTTATTTTCAAGGATTTCTGTTATTTGAGTTTCATTTTTCATATTTTACCATCTCTCTCTCCGTCTCTTTCTCTCTCTCTCTCACACACACACTACAGAGCCATATAGCTATGGAAGTATGTATTTTTTTTTGATTGGCATTTGAAGTTGTATGTTTGTTGTAAAATCGATGGGCACTTTAAACAATTTGTGGACTTGAGAGGGACCCCTTACAAAAGTTGGAGTGGCAACAACGGTAATTGCTTAATTAAAATTATAATTTAAATAATAATGAATGCACACAGACATTTTGTTAATGTGTGCATAAAATGTGAATAAGTAAAACTTTATATACCACATTCATTATTGAGAGGCAAGTAATATCAAAGACGAAAATCGTGTAAATCGTGTAAATCGTGTAAATCGTGCTGAAAGCATGCAATCAAATTAACAAATAAGAAACACGAAAAATGAATCCCAATTGCTGGCTTAAAATTACAAAGAAAATACTGCTGGTACGGCAAAAGGGCTCGGTTTTATGTTATCATCATTATTCCACAGGGCAACACACCCAAATCAAATGCACATATTCATTTTATAAGTTAAATAGCCATTGACGCTGTAACCACGTCTATACATACATACATACATACATACAAGTATGCTGGTACGTGTCAGTATCATAACTAAGAAATAGAAATTTATTATTTATGTTATGACGTATGTTGAGGGCGCATTTACGCGTTACAAAAGTATAACAAACAACCTCCCTTTCATTATACCCTTCTCCAAAAAGGATGGAAGGGTATAAATAAGTTTGATATAGGGGATGCAATTTCAATAAATATTGATTTCCGACCATATAAAGTATATATATTCTGGATCGTTATAAGAAGGGGAGTATTTCGTCTGTCCGTCTGTCTGTCTGTCTGTCTGTCTGTCTGTCCTCATTTCCTTCCCGTAATTTTGTTGCGCTCAAAATTGACCTTAATTTTTGTCTAAAATCAAAAATTTTTTTACCTATCTGTTCTAATTTCTTTCAAAAGTACCACTTATAAAAAAAAGCAAAATCGGCCGATAAATAAAAAAAATATAGCCAAAAAATAATTTCATATATTTATATGAAGAAAATGCAAAAAATCCACGCTGAGTAACAAACCAAGAGCATGTGTATTGACAAGCACGTCTACGTTCGCAGCCAAACTTGCTGTTAAAATTTGACTATAAAGTTGGGTAGATAAACGACTATTTTTTCTTAATTTTACCCTTTTTGAACGACATATGTGCTATATATATTTTTTTTTGAGTATATTTGTAAAGCAACGGAGCCACTGGGGATCCGTGGCGGGATGCTTATGTATATGAATAGAAAATTTTTGTTTTTGTTTTTTGTTTTTGTTGTAGCAAACGCAAATTCATTTGGTGGTGGTTTTGTTTGTGTATACTTTTATGTGTTTGCAATACGATTGTATAGTATTCTGGCATATGAAGTGTTTTTTTGCCATCATAGTTTTCTTAAGCATTTTTGTACATGCATGCACACAGTGTTGCAAAAATTTCTCCAACTATACATATATAGCTATTGTGTTTCGATTGCCTGCGATATGGAGCCATGAGAGCCTCCGTGGAGCTGTTATCAATGGAGATCTTGAATTTGGTGGGTGGCGTCGCAAAGAATTCCTAGCGCTGCGGAGAGCAGCAGAAAGAGAAAGAAAGGTAATCTTAGAAAGTAGTAATCGGTGAACACCTCCTCACGAAGTAATACTATGACGATATGGGTACGTTTTTAAGTTCTTCTTTATGTTGCTTATTTTTTGAGAGAACATATCCATGGAGAAGGGTATAGAAGATTCGGCACAGTCGAATATAGCACTTTTACTTGTTTTATATTACATTATCCCTTCTTTTCTTTTTTATTTTTTTCTTTTTTTTTTTTGGTCCAGTTCTTTACCAACCTTTTTGCCAAAATTAATTTTCGAGCGTTTTAATCAATCCCTGACATGTGCGAAGCTTTAAAAGCCCTCAACTCCGGCATATTTTCATTATTCGAGCATGATTATTATGATTTTAAATTCCCAATAGAGTGGCGTAGTTTAATACAGATAAAAAAAAAGAAACCTAACTTTCTCACACCACTATGGACTTAGAATGTAAACATCAGTTGTTTGTAGTCGACTTCAGTTGAGTGGCAGAATATCAGTAAGTGAGCTTCCTTTAAATGTATGAATGATTAAATAGAAAGTCTATTTATTGCTGTATTTGTACAAGGCTGACATCTACCAATGAAATCGGCAATTACTTTATTTCCAAGGCAGCTTAAAATAAAAGTATAAAAAAAAATCATAACCTTCATGGACTCTACGGAAAATCTTCAATATTATACAATAACATAGAGAACACCAACGCCAAAACCAACAACATCTTCATAGCAATCGACATCGTCATCGTCATCGTCATCGTCATTATTATCATCCTTACAACTGGCATCATTATCCTCATCCATTTAGGAAAAATGGCAGTTGTAGTGGTGGTGTAATCATCAACGGAAATCAAACAGACAAGCAGTTGAGCCAAGTGGAAAAATAATGAAAACATTCGTAAGCATACAAAAACACAAAACACACCACTGGGGAGGATATTGAAATCGATCCAAGTGCACAAAAGCGCTATATGCCATAATGAAATCACCGTTCAAACAAATGTACATAAACTCATACCCAAACTATGACAAATTCTGACAGCCGAAGGCCGTATACACCCCAACCCCTCAACAAGCATGGCTTTTATGTGCACATGGCTTTCAAAACAGTGTATGTATATACACACACATACATATATATATATATATATGTTTGTGATGTATATACGAGTACGTACTTGTACATATCTTTCCCCATTCAAATATATTTATAAGCAGTACTATGACTTGTTAAGAAACGTGAAGTGGTAACGCCAGGGACACTCCAACATGTACAGACCAGCACAACTTGTTTCCTTTTTTTTTTTTTCTTGCATAAATACCATAGGAAAGCAACAAAAACAACTTCACTCAGCATCGTGCAAGTAAAGGAACGGAAACTGTTTTGTCGTTTGTAATCTATTTACACAGAAAAAAATTTGAAAAAAAAATATATATAGATCCCTTCATTCAACAACAGCAACACTCGACAGCATCACCCATCATCAATTTCGAGACAACATTTGCGCCCAAGTGCTCACAAGCAAACACTAAAGCTATTCATTTCTATACAGCAATATACACCGATCTAACAACAGCCTACAGTGCATGAAGCTAAATTCCATGCATTACTTTTTATAACGCCTTACCCCTCATAAAAAGACCCAAACCACACTGTACAGCCTCCCATTAGGAGACGAATACTCAGGACTATTAAGACCATTTAAGACTTTCAGGTTCAACAATTTTGTTGCTACACTGAAAATATTCATCCAGTATAAGAAAATTTTATTAATATTGTATACAATATACGAGTAATAGCATTTGCAATAAATAAGGCTTCGTATATTCGTGAATTTAGATGATATTTGCATATATGATATATATTTAAAAAAAAATGCTTTTTTTTATGATATAAAAAAAATTTATGAAAATATACAAAAAATTAATAAAAGACTTACCCGCATGAAGGTGAAATGGTAGCACCTCTCACCTGAAAAGAAAAAATTAATATTTTATTAAAACAAATTTACAAAAAAAAAATTATTCAACAAATTTCTAACACTTCTAACATAATGCAACTAATAATAAAATAATTTAAAATCTATTAAAATGGTAATTTTTGCTTTGTGTGCCGATTCAGAATTCCTCTTTAAAACCCCACAAGCTTAATTTTTATTCTTTATAAAATATAATCAATAATTAGAAATCATTTTAAGCAATATTATTTTAGCTGCACGTTATGTCGTTATATATCGCCTATAAACGTCGGTGTACTTTTTAAGGTATTTTAGATTGTTAGTGAAAAACTAAACTACAGTCAGTCATACAGATACGTCCGAATACACATAAGCTTACGATTCCCAATTGCAAAATTCTTTTTTTATTTATTTGGAAATGCTATGAGTATAATCACAATTGTCATCACTGGCTGGCTGGCTGGGAGTTACTTCATACACACGCAAGCCCTAGGTATTTATGTAATAATATATGTATGCCGTCCCACAGTACATCTTTTATTTTTGCAATAGACAGATCTACAAACACACGGATAACTTGTCTTTCCTTTCATGACTGCAGCACAACACATGCATACGAGTGCATGTGGAAATATATGTACATGCATGGGTGTGTATGTATCTTCGCTTACATCGTGGGGTGGCAAATAAGGATAATGCTGACGGTGGTTGATGAATGTTATGTACGTAATTAAGTAAATACATTCTTTTGATACGCTCGCAATTCCTACAGCCTGTCTGCACTTGCAATAGGGGGGCTCAGAAACGCAATTGTTTGCTGTGTTGTCATCCTCTCAAAAACTTTTTTATATTTTCTGTTTTATGTTGCTGCCGCTACACATATTTCTTGTCACCGTTCCAATTATAATGCCTTTCAGTCTTATGCGATTTTATATCAAAGAAAATCGCACTATCTAAACTTTGTAGCTTTTTGATTGAGAAACAATTTTGCGTGAAAAAATTATTTCAATTAAATATAAGGAAAATAATAATTTTTAAATAATTACAAAAATGTTTATTGAATTGGTTTGTAAACGATCTATGGTATAGATCGGCAATTTATGCAAGGAATCCCATGTAAAATCGCAGATATTTCCACCATAACTTGTAGATGGAAAGCCAAACACTATAAGATAGTCGAAAAAGTCTTTTCGCATTTCGTCAATAGATGTAGTTGCAGTCGTATATCTCCAGTGCTACCAATCACATTGTGTCATACAATATAGTGTTGGAGAGGTGAGATCTTAGGCTTCATTTAACCAAAAAATAAAATTCGTCAAAGTTGCAAAAACATTACAGCTGTTCAAAAGTAAGTGAAAATAATAAAGAAATTCACTATATTTTAAAAGTTTTGCTAAAAAAAAGGGAAGAATGCCACGGAAGGCAGCAATGAAATTTGTGAAGTTTACAGAGACAATGCTGTTTTAGTTCGTGTAGCACAACAATGGTTCGCTCGCTTCCGTTCTGGAAATTTCCATGTGTAAGATGCACTTCGCTCAAGGCGACCTATCCTTGAAAAAGTCGTTGAAATTGTGGAAAAGATTGAGCAGGACCGTCACATAAGCAGCCATGGTATCGCTAAGGATCTTAAAAAAGCATTTAGCATTATGTTACCATATGTTATATAGTACCACATGAATTGTCTAGAGCGAATTAACAGCTGCGATTCTTTGCTGAAACAAAATGAAATCGAACTATTTCTAAAGCGAATGGTAACTATAGACGAAAAGTGAATCAAGTACGATAATAATGTGGGAAATAGATCATGGTCCCAGCATGGTGAAGCTCAACAAATGGTCGAAAGTTTATGCTAAGTGTTTGGTGGGATTATAATTTGCGACAAATTTTAAGCTTTATTGCGACTAGTTGTGGCCGACACGGCGATTTTAAATTTCCTTTTTTATCATATTCGCGATTTTTTAAAGGTGTCAAAAATTTAATTGCCACAGTGCCACCCTACTAAGTGTATATAAGTATATGCATACTTTGGTATGTAGTGGTATGTACACAGCTCTGTGTGTACGCGCGCGAGAGTGTGTGCGTATGCTAACGAACGTGTTTGGTAAATAACACGTTCAACATGTCGCTAAAATTCACTGCTGCGGGGTTGAAAAAAAATGCCAACTACGACGCCATTATGAATTCATTGAAGTGTATGGAGTGTTAATTCCCTTTTAACTGTAATGAAAGGCATCCGATTTATTAATTTATGCAGCATTAAAATTTTCTGTCAAAATGCCAAATGATGTTGATGAAATTCATTCCTCATACCACTCAAACACCACTCTCCCCTGTGTATACTTTGCAATTGTCAATTAAGAGGGATGAACAAGTCTTTTAAAAGGCTTATACTAACATTATATCCGTATCTATAACAGATTTGGCAGAAGGATTATTCTTGTGTTCTCACCCAAAATCAAACTTTTGTTAAACTTTTTGTTTGGAATCCTAAAAAAAAAATTCTTTTTTTCAGTATTTAACTACAGTGACAAAATTCAATATTAGTTCATAAAAGAATTTCGTACGTACACATGTACATACAAGCGTACATATATTTACATATGTATATCTAAGAGCACCAAAAGTGAAGCGTAAAAAAATCCTTTGAAACATCGCATATGGTTAATTAAAAAGAAAATCCCATCTTTGAAAAGAAATTCCATGAATTAATCAATTTATTTATTTTCTTTCTTTCTTAAGGGTGCCTTTGCAGACGAATGAATAATTAGCAGCCTACTAAGCCGGAGATCGCCGGTTCGATTCCTGACAAGCAAAATGACAAGCGGACAAGCAGAAGGCTTTCCCAGTTGACTTGCTTAAAAAAGGAAATTATTTTAAAAGATTGCCGAAATTGAAACACTAGATGAACAAACACAGATTTTTTTTAAAATGACTTGCTGCAATTAACTGGTTGCATTCGACTCATGCTTGTTCTTTCCAAGTTCCAATGCAGATTATACAAATACACTCAATGAATGATATAATAAATATGCTATTACGTATAATAAAAATATCCTGTAAGTAAATTTAATTCGAAATGAAAACATTGTTTATTGCTGTTAAAAAATTAAAATATTATGTAACACACACACACACAGAACATGTTATACAAGTATTAACAGCGACTTAATGTCCTTTTGCAAGTGCATTTAATTTTCTTAATAATACTGAATTAAATTTAAGTTTAAAATTACCGATACCTCATGACTAAAATACAAACGCTACAACATCAAATATCTGGATGTTCACTTGAAATGTTTGTTTCGTTCGCAAGGACCTGGCGAAGGTCCTGTGTATTGCTGAAATCTAGTATTTAAAGAGAATTTAAAAAAAACCCGATGACAGTTAATAATGCGCAAAGCATTCATATGATTCAAATTAGTTTGGAAAACTGTAGGACTTTGGCTCGTCGTTAAGCACTTCCCATTAAGTAAGATGGTCATTTTAGGACAGATGGACATTTTTATTGATGTACAGAAGAGAACCACCTAAAGTATTACTTTTGTTGTTAAGAATACTATGAAAAACTCCATTTTGTTCTGTAGTCGTCAAACTCGAAACATGACTATTCGGCAAACGAATTTTTTTTAACTTTGTAAAAGTGTTCCGTATGTGTCTCCAATAAAAACTCTAAAACAGTAAAACCCCTTTAATGGAAACAAATTTTGTTTGGGCAGTTTAATATTGCCTAGTAAAAATTATGACTATCAAAATAGTTGTATTATAATTAAAACGCTCTCAATTATCAAAAAGTAATATTCATTGGAATATTCAGTAGTAGAATATACAATTAAAGGATGCGTGAGTCAACTGCCAATAGAAGCCACCTGGTAGCCGTTCAGCTTAAATTTCAAATTATTTGAGAACAAAAAATTACTATTCCACTGAAAAAATGTTTTTGGCAATTTAATTACTTATAATAAATTTTTTTCTTCAAATTGCAATTTTCTGCTACGATGCTGCCACCAGCGGGTTCTGTCGTCTAATTTTTTTTCGGAAAGTGTAATAACCAAAAAAAAGCTATTTTTGAGTCCTATAGCTGTTCTATTGAAGCGACATTAAGTTTTAATGTAGAGTCAAGGCAAATTGGTCTTTCCATATAAGTCTAACCAAAATTTATAAAACGTTTTAAAAAGTTTGGAAAAACGCTTTTTACAGTGCTGCATTGGAAGGAATAAAGACTGCGTTAGATTGAGAAAATGAAAAAAATTAAACGATAATATAATTTTTACACTTGAAAGAAATTAAAGTTGAAGGCTAAGTGCTGCCTAGCAGGCCAACTTCCATGCTAACGTATATGTTTTTGGACAGAGGCGATTCGCCTTCTTTCAAGCTTTGATAAGCTCTAAAATCCCCTTTTTCCAGTTCAAAGCCTAAATATACAATATCATCATATTGGCGAAGAGCAGAAAATAAGTTTTAAAATCCATCCAGCATTAAAATAAACATTTGCAAACGATTTTCAATTACAAGCTTACGAAGGCGTATTCAGCACACTCTAATTTTCAATACGAGTAGGGAGAACATAAAATATTTCAAAAGTGAAAAGTTCATTTCTTTAAAAGTACAGTTTACAGAAATGCAATCAAAGAGACTTACGGGCCACATAGCTAAGGAACAATAGCTTACATACACACGTGTTTGAGTATGTGTATGTATGTATATACATATGTATATGTATATGTGTTGAGCTACTTATTTATTATTAGTTACAAATCTTTTGAATTTCTATTGTTAAGCATCTATAAAAATCAACAAGAATATTATCCGCCATTATAAGTTCTTGTAAATCATTTTCTTTTTCCTCTCCCTCACCCTCTCACTCTCTCTGTTTTAATTTTGTTTCGAAAAATCCTAAATGTGAACTTAATACAAAGTGCACACAAAGTCCTTAATACAAAATGGTTGACAATTGTAACAGTGCTATTTAGCTTTTTTCTATGGATTCAAGTTGTTGCACATAATGGTTGCGATAAGGGCGATGGAAGCAGCAGCATGTTATAAGTCAAATAAATTGAAGCCTACAAGAACAAGTAGAAAAAAAAATATGGAAAAGGAAAAAATACTCGAACGTACAACAAATTACTGCTGCAAATCATCACCCAGCAATCGACTCCCTGGCAAAATGTCGCATAATGGAAAAACACATTTCTAGTTATGCAACATCCATCTAGCAATGCACACAGGTACACACATCCAAACATGCGAATAGCGCCCATACATACATATATGTATATGTGCGTAAATATGTTATGTTTATATGCATGTGTGTTGAAAATGTATTTGCACTCCTCCACGTTTGTAAGCAAGAAAAAAATACATTTGATTTCTGCATGAGGCTGTTGACGATTGTTAAAGAAATTCCAAATCATTTCCAGAGGACTTGATGAACAGCTTGTTAATGATTTGTGGGCTCAACGGGCGGGGGGCATGCTTCTTCTGCATGTTTAGCTTTGCAGAACAAAACAAAATTTCCGAATGAATAACTGTGCATGAATGAAGGCAGAAGACAAAAAGAAAAGAAATTAAAATTGAAATTGAAATGCACTGTAGTAGGATGCAATACAAGTACTTGATGGGTTGTTTGCTTGCGTTTCACTATTGGATTGAGTATAAGGCTCAAGTGCCACAATATGACGGATTCCTGATTTTAATTACTCAAAACTCTTGAGCGTGTTCAAAGGTGGAAATGTGCGCAATATGCAAATTAATCTACTTCCTACAAAATATATTTATGTGAATTATGAACGCGTCAAGGACTTTTTTCTACAGCCATATTGTTCTTTGTATAATATACGACAACAAAAAAAAAAAACGGCAACAACAGCAACAACAGCAACAAGATAAACCCACCGAAATACAACAACATAAAATAAAAACCTCTGACAAAAGTTTAAGAGGCACACTCTTGCGAACGTTGAGTACTCCCTGTTTATATTCATTCATTCGTTAGCGGATTTGTTGAGGGTGCCATTGTCGTCCCACAATAAGAAAGCTATATAATACCTTTACAAATACAAATGCATTCAAATATAAACACGCTTATACACTTGCACATACTTTTGATTCTCAATTAGAAAAATTTGAAGGATTTCACAATTCCTTTCGTAAACGCTGCAGTATGCAATTCACTTAAGCTAAACATCATGATACCTGCCGCATACAACCGCATTAATATTAACATTGACTCGGTGTGTGTTTACGCTATTCATTCACACACACACGCACACACATCTCCCCATAAACATGCAAATGCCAAAATTCATAAATATGTATATGTATATGTATATGTATATGTGGGTGTGCATTAGTACTCTTATCTAAAATATGAGATTGCAAAAAAAAATTTATTTATTTACACAATAGATTCCCTTTTATTTGCAAAATCTGCAGAATGAAAAACGAAAAATGTACACATTTTGCAAATTGACGTATTTTTTATATTAATTCAATATGAGTAAAATGTGTGTGCTCGTACTTCCTCCCCCTCCCCCCTTCTGATGTATGCATGAATCTGAGTAAATGTTTGCAATTTAAGTTATTTTCTATTTGTTTCTCTCTTTTCTAATGAAAGAACTTGACTTGTTGAAAGGAAACAGAAATTCAAGTCTAAACAGTGTAACTGTCAATTGGCCACTTTTTTCATACAATTCTATCGAAATAGGTGAATATACACGGTAAAGAAAACCCCATTTTGTATTTGAGGATCCAAATAAAATTAAGAGCTGGAAAAGAGAATGTAAATAAATGGGTATCGTATCGGAGAAACTGAAAGTTGGGACCTGGTCGTAAATGCATCTAAAGGCCTCGTTTCACTATCCTACGCACTTCTACGATTCATTCACACGAAATTGATATCCACCCCATTTTATTTTATTTTAATCAAATCAAGAGGGCGTTGCTGGTAGCGGCCTATCATTTAAATGCATTACAAAACCAGATGTTTTCGAACTATAAAATATAACAAAATATAATTTATTACATTTGATGCTTTAGAAAATAATTGATTGTCATAATAAATTAAACTATAAACAAAACTTTAATAATAATATAATTTTCCAAGGTTTTTCTTCTTTTGCTTCACAAAGGAATAATTCTGTGATCAGCTGCTTGTAGTAAAAGCAACTCTGATCGCTCAAAAACTATAATTTTATGAAAATTTTCATAAACTTTTGCTTGTATATAACTTTTGCACTATATAATTTTTCCAGCATACAAGGCTAATTTGTGAAATCGTACGGCTGTATAGGATAGTGAAACGTGGTCCCAATAAGTAGTGTAGTTTAATAATACCAACACTTTGCCTACAAGATGGTCAAAAAGGCTACAATGCAGTATATTTTGCGCAAATAAAAATGTGTCACAACTTTTTTCAAAAAGTTTTTATAATTCAGCTTGTAAGTTGGAAGGGGAAAATTAAATATCGGCCATCTGCATAAATTGAACAATATTAAAATATTTTTCCACGGTAAATATTTAGGAAAAGGGTTTTAGTTACTTTCCTATAACGTATTAAAAATATATATTTTTTTTGTATTTTAATAAAAAGCGCATAATTGCTCATCCTTCGCATATGCAGTCAATCGCACCAGAATCATATAAAGCGACAAAAAGGAAACTTCACGTTAAATCGTATAGTGCGTATTTGAACTGTCGTATTTTTGTATTTGTATGTGCAAAAAAGAACCTATACTGCTGATTTTCATACAAAATGCTAAGAAATCTACTTATAAGAAAGTAGCATTTCTTATAGCATTGACATTTCCAACCCTGGCTCATTGTGAGCTCAAAATTCGAGAAGTTTACATTTATACGAATATTGTATTTATTGTAAAAATTCTTACAAAAATTCTTATAATTTATTTCTTTGTTTTGAAGCCAGTAGACTTGAGAAATTTAAAATTGACTGTTACAAGTTTTAGAAGACAATAGAACGGTTTGACTGGCAAGGCACTACGAGTATTAACACAAAATTTACTAAATTTGGTAGAAAATGTGACTGATGGAGATGATCCTTTGAAATTCAATTCCATATTGCCTATGGGTTGCTTTTGCACACTATAGCAAATGTGATATGTGCATACTCTCTGGACACCTGAATATCCTCAGAGAATAATCCCAAGTATAATCATAGTATAGTGTGAGTAAATAATTAACAATATAACGATCAAGTACTCTCAAGTACTCTGTACTGAGAGTACTCAGAGAATAATCCCAAGTATAATCATAGTATAGTGTGAGTAAATAATTAACAATATAACGATCAAGTACTCTCAAGTACTCTGTACTGAGTACTGAGTACTAAGTACTCAAGACTGCGGGTCATTAATTAAATGCACCTTTCGCATCTTTAAGAATTCTGCAGGATTCTCTAGTATTTCTCTACATGTACGCTGATGATGATATTTATTTTGCAGTCACTTGATTGTACACAATTGTATGCCATTAAGTAACGGAAATGTAAATAAAACATCAAACACCATTGCGTACACTTGGTGGTAAAGTAATGCTGGAAGTTGTATTTATGAAATCCTGGTACGAGATTTGCAGTTTATTTAAAACACCCGCCCACCAAAAATAAAAACTTGTGCTACAGTCAGCTTACTACATACACACAAATACATATACACTCCTTAGCAATTTTTTCTGGTAGTCAACAAATATGAATTTTATTTAGAGACGGATGTCGGTTCGTATGTACGGTTGCGCTCCTTTTCAGTAATTTCCATCAGTCCTTTTCTTATTTTTCATAGTCGTTTGCACGCGTGCACACCCATACACACATCCATAAAAACCATTTGAAATGACGATGAATAATTTTCAATTGGAATTCGAGAACCCACCCAACCATCCATCCATCCATCCATCCAGTCATGTTGCTGACAATGCTTGGTTGAACTAATTGCGAGCTTCTTAGACTGTGCATTACACTTATTAAACATAATGAGAGGTCTCATATTCAGCACAATAACTTGAGATGATTTGTTACCTTTGCTGTTGTTGTTAATAACTTTGAGTGATGCGATTGAACGGAATAAAAATAAAACAAAGAAAAACAAAATGGCGACATTCCAATGTAAACAAAACATGGTCATCGATAGAGAACTCAGTTTCCACGCAGAACACTTTAAGGCTTTCTTACATTCATTTAAGGCAAAACAAAAGTATTCCAACAGTCCTTTCTGCTTCCAACCGCATATTTATATTATTGCAATTTATCAGTTATCAGTTAAAAACTTAAAGAATAATTCAGTTTGAAATAAATCGCGTTTTTAAGTTTTTCTTTTGGCGATCTAAAAGAAACTTTCGAACACCAAATAAAGCGAAAATTTTCATATTCCGTAGCAGACAGCATACCCTTTTTATTCCTTCTCATATTCGTCTTTTATTTTATAAAATTATCTTTTCCATACTCGAACGTTACTACTGCTATTGGGGGACCTTCTCCAAAATCTCGGATGAATTAACAATATTACAAGCAAAGAATAGAGAAAATGGAATTATTCTAAATTCTTTCAATACAATAAATTTCCAACAAATTAATACTCTTCAGAATATCTGTATTTCGTAGGATCAATTGCTTCCTATGCACATTCCACGGCGTGCATAAGTAATCTTTTCTTAAAACTAATTTTCATTAAATGCATAACATGAGAAAATAATAACATGAGAAATTATTCCAAATCCTGGTAAAGTTAAAATATATACTTCTGGATGACCAAAAAATTAAAATAAATCTTCATATAAAATTGGATCTCCTCCTCCTGTAGGATCAAAAAATGAAGTATTTAAATTTCGATCATTTAATAGTATAGTAATAGCTCCAGCCTAAACAGGTAAAGATAATAAAAGTAATAAAGCTGTAATAGCTACTGATCATACAAATAAAGGTATTCGATCAAAATGAATACCTGTTGCTCGTATATTAATAATTGTAGTAATAAATTTTACTGATCCTAAAATTGATGAAATTACAGCTAAATGAAGAGAAAAAATTGCTAAATCAACAGATGAACCTCTATGAACAATATTAGATGATAAATAAGAGTAGGGTAAAAAGTTCATCCTGTACCAGCGCCATTTTCAACTATTCTTCTAAATAAATAAAAATAAAATATTTTCTTATTTTATTAAAGTAATTTTGAAGCCATCAGTTCGGTGGCCAAAAAGAAGACAAAATAATAACAAATTTTTATAGAAATTATATAACCGATTTTGCAAAAGATATTTAAAAAAGTTTTTTTCCAATTACTACGCTATTTTTTGTTACGCAAGTTCAACATCCACACGGTGTTGTATATTTTCCAAGAAAGAAAAATTATAAACTTTAAGATCTTTTCAAAAGTTGACTAGTTTTGTTTTGTATTAGGCAATATATTTAATTTGTATTTTTGTAATTCTCATTAGTTTCGTGAAAGTTCCACTATGAGAATATTAAAAGAAAAAACTTTATTAAATATGAACAAAGCCTGAAGATCCATTATAGAAATTGCTCTTGTGAAATAGTAACCAACACTGGATAGGCTCATGTATCTGTAACAAAAAAATTAAATTCAATTGGAATAAGATCGTTCCTAAGTACTCTATTCCTTCATGACATGAAGGAGCAGATTTTCCTATGAGCAAACTTCCCTTCATTGTTAAGATTTTCTATTTTCAAAAAATTAAAAAAATTATTAATTTACTAATTATTTCTTTTTTAATAGCACGCAACAAATGCTTCACATCAAAATATTGGATACTATTTAGATAATGAAAATATGGGGGGGGGGGGGGGGGGGGAAAGGATAAACTATTATCCCTTTTTGATAAATTTGTTATACTTACAATCAAACGAGTTGATAAAATTTATATACAAATACTTTTTTAATGCGGGTGAAGTAATTTGCAGATGCTACATATTCGATTTACATTTATATTTTTAGCTTTGAAATAAAGTTACAGTATGACCTCGATTAGCACAACAAGCAACTTTTTTACATTAGAGTGCTACAAGTGAAACTTTTTCCAAAAGCCGGTCTAGATAAGTGCAACTTTTAGTGCTTTATAAAATTGAAAGGAAGTTTCTTTTTGAAGTTACGTATTTCTTCCGAAACGTAGTTTTAAGAAATATTTCAAATTTCAGCAAATAACTCAACTTAAGAAGGTTTTATGTAAAGTATAGAACAAAGTTTTCAGCGTCGCCATTAAGAAATGTTGAAACGTATTAATATCAAAAAATGATCAGGATCAGATAGTAGAGGTTGCAGGATGTTTTTACTGCATATAAACTCGACAGATGGTGAGATTGCAGAATGGATCAGAGAAGACTATTCAGAGGAAAATGTAGCATTAGACGTTTCAGATGAAAAGATTTCAGAAACTATACAAATTAAAAATAAACAAAAAGCTAAAGAAGGTGATGTCACTACATCCCTTGAAATTTGTATGAAGTGGACAGATGCCAAGTTTTCTTATTAAAAATTAATCGCTCTACAAGAAATCAAGGAAGCTCCGATTACGAAACATACTTCCCCTTCAACTAAGAGTTTAAGAATATTTTCCTAAATTAAACTCTTATATGTGGAGGCGCATACACGTGTAAAATACTTCAGAAGATTATTTTTAGTTTAGTTTTTCATTTATGTATAAAACGTTAATTTTATCATTTTGCCTTTTAAATGATTTTTTTATGTTAAAAAAATAAAATGTAAATAATTTAAAGTGTAGATTATCGAAACTTTTCGGTAAAAGCTGCAATCAACGGTTTCCTTTCGGTAGCGCAAATCGAGCTCGTACTGTATATTAAACTTTTCAAAGCACATAAAATTTCCCCTTGTAATTTAAATATTTAAAATGAAAGTTCTATATAAAACATTTCTTATAAATTCCTAACTTGTAAAAGTTTTGTTTGAAAAGCTCTACGCATACTTGTATACAAAATGTGGACCGCAAATTGTTTACGTACATTGTCCTACAAGTTCATGCAGGTTGCCAAATAGAGACTTGCAAGCATCTTTGCCAGAATTAAATTATGTATAAGATAAAGTAAGATTATAATGCAGAGCTTTTAGCCAGCAATGACGTAATTGCAAATAGTGATAGACAAGTACAAATAAACTTCCGATTTGTTGGTAGGAAAACAAATTAGCTTTCAATAAGCGGAATTTAACATCTCTTTTATTTTTAATACGTACATTCGGAATAAATGGAAAGCGTTTTAGAATTTCATTTTATATTCTATGTAAATACTGCGACATAATTTTACTGCCAACTTTCTACATAATAGCCTTATGTGTTGGCCTCTGGTCTCCGTAGGTTTGATCCGCTGGGAAAGAATGGTTTAAAAGCAGTACAGAAATTTCGAGAAAAAGTGAGAAATTCTATACCAATTTCATACAATTTATAGGAAGGGGGGGAAGAAACATCGCATGCGATGTTTACTAAAAATGAATTTATCTTCACACACATTACAGCGATACTGTGTTGCAGGCAATTTTCACTTCCAAGTAATTTCACATTTAATTATTAATTTTTCCTTCTCACGAAAATAAAAACTGAAATTGCTTGCAACGAAGTTAGGTATTGGAAATGTGAAAGTTGTGGACTTGGCCTGTGAGTAATTTTTAATTTGCTTCTCGGCAACACTGGATTTCTTTTGTCTATGTGTGTTAGAAAATGGCTGCCATTATATAAAAAGGAGTTTATCATGCGTTAAGCTTTCCAGTGAAAGGATTACATAAGGAAACAATTAAGTTGTAATAAATATTATGACACTCAGATGGGCGAGAAGTATGTGGAAGGTTGGCAACTCGTTTTCTGCTTCTAAATTTTGAAAGTTTTCTTTTTAGCATTTTTTGCAAAAATTTCCAATTTTGAAATGAATTGCCAGCAGTTGAAAAAGAATTTAAACTACTACGAGCTATTTAAAAGGAAACTCCCTTTTCCTTTTGGGAACGATTAGCCAAAACAAAATAATAAAAACGAAGAGAAGTTAAAAATCTTTTCGGCTATCTTTATTGTTCATCTCGGGCAGTTAAATTTAACTTGTGTTATTGATACCATGCTATTGTGGTCGCTTGAGCACCGGTCTTTATCGCCCGCTTTGAAATTCGATACGGTTTCATTGTGCAAATATGCCGCCTGGACGAAGGTTATGATTAGCTATCAAAGATTAGCTCTGTGTACGTTTAAAAGCGTACGTAATAAAAGCGAAATAAAAAGAACAAGGACTCGAAATCAAAATCAAAATACAAAACTTACTGGTTGTTGACAGTGAATTGGTTTTGATATCTTTCATATGTATGCGTGCGTATGAATCTTTATAGATACTTCCAAGCACATACCCGTATGTATGTATGTATGTAGGTATATAAGTGTGTGCATACATGTACACCTTGGTTATATGATCCTTTGGCTTTCTGAAACAAAACAAAAAAAAAACTAAACGTTTTCCTATCATTAAGACTACATATTTTTGTTTCGCACAATTATGACTTGCGTCCCCCTCAAATCAAACAGTTCGGAGTACATGAAAGGCAGTGACAGCGATAAATACCGGATATATTTACGAGTATATGAATGCGTGCATATGGCACACATATACAAACATATATATCAACTAGCATACACACTAAACACTTTCAATACAAATGAAATACGGGAAAGTATGGCTAAAATGAATCCACAAATGCAAAAATGTACACTGGTGCCTTGGTTTGCATGGTTATTCCGCTGTATGTCATTTGATTCCGGTTTGCATCGTTAGCAGTGAATTTAAACCGCTTGGCGTCCCTTTGATACCCAGTTCCAATTCTGCAGACGTACATATATATGAAGGAAACTTGTAGCTGAAGTCATAACTAGAAGTGACTAATTAGCAGCCGCCATTTAGTCTTTTATCTAAGTTATTCTAAGCTTGATGAGATGAAGCTGAGGGCAAGTGTAAAGAAGTGCGTGGTTTGGTAGTTCTATTGAACGCTTTGAAACGTCTTAAGTTGTTGGAAAAGCCTTTTGACATGGAAGGAAGGCTTTATAAAACAATTTAATAGAGACAGAGCTTAAAGAACTCAACATGAGGAAATCGCTACACCGACTTTTGTAACAGAAGTAAGAACGACTTTAATGATCATATATATTTAATTATTTCTTTTATAACAATTAATCCAAATAAATAAAATGGAATAACAGCAACAGAAATAAAGCCCAACGATTTAACTTTTTTTAATAACATTCAAACAAATTCATTAAACAGATTCATTAAACAGATTCATGTATTCGCTTGAATTAAAAATATTAATTGAATTAAAAAAATACTTCATTACAAAACTACATTGCAGGTAGTCAACTTCTTAGTAAAAATTTTAAATAATCATTCGTAAACATTTCTATTTGTTTAATTTATTAGATTTATCAAAATTAATATATATTTGCTATTTAAATTGCACAACGTAATTTATGTAAACTTCCCATTTACTTTCTAACAAAATTTCAATAAAACTTGCATTATGATATATCATTTGCGGCAAATTCTAATGCAACGAATTATTCAATTCAAATGGATTTTATTAGGGAATATACAATTTAGGAATATTTTTTTAATTAAAGTTCTTAGAAGCTGCCGTATAGCGCAACAAAAAATTAGCAAAAAAAAATTTACTTATTATTGTTAAAAATATATGGTAAAATTTAAGCATCTATTTTTCAAGCTGTCGATAAAATAGTTTTGCTAAACGTGAGAAATTATTATGAAATTGACTCAAACTTTCAAATTTTTCTTAAATTTCTTTTTATTTCTTGTTTTCTAGTTTAATTTATTTTATTCATCGAGTTATCGACAAAATAAAACAACTCTTTCCTTAAAATTGTAATTCATTTTATTTGATACAATCTGTGCCTCAATATTTATTGTGCAATATAATTTTACTATTTTGATTAGATGCTAAATCACCGTTAAAGAAAAACATTTATCTGAACCTTCAAGGATTCCAAAAAAAAATACGAAAATCTCAAATTCTCTAATTTTAGGTAACCCCTGTTAAGGGTGTTTCTAAATATCCATGTCAAGCCCGGTTCAGTGAAAGCCGAATAATTGAATATCAAATAAGCAAGTATTAACCAGTCCTAACCATTTTACGATACAAATATATTTGATTCTTTAAGGAACACTTCCTTGAGAGATACTGCTCTGAAAGGCATGAAGGAACTATAAGCATTTTACTTAATTGAAGTAATTTTATATCAGCGTAACTCGGATTATTTTCAGAACAATTTTCATCAAATTTTGATAATTATAATTTTTTTGAAGGGTAATATGGGACATATTTAAAGAAGAAACTTCAGAGAGCAGTCCGCCTCATCTCCGGCCATCTCAATGAAAAACTTGCATTTTTGTTGCTTTGCATGGCTATTTCGGCATTTTTGAACGAAAAACTTACGGTTTTTTTTGCACTTGCAGGTTTATTTTATATTTTCAAATATTTAAAATATATTTTTTCTAATAATAAAGAAAAAATTTTTTTTTCGATATTTGGGTTATATTTCAATTTTTGGTAAGGGTACCCTTTGTATTTTTGGGCAAAAATCGTCATACTTTCAAAACGTCCGTTTCTGTATTTTTAAATGAAAAATTTGCGTTTTTATTGGTCTTGTATATTTATTTTATGTTTTTAAATGTTCAAAATATATTTTTGCTGATAATAAAGAAAAAATTTTTTTCCCAGATTTGGGGTATATTTCAATTTTTGATAAGGGTACCCCCTTTGCATTTTTCGGCAAAAATCGTCAAACTTTCAAAACGTCCGTTTCTGTACTTTTAAATGAAAAATTTGCGTTTTTTTTGATCTTGTATATTTATTTTATGTTTTTAAATGTTTAAAATATATTTTTGCTAATAACAAAGAAAAAAAATTTTTTTCGATATTTGGGTTATATTTCAAATTTTGATAAGGGTACCCCCTTTGCATTTTTCGGCAAAAATCGTCATACTTTCAAAACGTCCGTTTCTGTATTTTTGGATGAGAAATTTGCGTTTTTATTGGTCTTGTATATTTATTTTATGTTTTTAAATGTTTAAAATATATTTTTGCTAATAATAAAGAAAAAAATTTTTTCCCAGATTTGGGGTATATTTCAATTTTTGGTAAGGGTACCCTTTGTATTTTTGGGCAAAAATCGTCATACTTTCAAAACGTCCGTTTCTGTACTTTTAAATGAAAAATTTGCGTTTTTATTGATCTTGTATATTTATGTTATGTTTTTAAATGTTTAAAATATATTTTTGCTAATAACAAAGAAAAAAAATTTTTTTCGATATTTGGGTTATATTTCAAATTTTGATAAGGGTACCCCCTTTGCATTTTTCGGCAAAAATCGTCAAACTTTCAAAACGTCCGTTTCTGTACTTTTAAATGAAAAATTTGCGTTTTTATTGATCTTGTATATTTATTTTATGTTTTTAAATGTTTAAAATATATTTTTGCTAATAACAAAGAAAAAAATTATTTTTCGATATTTGGGTTATATTTCAAATTTTGATAAGGGTACCCCCTTTGCATTTTTCGGCAAAAATCGTCAAACTTTCAAAACGTCCGTTTCTGTACTTTTAAATGAAAAATTTGCGTTTTTATTGATCTTGTATATTTATTTTATGTTTTTAAATGTTTAAAATATATTTTTGCTAATATTAGAGAGAAAAATTTTTTTCCCAGATTTGGGGTATATTTCAATTTTTGATAATTTGCATTTTTCGGCAAAAATCGTCATACTTTCAAAACGTCCGTTTCTGTACTTTTAAATGAAAAATTTGCGTTTTTATTGGTCTTGTATATTTATTTTATATTTTCAAATATTTAAAATATATTTTTGCTAATATTAGAGAGAAAAATTTTTTTCCCAGATTTGGGGTATATTTCAATTTTTGATAATTTGCATTTTTCGGCAAAAATCGTCATACTTTCAAAACGTCCGTTTCTGTACTTTTAAATGAAAAATTTGCGTTTTTATTGATCTTGTATATTTATTTTATGTTTTTAAATGTTTAAAATATATTTTTGCTAATAACAAAGAAAAAAAATTTTTTTCGAGATTTGGGTTATATTTTGTATTTTTGGGCAAAAATCGTCATACTTTCAAAACGTCCGTTTCTGTATTTTTGAATGAGAAATTTGCGTTTTTATTGGTCTTGTATATTTATTTTATGTTTTTAAATGTTTAAAATATATTTTTGCTAATAACAAAGAAAAAAAATTTTTTTCGAAATTTGGGGTATATTTCAATTTTTGATAAGGGTACCCCCTTTGCATTTTTGGCTGAAAATCGTCATTCTTTGAAAACGTCCGCTTATGTATTTTTGAGCGAAAAAGTTGCGGTTTTTTTTGCACTTGCAGTTTTATTTTATGTTGTCAAATATTTAAGATATATATTTATTAACAATAAAGGAAAAACATTTTAATTTTTGATAAAATGTGGAATGTAGCAATTTTAAAATCAAATATTTCGACGACTTCATCATGAAATGCTTAAATTTTTGTTTTTCTGAGAATAGAAGTGCAATAGTAAATTAATTTTTGAAAAGTTTCCTTTCATTTATATATATGTATATTTGGTTCGGTTCCTTTTCAACGAGTCTTACCTGTAGTCTCCATAAAGAAAAGAAAAAAAGCAAATACTTCACACGAAAAGCAAAGCTGCCACCAACCAACCGTTAAGAGGGGTTGATCACAATTATTTACTAGCAAATATTTAAGTTCGTAAGGGTGTTTCCTTATATACCAAAAGAATAAAGGGAAAAAAAAAACAATTTTCGTCTATGGCAACCACCCCCGGCAAACCCAGTACTATTGAACATTATTTTGCCTGACTTTGGAGTGACAACCTTTTCACTTTTGTCTTTTTAATTTGTGTTTATCTCCCCGAAGGCTTTCCAGAGTACAAAAACAAATATGACATACCGACGACCATCTGAAATATAAAAGCCATTTTGCTGCTTTTCCCTTCTTTGCATTCTCTAATCAATTTTTTTTCAATGTACTGTGCATCGACGAACAATGGCAAAACATTTCAAAGCGCACAGCTTTATAGATTTGGAAACGCTTCTTGTGCTTGGAAGCTTTACAAAATTTACACTGCGTATAGTGATGACAAGGATGTAGATTAAAACTGATGACTAGTGAAAAGATAAAAAAAATTTTCAGTTCTTACTTTTCATTAAAGTAATGAAAGCAAACTGTTCTAAAATCATTTTTTGTCTTTTCAGTGTAATGAAATCAATAAAATATCAAATACTTTTGAAAACTTGAAACGCTGATATGAAAACTCTCCCTTTCATCACACTGAAGCAAGTCCAACTGAAATTAGGCAATTACATGCTGTTAGCGAAATGATTTGATTTGCTATGAAAGTGGAAGAGCACAAAGCGAAAAAAGTAATTTGAAATTCAACAGAATTAAATATATAAATATTTAAACATCTGCTTTTAGTTATGCCTGCCAGCATTATTTTTATCTCATGGGCATTTTTTCATTTCGTTTTTTTTTCCTTTTTCCTTATTGCGTAAACCGAAATGAATAACAAATGCAATGAAATATAATAATACTCGTAAGTAGTCAACTGTTTCTATTTCGAAATGTTTAGATCAGACACAATTAAGAGAAATAAAGAAAAAAATAAAATAAAATATTTCCACTTTATTACGCAAAATAGGAAAACGAAAGAACAGAACAACACACTCTTTCCAAGCCCCAGTAGAAATGAAATAAAATCAACACCGTGTAGTACGCATATCTGTGATATTCAAGGGTGCATCTCTTTGTGTTTAATCAAGCCATAACAAAACATCAGATTGTTGGCAATTATTTTTTTAGTACTTCGCTCTCGGCTCAAATAAATAAAATAACTACAAAGGAAAACAAAAGAAATCTCAGAAGGATACGTAATAAACGTAACTGCCAGACAGACAACATATTTAAATAAGAGCAAACGATCCTGTTCACAACAAAAAAAAAATCATACAATTATCCTAACAACAACAGCAATAATAATAATAATAATAATAATATAATAACAAGATGTATGGGTATTATCCTTTAACTATGTATGACTCCCTTTAAATAAAATAAAAGCTGTAGAAAACACAAGAAAACAAATGATCTGATCCGATAGGAAAAGGATGCAACAACAAGAGATTATTTGTATTGCTGTGGCACCCACTACACGTACATACTTTTACAGACACTTCACTGAGACTACAAAAGAATTTAAGGAAACACATATTTCAGACAAGATCTTGGCTTTATTTCAATCAATCTGATTTTCGAAAGGTGAATGGTTTGTATTCAACAGAAAACAATATTAAACGCAGAGACGACTTCATTTCTCAAAGCTTTAACGGAACCACCGACGAGCTGGATTAAATGTACTAAATCCTTTTTTTTCAAATACAATTGATTTCAATTGCACGTCCTTAAATTAAATTCCCATAAAATTCGTTTGTTCATATTATTGTGCAAAGAGTTTGTTTTAGACTTCTGATTTCATAGTGCACGAGTTTTTTTTTTTTTTTTTTTTTGAGGGGGAGGAGCGTTAGGAAACAAGCAGCTGCAGTCTTACTTGATGGCCCCATAAGCAAATTAAATTCGATACTCCTTTAACTGCTGTCCACTAACGTCCACTGCCATCACGAAGGAATCCAATATGCTATTCTAATGCCCACCTGTAAACAATGAATTAAATTTCCCTCACATGAAAAGGATTCAGTGACGCATGCAGTAGCTTCCCTGTTTGCTATAAGAGGCAACTAACTTGGGAAAGAGGTGGTTTTCGTCGCCATCCTCTGCTCAGTACATGCTAGTGCATCTGCTCCTCAGTAGCAAAACGCCGAGAGGCCATAGGTGAACCTAGTGATCATGCTGACAACTTCTATATTCGGTTCCCCAACTATACGAGAGTGATACATCCTTGGCAAGGACTCGCATGTCAGTTGACATAAAAAACTGATTAATACCCAACACATGCTTTTATAAAGGCTTGTGTTAAGCCCAGCGAGCACCTCATTGCCTGCACTGGCTTAAAAGCGATTAGGAATAGCCACAAAAGATACCGCTCTCAAGGAGCGGAAAGAAGATATAAAAAAAATTTCTTTTGGGTGCCCAAACACAAAATAGTCATGAAGAATCTTTCAATAAAGGTTTCTGCTCACGAAATGGACAAGGAAAATATATAGTTAAAAATTGGTTTCCGATGCATGTATCAGACCGAACGAACTCCGATCAGTGTAGAGTAGAGCCTCAAAAATAAAAAGACATTATGGCCAAACGCCATAGAAGCCGAGGTCTTAAAGAAGATAACAGAGATAAGATCATAACTGCTTCTACTGCTGTCTTAAGGAGTGCGAGAGATACTGATGCTTATAAATAAAGAAACCCAACCCATCGTCGTATAGGCCATTATGTGACTTATTCGCCAAAGTGGAGGCTTATCTATAAAACAATATGGACTATAAAGAGACTATGATGCTTGAGCCACTTAAACTTTCCAATGAGAATCAATACATGTTACGTTAAAGCTGTTCAGAAAAATTCTTTTTCGATTTCAATTTCCTAAGTTTTTTATTAATAGAGGTGTTACGAGACTTCTTCTGTGATCAACCCACTTACCTTTGTTGTGTAAAAATTCAAAGAAGTTCGCAGGGCATTTATGCATATTTTTTTCATTGTTTTTTGAGCTTCGGACGATAATGCGACGTACCTTATTTGATACAGAGAGAGGTTTTATAACCAAATCATTTGAATGAAAGAATCTAAACCAAAATAAAAATCTACGTTGGGAGTTTGTGGCATGCCTGATAATGTTATAAGCAAATTACACAGCATTTGCTCCACAAAAGTTTACTTTTATTTCTCCATCGATCTGGATCATGTATTATATAGCAATATGAATCTTGCGCAATATCATTGCTAATGTCTCGTCAACTTTAGGTATCACCTAACACACCCCTACCATATATTGAGCAGTGACATCCTAATAACTTTCAATTAAAGTAATGCAGTTAAACAATTCCTAAAAAAAAATGTATTTGGGAGCAGGACATTAAATTAATTATTTTTAATTACTTTTATTATATTTATTTTTAACTATATTTTTTCTTTGACCATTTCGTGACCAGAAGTCTTTATTGAAAGATTCTTCATGACTATTTTGTGTCCGCGCACCCAAAAGATTTTTATTTCTATCTTCTTGCCTAGAGGGAGAGCAGCGACACAGATATTAAACGTTGTAAAAGAAGATCGTTTGTTCTGCTTTTTTTTAAATTTAAAAAAAAATTAATAATTTTTAAATAAATGAAAAAGTTTTAATTATATAATTGAGTTAAAAGCTCTTTTTTGAAGCGGAAAAGCTTTTACTTACAAGGTCCTTGAATTTGATTAAAAATTAGATATTAGACGCTCGCGATCAAGCAGTGAACAAAAAAATTATGAGGAAAAAATCTTCGCGGCATTACGAAACATTCTAAGGCAGGCGTCACTTCAAAAGATCCTTAAAACCAATAAAAATTGTTTATATATTAATTTACCTAAAATTATATTGAATATAATTTCGATATGAGTAGAAGAAGAAACAGCTGAAGTCATTAGTAAATTTTTTTTTTCTAAATGATTGAAGAACTTAAAGCAAAATGATTAAAAAAAATTAAATGAAATAATATTGTTTGAAACAAAAATGGTATATTCCATATTTTATTCGTTAAATTTAATGGCAACAATTTTAAACTCTTGTGCAAATAATTAAACTTTAAAATGAAGTATGCAAGAGTACTTAATAACTAACAGTCGGAAAAAGTGGAGACATCTGTAGGAAAAATATATGTTAGAATTGTTACCCCATTATACAACCGGATGTACAAAAACGACATCTGTTCGAAACTCATAATAAAAGTTTTATTAAGAGTTCGTCGTTATCCTTCAGCAAATAAGCAATAACTCGCCAGACTAGAGACATCAGCTGTCGGAAAACGACTCCTAGACAACAAACGGTACATACAGATGTGTGATGCGTACATGTGCAATAGTGGTAGGCTTCGTAAACGTCAAAATAAAGTACCCACAAAAGAATCGTACGAACGAAAACCGTATCTCAAAGAAGAAGCAAACGGAGAATATTGCTTAATCGAACAATCAAAGGATACAATTATCTCAAGCATAAGCAAGCAAACATTTAGCGTTAGCAAGCGAAAACACGCAAACGAGACGAGTTAAAAGAGAAAAAGTCATATTTTATTTTCACAACGCAGATAACAGCGAATTTTATTATTAAGAAATAAAAAATAAAAAACCAAAAAAAAAAAAAAATTAAAATGTTGCAAAACATATTACAAAAAATATTTGTGAAATAACAAGACACCGACTAAGCGCGTGTGTCAGAGTGCAGAAGCTCCTAAATGTATCAAAGACGATTACATAAAATATTCAATATTCAATCTATTGGTCCGCATGCGACACATCTTTAATTATCAGGCGATATTAATGAAAAATAAATCCCTTCAGCAAGAACCATTTTATTCTTAAGCCTTATTTGGATACATAAAATAAAATATTAAATAAAATATCTATACGCAGGAAAATCGGGTAAATGTATAACTCATTAATCAATAAATACTTAAGGAAAGGGAATTACTGCTCCTTTTCAGTGTCAGTGGCCACGAAAAAAAAAAAAAGAAAGAAAAAAAAACAAACAAGAACAAAAAAACATGAATCATTTAATTGTTTAGGGCAATAAAGAAACTCATGAGTAATTCTTCGGATGCTTATGAATAAGCGCTTTGGGAGTTTATGCGTCTGCATAATTGTCTTTGAAAAGCAAGGGTGGCTGGGTGTGTTTCTTTGTCTGCTAATTACGAGTATAACAACGCAAGGATATTCTCTTAAGATACAGATTGTGAAAATAACAAATATTTCATTTTTAAAAGAAATAATTTTTTTTTTATATAATGCAATGCAACTTTGAGTAATTTAACTCTTATGTAACCTGTAGGTTTGTGAAAAAAACAACAATAATAATAACAGCAATTACGCCAATAACATCTACTTGCAATGGCAATATTTTCGAACTTCAACTTCAGAGATGCAATTGTTATTGTCGCATTCGCGTTGTCAAAACAAGTACCCACAATGACTGCATATGCAGTCTGCCTGCCTCAACTGCACAATTCATACAAACACTTGCTCGCCGAAATGTCAATAGTCTACGTACACCTGCGTTTGTGTGTCTGAGGGGAGGGTTTAAGTGCAATTTCTGAAAACCTTCTCTTCTCTTCTGCCAATAAGAATGTTTTTAAGAAGTCTTGTAAATGCTCGCAGAGTTCATTGTAATTTTTCCAGCTACAAGCAATAATCGATATATTTGTTTGTGACAGCCGCTTTACATTTTGCTGACATCCCAACCCACTCGTTGCACATATACTGATATGAACTCTTCGGCTATTAGCCAAATAATAACCATGTGAAAATGCCACCGAATGCACTCATACACACACCCCACCTTTGCTGTTTCAAGAGCCTTTACAACTTCGAATGTTCAAGGTTAACGTACTCCTAGTTTGGAAGCCCAATGCTTGAACGCTTTTAAATACCTTTGAAATTTGGCTTTTTAATTTCTTATTTTACAGTAAAAATATTTGCTTATTTGCTCCTCCTTTAAGGTGGCAAAATGAAATTGAAAGGATTTAATTTCTTATTTTACAGTAAAAATATTTGCTCATTTGCTCCTCCTTTAAGGTGGCAAAATGAAATTGAAAGGAAGAGCTCATACTTCGGAAATAAACTGGAAATTGTAATCGTTTTCAATCCATTTAATAAAACATTTTCCAATTATCCTGAAGATAACAGGATTTGTTTTTCAGCAATTTAATATTTTCTCTTTTATAGAGTTAAACATAAAGCAGTAGTTCGTTCCTTCTTCAAACCACCCGGAAAATAATTCCTTTTTGAAGTAACTAATCCTGACGACTTGAGCAGAAAATTCCGCATTCCCCTATTTTATAAATTTTGAAATTTTTATAAAAATATCTGTTTTCTTTTAATTGTGAAATCAAATAAATCCCTTTGCAGGAGAAAATGCCTCAGGATAATACAATGTCAAGTATTGCTCGTCAGTTTTTTATAATATTTTTAATAATAAACAACAATATCCTACGATTGGACACATTTGTGGCAGCAACATCATTGGTTACGACTGCGGCTCCAATAAAAACCAGTGAGACTACAAGTGCATCCCAGAATGCCTCTACACCAAACTCATTGACCACTGATGCACCAGCTACTGCACAATCAATGCAAGTTGGGCCAGAAACTTTAGTGGACACAACAACAGAATCCACAACGACCTCTACAACGGCACCGGTACATGAAATTTTGGGCTCAGATGGCCCAGATAAAAGGGAAGAGGAAGCCATACTTAAAGCACTTGATTGGTTAAAAATGAAAAGAGCATCCGACTACGGTTGGGGCAATGATACACATGTTGTTATACTTGCGAAGGAGTTATCAGGTGCCCGAGACCCCAACGATGCTGATGGCCACTTACAGATTATTCAAGAATTGGAAGATATGTTGTCGGTGAAAGAAATGGAAATTGAAATTTTAGCTATGCTAGACAGACATCACACTCTCCCCAAGCCCTTGAATTTGGAAAAATTGGCCCGTTATGTGCTAGCGCTGGGATCTCTATGTAAAGATCCTAAACATTTTCATGGTCATGATCTGGTGGCCACACTGCAACATCATGAACCCTCTCAAGATATCGAGTTTGCTTTGACCACGCTGTCAGCCTGCAGTTCTGCGGCACATGTGCGGAAACGGCAAATTCGTAGGCTCTTGGATATAGCCAGTGGTGTAACCGATCAAAGTGTGGACACAATTGCAATGGTAAGTGCTGATGGTAATAATTTTTTTACTTTTCATGTCACCGCCATCATCGTGTGGCTGAAGAAAAGTTATAAAAGGTATTAAATCTAATTTGCCACACTATCTGAAAGCTAGAAATACACAAGCCAAAGGATCGGCCTGAAAAGAATTTTATTTTTTTTTTTTTCTTCTAATAATGACTTTTCTTTTATTACTTTATTTAAGGTCATTTTGGCTTTGCGCTGCATTGTGACCGATCATCGTCATCGCCACTTACAGCATTTTGTACGAAGACCAGCCCGTGGTTTGGCAAGTCTGCAGGATCCTCGCGGCAACTTTGGGTCCTTGCGCAGCACAGCTTTAGCAATGCAAGCATTACAGGATTTGGAGCATGATCCAGCAGGTTCCTGGAACAGAACTGCAGCTTCGCGTTGGATTCTAAGCCGGCAAAGAGATGATGGGGGCTGGAGTGAGGAGCCCCTGCAAGATGGCCAGGATCCAGATATCGGTGTTGGCTTAACAGCTGATATTATCTTGGCTTTGGGTTGGAAAGGACTGGGTGCCGTAAGGGCTTTACAATGTGACCATGTTATAAGAGAAAATAGTGATCCATCTTCAGGTAACAATTCTATTTCAAAACTATACATTATTCGAAATTATTGAAAAATTCATTATATTTTAATATTTCTCAATAGAAAATGGTGAACAAAAATTAGCGGTTCCTTATGGTTTAACCACATCTGCCGAAGAGTCAGACTCCAAGAACGTTTCATATACCTATACACTATGGGTGGGTTCAAATGTAACTGAGGCCATATCGTTATCCTTAGTGTCTCCTAAAAATACCACATTCTTTAAAGCTATGACCCAGGCGGCTGACATGGACTCAAGGTAGGTAACCTGTAGTATGCCTGCTTCCACAAAAAAAAAAAAAACCACAAACATAAAATTTTCAGGTTTGCATTTGAGGCTAGAGAATGGCCAAATGGCCACTATGTGCACACTTTGGCTGGCAAGAAGGAGGAACCCAGAGGGTAATTTATAATAAAAATATTATTCTTCTTTATATTTTATCTACTTTGATTTAAAGGTACAATTATTGGTTGCTTTACCGTTTGCCAGAACTTCCGGATCCCAATAATACCCCCGGAAATCAATTGATTGCACCAGTTGGTAAGTTAAGGAGCATAATTTCTGAAAAAATTTTAATACTGATTTTCATTTCATGTTTCAAGGTGTCGATGAATTAATGGTGGAAGATGGCGAACATTATTTGTACTGGTACAAAAAACTTTAAGTATCAGAATTACGAACTAAAAGCATTCAAAATCATTCCGTCAACTCCTCATTTATGCAAACTGATAAATAAGATTGCAATTATACCGGCTATTCGCCTCTTCTTGCAATGGAAACAATTTTCTTTACAAAAAAAAAAAAAAAAGCAAAATTTAATATTACAGTGTAGCCAACACATTTTAATTAAAAACCAAAAAAAAAAAAAAAAAAAAAAAAACAAAACAATTTTATATTCTCCAACCATTTTAAGCATCTTCGAAATAAATTAGATGCTGGGAGAGAATTTGCTTCAAAATTTCAATAAAAAGGAAAAAGAAATTAAATTAAATAATACAAAACTTCAACTATGAGTATATACTTGAACGAAAGCATCGAAACAAAGCCAAGGAAATGTCAACAACAAGGAGTTTTGGAACAACCAAATCACATTTAAAAAAAAAAAAAAAAAAAAAAAAATTAAAAAAAAAAAAAAAAAAAAAAAAAAAAAAAAAAAAAAAAAAAAAAAAAAAAAAAAAAAAAAAAACTTAACCGACACCTTCGATGGAGAACCGAAATTCAATAGAACAAACATATTAAGCAAACCAACCAACAGTCATACAGACAAACATACAGACACCGTTCGTAACAATAAGTGATTCTAAATCATACAACACTATTTATGCATTAATATTTACATACATACATACAAAAATACATTCATAATTACCAAATGAGAAAAAATTAAAAAAAAATAATGTAATAATAATAATAATGCAGATAAAAATTAAATACAAATACCATGTAGATACAATTTTGTGCATCTGAATCGAATATAATTTTGATATTGAACGAGCAACATACCACAGCAGTATGTGATATTACAAAAAAAAAAAAAATATTAAGCACAAATAATTAATATAATTATGTTTTATTGATAACTATAAAAGTCAAGCTTCAAGGAGTTAGAGGAAGCCCTAAACAGATCCTTAAATCTTAAACCCCTATAAACTTAGAAAACATATAAAAATTTAAACTTTAATAACTTCCAATATTCCACGCATACTGCATTGTATAAAGTGCAACTACAATCCTCCATATTATTTTTAATCCTTTTTTTTTTTTCATTGAAGAAGTAATTAATTATACTTAATGCAGAGGCGATATGCAAAATAATATAAGTTAATTATTAAACAAATATCAAGGCCCCTTAAAAACAATTATACAAATGTTTTCCTAAAACAATTGTTAATAATTAAATCTAGTGTGTGAATATTATCGTAAAGGTAATGTGAACACCGCAAATCAATATTTTCGAACAATATATGTATATATATTCTCCAATCTTTAAGTGATAAATTCTCTTTAATTCATTTCTATCAGATCGTTTCAAAATGAATGCAAACTTCACCATCAATAAATTATTGATAAAAGTTTAACAAAAAAAGAAAAAAAGAAATAAATACAACTTCTTCCATAACTATGTACCGTGGCCGTATCCGAAATTGTCACAAAATATATTTTGTATAATAGTTCTGCTCTTAATAAAAAAAAAAATAAAAAATAAACCGATTCTATAAAGCCAAAACATCCTTCTCCCCCACTACAATACAGTTGCTGCTTTATATATACATCAGCTCTCTCGTAATAACTCATAATCTCATAATACAGCTAATCTTGCTATACACTGAAAAAAAAAAGATAAACAAAAGGCGTTTTTTTCATATGCATACACACAAAACATATATAAATTTTTTAAGCGTACTACCTTATACTTTAAAAAGTTTATCCAACTCAAGAAATATATATTATATAAAATAAAGAGTTACAAGAAGGTACAGAAGATACCCCGGCTGGGCTTATTAATTATGGCATTTTACAAAGGTGGGAAGTAATCGTTATTCATTTTGGTATCGCGGTTTCCGATATCCAATGAAATGACAATGTCTTAAAAAAAATAAAAAAAAAAAATAAGGACCCAAAACTGTTTCATATTTTGCAAATAAAAATATTTGCTACGCCACTGCCAATAAATCATTATTACGTGCTGGTATTTCTTAAACACTTCTATAGTGTTAATTATTGTTGTTATTGCAGTCATTCACAGCATGTTCGAGTTTCTTAGGATTGTACTGTAATGATTCTATTCCTTCGTCAAAATTTTCACTTTTCTCGTAATCGCAGGTCAGATCGACTCGATGATCGTCATCAGAAAATTCGAGGGCCCCTTCAATATCTCCTCATTCCGAATAAAAAACCCAGGTCTGACCCCTGACCTTGACCTCACTTTAATTTCAATCTTAAAATATTTTTTTTTAGAAATCAAACAGCTTTCCAAAAAAGAAACATATATTGTCCACGTTCACGTTGATAGTTTTTTCATTCTTCAGGAATTGATGTCTTGCAAAAGTGCAAGACGGCCCGGTAAGCTATTGGCACTTATTTGAAACACATTACTTTTATTGTTTATGCAGATTTGATAAAAAAAAAACTTTGCAAAACGAGATAAGCCAACTGTGGCTTCCCTTTGGCTACATTGAGGTCAACCTTAACGCTCCAAAGCCTCTAACACATGATGATAAAAATTGTCAACAGGACGCGTCTAACGAAACTTATATTAGAATCCTTTTCGCCAATTTGCTAACAGGATCCTCAAGCTAAAAAATGTACAGAAGCTGCTTGCTAAAGAATTGTAGATCCTTAGATCGTGACAAAGGAAACGCCCTGCATTGGTACCAAAGTAGCAATCGTAAAATCTCTTAAATAATTGACTAGAAATCAGTAAACAGCTGTTACTTTAAGCTCTTCTATAACATAAATATCCTTTTACAAAAAGCAACTAATTCGACTATTATTTAAAATTCGAATAAAGCAAAAAGGACTTGGGTCCCGTGACACATAAGACTCCTGATGGGCAGCGAAGGTCATATTCCACTATAAATATAACCGTTTTTAATAAATTAAACACTTGAAAACCAAATTCGTAGCCATTCATTTAAATAAATCTTCGAAATTATTAAAATAAAGTATCATTCGAGAACAGCGAACCAATTGCAGGACAACTTTACTTTCTAAAATCATTACGACATATCCTGGCCTTTTTTTATTAAAGCCTATAATTAGTTAAAATAAGGAATGAAATATAATTTAAAGAGAAATCAAGAAGTATAGATGTATTGATATGTTACCTAACATTATATTGTTTAAACTTCTCATTTATTTAAATAGAAATTTAGCATAAATACCAGTTTTCCTGAGAGTAGCTTCCCTAATTATAGATTTTAATGTATTTCTAATGCATATTAATTAAAAATACTTCTTCCTAATTCCCTATACAGTTCTTTTACATCCCAGGATATTGTGCATATCCAAGTATTAGTCAGTGCTATGGCTCTGTCGACATTTGCTAAGAGTACCACTTGTCATTCGTTCTAGTTTTTTTTTTTTTGTTTACTACATGCTACTATGCTACATACATATGTATATAGATGTACGGACATACATAGATATTGAAAGAGCCACTTACCAAAAATGTTAATTTTTATCTTGAAAGGTACTTGCTTGGGTATCTTGAATATAAAGACCTTAGCCTGATTGCTTGAACTCCTATGATTTTTTTTATTTGCCGCTTGTACTAGTGTCTTTTTAACTTGATAAACCAAATATTGAAAATTACCACTTTTATTTCTTCTGTTCATTTAAAAATATTTCTTTAGTTTTCTTACTTTCTTCTTTTGTTTTTGTTGTTGAAATTTAAATTTGTTTTCTTTCATATTAGAAAAGTTATCATTTTGTTAGTTTAAAAGATTTATTATTAATGAAATGAATTTATATATTTAGTAATAGAAAAATGGTGATTTAACACTTTTATTTTTGAATTCCTCCCGGTCCCAATGAAATCAGATACACCGAGACCGGGAGAACACCGCCAATGTTGAAAAATATTGTTAGATAGCACACGTACCACTCTCATTTTTTAAAACCCAGTTTTTTACTCTTTGCCGTCTTTTATTTTCCACCACTTTTCTAAAAGCGTAGACTGGAGATCTACTCTTCTACGATGATTTGCTGATCGTAGTGTTGCTGCTGTTGCTGGTTTTTGTAATGATTGCGTTGGTTGCGATTGCGCTGGTTGCGATTATCTCGACGTTGACCGCTCCAGTTTCCGCTACCATGATTATATTGTACTAAATTATAACCTCGGTTACGAATATTCATATTGCGCTGGAAAAAGTTGCCTTGCTTCATATCGAATATCTTTTCATTGACATCCACCAAATTGGTTACCTTATCGACAAATTGCATAGCGAGGGCTTGAAGACGAGACGGTTCCGAACGATGCATCACAACAGTTTCAGTTGGATCATCTAAGCTAGCCATTAACTCTTCATTAATAATCATTTTACTTATAAGAGAGTGCACTTTTTGAGAGGGCAAATCGTACATTTGCGCCAATGATGGAATACTAAGAGATGTAAACACATTTGCGTAAGTGAAGAGATATGTGCGCAAGGATTCCTCCTTTATAAACTTTACTAGCATTTCTCGAACTCTGTCAGATTCATAAAACAAATCCCATACTTTTGTGTTCATTTTCTTATTGACAATGAAATTAACGCAGGCTTGCCAATTGCCACAACGCATTGCTTTGGCGGCAGCTACAACGTGCTCCCGCATTGATTCGGGGGGTCCCACCAATGATTGACGTTCCGATGACCGCAATTGTTGATAGAAAGTCTTACTGATCATTCGCCGACGTGCATCAAATTCATGGGCAGCGATATACGGAATTTCAATTAGCATGGCAGACACTAAATATACACATTCAAGTAACTCTAAATTAATATGCATATGGAAGGGCATTTGACGTTGCTTTTCTATTTTTTCCTGTTCGGCAGATCGCTCATGCTGACGCTGAGGTAAAAGACCTTGAGCCAATAACTCCTTTGGCTTACCGGTGACCATTAAATCGACTAAACAGTGATGAGCTTCCTTGATGTTTTCCTGGCGGAATGCACATAGACCCAAATTAGCCATCATTCGGTTGTAAAGAATTTTAGTAGAGGGATCTGCAACATCTATGCTATCTTGTAAGTGTGACATAAGAACTAAATCACGGGCTTGGAACCAGTTGTCATGTAAGGCATGATGATAAATATGAGCCAAAATAGCTCGTGTTCGAATCCGATCAGTGTCATCCTTAGCATAAATAAATTTACACAAACGATCCATAACTTCTACGGATGTAGTAGTTGTGGCAGGAATTTCACCGCGCTTGCGTTTTAATACTTCAGGATCAAATTTGTAATAAAGATGTTCTATCTTACGCAAATAAATTCTGCAACGCTCATTATTGTTACCCACTTTTTCGAAATATTGCAAAACGCTTTCAATTATCCGAGTAACTGTAACTTCATCCTTGAGGCGTACTACATAATCGTTCGAATGAGGGTCACATTCTTTTAACAACTTCGTGAATTCATCATCAAGACGTTCAACTGCTGCAAGAGGGCATCCACGAATAAAATATGTGGGAGCAATAAATTCCTCATTTTCTTCTGAGACCCTTTCACTCATAGTGATATTTTCATTTGCCAACAACAATTTCATCATATTTTGCATGACTTCAAGCAATTTAGACCAGTGCTCCAACTTCATGGGTTCCGAAATCTTTTGATTGTAATCATATATTGCTGATGTAATGTTGAAGTGAATCTTAACCAACACAGCTACACCTAAAGAATGTTGTTCAGCAATATCACGTAATTCGAATAACATGTCTATTTGCATGCGGCGATCAGTACGTTTTTTCCCACGCGCTGACATAATTTCACTCAATTTAGCAAGGACTAAAGGAATATCAATTTCCGCATCCTTCTCAAACATTTTTGGTTTTTCAACAAGTGGGCCTTTAACAACAAATTCCCATACGCCATCCTCATCAGCATCTTCTAGCTTTTTTCGGGCCTTTGGCTCTTTTGTACGCTTTTCCTTTTTACGATCATCGCGTTCCTCCTTTTCTTCCTTACCAGAAGCTTTTTTCAAGAAGCGGTCCCGAATGTTTACATACTGATTATCGTCATCTGAAGATTCTGTTTCAGACTCAGTATCCGAATCCCAAGCTATAGAATCGTCCGAATCGTCTTGATCCTGTTCTATAGCTTTAACAGGCATAGGTTTAGTAGATTTTAGTTCATTTGGTTGTTTCTGATCTCGACTCCCATCTGGGGCATCTAATTGTTTTTCATTGTCAGAATCATAGACTGCTTCTTCGTCCTCACCTTCACTTTCTTGATCCGGATTCTCACGGAAACGAATTAAATCGTCTTCAAAATCTTTTATATACTTACGAACTTTTTGGCGTAAGGTACCCAAGGACTTGGAATTATTCTTTGAAAGGTTCTTTCGACCTTCCCTGTCTTCCCACACATCATTTATAAAATCTTCCAGCTCAGCTAAACAGCGTATATAAAAACGAGGAGTTATACCATTTTCTTCCTTAGATATCACAGGCAGAGCCTTTTGGTAGGCCCTTGATAAGTCTTCAAAACTTGTGAGAATACTAGACATATCTTTAATTTTTTTATGATTACGAATATTCTTAATAAGAGCTGTTAGATTTTCATAGCGTTTTTCTTTAGTGGATCTTACAATCCGCTTTACTTCCTCCTCATCATCACTAAATTGCTATTTTGTGAAGGGAAAATAAAGTTAATTATGGAATGCAATTTCAATTTACATACAACAGTACCACTTACATAGTTCGTAGTTTTGCTATATATTGGTGCCTGGGTCTCCTCCTCACCAGACTCAGACTCTGAATCAGAACCGGTAGCAAAGAAACGAGACATATTTCAGCGATTATATTTTTACCAGTCACGTCAGAAAAAAAATTCCTATAAAGAATCCATAAATACTTTCTATACTATTTTACAGTTTTTGAGGTTATGTTGGTAAAAAAAAAATGTTTAGCCAACATGGCTGATGCCACACCACACTTTTCATTTTTAAATGTTATCTTATTTTATTGTAATTGTTAATATTGCACTTTTAATTGTTGCCATTTTAGAAGACGGATCTTTTTCATTACTATGTGTTTTTAATAATTACTTAAAATGATACATAATTAAATATTCTTACAATCTATTAAATTTCGCTAACAATGGTTATTCATGCGACCTCGGCAGGCGATGCGCTAAAAGAATATTTACGAACAAAAATCAGACTGTCAAAAGGGTGTTTCTACATATAAAGAAAAGTTCTCTGTCTTTAATAGGTCGTTACTACACGTAACTAAAACCTCCCTGTTTTAAACGTGAGTAAATAAATATTTAGTGCAACCGCTAACCATATTTTCTTTATATCGTCTAATGTATTAGTAATAAATTTTATGCGTGGTCTAGTATTTTTTTTTAGATAATATGTAAATAAATAGTAAAAGTGGTTTTTATTATAAAAAGATTCTCTCCACATGACGCTTTTCTTATAAGTACATGTGGCAACACTTTGAATACAACAGTTAGCAACAACTCTTCAAACAAATAATAGGAAAAGAAGAAGACGCAAGCTGTAAATCTCTACACAGTGAAAAAATCGCGTTTGCAATACATTTACCATAGAACATTTAATTATAATATAAATATATTTTTATAAAAGGAAAGGTAAATTACATTTTTTAAACAATCCCATAATATAAACTTTTAAATGCATTTGCAATTATGTGGTTTGTATATAATACAACAATTTATTTGACCGGTTAGAAAATAACTCATTAATTTGTGTAATTTCTCTGGTTAAAATAATATTTTAAAAATAGTTTGGCTAGCAGGACAAACGAAACGTATCAAGTTGAAAAGGTGTGTACGATAGTAGGTGCAAACACGAGCTTAGCTACAAACATTTATTTGTAGATATAACAAAACGAAATGTCTGATGTAGTAAACGAGCCAGAACCTGAGGCAGAGTACTCTGTAGAACGTATTGAAGATAAACGGATTATAAATGGGAAGGTATAACGCAGTTGGTCTCGCTTTGATAACAGTAATGGTAAATAATTAATTTTATAGACTGAATATTATCTAAAGTGGAAGGGTTACCCTCGCAGCGAAAACACATGGGAGCCGGTCGAGAACCTCGACTGTCCTGATTTAATAGCAGCTTACGAAGAGTCAATAAAACCTAAAAAAGGTTAGTTCTCTTAGCTAGACATATTGAAAGTATACATTTGAATTGAAATTTTGTACAATTTTTTTAGCCGAAGCCAAGAAGCGACCTGCAACGGCACCGAATAATGAAGCAAAAGCTAAAAGAAAGGTTGCTGAAGACGAAAAGGATGCCAGAAAAACGGTTGGCTTTGATCGTGGTCTGGAACCTTCAAAAATTTTAGGTGCTACCGATTCTTCAGGCGAACTCATGTTCCTTATGAAGTGGAAAGGTAGTGAAGAAGCTGATTTGGTACCCGCTAAACAGGCTAATGTTAGATGTCCACAGGTTGTCATACAGTTCTATGAAGAACGGCTCACTTGGCATACACCTTCATCTGATGAAGATAAAGCTATTACTGCCACTAAGGAGAATGCCGCTGCCGATTAGAAGCTCAAATCACACATACATAGATCCAGCGAAACGCAACTCCCATGATTTAGTTTTTTAAGATACTATTTAAGTGTACCAACAATACTTGGAGTACTATAATCACAAAAGGTGGTGACACACAACAAAAGTGAAAAACAGTAATTCATTTCCAAGATGTTAATTAAACATTTTATTTTCTTGGACATTTAAAATGGATTCGTGCTTATGTTATATATTTTTTAATTGGTTAATATCGCATTCAAATTGAAAGAAATAAGAATTTAAATATAACAATGATTTGTGGTTCTGTAAATGATTAAATCTAAGTAATTCCTACGACAATATTTTTTCCTTTATATATTTTCCCCAAACTTACTTCAATACCATTAAAGAGTAAGAAGTTTTATCTATATTATAATATCGTTGCACGAAGAAGAACCAATACATTTTGTGAGATTAGTCAAAGCAAGACTGTAAAGTGCTCGTTCAATTGGTAGCATGTCCCTAATCGCATTGTTCATTTGATATGGATCGTTTTCTATTTCATAAGCCTCCACAAAATCCTTTAAAATCAATAAAGGATAATAACTTAACAGTTAATTTTTACTTTAATATTATTTTACCTGATTATCATTGAATTCGCAATACAAGCGATCCGTTTGATAACTTAAATGCCGAATGCAAGAATAGGTGTTGTTCCAGGCATCTTGGCAATGACAATCTGCCTCAATGGTACATTCTGCCAAACGATCGAATGGCGACCAAGGACACTCAGGCTTATAAGTGTTGAAATTACCCTCGCCGAAGTGTTGTACCAAAAAGGTGCGCTTATACCGCGCATCTGACGCAGCATCATATTGTGGAGCGTTCATTAAAAATGCATTCATAGATAGACCATCGATTTGTGGATTCAAAGGAAGTGACAGCCATTCCAAAATTGTAGGAAATATATCAATTAGGGCTGTGGCAGCTGTTATCTTAACACCCGCTGGTATTTTTGGGCCTCGTATAAGCAATGGCACTCTAATATCTGTTTCATAAGGTTGACGCTTATCAAAAGGCTGTGCAAACTGACCCACATGATAACCATTATCGGATGTGTATATGATGTAAGTATTATCCAGTTTATTTAACAGGTCTAAGGTATGAACTATGTCGGCCACCAGCTCGTCTACGGCTAACAGTGATTCCCAACGTTTTTGAAAATAATTATCCATTAAATGTAACGTCTCATTTGGTATAAGCCGAGATTTAGAAACGAGCCAATGTTTACCTAAAAAGATGATTTCATTTTACGCTTCGATTTATGGATAGCAATGCCACTCAGACGCAGTTGTTATCCTTGCGACAAATAGAACTTATAGAAAAGAAAATTATTAGTTACAAAATAGTATATGTAGATACATATGTATGTGTATTATAACCTTTATCTAAGACATTGAAATTTGGAGTACGAATTGCTCGAAGACCTTGAAAAGAATTGCGATGCCGTTCAGCTGGTGTGAACGGAGCATGTGGCGCTGGCGGGGCTACCATGATGAAAAACGGTGATTGCTTTGCATTAGATTGAAGAAAACTCAACACTTTCGAACGCAATAAATCTGTTAAATAGACGTTGCTGTAACTGATGTTTTTTTCATTTTCGCGCAGCGTGTAATTGTAGTAACGCGAATTCCCATGCAGTCCATAGAATTCTTGCCAACCCGGCGGGACATCTGCCCCATGATATTGATTAAGATATTTTCCGGCAAAGAAATTAGAATAGCCCGCTGCCTTGAGAGTTGGGGCCAATGTCTTCTCTTCAATTTCCGTTTGCCAATGCAAGCCATTACAACCGCCTTCCCTCGAATTATTTCTAGTACCATGATTGTGTACATATCTGCCTGAAAGCAAACTAGCGCGAGAAGGACAACATAAGGGTGATGTGGTAAACTAGAGGACAAACGTATTGCTAATTATGTCAATCAATTATATAAAGCAAACAATACCTACAGCGTTATCAAACGTAGCTCCACTTGAACCAATTAAATTTCTAACCTTCGGCATTGGCTCAAGGCCATTTAATACAACGTCTTGATCGTCAGCGAGTATAAGCACAATATTTGGTAACTCGCAATTTGTTGTAGAAATTTTATATAGACAAAAGATCATGCACAATTGCAATCTTGCATACAGCCGATGCACCATTTTCGTGAAAGTCAATTTCTTCAATGATGTGTTTTAATGAATATTTAATAAAAAGAGATCAGAGCAGGGATGAGTGTGTGAGGTGAGGTGAGTAAATTCTAACGATTTTGCGTGGGCGCAGGCAATTCAAACGATTTAATTCAACAATGTGAAACCTGTTTTATTTAGCCTCAATCATCTGCATCTGCATTGATTTCAACTTTATTGGCTCTTAAAAAAAAAATTTAAAATACGCCGAAATATTTCAATAGGAACCTCTAACTGAAAATTTTCCAGTATAATAAATAATTAAAATATTTTTATTTTTAATTTAAGCGTGAGGAATGGTTAACCAAACGGTTACCGACCACGTTTACTTTCCGAACGAGAATCAGTACTTTTCTCAAACACAACATTTCCCTACATTTGACGGATAAGCCATTTGAAACTCCTTTGCTTGACTAACATGCTCAGTGAAAAGGCCAAGCAGTGTAACTTACCTGCTTCCCAATACTTTGTATTATCCAATTCTAATACTCTTGCTTTGTAAAATGAAATTTAATAAAACACTTTCTTTTTATATTTAGAATTTCTGTTTGGCATATCATATATCTTATATTGTTCTCCTTTATTCAAACATTGTTTTATTTATTATTATTTTTTTTTTTAATGTATTTATTAATTCTTGTGTAATTGTAATAATTAATTTATACTTTGATAGCGTTTAAAAGTTAAACGCTAATACTTCTTGCCTTAAAAATTTATTCACACTGCCGCTTGGGCAGTGCGGAGAATACAAATTTTACTTTACAAAAGGAAGTAAATTAACAAAAAAAAAAATATGTTACTTTATATTATTTTTTTCTCAAATCTTTAAAGATTCTTCTAATAATTTTAGTGTTGTTTGTGTAAAAAATCTTCCAGACTCTACTACAAGTTTTCAGCATTTCAAGTTGTCTTTTTGCAAATTGTAAGACATTTTTATTCCTGCATTTATCTCATGTTAAATAATTTTTTAATTTTCTGTTTTTAAACTGCCCACAATTTAGTTAAAAAAATTTTTGATATTTTGCATATAAAAAAAAATCCAAATATTCTATAAAATTGTTACTAGGGTTTCACCAAAAGAGTTATATGGTTTTTTACAAGCTTATTAAAGTTTATTTTGTTTTTCTTTCATACGTATATGTTCGTTTACTAGGATTGCATGCTTAAACTTCCCGTTTGGTTATCTTTGAATATCACAAAAATTAATAATGTTTACCTAATTTCCTTATACTCTTTAATTATATAACTATACCAATATTTATGTATGGCCTAATTCATGCGCACCGACATTTACAAAATACCAAAATTGTTGTATTTATATTTAGGGCTTTTCTGTCAGTGTAGTGTTAATGAGTTGGTGGGTGTAGTAGTATTCAATGTTGAGTGAGTTGTATTAAACCGATTAAAAAAAGAAAAATATTACAATTTGAGTTCTGCAATATTTCTTTCTTTAATTTCCTTTATATATATTAAAATAAATTGGCGCACTTAAATCAGCAGCAACAATTTTGTACAAAAACAAATATATTAAATAAGTCTTATTTAAAACAAAATTACAGGACATGAAAAAAAATAAATAAAAATATCTCAAGTGTGCCATCAGTTTTACCTTTTGAATCCTTATTCGTTTAATATATTGTAAATAATTAAAAACCAGAAAGTCTCGAAACAGGTTTCATTAGCAGATGAAATGAAGCCAAAAACCGTGATTCCCGATTCAAAGTTGAGAATTTGAGTTTGGCGGTTAATTAATTAAACATTTGCCAGAATTGGCAATATCCTTTCGAAATCGTATGTAAAAATGTATGTATGCGCATGTGCATTGTAAATTAAATGAAAAATGCCATCGTTATTTCTACTCGGTAATATATTTAAATTTTGTTCTGAAAAATTTTTTTTATTTAATTTTCCCTTCTTTGTATTGCAATAATTTTTTATTTTTGTCATAAAAAAGGCTTTTCAAAGTACAATTAATTATGCTATGATCTACGTAGTGTGTATGTATTTTGTTGTTGCTTGTTGACTTAGGACTAAATTAGATGCACGCCTTTGATTACAGTACACACTGCACATGCATGAATGTATGTGTTTATGTATGTAGTTGCATACATGCTGTGGGACTTTCTGCACTGTGGCTACAACTATTAGAGCTGCTATCATGTAAAACTACAAACAAAAATAAAAATTTTCCACCAATTAGAGTAAAGCCGGTAGTGATCACGATTTATGGCCATTAGTCCTGGTTCACACACTAAAAACGTTTGCTCAAGGCTTGATTTTATGTAAAAATTATCCGAAACACTTTCGCTCTCGTTGTAAGGAAAAGTCATTGAGTGTGAACTAAATCTAAATGCGGATATTTGAAATATTTTTCAGTTACAAATGAGAAAGTTGATTAATAAAAAAAAATTACAAAATCCAAATAAAATTTTATAGTTCTTTACACTTCTAAAATAATCATAAAGTATTTCCCTGTCTGATTGTTTTAGCAGTGGAGTGGAGTGATTTGAATTTTCCTTTTTTTTGCTTTTTATGTAACTATTAACTTTTCTAGGCATACTAATTTGCAAAACTACTTTTGTCAATGGTTGAATCTATATGTTATTCTATTATATAAGATCTGGACAGATGTGAAAAAAGAGATTACGATTGTTAAAAATTTTGTTCTTTTTTCCTATGTAATGTATGTATCCATGTATTTAGGTTACTTATCATAAATAGTCTAATGATGTTATACCTTTAGATAGACATATACACATACATACATACATACATACATAGATACGTAATCAATCAGCACATTCATTACTATTGTGTAATTATTATATTTAATGCGATTGATTGATTGTTTGTTTCAAACATCATACAATACGTGATATAATACAAGTTTTATTTTTATTTCATTACTTTTTTAAAGTCATACATATAACAAATACATACATACATACATCAAAATACATAAATAAATATATATACATTCTGGATATAAATTAGTTATTCCTACTATTAGTTTTGAATAATTCTATTTGAAATGTCATATTTTTATAATTATATATCTCTAAGCATAATTACTAAGTTGTTGTTATTATTACTATTATTATTATTATTATTATTACGATTTACTTGTTTACGCCAGAACCGAGCACCCTTGCTGAAATGCGCAGTGTTGCTCCGTTCGGCTATGGTTACGCCAGAACTGAGCACCCCTGATGACCACTCGGAAAAAGATTCAATAATTAGACAACACAAAATAAGATTATTATTATTACGATTTACTTGTTTATGCCAAAACCAACACTGGAATACGCAGTGTTGCGGCGTTCGGCTATGGTGGTTACCCCAGAATTGAGCACCCCTGACGACCACTCGAAAAAAGATTCAATAATAAAACAACGCAAAATTCGGCGTTCGTTGCCAAATTGCGCTTCACCTTATATGGTGAATGGACTGCAGCAAGCCATGGGCCTTGGTATCGACCATATGGTTCCCGAAAACCGGGCATACCCTATATAAAGGGCAAGAAAACATGGGCTGTGGGTGATCAGTGTGCAGCTCCATGATTACTATTCAAACACCATCAGGGCTATCACGCTATCCCGAGAGATAGCCGCTCAGGTCCAGAATCTGGGCTTTTACAAGACGTGTGAGACGGAAATGACGCAGGGAGTTTTTCACTCACCGATTTGAAAAGAAATATAATACCACCTGTGAAATTTGGGGAATTGTCTGTAATGGTGTGGGGTTCTATTTCATTAAAATGTCGATACGAATGATTTCGAGTGCAGCAATCCATCCATTCGATACGTTTCGAAATTTTATTCGATACGAAAGCCTACTCGATCACGAATGCCGTAATTCTGCTCCTGTTTTGTGGCTGCTCGACCGAATGTCAACAGAGAATGGCGATATCAGATGGTGCCGCATGCAAATGCAATCCCACCTTGCAGAGGAGCACTCCCATTAGTGTTTTTGCGTGCATCACGGCCCGGCTCCCCGCTTTCCAGCCAGTGTCCCGTGTGCACCCGGATATGGTACAACAGTGCCAACATCTCGAACTGTTAGACCGAGAATGGCACCTCGGCAGGCCGATTACAATCGTGTTTGGGGCGGACATATATCCCCAAATCATCACCGACGGGTTGCAGAGACCGGTCGGCCTGACGTGATTGTTGACGCCAAACACAACGTTCGGATCCAGTGAAGAATGACGGTTTGCCACTGCTATCACGCGGGAAAAAACCCCAGCAGAGGTGCTCAATTCTGGCGTAACCATAGCCGAACGGAGCAACATTGCGTACTCCAGCAAGGGTGATCGGTTCTGGCGTAAACATACTGATATTTACATGAATGATTTTTGCAGTCACTGGAACGACTGGTTCTACGAAATCTGCTTTTATTAGGACAAATATGCGGTTTATTTTTAAGATATACAAAATATAATGTAGTATGTATTACATGACCATACACGCTAAACACATGTGCATATATATACATACACACATATATATATAATATATATATACATATATATAATATATATATACATATATATAATATATATATACATATATATAATATATACATGTATATAACAATTTTAATAGATGCATTGTGCAGAACATTAGAACTATTTTAATTTTTATATATACTTATGTAAAGCTTAATATATGTACTTATAGCTGAACTGCTACAACAAAGACGTTATCGAGTTTTTACCAGTACGCAGCATATGCAATATCAATAACGTTAAGACTTATTTGTAAACTCCTGTTCGTGCAGTAGAACAAAGTTTTTGACATAGTTTCAAATCCCTGATAGGAATTTATTTAATATTTTTCCAAAGCTCTTCTCAGCTTTTTACAATAAAATGGACATTAAGATTCACGCTCTTTTTTAACCTTAACTTCCTCTCCTAGAATAGTTGTGATTTCTCCCTGCATAAACGCCCACGGTATTGTTGAATTTGCCAAAGGACATCTATCACCACTAGGGCAATACACCTCGTTGCCCAGACCCTGCTTTTGAGGCCAAATTCAATTATATGCATTCAAGATACAAATAAAAACTATAAAGAAATTATGATTAACACTTACATTTTGTCGTTTTATACTCTCCCGGCTGCAAGGGAAGCAGAATTTGTGATGATTAACTGAGGGGCACTGAACAAAGTGTGTATCTTCGAGACGTTCTTGGCAGAGGGTGCACTTAAGAGTTGTATTTTGACCCGTATTGGGAGGTGGTGGAACAGATGTGCCAGTTGGTGGAGGCCCTGCATTATTTAGGCCTGTGGGTTGTTGTCCAACAGCACTGCTACCAGTGGGTCCACTCACCTGGCCGTCAGGACCAGTTGCTTGTGATGGTAATGATCCTGGCACCGGCGCACTACTTACGCCTACATTCCCAACGTTGCCTCCTGGTCCTACTGGTGGTGGATTCGACGTTTGATTGGCTTGCACTTCTGAACTGGTTACTGTTGTGCTCGAAACATGCCGAGAGCCTGATGACCGGCGGCCAGAAGACGAACCTGATTAAAATAAGTTTAAATTTAAATTAATTCTTCCTGATACATAAAAATGCATACATTGTGCACACTACCAATATATATATATATATATATATATATATGTATGTATGTATAAATGTGTGTATGGATATGTATGGGTATGGTATGTTGTTTGAACTTACCCGAACTATTCGGTGAATGCTGACTACCTCGAGAAGCTGTGCGTGGTGGTGGTGGTCCAGGTGGACTCGGTCCGTTACGTGGGCTTCCGGGTGGTAATGTCTCTGTAATGGACATTAAATTAGCCATTGGACTTTGAGTTAATTGGGTAACTGAGGTGGCTGTGGTTGATAATTGTGGCATAGGTGGTGGTGCTATTGATTGTGGCGGAGGTGGTTGTGGCTGAGATGTTGGTAATGCCGGTGGCGTCGAATTGCCTAGCGAAACGGCTGGATGTGGCAATGTTGGAAATACTATAAATATTCAAACAGAGTATATTTCAACCCCGCGTACGAGAAGATGGTTAAAATAAAGATTATACAATTAACATAAAAAAAAAAAACAAAAACAACACACATTGTTGAACTTTCAGAAAAAGATTATTATTTTGAAATATTGTGCAAGTGGCATAGGAACAGCTAACTAATTTTTATTGCAAAAGTAAAAATTGTTTCGAAATCAACATCCTAATTCCACTCTAATCGTGTGCATAAAACTTCATATACAAATGTAAATATACATGACCTTCGTAAATAAATACATGCATTCATACATATATGCAGACGTATATACATCCATACATGTAGAGAGACTTTTATGGTTTTACCGTTTAGCTACCACCTATGAAGAATAAATAACAAAAACTATACAAAATTCAAACAATTACACAGAGTTGCAAAATTTACCACTTAATAGTTTAAAAAAGTAACATCTCTAGAATATTTTCATTTTATCATCACTATTTCGAATAGTTTAGTTTTGTTATGCGTTTCTACGGCATTTAATTTGATTACAAAAAGTTATTATCAAGTTGTTGCTCTTCTAACAGAATTGTAAAAGGTAAAATAAAACATGTTGTTGTTTTTGTTGTTTTGCCGATGCCACTCCAATCTAAAGCATCCATTCATACAAAGAATATTATTTATTTGCTTTTGTATACAAAAAGAAAAAAAAACAAGAACAATGCCCAAAATGACAAGGGTATTCGTTAGGTGGAGATAAATGTAAAGCGCGGCAAAAGTTGACCACAGAAAAATTCCCACAAATTCCCAGTATTCACCTATTAGGTGATTTTATACATATATAAAATTGCCAAATCAGATAAGCTAATGAAAGCAATATATGTTTATTCGTATAAATTCTTTAGATGTAATATATGTACATACATAAATACATACATATACATGTATGTATATGTATCTATGATCTGACCGCACTAGCGTTGATTGACTTCAAATGGATAAACTTTTCCTATAACGGTTTTCTTTCACGAATTTTGTTTAAAACGTCAAACATCCATACACATATACGTACATATATACATATATGTGAATGCACCAAAGTTGAATTCATAGGTTAACCTTAATTCGTATGTCCCAGCTAAACTGTCAAATTCTTTTCTTACTTGAATGTGTGTTGAAACCCTCCTTAAGAAAAACTTTTGACAGTAGAATAAAAACAATATACTACATGTATATTTTTAGAGTTGCAAATCACAACCACATATTTTAAAATCGCCTTGGAAACAGCAACTAACAATGGGCGAATTGAAAAGCAAAGTAAATGGTGTACTCCCTTTAATACTCCTTTCGCCCGCTCATAATAAATTAAAGACTTGAAGTAAACTCTGAGTGGCTAAAAGGTGTCGTAAGTATTTATAAATAAATGTGGAAATATGTATGTTTTTTTGCATGTGGCGATAGCACATTCATACGTGTGTATGTATGTATGGATATGTATATACGACATGTTTTCATTCAAACAAATTCTGTGCATACATATTTATGTATGTGCATACATACGTCATTTTTATAAATTGGCACTAACTAACAATAATGGCGATTGTGTCATTTAATTTCTTTTTTTTATTTTTTTCTTTTTGCCTAAATGCAATCTTGCATATACCTGAAAATGCATACATTCATACGTGAGTACGTGAAAGCATTCATGCATATGTGTGTATGTACATATAGTACAGCTATATATTCTAATTGCATATGCATGTATGTATGTATGCAATTGATACAATTTCAGTATTTTGTTTTCGCTCATGCTATGTTGTGACGACTTTGAAACGCAACAACTACAAAAAACAAACAACAATGTGGTCGAACATCAAATGATGTTGTTTTATTGCAAGGCTTGCCTTTTCGTGTTTTTGGCATTTGTATTTAATATAAATTTGTGCAGCATGGCGTACATATGTATGCATGCATGTGGAATGAACGGCTAGACGAACGGAACACGAGTGCAATTTATGTCTGCAACTACATACATATGTATGTAAGTATGCATGCATGCATATGCGCACACACATTTACACACACGAAATACTACCCAGCAAATACAAATTTTATCGCTTCTAGTATAGTCCGGTTTTAGTTGATTTGCGATGTTACTCGGCACCCACTTTTCAAAAGCAAAAGAAATGTTTAATTAGCAAAATGTATTTGCATACCGAGTTTATAATGCGGTTTACGGTGCTGTTGCCTGATTAACTTAAAGCTTGATATTATTTTGCTTATGAAAGTAACATACCGTAATGGATATTTCACACTTGTTATAACAATTATCAATTATAGTAGGCTTCCCATAATACAATATTATGTAAATCCGTACATGCATTATAATTTACATACATACATGGCATTTCTTTGCGATGCATATCGTATAATATTTACAAGCTATTATTAAATTTAGAGTGAAGCATTGCAAATCAACCAAAACAAGACTAAGAGTGAGACTTTAGCGTTTAATCGTAAGGAATAAATCCAGAATCTATCTATTATTCTATAAAAGTGCATTAGGAGAAATCTTTAATTTCCTATTTAAAAATATTATAATCGCTATTTAAAAATTTTACAAATGCTACCCCTTAAGCTAATTAAGTATAAGCTCAACAATGTCCTTCTTATCTATTCAACAGCGATAAGATAAGTAGAAAACACAATAATACGTACTTACATAAGTCTTGTATCTCTACTTTTTTTTTAAATTTTCTGTTACTGAATATAATTTAGAGATAAGATTTACTTACACTTATCAGTTTTTTTCCTAGCAAGCAACAGTTTAATTGAAACCAACAAAATAATACAAACGCATATGCGCGTAGTGTACAGCCCTATATATTTTATCAGCAACAGAAAATTGTGATGACATACCTACATAAGTACATATATATGCATGTAGGTGGAAATAAATATATGTATGTTTATATCACTTTATATACTCATTTCATACACAACCTTTTTTCCTGCTTATATATTTTAGTTGATATGCCTACTTACATACATATACATATATATGTAAAATACAAATACATGTGGAAATGTATATGTAAGTATACATATTTTATATCGTCTCATAAAACGCAGAAGGTCCTTATTCTTTCCGTTTAGTTATTTTATAAACAAATTTAATTTACCAAATAATGCATAATACAATGTTTGTATGTATGTATATGTATATATCTTTAATTACACACATCCATACATATATACATATGTATATAATATGTATATATATGTATGTATGTTTAATAATTGAGTTTGTAAACCTTTTTAACACTAAGCCACATCCAAAAATTATTTCATAGTTGACATGTGCGATTGAAGCACAATTAAATATTATTAAATTAATTGTTCCTGTTAACAATTCGAAGATGCTAAATTTCCCCCCTACATAAAACCAGTCAAACAAAAATTTTTAATTTAAAAAATAAAATATTGCGCATACTATAAATTCTGGCCAATTAGCAATTTATATGACGCTTTGCTTCAAATAATCATCTGATTGTTAAATAAGAACATTTTTCTTATTCAAGTAATATAAAATTAATGAACCGATTATCTGTCGAGCGTGATAAGGAAATTATCAGCCAAATTTTCCGTTGCGATTAGATAAGAACACAACAACTTTAGACTCTATAAGTGATAACAGCGTGAATTCAAGAATAATTGCATACAAAGTAGATAAAGCTGAAAAATGATATGGAAATACACATTCAGTGCAACTGGCAGAATAAACCAATTTCATACTATGTTAACAACTAAATACATACATATGTATGTATGTATATGAATTATGCATATGCACATGACTAAGTAAGAATGTATTTAAGAATACGTATAAATAAAACTCATTAGGAATTCATACTAAATTGCTACAAAATCACACACATCTGTACACACACACATACTAAGTACAACCAGATTACTTTTGCGTAAAATTCAGGTTTTTCTTGATAGTTTTCACTGTTGAAATAAATTTTATCTGTGCTTCGGAACTTGCTGTATATTAAAGTTGTTGAAGATCGGCTACCTACACATTCATATGATGTCACACATTTTATTTTTTAAGTTTGCAACCGGTTGGTATATGTACTATGTATTTATTTAATCTCCTCCGAAAGAGTTAAACGTGTTTAATAACCACTTTTTCACGTGTTTAAACCAAGTAAGTATAAAGAGACGTCAAACTTGAAATAAAATAAGTAGTTAAATAGAGAAATGCATACATACATAGATACATACATACATGTGCACATTCATTTTAAGTTGGAAGGCACTAAAGACGAAGGTGCGTATTGTAGTTGTATGCACTAGTATGGCTTCTCAAAAATTCAACTTGCCACTCATTTTTTATAGTTTATTTTTTTTTTAACGAGTAATGAATGCTGTTGAAATATTAAACATTTAGCCATTAAGGTCAATGCAATTTGGTTGTTTCACGGATGCTAGTATACATATATACACACATGCATACATATGTTTTGTATGTATGTGCAAAAACCTGTGCATGCACGAATATAATAATTTTAAAAGCATGCATGTATTTTCGCAACGGCTTTTACAACTTGAATATGATTCCTTAACAAATGAAAATTAACATCTGTTGATCGAATAGTTATATGCTTCGGTATATATATATATATACATATGTATGTATTCAGTTAATATATATTTAGTAAGAAATATAGCGTATTTTGGAATGTGATTTGACAGATAAAAATATGTCATATTACGAAAGCTAACCTTTCCAAAGATTTGATATTTTGGTAGATGGGCTTTGTTGTGTACTGGCATATATATGTATGGAAAGAGTTCTTCGAAGAACATCCATTGTTATCTATTGGATATATGTATACATGTACTACTTATTCTTAGTCTAAAGCTCTTACAATTTGTTTGCTAATATATTTGCAAAATAATGTATACATATAAAACTATTAAAACTGTTTTTTACTTATTTCATTTTAATAAGTTTTTCATTAGTATTTTTATAGGAAAAACTTAACTTGTTTGTTGGGATGTGAGTATACATATGTATGTATATTTATAATCATATTACGTTTCACTATGCACTTGCATTTACAAAACCGGCTGCACAAGAAGTCTGTACTCAAAACAAAATAATGCAACTTTTATAAACAATGCCGTAAGTTCATTTATGTCCATTTTTTGCTTTTATGCCAAATTTGTTTATTTTAATTCAATTTCCTTCCTATAGGTGTAATTAAACCTTAATTTCGAAAGTAATGCCAACCTTGAATTTTTTACAGCTTTACAAATCAATTCCAATATTTATGCAAATAATTTTCGCTAATAAACACTCAAGCTTCTATAATTAATATTAAATGTTGTTTGAGCGCGCTCAACTATAGATTCCATCGTATTTGTGAACACGTTTGTATAATAACAAAACTTTTTCATTTTCACAAATATACTTATATAACATCTACATACATATGCATATGCATATAAATAATATTCGTGTCAACATAAGCGGTTTTTATCTGTACACTCATTAAATGAATATTGCAAAAATTTTACATACGGAGCATGATTTTTGAAAGAGAATTTTTTTTCAGCTCTCTTAAAAAAAAGTACGTATTTATTCGCGGAAAACATCCATACACACTCATACATAGTATATACATACACATTCGCACATATAACTTGGAGGTATGTAGTGGCTGAAATGTGTTGCCATAAAAGCATGTGGCTGAGCATCTATTGTAAACACAGTATTCATGAATATGGACGAGTATATGCATGTGTGTGTGCGATTGCACACTGTAGCATATAAATTAGAAAAAAAAAAAAAAAAAGAAAAAAAAAAAAAAAAAACAGTTTTGATGACGAGTAGCAACGAATGAGTGTGCGAATTGGTATCCAATGGCAAAGGCAGCAAAAAAGTATAACAATAACAACATAAACGTCAATCGTATAACAACACTAAAACCTGTTTTGGTAGTGTAGGTAGGGGTAGTCAGTCAGTAAATTGTTAATTTTTTTTCTGTTTTTGTTTTGCTTGAAACGCCAGGAAAAATTTTGACCAGAGCGCATGACATTTTCACGGCTTACCAAACAGGTTTGGTTTTGTAGGCATGTGTATGCATAACAGTACCAAACATCACACTAATACAGCAAACCATTGATAGGTGTGCTGATGTGTTTGCACAAAACACATACATGCATATGCATGCATATACATATGTATACACATTTCATAGAGTAAGTCTAGAATAACCCAATGAACAATGAAATTTGGCATATAGCTAAATACAGTAAAATGTTAATGACCTACATACATACATATGTATGTAAATATCATACTGTTTATTTACTTGAAAAGCTTCATGAATAAAATTGTATGGAACACGAATTTGAATGTTTTAAATTTTGTTACGATTTATTTAAAATACTACAACATTTTCCTCACCACATATGAATGCATATGCATATGGGTGTACATGCAGACATTGTTCACTTTATATCGCTACTATACACGAAATCCAACGTGTAAAGGTTTGTAAAATAAGTTATATGTCGCATTTGAATTATAAGCCCAAAAAAACTCTGAGCCCGAAAACAAAAAATGAGCTTTTCTTGCTTTTGTTACTTAAAATATTTTATATTTGACTGGAAGGTCTAAATTGTTTCATTCTAAAAACGTTTATATGTATCATTTTGAAAGAAATTTTATGAAAATTACAAATCCATATATGAAAATTAAATAAATTTGACATCCATATGTATGTATGTAGTTAACTCTTAAGCAATGCAAAACATATACATAGATTTTAAGTTAAAAGCTGAATTTTGAGATTATAAGAACAAGGTTGATGAAAGTAAGAAAAATAAATAATAAACAGAATAAATTAAGCATGTCCATATGTATGTACATATGTAGTTGGAATGTTGTTTTCTTGGTTATCTAAAATATGAAGTATGTATGTGTTTGCCAGGATAACCGCACCATTGCAAATGTGTATATGCCTTTGGTATACATACACATGTCCTACAATAAACTGTTCTACACGGGCACATGAACACGAATTATAAAAAGCTTTTTTTTCTCTACACATTTGCGGTACTCGCATCTAAAATCTCACGTACTTAAATATAATTTTACGTTTCCAGATACGAAGTACTAGATACTCACACACCTTTATTTTAAGGAAATGCAATAATTTTGTGAGAGTGGTAGGAATTATCTGTATTGCTTTTTGATAAATTCCAAAGCCCTCACTCAAATCTTGTGCGCATGATCGACTAAGGCTTTCAGTTTAATAATTCTGAAATTATATTTTTACGGGCATAAGTGTATTTGTTATAACGAAATATATAAAAATTATAAGACTTAAGTAAAACTTTAGTAGTAGTAGTTCGGTTCCAGACATTTAACACATTAAAACATATGATAAGATAAATAAATGTATCAAAAAGTATTGACTTGAGAAGAATAGCTAGTGAGATATGAATGATAATGGATATAGATACATACATACATACATATATAATATTCCTGATATAAACTAATAACAGAGGCCAACAACGATCAGTCACAATAGCACACACTACCACCAATAAATAATAACAAACATACATACAGGTGTGTAGTATGCAAATGTATGCCTATAAACCCAATAATAATGCATACATACATACAAAAATATGAGTACATAAAGATGTAGGATGTATGTAAGAATGTATTTATGTATGCACTTGGGATTGGGCGTTGGGATACTTACCAGCAGGTTTAAATGTTGAGGCATCAAAAGATGGTGCCCTGACAGGCTGATGTTTGTCGCGTAATCCCGAAGAACGTTCTGAAATAAAAGAAACTGCCGCGGGCAACGAATCGCCACGAGTAAGAGGTGGTCGTGAAGATGGATCATCAATGTTAGATCTCTTAATTCCGGCCTGGCTACTGCCATCGTTATGACCATGCTCATCGTCTTCTGAGGGCGGTCGCTTAAGATTAACAGATAGTGCTGGTGGGACCGGACCAGGATTAATGTTAGAATTAGCAGCAGCAGCTGCTGCTGCAACAGCTCTATTTGACATAGACATGTGATGAGGTGTCATGTGTGAAATGCGTACTGGCCTAACACTGGCATCATGCGCCTCCATTTTGACAGGAAAATCCATAAGAGTGGCCTGCGGTGGGCCGATCCGTTGCGAAGGATAACTGTGATGATGCTGTTGCTGCTGTTGACCCACAATGCCTACGTTTATAGGAGCACCGCTGCGATGTTGACTTTGAGCTTGTGGCTGCACAGACGATTGCTGAACCTCACCATTTTCGTGACTGCGTTTGGCCGCTTGATGCAATCTCTTCATTTGCCTGGCCGCATCTAGCACAACTTCAATTCGGTCGGCGCCCTCGTAATTGACACACCCACGGCAAACGGCCTCAGAAAATTCATTGATCATGGCCCAGGGCATACGAGGCAGGTCGCACAGATAGCAGTGTTGCCTTTTAGTTTGTAGCGACATGATTTCTGTTCTAATAATTTGTTGGTTGCTTGATTAAAGTTTTTATCCGATTTCTTAATCTTTTTTGCTTTATAAGTTGTTATATGGTTTACAGTTATTTTATTTTATTTTTTTTCACTAGGCTCGAATTGAGTTTATTAGCGCAGTCCTTGGTATACACGACCCGTGTTCTCCTTTAAAAACTAGGTGGTCCGAACACACAACTTTTCCGTGCACATACATGTATGTATATGTAAAAAAAAGTATCTTTTATTTGCCTTGTTTTCTGCTTTATTTTCTATTATTTTATATAAAAAAAAAAAAAAAATACAGTTAACTTGCACTCACTGTAACGATTTTTTGGCAAATAATTTACATATACTTAATTTTTTTTTATATATATGTTTGTACACACGTATGTATAGTATAATTATTTATGTTTGAATTTCTAAAATTTATTATTTTCTAAAAATTCTTAATTTCTTACATTCTACTGAATTGAAAAAACCAACATTTTTTTCACATCTACACTGGCGTGAAGTTAAAGAAGAACTAACGCAATCCATGAGGCCGTTGTCCGTTATAAGACCCTCGTTGTTGTTGTTGTTGTCGCTGTTGTGCTACGTTCCCAGTTGTCCTTTTTATTGATTTTTATGTATGTATTTGGCAAGGAAATCGAAAAGGAAATATGTACGTTTGTATGTTGGTAGCAATATTCGTATCAAGCGAATTCACAATTAGTTTCGAATCAACAGCAACACTCAAAACATATTCGGTTTTCACTTTAATATATTTCTATCTTGTAATTAATAATTGCCTTTTTAATATTATTAGGTTTTTTTTTAATATATATTTAAAACTATTCTGCAATTTTTACTTATGTATACATCCATGCAATCATGTGCTTATGCAAAAATCTATATATAAATATACATATGTATGTATAAATATATGAATATCGTATGTGCACATGTAATTCGTATTTATTTCAAAGTATTTAAATATTTCATTCAAATACTTTAGTTCAAGTATAACTGGTCACTGTTGCACTGAGATTGATATTCTATTTTGTACACACACACACACACACACACACGCACATTAAATTTATGTATAGTTTCTATATTAAAATTACACTCTCATTTCGTTTATTCTTGAAATTGTGGAAAAGTTCAAACTAAATACGACCGACAAATTACCTTTAGTATCTCACAGTCTGCAACCGAATAAAATGGAATACAGCAAATTTTGTGAATCACTCATTCGAATCATCATTTAACTATCGTGTGTGTATACTATTCCTTTTCTTTACTCCCCAAATTGGCTTTCCAACAAGACTCATTATCAAAGTCGTCCGGTTATAATTCACAACTCTTGTACACACATACGTAATGTGAGATACCACAAATAAAATTGTTAACTACTATATGTATTCCTAAAATCTACTAAACACCCTCAATACCATTCCCAATATGTAATACGTTAGATATTTCTTTTTTGTTTTACTGAAACTAATTAAAAAAATTTTTACTTTTCTGCTTTGGAATCTATTTTTATTTTGTTAAATGTTAACAATATGCCAACAGCTGCGTGATTTTTGACGGTATTGCCATATTGAAATAGGTAAATGCAGTTGGATTCTAATCTAAATCTAAATACACATTTGAATGGAGATAATGCACAAGTTAATTTCAATTAAGGTTACAAATACAAACAAATGCTGTGGAGTGTCTACGGTATGATATATGGCATCATATCACATTAAATAGTTAATATTTAAATAAAATATTATATACGTATGTCCATGTGCATTGCCTCCGTCCTAATTTAGACATATTATTAATACCAATCGCCATTCCCAGAATAAAAAGATAGTGGGAAACTCTTTTCATAATGAAACAGAAAAAAAAAGTTCTTTAGCATGTGTATGAGTATGTATTTTAACTACACGGACACTGTACTTATCGTCATGTATACAAACAACAACGATTAGTTGGGAACGTATTGCGCATGACAAAGTACAGTTTATAATAACAGTGGATATAAAGCAATAAATTTTTACGTACGTTTTTGAAATTTTTTGAAAATTGCATACATTTTGTAAATTATTTCTAACACACAATTTTATGAAATATTGTTTTTAGTCATGAGTTACCATAATCAAAATCTTCTATCTTATTGATTCTTTACATATGTGTGTACGTATGTATGGCTTTATGTACATACTTTTTGTGAAAGTTCTTCTCACTAAGACTAAATTCGCACAAGGGAATAAAAAGGCAATTTAATGAAAAGAACTACATCTTTTCTACGGAGTAAAGTTTCTAAAAAATTAATGGCATTTTCTTTTCTACATTAAAAATGTTGCCTTCTGAAAAGTTGCCTTTTTAAAATGTTTTGCCAGCCCTGTGAAAGTGCAATTTTTTATATAACGAGAAAAGAACACAAACTGGAAAAAAGTGCAATGCCTTTTTTTAACAGCTGATAAACAAACATTTTCTGTATATTTTATAAAATGTGTATACAAAAACGTTCAGTTGCCAGATTGCTAATTCATCTGCTTGAGAAAACAAATATATTTTTTTTAATATCTCATTCAAATAAGCAGCCGCATAGTGCTCTTTTCTTTGTTTTATATGATACAAAATATAAAAATAATTATTAAAATCTAATTTTCTGACTCTTTCGACTCAAAAGTCTTTTTTTGAACATTGTCTGGTAACGCTGTGCAAGAATAAAAACCATGTGTGTTTTACAGGGCAATTTCTGCCCTGTTTATTTGCTCAGGGCAAACACGCAACCTTTTCACAGGGCAACACATTTTCGAGAAAAGAACACAAAATTGCCCTCCCTGCGGGTAGTGTTGCCTCTTTTGGTAGAAAAGAAAACGCCATAATATTAAAGAAAAATTTGGTAGATGCATATGCACATACATAAATATACATACAAGAAATAAAGTGTAATTTAACGGATGACATTTTGCAAAGATGACGGGAAGAATATACGTACAGGTATCTGAATATTTTGATTTCTTCCCACTGTGCAAAATAATTGAGTGCGTGTGTGTGTTTTCTAGCTAGTGACGTCACAATACACTGTATATTTTAGCCAGGAAATTTTTAGTTTTCAAATGATTGCTAAGTATTGCAGGCATAGTTAACATGCATGGCTGTGTGTGTATGTACATGTATATGTACAAACATATGTATATACATTGCTACATCAAACATATGGATCTTTATGCATAGATATGTATACATACGAACATACGTATGGATGGAGGTATGCATGTACATGCAAATGTATTGCAAGATTGTATTGCTTGTAGTAACAAGGGATTCGTTATTCAGAATTATTCTTATTATCGCTGCTAATCGTTATTTTCTATACCAGTTTGCGCACACACAATCACACTCAGTTTAGAAGATGTATTCGACGTTTTCGTGACGTTTCAATGACAAAAACACATTCTAGTACTTACTTATTTTATACTAAAACAGAGTTGGAAAATCTGTTTGCCACAAGATCAATTTTATCTATAAAGTTGTTGTTATAGTATGTACATATATACATATATTTTCGGCTTTTAATAATGACAAACATACATACATACATTTTGAAGTCCTTTTTCACAAAAACTCAGAATTTATAAAAATAATACAATAATAATAACATAATAATTTAATAAAAATGATTAACTATAATTAACTATGGAAATTTTGCAAATCGGTTCTATCCGAGAGAGACTCTTAATACATTACTTGACTTAAAATACATACATATGTATGTATGTAGTACATACATATATATTCAACAATTAATATTGCCGTACCGTAACGTACCGTACAAAAAGTATTTATTTTTCTTTTTGATAAAATGTAATATTAAAAAATACATTACAAAATATTGTAGTACGTTCACTATACATACATACATACATACATATATAGATGTACTTCAGTGTCCATCCTTGCTGTACTACATTCCTAGTTTCAACCTCTCAAAGAAGCCAAGAGAGATGTTTCACAATGTGTTTATTATTTTTCGATTGTACATACAAAATTTGTTTCAGTTATATACTGTGTGTACTTACAAACATACATATATACTTATATTTCTTGCCATGTACTGTAGGCCCCCGTTTTATGTAGTAATTGAAAACAGAAGTATAATCGAAAAAATAGCATTTAAAAACAATGTACGTATGGATGTATGTATGTAGTTTTGAAATAATGTATAATAAAACCAAACATGAGAGTTTTGAAAATTTGAAGTCAGTGGATGCCGATTTCGTAAAGCATCAAAATATCGGCTTTTCCATTTGGTGTGTGCTAAATCTAAATACATAAAAGAAAAACTATATAGGATGTATGTATGTATATAATCTTTCATAAAATAATAAATAAAATGGTCTTAAAAAGATATAATGTTAGTTTCATATTGCAAAATAAAAAACAGTTACCTTGATACCTTACATATGTATGTATGTATGTATATATGTATGTAGGTATACGGGGTTTTTGTCTTACTCAAATTTAAACCGCGTATGCACGTATTGGAAAACCCGATATATCATATGTATGTACAGATATATATAGTACATATATATACATATATATATATACATATATATATATACATATATATATCCATACATATGCATGTATATCCAGCCGATTATAAGTAATCTCTGATTAAATATATTTTTATAATAAAAATGTCCATATATTGAGTGCCCATTGTACACAGAGGTGATTTTGATTATTATTAAAAAGAAAGCGACCCCAATGTTGCCATTTTCTTGCTTTTCGGATCATTGGAAGCTACAGCTGTTGAGGAAGTTTTTAATATATTTTAGCGAAAATAGTTTAAATCCAGAATTTTTTTTATTTACATAAATGTTTTCTACAATACATACTATTTAGCAAAGGATGTATGTATGGATGTATGCATATATATATCAATTATAAAATTTATTCACGTCTACAATAGTCAATGTAACATATTTGTAAAAAAAAAGAAAAAAACACATAGGGTAATTGTAAACAACTTTAAACGGAAAAAAAAACACTTAAAAACTTCGTATTGAATTAAATACGTTTTTTGCTAAGTATGTACATACTTATGGCTACCTGTTATTACACAAAGAAGTGGCAACACTGTTTTTACGTCATAGTCGTACTAACCCAAACGCACAGAAGTTGAAATACTATGTATAATCGATAAAGGGGCGAACAAAAGAGAAAAATAAAAATTGTATCTATGGCTGGCTGGGAGTGTAAAAATAACGCAATGGAATCAAATGAATGATTTGTAAGGGGTGTCGAGGAGTACTACGAATAGAAGAAAATAAAAATACACAAGCAAATCGTTTGTGGTGGGCTACACGCGTACATACCCATGGACGTATGTGGGCATTCACATGCATACATGCATACGTATACATAAATGTATCTACTGAATATTGATGTACATATTTATGTATGCACGAATATTCCGTAAATGTGTTTTTCTATACATATGAAAAATGCTGTAATAATGTACGTGGTGTGCAAAGAACAATAACATAAAACAAGAAAAATGTTAAAGTAAACAAAAAATGTAAACTTGTACACATGCATACATGAGCACAGCACAGAAAAATGTTCTTGCGGAGTACCAGTGGTGTATATAAAGAAATAGCAAAACAAAACAAACGGGTAACTACAAAAATAAGAAAAGACATGATAAGAAAAAGCTAAAAATAAATAAAAAAAAAATCAAAAATAACACCGACAATGGCAACAACAAAATTAAAATTTAATCTAAACTGGAATGTTGAATGTACATATTGTGCCAATGGATCCAATGCAAAATTCCTATTTGTATGATGTGGTTTTTCTTGTTGGCACTGCTTGTATTCACATGGGAATATGGATGTATACGTGTGTTTACATTAATTCATACATACAAAGCTACACACTTATGGTGCATGAGTGTATTTGTATATGGATGTAGACATAATTTAATGTATCGTTACTTCATTTAGAAACGGCACAGGCACCTACTTATGCATGTATATACATATGTATGTTTGTAAGTACGCAATTATGTACATACATATATATATAGGTGTATGGACACATATGAAAGTGGTAGCTAAAATACTTGACAAAAGGACTAAAAGAATTCTTAGACACGTAACCACCCGGTTAAAATATTTTTATAATGTATGTATGCATGTATCTTCACCCCATTTTAAGCTGTTTTCGAATTAAGCTGCCGATATCAGAATGGCAGTAAGAAATGTACAAACGTATTCATACATACATACGTAGATATGTATGTATGTACATAAACATGTGTATACTGTGGGAGGTGTGATGAGAATTACTATAGCAACGATGAATATTGTGTTTAAATTATGATCAAGAGTTGGTATATATGTATGTATTATCTAAAAATTGTTACATAATATAAGTAAATACATACACATATACTTAAGTATATGCGAGTACATGCATATGAATGTATGAAGATAAAAATACTATATTTAACACATATCCCCTTGTACATTCGTATATGCATATGCATCCAACTTTGGAAATACATACATATGTATGTATATACGTTCTATTTATATGAATAGGTATATACAAACATACATACATACATATAACTTCTGTAGTATTTTACATGTGTGTTTCTTCTTCCAAAAATACGCTAAGTGGAGCTACACACCCTAATATTGTGAGTATACGTATGTATGGATATAAACACATGTGTACGCACATTTAAGTGGGTAGTTTGCAATAAATAGATGTGCTTTCTGGAGTGGCAATAAACATACATATATACATATGTATATGTCTATGGATATGTAAGTATGTATGCATAAGTGGATATGGGTGTATACATATCTACGTATGTATGTATATCAACACAAATAAACGTGTATACCTAAAGGCTTGTGCATGCTTGTCCATTTGAAACTGGAAAAATATGTGCATGTGGTATCTCACAAAGTGTAACCACGTAAAAGAGAATGCATTGCTTAAATGACAACTAATCACAATGATTAAAGGGCAGGTTTCACTATCTTACATAGTAAACAGTTTTATTCGCCCGAAAATCTGACATGCCTTCATTCTATTGTAGTGTAACGTAACCTACACAAACATTATGACTTGTGATTACCTACTTTCAAACTACTTGACTGTCATTTGACACTTCAAGTATGCACTTCAAAAGCACAAATAATAATTTAAGATATTTTGGTTAACTTTTGAAAGTGATCTCTTCCTAGTTGTAAATAATTCATTCATTATTAGCTTATAAGTAAAAAGAATTTTATTGTGACGGAGAGAATTAAACTAACTTTTGGGCTGACTAGTTTAGCTCAGGAAGAAAGTAAATAAATAAGATTAAGAGCCTTTTTGTGTCCTTGTTTATATGGCAATCCTGCCAGATCCTCAAAACGAACTAAAGTTGTGAATTTAAAAATAATAAATATATTACAATAAGATCTTGTAAGACCCTTGAGAGTGCCCAAATTTAAGTGCTGCTGAGATAAAAACATTTTTCCTAACGAGACCAGCCGAAATACGGTCCGTCAGATGCAGTACGCCTGGCCAAAAGGAAAAAGGTAAAATAATAGAATAAAGGTGGGAGCGAAACCCATGACAATAGAAGAGTATAAACGAAGAAAAAAAGTTGTTTCATTAAATTCTTCAGTTCCCAGTACTTTTTAGCTGACAAAGCGGTCCACATCGAGCTTTTGGGAAATAAGTATTGCTTGTTTTATCATTACTTAGAAAAGTCTATGTACATATGTATGTATGTGTGTATGTATCTATGTACAATCATACACATCCATAGTAGTTATGTGTGTACATACATATACATATATGTATATGTACTTTAAAGCCACCATATTTTATTCACATATTTATTTAAAAATTCACAAGACAAGAAAAATACATCTGCTCATCTCTTATTATGGTTATATCTTATCTTTATACTTTTTTAAATATTTATCAGCGGAAGTTAAAAATTTGCGATGCAAATTAGAGTTAGCGATTGTACTAATTAGATATATGATTTAATGTTCAAGTTTACGTATGGATGTAAGACATTAAAAACCTAAACATTTCAAAACATATAACAAATATATCAAAATTAAATTATCCAAAATTGAAATTTACACCAAATCTCGAAAAAAAAATTTTTTCTTTATTATTAGCAAAAATATATTTTAAACATTTAAAAACATAAAATAAATCTACAAGACCAATAAAAACGCAAATTTCTCATCCAAATATACAGAAACGAGCGTTTTGAAAGTTTGATGATTTTTGCCCAAAAATACAAAGGGGGTACCCTTACCAAAAATTGAAATATAACCCAAATATCGAAAAAAAATTTTTTCTTTATTATTAGCAAAAATATATTTTAAACATTTAAAAACATAAAATAAATATACAAGACCAATAAAAACGCAAATTTCTCATTCAAAAATACAGAAACGGACGTTTTGAAAGTATGACGATTTTTGCCCAAAAATACAAAGGGGGTACCCTTACCAAAAATTGAAATATAACCCAAATATCGAAAAAAAATTTTTTCTTTATTATTAGCAAAAATATATTTTAAACATTTAAAAACATAAAATAAATATACAAGACCAATAAAAACGCAAATTTCTCATTCAAAAATACAGAAACGGACGTTTTGAAAGTATGACGATTTTTGCCCAAAAATACAAAGGGGGTACCCTTACCAAAAATTGAAATATAACCCAAATATCGAAAAAAATTTTTTCTTTATTATTAGCAAAAATATATTTTAAACATTTAAAAACATAAAATAAATATACAAGACCAATAAAAACGCAAATTTCTCATTCAAAAATACAGAAACGGACGTTTTGAAAGTATGACGATTTTTGCCCAAAGATACAAAGGGGGTACCCTTACCAAAAATTGAAATATAACCCAAATATCGAAAAAAAATTTTTTCTTTATTATTAGCAAAAATATATTTTAAACATTTAAAAACATAAAATAAATATACAAGACCAATAAAAACGCAAATTTTTCATGCAAATATACAGAAACGGGCGTTTTGAAAGTTTGATGGTTTTTGCCCAAAAATACAAAGGGGGTACCCTTACCAAAAATTAAAATATAACCGAAATATCGAAAAAAAATTTTTTCTTTATTATTAGCAAAAATATATTTTAAACATTTAAAAACATAAAATAAATATACAAGACCAATAAAAACGCAAATTTTTCATTCAAAAATACAGAAACGGACGTTTTGAAAGTATGACGATTTTTGCCCAAAAATACAAAGGGGGTACCCTTACCAAAAATTGAAATATAACACAAATATCGAAAATTTTTTTTTTCTTTATTATTAGCAAAAATATATTTTAAACATTTAAAAACATAAAATAAATATACAAGACCAATAAAAACGCAAATTTTTCATGCAAATATACAGAAACGGGCGTTTTGAAAGTTTGATGGTTTTTGCCCAAAAATACAAAGGGGGTACCCTTACCAAAAATTAAAATATAACCGAAATATCGAAAAAAAATTTTTTCTTTATTATTAGCAAAAATATATTTTAAACATTTAAAAACATAAAATAAATATACAAGACCAATAAAAACGCAAATTTCTCATTCAAAAATACAGAAACGGACGTTTTGAAAGTATGACGATTTTTGCCCAAAAATACAAAGGGGGTACCCTTACCAAAAATTGAAATATAACACAAATATCGAAAATTTTTTTTTTCTTTATTATTAGCAAAAATATATTTTAAACATTTAAAAACATAAAATAAATATACAAGACCAATAAAAACGCAAATTTTTCATGCAAATATACAGAAACGGGCGTTTTGAAAGTTTGATGGTTTTTGCCCAAAAATACAAAGGGGGTACCCTTACCAAAAATTAAAATATAACCGAAATATCGAAAAAAAATTTTTTCTTTATTATTAGCAAAAATATATTTTAAACATTTAAAAACATAAAATAAATATACAAGACCAATAAAAACGCAAATTTTTCATTCAAAAATACAGAAACGGGCGTTTTGAAAGTTTGATGATTTTTGCCCAAAAATACAAAGGGGGTACCCTTACCAAAAATTGAAATATAACCCAAATATCGAAAAAAAATTTTTTCTTTATTATTAGCAAAAATATATTTTAAACATTTAAAAACATAAAATAAATATACAAGACCAATAAAAACGCAAATTTTTCATTCAAAAATACAGAAACGGACGTTTTGAAAGTATGACGATTTTTGCCCAAAAATGCAATGAGGGTGTGTAGGTGTGCATGCATGAGAAGCATGTACATATGTACATAAATATATAAATTTTACGTTTGTGTGCGAAAAGTTTAATAAAATGTGGTCGTTAGATACACTACACTATAAGCTAGACACGGGACTCATATTAAAATTTAGTTCCATCACCGATGGCCATTCGACTTTATATATTAGATGGGTAGGTATGTATGCATATCATTGATCTCAAGTAAAAAAACCCAAACTCACTTTTTGCCATAGATTTTTATAGTGATTTCAATTTATGAACTGAATATTTAGGGGATTTCTACTTGATACCAACGATATGTGTGTATGTACATATGTATGTATGTATGTATTTATGTAAAGTATTCTACTCCCGGATTTATGTAGCGTGTATTTGTCGGCTAAATTGATTAGCTTAATTTGAATTTGTATTCTATTGGCGTGAGCGTTCAGTAACATCATTGATATTCAAGTGACGGTGTGTGCACAGATGTTGCATGATTGCCATATAAATTAATGATTATTTTTATAGAGGGTGATTTTTTATTTACATGTTTGAGTTACATGCTTAGATACTAAATATCGCCATGCAGTTTTTAAAGAATTGAAATGTGTATTAGGGTTTAGATATTGTTCAAATTCTGAAGGAGTAAAAAACTTCTGAAATACGATTTTTATAAAGAGTTGGCAAAAGTACAGAATTGTGGAATAATATTAGATAAAATCAACGGGCCACACTCTTAGCTTTTTGAGTGAGACTTATTTGTATATGTATGTATGTATATACATATAGAAAGACACACATCCATACATATTTAGAATAAAAGGTTAACTTGATTGGTACTCCACTTTCGAAAATACTTGTTAAGTAAAGTAATTTATACCTCGCTATTCAAATCAACATAACTACGAACGTATCTAAAGGCGTAGGCACAGCTATGCGTACACATATACAATTTCTTAAAAGAAACAACAATAATAATTTTGCAACATTCCTTGAGGGGAAGGATATTTAAAGAATAATTAATAATACAATACTTACTATACATACAATACTATACTATAATTTTTAGAATAACATACTCTAAGAGCACTTTTAGAAACTAATGGCGTTTTCTTTTCTACTTTAAAAATGTTGCCCTGTGAAAAGAGGCCTTTTTAAAATGTTTTGCCCGCCCTGTGAAAGTGCAATTTTTTATATAACGAGAAAAGAACACAAATTAGAAAAAAGTGCAATGCCTTTTTCTAACAGCTGATAAACAAACATTTTCTGTATATTTTATGAAATGTGTATACAAAAATGTTCAGTTGCCAGATTGCTAATTCATCTCCTTGAGACAACAAAAAAATTTTTTCTTAATATCTCATACAAATAAGATGCCGAATAGTGATCTTTTGTTTGTTTTATACGATACAAAATATAAAAGTAATTATTATTAATATATTTTCGACTCAAAAGTCTTTTTTGAACATTGTCTGGTAACGCTGTATAAGAATAAAAACCATGTGTTTTTCAGGGCAATTTCTGCTCTGTAAAGTGATTTGATTTGCTCAGGGCAAAAGTGCCAATGCCTTTTGGCCTGCGAAAGTGCAAAATTTTTTAGAAAAGAACACGCAACCCTTTCACAGGGCAACACATTTTTGAGAAAAGAACACAAAATTGCACTCCCTGTGGGTAGTAGTGTTGCCTGTTTTTGTAGAAAAGAAATGAAAAAATAAATAAATTTTTGACTAAATAAGTTTGAAATAAATTAAGATTTTAAGAACTGGCTAAATACATTCAATGCGCCATAAAGTGTTAACTTATATGTGTAAAATATGTACATACATATATGGAATCCTAACATTTACTATAGACGCCTTAGTTTTGCCAGTGTAACCAGATAGATGAGTATGAACATAGAAGTTGAATTTTATTTACAGTCAACTCATACCACATGCGTCACATCAAATCTATCTATTAGACGTCAGATCAATTGAAAATTGGCAAGCCTGGTTTGTCAGTTACATATATTTAAATAAACTGAACTTTAAAGTACTACGTCTCCATACATATATACATAAACTTATATGCATATGTATATCGCTTTCTATTCGGATACAGAAAGCAATAAACAAAAAAACAACAACGATTCCAACGATAAAATGTGATAGACCTTGAATACGTAACGGCTTTAACCCATCAACTGATCATACCTTAGTATGCCGGTCATGCACATACACAGACATGTTTTGAATAAAATGAAAATAAAACAAACAATACCTACTGCGTAGAATATTAAATATTTTGAATGAATTCCTATCACTTTACACACACACGCACACACGCTCCTAATCATAAATTGATAGCGATATGGCTATCTCCATACATATGCACATACATGTGCATATAAAATAAGTATATCAAATACACAAATATACATTAGTGGGGTTCTCTAAAACAGGTATATCTAAAGGTGCTCCCAAGTATTCAAATTAACCATACCATGTGTTGTACTTATGCACTTACACATATATATACATACATATGTATATACCTACAAATGTACACTTGTGGCTTTATTCGTTGCCACGAGCCATTCAGTTTTTTCCTAACTCCGTCAAATTGTGAAGTTTACAATGATTAGATTAGATAAACTGAGCTACCCGCAACGGAATACGTACACGAGAGAAGATACCAGATGTATACATGTACATATATAATGGATACTAATCTCATTTTAAGTACCGCATATACCCATACGTACTTATGTATATACGTATCTTTACATACATATATATATATATATATATATATATATGTATATATATATATATGTATATATATATATAAAAGTTGTAATTACAAATGATCCAAAAATATTGTCATAGGAATGAGTTTATATAACATACCGCCCTAATATAAATAACCACATTTTTTTTCTTAGCATGTGGATCGTTATTTCCAATTTTGTGCATGGCTGCATGTGGGTATATATGTGTGTGCGTAAGTTCGTGTCTGCACGAATTTAACTTGTTTTACAGTTTTTTCGTTAGTATGTTTGATTGTGGGATTCTCGTTTTCTACAAATAGTAAACACTGTGACGTGAAAAATTGTTAATATGCATATATACATATGGATGCATATACATATGTATATACATATCAGAAATACACTTGACTTGTTTATTTTATAGAATAAATGGGTACACAACTAGAAATTCCACTCACAATGACAGTAAAAAATGCTTCTCTCTTCTCACGTAACATTGTGTTAATGCAACACAAAGAGAGAATAATTATTGCATTCAAATTTCTGTAGGGGCTTTCACAATAAGTTGACTCTACAATAAAGCCATGTTAGCGATGGATGTATTTATGTGTGTATACATATATATGCATATGTATACATGTAAATGCATATGGATACACGTAGTGTATATCTCTATGTAAATTACTATTTCAAGAACAAATTAAAAAATTCAAGTGACAAATGAACGAACACTTCAAAAGCAATAAAAAAAAAATGTGTAGGTATTTACCTCCATTCACACATACGAACATAAGGACATACATATTTATTGAATTTTATAAACTTTATTCGCATTTAGTATAACTTTTAAAGGATTAATACTGTCACAACTAAGGGAGTGTTCGCCTATTTCGGGTAACATAACACTGCTCTTTCAGAGAAACATTTCTAGTTTTCTGGAAATTCGTTACTAAGTTGTCAAAGCAGAAACTGCACAATAGGAACCCAAACTCCATATGTGTATGTCGGGTAAGTATGCGTTGTTAGTTATTTTGACACATTGCGCTTTCCCAACGTTTAACAAGGTTTACACATTATTTGAATTTTTATTCCGTTTCACTTTTAAATAGAAAAAATTAATTTTATAAAAATTTATTGGTGGTAATTATAAGAAAGGAGTTGTCCATGCAAATATTATGTAAGTTAGTAGGGGAGTAATTTTTCTATGGCGTATCTCGTTAAGGACAGTTAACTATACGAATGCTCGTCTCCAAATGCTGATGGCCGCATTTGTAAGCCTGTTATTGTGAAATTATTTACATATTTGAAATGTACTTACAAGATATAAAAATTCAAAAAGATATTTCCCCATAATTTTGTTGTGAAATCGCATATTATAAAACTTTTATTATATTGGCAGCACTCCTTGTCTCTCATAAAAATATAAATTAGCCAAAGTTGACGACACTTCCAACGACGGTCGCTTAGTCACGTTTTTATATAAGCACATGTACTCGTATCTGTTTTTGACAAGTTGCACTCAGTGAACTGGTATCGTGAATGGGTTAAAAGCTTTTTGTTTTTGTTCAAATAAGGTACACTGTGAAAACACAGAGAAGTTCACCTGTAATATTGTGCAGCAAGAAACAAGTCGTGTATAGATGTAAGTATGTACATATTACCGAATGTATGCATGTACTATGTAGGTATATATGTAATGTTCAATTGGAGTTTTTTTACTCTGTTTAACATTAGTATTAACAAATGTTGTGTGGTGGGGAAGAGGCCCAACTGATTTAATTTACATGGTATTCTACTTATACATATATGGAAATACATATGCAAGTATGTACGTTGGTGGATACATCCATAGATTTGTGTGCATGGGCATACATATCTTACTTAAGCAAAATTTCCGCCAAAACTAAACATAAAACAGTCGCAAAAGTAATGACAGTAATGGCTGTGCGAAATATTCTAAAAGAAATGTAGTTGCTTTCATACACAAATAAATACATTCATTAGTGAGGATGGTTGTGCGGATGCATATACTATGTGAATAGATAATAAGCACACGCTTATGCACACACACCTCGCCATTCATGTATAGGTGCATGCTACGTAATGTTTTAATATACATATATATATATATATATATATATATATATATATATATATATATATATATATATATGTACATAGCTGTGTACGTATGGATGTATGCAGTCCGCAAGGCAAACTTTATGCGCAGAACAATAATTTCGAATTGCATGCAACTTCGGACATGAAAACTGACACTGGTGGTACAAGTTCAACCACCTCAAGTGAAATGAAAAAAAAGTACAACTTAGTATAGTATACTAACAACAATATTCTATTTGGAACACATTCTCTTTTATTCTTTTACACTTTTCGTGTCAAGTCAGTTGGTATCAGGGAAATTGCATAAACGAACATCTCAGTCCAGACTAGAGCTGCCACGCAACCTAAAATGCAACTGCTGGTGGGTTTTAAGGTCTGTAGATGAAAGGATTAGGAGTGCGATGATTTGTGGCAGAGATTTCTCAAAATTGTCATACGATGTATGTATGTATGTATGTGTAGATGTCTTGGCAACCTGCAACTATGTAAAAAGTACACGGAATTTTAATGTGGAACGCAATTTGTTACTTCTTTTACTAAACAATACTTTTTATTTTAATCTGGTAATATATAATCCATTAAATGGCTTAAATGTACTACATTGAATTGGAACAAATATTAAACACACACTTTCGCCTTCATAATTTTAGGAGCATTTCAATTTTTAGTACAGCATTGTTTATAGGAATTGGTAGCCCTGATGCAGGCACTGGCTATTTTTTTCCATGTACTGCTGAAATCCCAATTTTAGAGCACACCCCACGAGAGTAAATACAAATGTACTACATAGTACATGTGCGTTATAACTACATGAATACGTTTTTATTAACATGTATATATGTATGTATGAATTTGAATTCATACGAATATATGCAAATATTACTTGTGCTTTATGAGAAAAAGAGGAAAGTGTAATGCTTATTCAAATCGGAAACGCGCATGTCCTTTCTCTCTTCCTTGTGCAGTGCCAAATATCGTGTAGACATGCATAAATTAGATTTTGTGCTTGGATATACAGACTTTTTGTTTGGCTGGGTTAAATATCGATCCGCTGCAATAGTTGGCCATGGTCTGGAAAAATATAAATTTTTGATACATATGTATGTATGTATACATTTCCATATATACACATATGTATATTTGCATGTGTATGTAGACATTATTAGGCGCATTAAAGTCTACATATAAAATTGTAACTTTTTATAAGGAAGTTTTGGCGAAGGGTATTTCCTGTGTAATAATGCAAAGAGACCGACCACAGATACTGTTATCGCCAAAACCCTGCGTGTTTTCATGCAATTTAAATATTGAACTCGCATACATGTATATAAGTATCTGACAATTACATTCTACGTATGTATGTATGCAAATGCAATATCCTGCCTAAAATTATTAGACATCGTTACTTATGTAGATATATTTCCTAAAAACTGTTCCCGCAGTGTTAATTCAGTTAAGTGAAAGTGATTTTGAGACGGTAAAATTCAGCGATTTTTCCGACGAACAGCCTTGGCATGTTTTTCATCTGGCCCGTATTTGTGGATTGATTTGCCACAGTAAGTGCATGAACGAGCTACTTTATATGTGAAGGCACACATATTTGATCCACCAAAAGATCAATTACAAAAAAAAATTGCCATTGTGTGGTTCGGTCATCGGGCCCACTTTGGTACTCTGATTTCTTGCAAAATGCTTGCAATTGAATACATAAATAGGGGGAGTGGCGGAGTGTGTAGTGCAAAGCAATCACATTTTCAAAGGCTATTTAGTTGCACACGATTGCTTCTTGTATATGCATATTCCTAGTGCACATACTGCATCCTTACATGCATGTGTGCGTACACATATTATTAGTTTTATTTTAAACATTTCTTATGTATATTTCCCTTTGTTAGATACATGCACACATATTTTTATCTTTATGAGAATTTCACATATCTGGGACTATTTCGTTCCAGATTTTCTGACACATTACGCATGAATATTTAAGGAAAATACACAATCGGTTTTTTTTCTTTTTAATTTATTAATATGAAAGTGGAATTTTCTCCATCAACTACATATATAAACTATTGAACTACTACGTTTTGAGAAGACTTCATTATTAAAAAAAATTATTTTGTAAAATATTTTTAATTCATAATTACAAATGCATGCATATGTATATGAATATAAGGTCACTTTGCTTAGCTGTAAGAATTATAAAGTTGTTTCCAAGCCGAATCTTAGCGTAATAATAAATTATAAATTTTAAGAACTAATTCGCCTAATTTTTAGTTTGCCACATTTGTATGTCTTATTTAGGAAATTTTGTATACGAATGACGATGAAATGATTTTTACATTCACCTTGGATAATATTCGCCATAAAATAATTTATAGAAGAGCACAGTTTCCAATACAGAAATATTTAAATTAGTATTTGGAACTCTCCAGCCTTTGTTATACTTTTCAAGGTTTTGGGTTGTTAAATGATAATAGATCAGCCTGCCCTGGTTTGTCCCTTGTGGCATGATAAGCTTCACGTTCCTTGTCAGGGAACTTGGTGGGTAAATTGGGAGAGTGTAAGTTCACTTTTGCTTCGAAACGCATACCAGCCACTTCGACTTCATAGTGTCCAGATAATACATAATCATTAGTCACTGTTAATTCATTGCCATTGTCGTCAAAATTACGCACAAAGCCAAGGCATACTTGTTTTTTAAAAGTGAAGCCATACCCAGTTGTTGTGGTCATGCCACAGTACTTCCCATCACGATAAATGGGCTCATTACCCCAACACCAAATATCTACTTCATGATCATGATCGTTGAGTAGCAGTTGGACATACATTCTCTTCACACCCTCATCACGTTGTTTCTCTAATGCTGCGCGACCTATGAAATCGATAGGTTTCTAAAAAATGGTAATAGTTATCCCAGAAGCAGAATTTCGAAATATTTTTGCAAACTTACATTGAACTTGACACGCCAACTGCGTCCGCATTCCAACGGCGTAGTAAAAGTGTCTAAGTCTTGGCCCCAAAAGGCATAAAACTTTTCAATTCTTAAAGTGCGGGTTGCGTAATAGCCAGCATGTTGAATGTTGTATTTTTTGCCAGCTTTGTGTATGTGAGAGTAGACGTGCAAGGCGTATTCATTTGGTATGTACAGAACATAACCAAGTTCACCGGTATGAGTTATGTTAAGTACACGAATACCGTTTGCCAACCCAACATCCAGCTCTTTGTATGTAAAGAACGGAAAATTCTTAGGCGAAAGATCGGTATCTGTAAGTTCCGACAGCAGAATACGAGTATATGGTCCAATAATACAGATAGCTGTATACATGGAAGTAACATCAGCTACGTTAACAGCAGACTTTAAATGGCTAGGCATATTCTTGCGTATCCAACTCATAGAACGCGTCTGTTGAATAGTCGGCGCTATCATCATATAACTGCGAAGAGAGCAACAAGTAATGGTACAGTTTAAATTATCAATTGAAGTCTATTCAAACATACTGACGTTCCGAAAGACGCGCTAGTGAACAGTCATTTTCATAACCACCCAGCGAATTTTGCATACCGGTATGAATTATAGTGCCAACAGGAACATCTACATCATTTGAACACAAATATTGTAACAGATCCACTACTTCTCGTCCCTTTGACCATAAATCGTATTTTGTAAAAGAGCTGTAGTCAGCTAGTCCAATGCCTTCACGACAAGCTTTGTATTCAGAGGCAACAAAGTCGAACCATTGAGGTTTTCCAAACGTTTTTGTTTGTGCTATGCGAAATTTAGGAAGCCCACTCTCGTCTAGAAAATTACACTTGTTAATATATTTATTACAATTTATGTCTGTAAAAAATAATCTTGCCTTTGACATTATTCGGATCGAAGTAATTAGGCCTTTCATAGCCCATACTCTGACCGAATACGGCACCAGCATCTTGCAGAGCCGGGTATATGGGAGACATTCGTAAATTACGGCCAGTCTTATATTCTTCAAAGGGATAGCTGATTTGATACAATTTGCCAGGAACTTCTTTGCAGCGGTCAGTTAAAAATTTACGATTGTTGTGCAAGCCCAAAAATCTATGAATGTCCAAAATATGCACGTCCACGAACGAGGTGCCTTTTACAATTATTTCTGCTAATGCTCTGCCGATACCACCAGCAGCAGATACGCCAATAGTTTTCATCCCAGCGGAAACAAAATAGTTCTGAATCTCAGGCGCTTCACCCAAAATCCATTTGCAGTCTGGCGAAAATGCTTGCAATGTGTTGATTAGGCGATCCAATATCGCTGTTCTTAAAATAGGGACTCTTTTCAATAGCTCATCTAAAAGTTCGTGAAAATGGTCCCAATCAGCAGCGAGAATACGTTCTTTTTGCGACAAAGGCATTGCACCGTCCTCATATGTTACTTTCGCTTCACGTTCAAACCCGCCTAAATTTGTTTTAGTAAAATTACATAATTATATACTTTTGTATTTACGTATGTTAATATAACTTCACCAGCCATAATTGTTCCATCTTTTTCCCTAAAATATATGCCACCATCAAAATCACGCACAAATGGTGTATTTGGATTAATACCGGCAATAGCTTTTGTATGCAAATAGTGATGTTCTACAGCTTTTAGAGGTATTTTTACGGGCGGTTTAGAAAGTGTTCCTACCTCACGGGCCCAAAAACCGGTGCAGTTGATGAAATATTCACAAAGAATATTGCCAGCCGTTGTGGCTACTTCTGTGATTTTGCCATGACTAGAAAATATTTTTTTCACAGCACAATGTTCAACAACATGTACATTCATGCGTTTAGCCTCTTCTATAAATGAGTGGCACACTAATTGGGGATCGCAAACGCCATCTTCAGGAATCCATAAACCACCCATTAAATCTTTTTCTTCTATTATAGGACATTTCTCCTTGCACTGAGTGGGCGTTAAAATTTCTGCTGGAATTCCCCAAGCTACACCTTGAGATTTCAAACGTTTGAATGAAATCATTCGATCATATGTGCGCCCCAAATTAAGACTGCCCACTTGCTTCCAACCTGTTGGCAAGCCTTTTTGGTTAAACTCCTTTATTAATTCAATTGAATATTCGGCTAATTTCAGTTCGGAGTAAGTGGGCTCGAAACGCCCCGCCAATCCACTAGCACACCAGGGATTCTCTCCAGCTATTTTACCCTGCTCCAGAAGCAAAGTGTCTCTTCCCCAACCCATAAGAGCCAAGTGATAAGCTACGGAAGCACCCATAATACCACCACCACATATTACAACACGTACTTGGTTTGGTACAACACCTTCAGCCAATTTCGGAGGTTCATGGGGAACGAATTTTCGTTTGCGAAAAACATTTGCGTCATTGCTGTCCACATTTGTTGTTAATAGTCTTATTTGTGGTGTTGTACTAGTCAGCCAAAACTTGTTTGTTTTACTTTGGTAGAATCTAGACGATAATTTTTGACCATATTTGTACATTCTTTAAATTAGAAATGTATTTTTAATTATTGTGTACGTTTATGCACTCGCTTTGTTATATGCATTTGTTGAACATTAATGAAAAACAATAATAAGTTAGTTTAGACTGTGTTGCCAGATATTTGTTTTGATGCATCCCCACATAAGGGAGAAAATTCCTTAAAAGTACAAGAACAAATATCATTCCCTTACTGTCAAAAGGGAATTACTGTCGCAATTCACTACGACAAACAGAACTTCGTTTCAAAAATCAGAAAAGAGTTATTCTTTACTAAATAAATATAGGCGGTCAAAATTGAAATAAGTTGTAAAATTTTGTAATGACAGAATGATAACCTGTCATCAGCTGTGCCATATGTCATCGAATTACACCTTATAGGTAATAATGTGTAAGGTAACAGAGTGCATGGTAATGTAGGTTCGTATCGATACCATTTGAAACAACTGTGCGAACAGATGGACAAAGTAAATCTAGATTCGGCTTGTTGTATGGTTTTTGCCGCTTTGTTATTTCACAAAGTATACTGTGTGATTATTTAATAGTTTTATTTATTACAAAAAGATATGAGAAAGTTATTTAATATTGTGAAACCGATCAGTATATCAATTTCCTGCAATTTTAGGGTGCCTAATGTATCAAAGCAATGGGCTTGTTTACCGCATCGTTCAACATCATCACAAACAGACTTTAGCAAAGGCGGCCAGGAAGATCTGAAATCCAAAGAAAATGCAGGTTTTAATACAAAATTTCATGCGAATTTCTATTTTATATTAATTACAATTTATATGCATGTACGCAGTAGATAATCCTTTAATTGACTTCAAAGGGGAGTGGCCATTGAAGGAACTGGAACAATTTAAAAATGATATGAAATTATTGCCGGAATTTATAAGTGAATTGGAGGAAACGCAGCTTTTTGAAGAAGTTGAGCCTTACATGGCACGTTTGCGATACGAGTTTGATCACTGGGACAATGTAAATAAAAAGCAACTTGAAGAGTAAATAGTTTATAATTTATTTTTGCATTTTGCAGGCCATACATGGTTTTCGTGAAACAGAGCGCAAACATTGGTACCCCAATAACCGGGCAGTCTTGCAGCGTGTAAGTCAAGTGGGATTCGAAGGCAAAATAATGCCTTATATACATATACTAGACTTGGCTCCGCAGGGTGTAATAAAACCACATGTGGACAGTGTTCGGGTAATTAAATCACTAATTCCTTAAAATGTACGAGCATACAAGAATTTTATTTGTTTTTATTTTCGTTTTTAGTATTGCGGCCACACTATAGCCGGCTTAAGTTTGCTCTCTGATGCGGTTATGCGTCTGGTACGCACAAGCAATGATGGCAAGCAAAACAGTGCCGAAACTCAAGATGAAGATAATTACCGCAGTCAATCAAAAACTGTGTTAGAAAATAATTTCTATGCCGACATATTATTACCCCGCAGATCTTTATACATAATGAGGTAAGATTTATTAATTTTCTATTTTATTTTCCCATGCATATAGTTTTTATGTAATATTTATATTTCCTCCATTTGAAGCCATACGGCTCGCTATAACTATACCCATGAAATTCTAGCTAATGAGGAATCTAGATTTCTGGGCCAACCCCTAATAAAAGACCGAAGGATATCTATTATCTGCCGCAATGACCCTTAATTCCTAGAAGTGTGCTACATGATTTTGCGGGCAATGTTTTTTTTTTAATGGTTTTAGTTTTTTAATTCAATTTTTAGGCTTATTTTTTTTATCTTTAAAATAGTTTTCTTTGCCTTTTTGTTTTTTTTTTTTTTAATTTTGATTTTACTTTTTTAACAGTTCGTTACCGTACTACGGAAAAAAAGAAAACTTTTAAAGATATAAAAGAAACTATCCGTAATTTTAAAAATTAAATTGAAAAATTAAATAGAGTTTAATTAATACTTATAGTTATCAATTTTCTTAGTTAAATAAAAATATTATTTATAATATTAAAAAACCATTCTTCTTCTGCCCTTTTTATAAGCACTCATGACTTAAATGTGTATGTAATTTTTTAGATCCACAATTTTAGTTCCTTTATTTCATAACATTCAAGAACCTTTTTACATACATAAACACATACTTTCATACATATGATCACTTTTCATTCTGTGTTAAGTCTTAAGGCCTATTTAGCCGAACGCTGAAACCGTGGATGTAGTTGAAGTTAGGAATGTAAATGTCATTTACATTTGGCATTTGTCGTGTATAAGTGAACATGGATAACGAGAAGTTGATTATTAGTTTAAATTTTTTACGTGTCTGTGAAAATTTTTAATAATAGAAAGAAAAGATGGGGTGTTCGACCCATAAATAAGGACTATATAATTAGTGGTTATTATAAAAAAGTGTTTAAATGTCTAAAACAAAATGATGAAGAACAGTTGTTTATACATACGCGCATGACTCCAGAAGTATTTGATTTATTTTTGTGTATAGTGCGTAAAGAACTTGTTAAATCCAGGAAAGCAACGGATTGGACCAGAAGAGCGGCTTTCAATTACTTTATTGTAAGAAAGATGTGATTTACAATAATTTATATCAATATAGTTTGTTTAAATATATAAAATATTTTTAGGTATTTGGGACATGGATGTTCCCAACAATCGATAGCTTAGAGCCACAAGCTCGGAAAATCAACTATCCGAGCCATTGTGCTAGAGACTTGTGAGGCATTGTAGCGTATTTCGTCTCCATTATACCTAAGCGAGACAACAACATCATGGTTTCAAAACATTGAAAACGACTTCAATTCTTTATGGAATATGCCAAACTGTGTGGGTGCTATAGACGGCAAGCATATAGCTATAAAGTATCCTCCAAATTCTGGATCAATGTTTTATAACTATAAAAGTATTTCAGTTTGGTGCTTTTAGGAGTATGTGATGCGAAATAAAATTTTACGTCACTTAGCTTTAGAAGCTATGGTAGCCAAAGTGATTCACGTAACTATTAAACAGAATTTTTGTTTTTATTTTACCGAATATTTATCTTACAGGATTTTTTCGTCTGTTACTGTTTAGCACGTAAGTGAAGTAAAGGTCAAGATAAAGCTTTGAAATTTTGTGTTTCATCATGCTTCAAATATTACTATCTTTATTTATGGGGAAATTCTTAAATAAAACTTGTAAAAAACTGTGTTTAAAACTTGAGTTTTTCCGATCTTTGGCTTTACATGTATCGTGGAAACCATAGCGAATATCTAGTGGGTTGACTCAAAAACTTTCTAAATTTTCCAACAAAATTTAACAGCAGCTATATTAAAAATCTACTAAATTTCATTAATTAATTTTTGAAAATCCACTAAATTGCATTAATAATTTAGGACTGCCGGATATAGAGACTGACACACGTACTTAACGGACTTTTGATCTAAAGTACAATTTGGGTACTGATTTTTTTTTAAAATTCTATAATTGTTTTTGATTCTCTGTATTGTTTGTTCGTTTCTGGTTGCCTACTTGAATAATTTTTAAACAAGTTTTTTTAAATGTTTTTTTTTTTTTTTTTGTATTTTTATTTTATTTAGTTTCGAAAGTATGTATAGAATTTTAACTTTTTACACAATTCTAAAATATTTGCTAAAATTTTACTCCTATATTTAATATAATTCTTGTTTTTATATTTTTTTTTGTTTAACAATTTTATAATGTTGATTACAGATGTAATTATTATTGTTATTATATTTATCTTTTTCTTGTTTTAAATATATAATTTTTTTTTTATTTTTGTTTTTATTTTTTTTTTTTATTATTTTTTTTTATTTTTGAATTAGTCAAACAATTTTTGTTCCATTAGTTTTTTCAATGATTTGCTAAACTAAACAATTTTTATAAATAACTTACTTAATTTAACGTGTTTCATTGCTAATTTTTAATTCAAATGTACTTTTTGTTTAATTGTTATTCCTAATAATTAATCAACAAGATTTGCAATGTAATAATTTCGAAGCAGCTTAAAATGCTAGAAAAATATATGTAAACAATATTTTAATGTAGGAAATAAATTAGAATGTAGAGTTTAAACAAACTCGAAAATTATAAAAATATATGTATATAAATATTAAAATAATTAAGCTTAAGGTACAATTTGTGTGAAGATTTCTTAAACAACTGAGTAATCTGTATTGGCTGCACATTGAACTGATAAACAATTAAAATATTTTTTTAAAAATTTTGAAATTTGTTTTTTGAAAAAATGTAATTGTAAATAATTGGCGAAATATTGAATATCAGAAATAAGAAGGAAAATTAGAAAGAAATTAATTATAAGATTGGAAATTGAAACGTATGGAATTAGAATTGATTAATTATTTTTAGAAAAAGTTATATAAAGTTAATGATAATGTTAGTGCTTTTGGTTTTAATTATAATTTTGTTTTGTTATTGCTCGAGCTGTTCGACAAAAAATATATAAAAATACAAAATAATTAGATTTTCAAAAAAAAAAAAACGAAAAACGAGTTTTACAAAATGCTGTTTTATTTTTGGCAAATCGGAAGTGCTCTAAAGCAGCCAAATAAAAAATGATTATTCATTGTTATTTTCTTATTATTTTTATAAAAATTGTTAACCTTGAGCTAAATTATTATAATATAAAAATTGTAAAATTAGTTTTAGCATAAAAAAAAGTAAATTCATTTTTTTTACCATGAACATAAATTTTAAAAACAAAAGACTGGAAAATAATGATAACTTTTATTTTGCTGGCCTTTTTACGTTTAAATCTGAGTGCAGAAAATTCTGCTGATCAGATTTTAAAACTGTAGTACACACACTACATACATATTTATTTCAAGTTCTTATGTGTTGAGTTTTTATTTTATTTTTATTTAATTTTTTTTTTTTGCTTTTGCTTTAATAGACTGATCGATCGATTAGGAAAAGAAGGCACAGAAGAAAATATCTATTATATACATAAAGTACATACTTTTAATACATGTTAATGCAGTATGCACTCACCTATTTATACAGTATGTACATGGTGTTGCAGTGTGTGTTGGGGTTCGTGTTAGTGTTAGTGATCGAATGTACGATAAAAGAGTTTATATAAAACTTGTAAAATATCTGTAAGTAAAAAGTATGTGTATAGTTAAGTCAAGAGTAGAAGATTTTCTTTCATTGGCCTGTTACCGGTGTAATAATTTACAGTTAATTAAATATTGTTTTTTGCTTTTTTGTTTCTTGTTTTGTTTTATTTGTTTTTTTTTTTTTGCTTTCATTTCAAATATAAAAAGGAATCAGTTTCAAAGTAAGAGATAGAGATATAGAAAGAGCATTACGAGTAGCTTAAAAGCGAGCGAGATGTTTGTAAAACTTTTTGTATCGCTTGTTTGTGTATTTATATATATGTATAGATGTTTGCAGAGCTTTATGTATGGATGGAAGGATGTGTATATATAACATATTCTATTTATGTATATATACATATGTATGGATGTGTTTGCAGATCTGTATGTATGTATATAAAGATAAAGCCATATTCAACTATGTATTAACGGGAATTGACAGTGTTTTGTTTTTATTTTCCTTTATATGAAGAGCTTTTTTTTTATATGTACTATATATAAAACGAAATTGCTTTTTTTATTATATAATTCCACTATTCGTTGATAATTGTTGTAGTTAATCTAATGAGTTGTAGTTTGTTTTCAAGGTTTTAATTATAACATTTTACAAACTGCCTTTTAGCAGCCTGAAGATATTGATAGAAAAAAATCACAGTTTTAGCATTCGCCGAAAGTCGTGTTTTTTTAATGCATATTTTGCTTTTTATTCATTTTTAAGAACTATCTGACATTGGACAGTCGCACTGATCAAAATAAGTATTAAGTATTAAACACATTCGCCGCATCAAAATTTTCGAGCACACGAGTTCAAATGTCGCTATCTGCCATTGTAAACCGCGAGGCAGGACAAGGAAGGACCTGCAGAAAAAGGAGTTCGGTTAAGCCACGTTTAAAATTTAAAGATTATTGCCAATTGCAAAGTTTTTCCTAGAAATTAAAAGTTAGAAACTTTTTATATCAAAATGTAAAACGTTTTTTTTTTCTTTTTTATTTTAATGAACATTTTCATATATATATGTATGTATATATTTTTTTGGTATTTACATATTATAGTGTTGCCATATCAAAGTGTGGGAATTACGAATATTTAAACGTGGAATGTTTCATAGATTCAAAGTTTAAACTTTGTTTAAAGTTATAATAAGTTTAACAAAAGTGGCGTTTAAACATTCATGGATTTAGTAGGCCACTTCTACAGCAGCAATATTCGTGTGGACATGTAGACTTGTTGCCGTGAAAATAATAATTTTCATATATGTATGTATATACATTTATTCTATATATACATATATTTATTCACTGATTTGGTTGACCACTTCTACCGCAGCGGTGTACGTGTAGTTTTGAAGACTTGTTGCCGTGAAAATAATTATTTTCACATACATACATTTATTCTATATTCTATATTTGACAGTTTCATGTTAACTGCCTGCTGTGGCGAATGTGCCTGATACTTCAGTCCGTAGCCTGACTCATTCTACAATCTCAACTAATAATTTTAAAGAGATTTTCAATTTTATTATAAATTTTAGCAAATTATTATATTTAAATCGTTTCACTAAAACGGTTGAAGGTATAAAAACGGAAAGAAAAATTACATTTAAGTAAGGCGGGGCATATTATTTTAGTTGTTTTATTTGACCAGGTGGTGGCCTGTGTAGACAGAATTACACTAAACTGTGGTTAACCGGGCGAAATAGCGATGGTTGTCAAATTTAATTACAATAATTAAAATGAAAAATAACATAGAAAAACCACGATTCCTTGAAAAAGTAGAAAAAAACATCTACGAAACGTTTCTGGGAAAGATAGTTTTCGGTTTTTAGTAGAAATCTTCTTCGTCGGACCTCCTTTCATTTATTTGTAAATTTGCTACTGAATTTAATTAATTTGTATTTTTTTTCGGTTTAAAACAATATTCTCTAAATCTATTCTTAACTTTTTGTTTAACTTGCTAGACATGACATTATAGTTTTCTTTTCTGTATATGGGTTCTTGTGCATGCACATGCATGCCCACACTTTTGTATTTATGTATGTACATATATTTGCTAAGTATGAATTTGTTTAAAGTTATTTTCTTAAATTAAAATTTTCAATATAAATGCGTTTTTGTTTTTCAATTTTGTTTAGTTTTTCTACAATTAAATATAAACTCGTTTTAACAGCTTTTTGTAGTTATTTTTTTTTCTGCAATTAGTTTTAGTAATTAATTAACTAATTTTTGGTTTCCCGTGTTTAAGGTCATTAATTAATTTAGCGAATCATTTTTTATGGCTCCACAAATGAAATAATTTTGCAAATCTTGGCAAATAAAGCAATTATTATCCAGATTCAGAATCTGAATGATTATAGTTTTCCGCAATGTTAAATTCAAATAATGTCTTAAAAAAATTCTATATATGTATGTATGTTTGTTTGTTGTGAAAGCGCGCTATGCCATCTAAAAGTTTTCAAATGAAAGTTTATGAGTTGTAAATGGAGCCGGATGTAGGAGTTGAAGAGAAGTGGATAGTTTTTATTACAAAAGCAATTCCATTGCCGTTACCTTCTAAATTTAATACGTGCATCTGGGGTCGATTGACTGATTTGATTTCTTATTTCGCCTTATTTAAGTTATCTAAGTCTTATGCAAGCCATTGCCTTCTTTTTCCTTCTCTGTTTACGTTTCAGTTGCATGAAGAGTTGATGATGGCGTTGCTTTAATGTCCGTTGTTCGGAAAACTATTTTTAATTTTGCTCTGTCTATCGGTAGGAGTCAATAGTTTACAAGTCGCTAACAATCGACTTCATTTATATATTAATACTTTTTGTCGTAATTCATGAGTTTATGCACGTTACGCACGTATTTTGCAGGTACCGTAAATGAAGGTGCAGATGTGAGCAGTGGAAAGTATATGTATAAAATGAAAATGTGTTGTGAGTGATCGCAGAATTTTATCTTAGAAATGTAAATTGTTGAGTTATCCATCGATCGACGATTGGGGAGATTTGACTAGTAATAATTCATTGTAGTCGGAATCTTCATTACCGCTGTTGTCACGTTGATCCATACGTCGGCGTTCGGAAATGATTCGTAGTATTTCGGCTGAATCGGATTTGCTCAGGCCTTCTACTATTGTGGTGTCATCGGCTAAATGAGCATTTATATCAAGATTGGGCTTCTTTTCGTTACGATTTGTAGTATTAGTATTAGTTCTACTTTCCATGACCACTGGCAATAGCAAGGAGCTCTCATCCATGTCTGGATCTTCATCGAGAGCTTGTTGCTTAAATAGTTGCTTAGTGCTGCCACTGCGACTGCGTGGAGGCATACAACGGGGTACAGAGAGTAAATTTGAGCGCGAAGGACCTATTAGAGTTGGATCGGTTGAGAGGGAACGTCCGTATGATCGCCTCGATATAATACCACTTGCTGTTGCCGCACTGGCTGGGTGTTCACTTATAACCGCGCTACTAATGCTGGCTACATCGGATGCGCAGCGTGGAACTTCTTCACTGCATATACTGTGCACGTCGAAGGTGGAGCAAGGACTGCCGTCCGATTCTAGACTCTCGAAGATAGTGCCACTGTGAAAGTCAACGACATCGCCTCCCCAGGGCAAAGAATCGGAACTGATACGCTTCGATTCGAGGGTACGACGACGAATGGCTTGTTCGTCCAGAGATCGTTCTTTAGTAAGCATTCCACGTTTGCGTAGTGCTGTCGAGTAACGTCTTCCTCGTCTTGCTGTCATTGGTATTTGTAGTTTAGAATCAAAACTGTTTTCTTCGGTTACGGCTGCTTCGGGTATTAATTGTGTTAGAGCTTTTGTCTTGAAAGCACCCCCCATCTCTGCCAATCCTAAACCATTCTGTTGACTAAAGTACTGGACTGTTTGACGACGATTATTTGTGGAAATTTTTTTCTCCAGAGTGGGGGTGCTGTAGGTAAAGTTCATTGGCAGTGATTTGACTTTGCCCAGTTGACGTTGGGCTGGCGCAGGCGGTTTTGTTTGCTGTTGCAGTTGTTCGCAAAGTTTTTGTTCCTGCTCAAACTCCTGTTCACGCACTAATTCGCGTTCCAGTTCGACTTCCATATCCATTTCGTCCTCCATCTGTTTGTGGCTCTCCTCGAGGTGTTTCATCAGTACAGCCACGACGACGTTCACTAACACGAATTGCGCCATTAGCACGAATATCACAAAAAAGATGGGAGCGATAACCGAGCTGACGCAACAGTTGCGTACACAATCCGGTGCGTCATCACAGTTATCCCTCAATGTGTCTTTCATGATGCCGTTCCAATTATCGCCAGTCGCTACGCGAAACAATGTGAGGAAAGCCATCCCGAAATTGGCGAAATGTGCATGTTCGCCCAAGCCCTGGCATGGTATCTCCTCGGAACACTCAAGTCTTCCGAAAAGTTCCACGCCAAGAGCCGCGAAAATAAAGAACAACAGGAAGAAGAGCAGGCCCAAATTGCCAACTTGTGGCAACGCTTGCATCACCGTGTCCAGCAAAGCTCGTATTCCCTTAGCCATTTTCAACAGTTTTAACACTCTCGCTATTCTTAACACACGCATCACCCGTATTATTGTCGGATTAATGGGTAATTTTTTCGTCTCTAGTTCTTCCAAAACTATGCCAACAATAGACAAAAGAACAATACTAACGTCGAGTTGGTTCCATTTGTCCTTCAGGTACAGGTGCCATCCCAACGCTACCAACTTCATATTTGCTTCAAGTATGAACACAGCGGTAAAAAAATAATTAAATATCTTCAATGCGTATTGTAAAGCGGGCGGCATTTTATAATATTCCATGGCCATTGTAACAACATTTAGGCCAATTACGGCCGCTATCGCCAAATCAAAGTATTTTGATGTGACTACATTGTGAACGAACATACGGGAAGGGGAGTAATTTATGTAATATGGCGGCTCATGCATTCTTCTGCGCTTCTTTTCCATTTGCAAAGCTCTTTTGGCAGCACGACGTATCTTCTCTTCCTTTTCCTGCTCTTCACGGCAGCGATGAAAGTTCTCAACGACGACTCCCACAAACATATTGAGCACAAAGAATCCTACCAGCAATATAAATGCTATAAAATATAACAGACGCCATTCGTTGTAGTTGACAATAGGCTGCTGATCAACGCCGACCGCATCAAGTCCCGTATACATTATATTTACCCAGCCATCGCGCGAACTCAGGACAAACAACGACATAAGTGCCTTACCCAAATCATCGAAATTGTATTTTCTATTCACCCAAGCATTACCTGGTATGCTAAGGCAGTCTGTTTTGTTGCGAACGTATTTAATGTTTTCGCCTTCGCAAAAGTAAAACGTACCCTTAAACAGCTGCACACCCAAAATGCCAAATATAATGAAAAATGTACAACAAATGAGCACGATATTGCCAATAGGTCGAAGGGACGATAAGAGCGTTTGCACGACTAATTTCAAACCCGGGGCTCGGTTGATAACACGCAGCGGCCGTAGGGAACGAAGTAGTCGAAACACCTTAAAACATACAAAACAAATATCACAACCAATGACCTCTTTCAATACTACCACACTCATGCATTAAATACCCTTAAAATCCCAAAAATCCTGGGACTAGATTGACTTATCAAGGACATTAATAAGTCAATGATCGAAATCGTTACCAGCGATCCATCCATTATGTTCCAGCCCGACGTGAAATAGGCATCTGTGCCGTAAAACATACCTGTAGCCACCACCTTGAAATCAGGTTTGCGGGGGAGGGTGTGAAGAAATAATAAACAAAAATTTGGAAACAATCTCGACAATTTCGTACTATTGAATATTGAAATATATGGTACCTTTATGAGCATTTCCACTGTAAAGACGGCTGTAAAGACGTAATTCGCTGTGGACAAGAATAGTCTTTCGGTGCTATGTGGTGGTATGTTGGGCCGTTCCATTGCCAAGGTAATGCAATTGAGTGCAATAAACAGTAGCACCACATTGTCGAACCATTTTTGATTAACGAACCACGTGCAAACTCGCCGGAACCTAATGAATACGTTTTAGAAATACATACAGAAATTACGTCATCTTTGGCATTGTAAGCATTCTATACCTGTTATCCTCGTGAAAGATGTATAGCGAATATGTTCTTCTTTCATTTGTAAAGTCCTGTGGAACAAGTCTTTCAATAATCATTTTTATTTTGGACATCCCTTCTGCATGCGCCCGAGTGGAGTGTGGCTGATCCTTCAATTCCTCATTAATTTTTTTTGGATATTGGCCAATGGAGTTCTTCCGTCTTTCTCTTTCCTGCATATACTGTTGTAACATGTCTGTCTCACCCAAATAGTTTTTCTGCCACTTGTCCAAATCCAATTTGGAATTTGTGTAGGATAACGACTTACGGGATGGTTCCAAGTTGTGCAAATTCAGGTGGGATGTTTTTGTAAAGGCCAGTTCTATAGAAGACATTCTACGCTTGCCAGGTGCACTGTATAATTTTGGAGGTTGATTAAGGTTCTGATACATGTGCGAATTGAAGAGGCAAGCCGAAGCACGTCTACTGCCTGGACCACTACCTATGCTTAAAGATGTAGATAAACGCCTTATCGAATTTTGTGGGCTTAAACGATTGGTATCTTTATTTTTAACAGATAAATTTGGCGTAGTGGGCTTTAGAAAGATTTCTGATCTTACGGAATTACTGTCCGTTAACAAAAAGGAGTTGTCATTGCCGTTATTCAATTGATGCTCTACATCTTCAGGAGTAAGAATATCAGATTTCTTTCTTTTCGAACTGGAACGACGAAAGCGTTTAAGGCTAGGCAATCTTTGTAAAGGTTCAGGAGATTCCTGAATATTTGAGCTCAGTAATGTGGCCTGAGCTGTTAAAGCTGGAGTGCCTGCAATCAGGTGGGCATCAGTTCTGCTATTTGTAAACGGAGGCAGTTGAAGTTTAGCTGCGGTTGAAGATATTGTGGGAACATAAATTGTACCAGCTGTTGTATTTGAACTTTTTGAAATGTCATCAATAATGACACTTTGAGTTCCGCTGCTGCCATTTAGTGAAGAGGGCAGTAAAGAACTGCCAGCTGCAGACTGGCCGTATTTCTTTAAATTGTTGCTTGTATTGTTCTCCAGTTGACTGGCATTCAAGATGTTGATGTGGGACTTGTGAGGCAAAACCGGAGATGGCGGAATGAGATCGATTGATGGAATGCCTTCGTCAAGGGAACGTTGACCGCTAAATATTGTTGGTGGCCTTAGAAATGAGGGTGAGTCAGGGCACTGTGAAGAAAACGTAAAAGCTCTTGTTTGTAATTGATTGATAATTATGAGTACCTCTACAGCGCCAGTTTCTATCTGACTCCAGCTTCTAAAAGTTGCTCCCGTTTCTAGAGTAGTGTTAGGTGAATCCTGGGGTGTGGCCGCAGTCGTAGTTATAATAGGGGGGTCGCGAATAGGTCGAATTCTCGATAGTCGCGGAATATCTGAACGCTTTTCTCTTATAGAATATGTCTGTAATTAGAATAAATAATAATTAAAATTATATCCTTTTCCAAGAAGCTCATAATTTGACTAATTAAGCAATAAACCTTTTTAAGTGCTTTGCGATCTTCATCCGTAATAGTGGCTACGCCGCTTCCGCCTCCTCCAGGACCAGTTGGCTTATGTACATCCTTGTCTGATATTTTCCTACTCACATTACCTAACGAATTACTGGAAGGAGCTAAAGCTATTAGTTCTTTTAATTGATGATCACCAGCACTGGACTGAATTAGACGCTGCTGCTTTTGCACATTGCTCTTTGGCTCCATTATCATTTCATTTGCCTCCTGTTGCTTATTTGTTCAAATTGTTAACACAAAGACTTCTTTGTTTCATCATTTCACATCTTACTTACCTTGCGTATATCCTCGGCACTGTGCCAACGGTTGTGCAGCCCGTAACAACTGTCATTAGTCGACGATGAATCGGCTTCGCTATGCGATTCATCATACATTGCATCGCTAAAATTTTCAGCCAATGTTTCTTCGCGCAATTTCTTAACCAATTCTCGTTGTTCTCGCTCACGACGTTCATTTCGCTGAGGGAATCAAAATTTCAAAATTAGACTTTCCTTTATTGTCCTTTTAAGCGGACGCATAAATTTTTAACATGTTCATTGTAATACTTTGCCGTAAAGCTTATAGCATAAGCTTTAATTTTCGTTTTCAACAGGTAAGAAGAATTTTCGCCGCCATAAAAAAAGTTTGAGCATGCGTGAAAAGATATGGCAGCTACATAACAATCGATTAAATTTCATAACTAAATAAATATATTTAAAGTGCTTAAAATGTGAGGTGGTATGCAAAAACGAGGCTGTAAATGACAAAATAGTGCCTCGAACGCAAACTTTTTTTATGTCATGAAGCGGCGATCATTCTCCTTTACCATTAATTTCTTTCTTATTTTTTTTTTCTTTTAAAGTGGTGTAAAACTCTACCTCTGAACTGAATCCCTCAACCAAAATGGCGACCAAAAGGTTAAAGAGCACATAATTGCCAAATGTCATTAAGGCCACAAAATACAATGCGGCCCAATGACTTGTCTTTTCCATGCCGTTGAATAGCACAACGTTCCAGTCTTCTTGCGTTAATATCTATAAAATGGTTGCGCTCAATAAATACGGGTTCGGTATTTTTACATGTAGGCCGTACAAATAAGATACATAATTAATTAAGTGAACGAAACGACAAATAATACAAATCAATGAAACATATTTATATCTCTTGTGCAAATATGCATGTATGCAGGTATGTCTTTGTGCATGTACATACTCCTCCATACACGTAAATAAATCAAAAAATTTCTGACTAAAAAAGCAGTTTAATAATAAAAAATCAAAAACACGACACACAAACGATCCTTGAATAAAAAAAAAAAAAACAAATGAAACAAGAAAAATTCCCAAAAATAAACAAAACAAGAAAAAAATGTTCTTTTGCTGTTTTTTGTTTTTTGTTTTTGTTTTTTTATACGCATGAGCAGCCCACAGCAAAAGTAAATTATTAAAGCAAAGCCAGACTCTAAAGTTCGCGACTTGTTTGGAATCAAAAATAAACTTCTTTTTTCACTTTTCATATTTTCGCGTACAGTTAGAACAAAAGCTTACGAAAGAATTAAAATTAGTTTCGATTTAATTCGTGGTGTGAATTGTTCAAAAGACATAAAGAGAGTGAGGGAGAGAGTGGGTGAGAGAGTGAGAAAGACGTTTTGCAATTAAATTTTAAACTGTAGCTTCAAGAAACTTCTTTAAATCAAATTTAATTTCATCTCTATTTAAATTATGAATCTTTTCAACAACATTTATATTTACAAGCTTTTTCGATTAATTCTCTTAACGATTTTAAAATGAAAAGCAAAAGAAAAACTTTACGTGCCAACTTGAAGTATTTTTATTCGTATAAAAAATTATTGCTACCTAATGGAACTTATTAATAACACAGTTTACGATTACTTTGAAATCTTGCAATTAATATACGAGTAATTGTACTAATAATTATTTATTATGGAGAAAAATTATTAAAAAAAAGCTGAACAATTTATATAAAAAATTGTATTTAAGAAAACATGCATTCAATGCCAGCTTGTTAGTTTTGAAAATACATTGCAAGTCTTTTAATTGATTATATTCTGATTAATGATTTTTGTAATGTGAATGATGGTTTTTTGCAGAATGAACTTTATTTACAAAATCACTCAGTGAAACATAAATTGAAGTGTAATTCGGGTTTAAAGGTGTTTAATTTCTTCAAAAACTTTGTCTGCATGCACATTGGGGGGTTCCCAAACCATTTTATCTTATTTTATTTTATTTTATTTAATTTTTATTTAATTTTTTTCTATTTATTCTGTTAAACTTTTAATTACATGCTGTCTATGGCACTTTTCTCAATTTGAAAATAATTTTTTAAATGCCTTTTAAAATGCTGTAGCTTAACTTTTAACAGCGTACAGCAGCATCAGGAACGATGAATAGAGTTGTTAATTATAACAAATGAAATTTTTAAATAGTTTTCGGCCCCCAAAGGTTAGTTGAGCTGTAGAGCCCGTCTTAGTGTTAGTTGTCGTTCCCCTAACAGTTTTCTAAATAAGCTTAAAGAGAAATTCTTAAAGGACTTCACCTCTCGCAACTGAAATTTAAATAAAAAGTTAAAATTTAAAGAAGAACAGCAATTTGAATTGAGATTTAGTGCCGTCTTTTATTCATTCTTCATGAAAGTTTATACGAACAGAAACTGCCAGATTTCTATTGCATAATAAAAAAAAAATTATTAAAGGTCTGCATGACTAAAATAGTGCAAGTTTTCGTTTAAATTCATTTTATACAAAAATGTCTTATTTTATTTTCTATTTTGTACAAGTCTTTGCTTTTTATTTCTAAGTTTATCTAACAAGTGCAACTTAATTTGTATTTAATTATGTACTTGAAACGTGTTACGAATAAATTACTTTTAATGGAAGAAGGAGTAACCAAAATTAATGTTGGCAGTCAATTTTTGTTTTTTTTTTTCATTTGGCTACATACTAAATTTACAAAATGATAGTGTAAACCAAATTATTACTTTAAATAATTACTTTGATGTCTCTCCATACGAAAACAAAATATTAGAAAAAATAATGAAAATATAATTTGTAAAAATGTTAAATTTCAAACAAATAATTTTCGTGTGTTATTTAAACTCTCTTAATGTGAAGAGGATATTTTTACTTAAAAGATGAATAATAATTATGATTATAATAAATTGTTTTTCATTAACGCTACAATTAAATGTTCAATTCACAATTAATGGTTGAATATAATGCCGCAGGAGAAAACAATATACTGAAGCTCTGATCGTGGCCTTGGATGAACTTTGAAATTCAACCTGCTGAATAAAACTACATTGTGTTCGAAATCCCCAAGAAATTTTTTTTCTTTTCTACAAGTCTATAAATTAACAGACGTTATAATAAGAGAAATTAAAGTATTATAAATTGCACTAAAAAAGTGAAAACAATTTCTATAGATATATTTCAACAGGGATTCGTTAGTTAGTATATTCTTTCCATACTCTTAAACTCACACATACTTTTTTTCTAAGCTAAACATTCAGGTTGTAAGCGAAACTCATTTGTATGAAAGAGAGGTTATATAACAGTACGCGTCAGCCATCGTTTTATAGTTTTGCCCAGAACAGCACTAGTGGGGAAATTATCGCATTTGTAGCAAAGACATAAACCAAATTTGAGAAATGGAATTTAGTTGGCATTCAAATCGTCTTTTCGCAAAATTAATTCCCTGACTCCTTTTTCCTATTTGCTGGCACGTCATTGAAGACATCACTGACGTCAGACTTAATGGATCATATATATAACTCTTAGTCGGGGTGGACATCATATTTAAAAAATGATTGCTATAGAATTATCTACCAGAGTATAATAATAATAATAAAAAATCTCTTTCCATCAATGTTTCTATCGTGTATTATGATTTCAAGTTCTGAAGCTTGTATAGAGCTTGAAGTCACTCAATTTAAATTTTTAACAGATTGCCTGAGGAAGGCCTCATGAACAATTCATTTCATTATCCCTTTAATGAAGCTGGTGGGAAGCAACATAACCGATAAATTGTTGTGAATTGAACAAATATTTATGTATATGTTTGCGTGTATGTACCATGTTTTAGAGATTAAAAGAGAGAACCACAAAAAAAAAGAAATGAATTTTTGAAAGAGTATGATAAAGTTTCTCTTACTTGAAAGACTGTAACGGTAGCCCAGAGTATATTGTTGAAGTGCTTACGATCGCATTCGCACTGTGGGTGTTTGCTGATTATTTCGGGACAAGTACATTCACGTTCGAGTCCAGTGTCGTCCATAAATTTGCAAAACTTACCGCCGAACAAATACATGCCCAGTATGCTGCAATTTGTATGTTTTGTTTTGGTTTTTTTTTGTTTTTGGTTTTTGTTTTGTTTTTGGTTTTCGGTTTTGATCAAGAAACACACATACAACATTATACATATAAAACCACATAGAATTTCATATTTAGGGTTTTTATTGTTGTTAATTTGATTATATTTTACACATACACACATGTGTAGTAGTGGTAGTATTTTAAACAGTTTCGGTAGTTGTTTTGTAGTACGAGTAGTAGTAGTTGTAGTTGTAGGGTGGTAGTTTTTAGTTGATTGTAGTATTAATATGATAATAAAAAATGATATATGTTTTGATATATATTTATATATATATTTTTTGGTAAATATTGTTTAAATTATATATTTGTTTATAACGAAAATTATATTTTCCTACTAAATATAATAATGTATTTCAAAACAAAAAACCAAAAAATATATAAAATAATCTACAAATTTCTTCCTCTTTTTTTTTATTCGCTGTTATTATTTAATATTTTTTCAGGCTTAAAAGCTTTTGAAAAATTGCTTTTATATATATATATACATACATATACATATATTTTTTTTCTTAAAAAAAAATTAAAATAAAAACAATTTCTATAAAGATGTAATGCTTGGAAAAAATATTAAATTATATATCAATGCTTAAGCTGAAATGCTTGAAATAATATTTTATATATAGAAAAATTCCCGAAAATATTTTAGCCGATTTTCTTTTTAAATGTACATTAGGCTAATTCACGAGAATAAAACTTGCTAAACGTTTTTGGGAGCCCTCCTTAAAAAAAAAATATATCTGCAATTATTTAGGGTATTCTTTTAATTTATTTTGTTTTTATAAAATCGACCTGCTGATTATTATTAATTAAATGTATTCCCCCGAGGAAAAAATGGAAGACAAGAAGAACCTGCAGCTCAAAATAAAAAAAAATATATCTTTGTAGCATTGCAGTTTTTACAGTATTTCACCGCCAGACAAATTGAATTAGTCTCGTGTACTGCCAAAGGTTTTTGTGGGAATTAAGTTAAAAAATAAGTTTATTTCCTTTTTTCATATGTATGCAGTGTATTGGATTGATCATAGTAGTAGTAGTAGTTACTTAAGTTTTAATTAATAATATTTATTTGTACAGATATTAAGCAAAGTATGTATTTATAACATGTGTTTGTATGTACATATATTCGAATTAAAAAGAAATTTCTTAAGATGTGTTTTTTTACTTCCGCAGAAAAATATTTTAAAAAATTCGTTATAATTTCTTGGTCATTCCTTTTTGTTTAAAATGTTAAAACTATTCTGCAATTTTATATACAATATCAGTGATACGTAAAGCAGCATGAGAAATGATTGGGTTCTTAAAGAGAGGTGTGAAAGAAACTTGTTTTAGAATGATTTTTACAAATGATAGATAGTGAAAGAAAAAGATAGTGATAATGTTTTAGGGTTGCGGGGTGAAAAATGCAGGTGTGTAAAGTTTTATACATATATTTATGAAACGTTTTACAATTAGCAAACTCCTTTACTTACATGTAGACAATGATTGCAATTATTAAATGTCGACAATTTGATTTTTACAATATGCAGTGCAGTAATGAACATGCATTTTTTAAAAAATATAATATATATCTGGCAAATATTAAATAAACTTATACGTATTAATTGATTTGAGAATAACGAGAATTGAATTTTTTACTTACCCTTTATTTATTGAGTAAACTTGTTAATGTATTTAATTGAGTCCACTTTTATATTCTAAAATGCCACACTACTTTATTTTTAAGAATGGAAAAATCAAAACTAAATTCTAGAATTTGCTAAATGAGCATGTCTAACTAAATTTACTACTTCAAAGTTCCATGAAATCTAGGTCTAACCTAAGTATGTTTACCATGACCTAAAATAGTATTTCAGGTCCAGTTGTATTGCTTTACACAGAACACACCACAAATTAAAAATTTAATGTAAAATAACAGCAAAACAGGCAACAAATAAATGCAAAAAAAAATATTAACAAATAAAAAACTAATATTAAATCAGATTTAAATACACAAAAGCATAACTTAATTGAAGTATTTAAAGCGACAGTGAAGCCAACTAAAGAATAATGCCAACAACTAAAATTTTTTTAAATATTTTCTTAAACTGAAAAAAATGAATATTAAATAAAAAACAATCATAGAAAATACATCGTAATAAGACCCGATGATATATATACTTATATAAATAAAAAAAAAAGAATTTCAATTTTATGTTTTTATATGTTAAACAAGTATGACATTGTTTTGATGGCTTATTTCGAGTACTTAAGATTTTATAAATAAAATGAAAATCTACCTGAAATACTGTGACGAGAGCCCACAGTAGACTGTCGAAATTCTTGCGATCGCATATCACATCTTCGCCCACTTGTTCGCAGAATTTACATCCGAATAGATTCATGCCAAGTATACTATAACAAATTTCAATCGAACGAGACAGCGATCAAGATTGATCGTTTTAAAGTACGACGTTACAACATTTACAATAATTTTTTATATATTTTTTTTTTGCATTATTTCAATAAGACATCATTTCGATCATCAATCAATTATTAATTTATTTAATCGAAAATTAAATTAAAATTGAAAATATGAAATCAATAATTATAATCTCAGTAAAGGGTTTTTTGTTTATTTATATAATAAAAAATAAAAATAAATAATTATTTTTCAAGGTTTCATTAAAAAAGTAGTTTTAAATTGTTAAAATATATTTAAATGAAATTGAATTGATTTGTTTAGTCGCAAACATGTTATTTAAGTTTTAATTTTTAAAAGTTTTGATTTTAATAAACATGTTTTATTGCAATATATTGGAAGAGGTATGTCAGATAAAATATATATTCAATAGAGCAGATAAAAGAGCAGAGAGAAAAAGGCATATTGGAAAGAAATATTATAGAAGAAGAAAAAGAAAAATGCTGTTAATATACGAAAGAAATTGTTGATACAGTTGATAACAAAATTAAACGAAACGAAATTAAAAATTATGTTTTTTTTTGGTTGTCCAAAACTAATGCTAGACAAACTAATCCGATTTGCTGATAAATTTTGTAGCCAAAAATGATCAGGCAAACCAAGTTTATGTATGCGATAAAAGAAAGCAAAAAATATATATGCGATAAGCAAATAAATGACTGCCCATTCAGAAGAATCTCTATAAAAGCTGAACCACAAAACCACTTTTGAGCTTTAATTTTCAACTTGCAATTGTATTTTTGCCCGAAATCAGTTCAAAATAACTCTAAAAAGCAAAGAAACCGAATCACTGAAACTAATGGAAAAACCCTTCTGATCAGATAAAGTCACTAGTACGAGTACTAATATAGTGCTTTTGGCCTACACATATACATATATATAAAAACAGTTGCATGAAAATGCTGTTAAGCTTGAAGTAGGCACGTCTGCGCAGTAAAAGGTAAAATATGCACAAAGTCTTATAAAAGCTTCTAAAAATTAATAACATTTTTTTAACGCCTTTTTACATCGCTAAGGCAGAATATGGCATTATATATTTCGGCTTGCCCTGTTCATAACAATTGAAAGCATTTGCTTAGTGAGTAAGGCGAAATTATCTATCAAGTGCACAAAATTTTAAGTGTTAACTAGTTTTAGTTAAAGATATTGTGGTTACATAACTTACTTTAACACTTCTTTTATTGTTTACTGGAAGTTGATAAAAACTTAAAAGAGTAGAAATATATTTTCGGAAAGTGAACAAGAATTTCTGTGTTGAAATAAGCAGCACAAAGATTATGGCCGGGCTTTGCCTTAAAAACGTAATGTTGTTAAAGGCAGTAAAACAATGGCTTGTGGCAATTCTTATTATTAAAAATTTGTTAAGCGTTTGAAATAATTTTTTGTTTAAATAAAACGATTTATTGCATCACTAGTTGTGCAGGGCATTTTTTTTTTTTTTTTTTTTAGAAAAACTCAAGCCTATGAAAGCTCTTGAAATCATGAGAAATCACATTGAACTGAAAAATTCTTAAATTATTTTTGCAAAATCAAGTCTTAAGAAAAGCTTGGCAATATTGAAATGGTGTAGAAGCTTAAAGCTGACATTTTTTAAAAGCGTAATCAATATTTATGAATTGTAAATATTTTTATATTTATAAAAATATATTTGTAAATTTAAATTTAAAAATAAATCTTAAAAATTGCTATTATTATTGAAATGATTTTTTAAAAATATATTTTTTATTTTAAAAATAGCCAATAGTTTAGGTTTGATAGCAATTGAATAGATGTGAAAGTAGTAAAAGTTATATAGAAATAGTTTATAATAATATTAAAACAATAGTAGTATTAAATATTAATAATTAATAATTTCAGCATTAATACAAATAACTTGTTTAATGGCTTTTCCGATTTGGAATTTGCTGTTTTTCTAACTACGTAAATTACTTGTACGAGGCAACCATGAATCTAAGCTAAATATTTAATTCAAATTAATATCAAATTAATTATTACCATTATTTTCTAGTACGTTTGTATGTATGCAAGTATGTAAATGTGTAAATGTATAAATGCAAATATTTAGTTTTCTCATGAATCAATCAAGTACATTTTCAAATATATATATTTTCTATTAATTATTTTGTAAAGAAAAAAAAAAGGTATGATTCTCAATCAACAATTCAATTTAAATTTGTTCAATTAAAATTTTGTTTGATTCAATCAAGTACATTTTCAAATATATATATTTTCTACTAATTATTTTGTAAAGAAAAAAAAAGGTATGATTCTCAATCAACAATTCAATTTTAATTTATGCAATTAAAATTTTGTTTGATTTAATTAATTTCAATGCTATTTCAGTTTAGTGAAACACTATTGTCTAAAACTAAATACACACAATTAATTTGCAAATTACAATAATGAGACAAGTAATGAATGATTTCAAACTGAATTACATTGAATTGAGCTGACAATTGAATGTGAGCTGATCGGAGTTGAATAGAGTTGAGTTAAGTAAGTTCTTTATACCGCCTTAGCAGAGTTCTATTATAAAAATTTAAGTACGAGTAGCAAAAAGAAAGAAACTGTAGTGGAAAGTGTAGGAAAAATTTATAAGAACAGTGTGAGAGGCAACGGCTAAAGAGAAATTTGTGAGTATTAGGATGGAGAGAATGAATTTTTAAGTCGGCGCGTGATTCATAAATCAATGTGAGTGTAATGCAGTTGAAAGAGAAAGTCAAAACTACAAAGATTGCAGGGAAAGAGCCGACACTTTATATATATTTAAAACTTGTTGCATTACTTAATTCGAAGGAAAAAGATATATGTATCTGTATATGTATGAATTTTTGTATGTTTGGATGTGTGTACGTGTGTATGCAGGAGTAATTTGAAAATCAATTAACTACGAGCTATTAAATGTGTTCAAAAGCAAACACATACGAGTACAAACTAGTCGAGTTTAGAGAGGTGGGGAAAACGGGAAACAGAGTGTGAGCCGAATAGTTAAGAAGAGTGTAGAGAAACAGACAGACAGATAGGCAGACAGGCAGACAGACAGACAGACAGACAGACAGACAGACAGACAGACATACAGACAGACAGACAGACAGACAGACAGACAGAAAATCAATGCGGAAGCGAAGAAGAGGGGATCTTTTTTAGCAAATGCACTTTAATTAGATATGTTATTGTGAATCAATGATATTGTAATGTAATCACAGATGTAGTATGTTAAACAAATCACAAATGAGATGCAAGTACCTCTTTTGTATGCCACCCAACCCGCTTCTACATTCATAAATATATAGTATGTATACATACATATATATGTACGTATATTTACATGTATGTATAGAGGTGAGAGGGGGTTTTTGCAATCACTTTCGAATTTAAAATTTTTGCTCAACATTTGCTAACTAATCTATACAAGGGGATTCTAATACACAAATTAATTACTTGGCTGGTGTCCTCTTTAATGACTAAGGCATGGGGTGGCGTTATGGAGCATGTTTTACAAACACTAACAAATGAATGGATTCAGTTGAAGGGAATGCTTGTTTAATCCTTGCCGTTTCTTTTTGTTCAATGGGTGGAGTAGGGAGATGGGTTTCGTATCGGGTTTGGATAAAAAGGTTGGCATACTTGTTGAATGATTTTGGTTCTTTTGCATGGTGAATTGTTAAATGAATTGTTATACATGAAGAGGAGACTTAAAAATTGAACTTTGACACAGCAGGAGGGATTAATGTAGAGTATGTTGGTTTCGCTTGCTGCTTAGTTAACTTACCTGAAAATGAAAATGAAAAGCACCAGGAGGGAAAAGAATACGGCCACATTGTCCATTGTGCGCAGCATGACAAATAATTGGCGTCTGAGATTGGGCATGAAGCGTACCAATTTTAAAATACGCAATAAACGAAATGTACGTAAAACTGATAGACCAGAACCCCCACCACCGCCTGTCCCATTGCCGGTAAACTGTTGGCAAATTTCTATGACACTTAAACAATATGCATAAACGAACAATGCAGTAAACAAGTAAATAAAGACGATTAAATTACAAGAGTTACCTTAAGATGACTATAATGCCATCGAACACATTGAAACCATTGGCTATGTAACGAAATGGACCTTCGGCTACCACCTTCAATAACATTTCCACGGCAAATATGGCGGAGAAGACAATGTTGCTCGTTTCTACAATGGCAGTTAACTCTTCAGGCTGCTTGTGATATTCAATACCCATGGACAAGGTGTTAATGAGAATGGCTAGCAAGATGCCTTGCTGAAAGTATTTGTGTTCCACGAGACGCTTAATGTAGCGCCTAGCGATGCCACAGATACGCGAGATGCAGCGATAAACAACGATTGTAATTCTCATTAGATGGGAGCGATGTTTTCTCTTGTCATCGAGCGGCGAAAGCACATTCTGATAGAGGTCGTAACAGCATGAATAGTCTTCTATATAGTTGCCGGTGGTGTTAGTAGATGCAGCTACACCACTCACACCACCACAAACAGCTCCACCACCATTTGAGTTGACCCCCTCAAATGGTTTGTTATGCTGTTCTATTAATTGATTGTTCTGCTGCATGGCTAAGTTGGTGTTTTCCAAATTCTGTTGATTTTTTATAGCCTCGGCTGTGTGAGGATCACAGCGTGCCAACGATGAATAAAATGATTCTAGAGTACTCTGTCCTGTGGGCAGGGCTGCTGAAAATGCCACAGAAAATGCTAAAAGCTCTTGGCATGTCATGGCGTCGTGTATACCAAGATCTGAACATTCCGCATAGGGATTTGTAATGTTGGCCAAAGTCTGGGGCAGGTTTACCTTCGGTGAATGTGTAGCAAGCGAGAAAGAAAATGGAAAAGCAAAATATGAGTGAATAAAAGGAGCCTGTGATCGCGGTATCAACAGATGAAGGAAAAGTCCCCCGAATTCAACTTACTTGCCAGATGCTGCCATCGCCGGCCTGTGTCATCTTTTCGGAAGAACATACCGTTTTCTCAGCACTTGATTGCGGTTCCTTGAGAGCCGGTGGCGTGTGCAATAAAACGTATTCATTGAACATGACAGAAGGTCGGCGACTGGCTGATGTGGGGGGACTTAGGAAGCCTGATGTACAAGGATGTGTCTATAAAAATAAAATGCTGTATGAGTATGCAGTAGAATAATGGCCTGTACAGAATGAACTATGAAATAATTAAAAGTGGCTTCACAATCTAAATGTTAAACAAAGTAGTTAAAAAAGTGTTTCGATAATTATACATGTTAAGCTGGAAGGAGGCATTCTTTTGTAATGACATTGAGATTTTTGTTTTATTTACAATTAGCCGGGTGGTTTTTATAACTTTTAAAATTTTTTTTCATATATGTATCTATATACGTACTATAGTATGTAAATATTTATAAAAGAAAAAGGATAATGCTGAAGTTAAACGAACAGGCACATAGTTTACAAAAGGATTAAATAATTGTTATTGGTTTTTTTGTTAATATGGTGGTGCATGTAGTTGATTAATACCTTGCCTAGAGTTCCCAGTTGGAGCTTTAAAATGTCCACAACAATTTCAATAATTGTTGAATTTGATTGTGGTGTGTTAGTTGTAATAAAATAAAAGAGACAATTCTTAGTTAACGTGTAACAAACAATACTTTAACGAAAAGTTAATATTTTTATCTTTCGAAGAGCTCGATCTCAATATATAACTTTCTTGCATTGGGAATAGATGGAAGCAACGTAAGCATATAGAGAAATCGGGCCAACAGATGAAACTATAAAAACTCATTTAAATTTTTATTAAGATTTCAAAACTGTGTATTAGAAGAAATTTTGCTTGACCGGTTGGTTGGTGGTTTAGTTAGTGTTGGCTTTTCTTTGCTACGAGAGTATGCGAGTATTTACAATATTATTGTACAATATTAATATATGTACGTACTTGAATAGTATTTGCTTGTTCTACCAATTGTGTGGATGGTCTTGTGCTTGGGAATTTGAATTTTAACTTACTATTAGCTGATCGGTCTCCATTAAGTTCTGGGGGAATTTCAAAAGTATGGTTTTCTGCTGTTTGCCTTCCGCTTCTGGTTTTAATTGATTTGAAATTTTTTTACAGTTGACACTACGTACAGGTCCGCCGCCAACGCCATTCTCTAATGACAGTTCAGAGTTTTCCGAAGAGGAATGCTTCTGCTGCTGTTGCTGGTGAAGCAGATGCTGTTGGTGTTGGTGTTGCTGTTGCTGTTGTTGTTGTTGCTGTTGTGGTGTATTAATGTTGAGAGGGTTGCCATTGTGCAGGCCATTTGTGAGAGACACTGCATTGTTGTTAGTTTGTGTAGCTGAGTTTTGTAATGGCTGCAGCTGAGCTTGCGTGCCTAATTGCTGTTGCTGATGTTGCTGGCCATGGTTGTGATTGTTATTGTTGCCACTGGCATTGACATTATTGTTGGAGTTCAGCGGCACCATAACGGTGATCATTTGGTCTTGTATGTTCGAAGGCTTGCGATTGCTGGGATACTTCGGACATTTGGGATGATGACCTTTAATGCGTGACGGCGAGAACGTCAAATTATCGGCATTTGGTAGAAGACCCTCTTTGCGTTGTTTTTGTTGGTACCTTGGCGATGTTCGCAAATTAGACGATTCATGGAAATGAAAACACAGTATTGTAAGTGTGTTTTTAAAGCATTCAAATTAACTTAAATTTATTGTCACAACAAACTGATTAGTTAACGACATAAAATATTTTTTTTTATTTTTTTTTGTTTTTAACTATTATTAGCTTATGGATGTGCATGAAAGAGGCTTTGAGAAAGTCTCACAACAGAGGTGGTGGAATAAATATAATTCATTTTGTTTTCTTTAGAAAGGATCACTTCTCTGTATTCAGGACAATAATTTAAAACAAATTTGTTATGCATTTGGCAAGTTATAGGTCCTTCTATGCTTTCATATCCCCTTTACATTTTCTCATGTGCATTTATCTCGCAATTTAAGTTACGAATTGCAGCCTAATAAGAAAAACTTCTTTGTTTTTACTTTGTGAATGAATAAATTGAAAATTCATCCTGAGAAGCTACTGTTTCACCCCAAGGAGGTTGTAATGAAATCGTGTTCGAAATTTGTTGCAAGGAATAAGATCAGCAGTCGCCTCGGCATAAGTTAATAGGGCCAAAGGTAAAAATATTGAAAATTTGAAAATATATGTTGGCAGAATATAAAAATGTAAGAAACAAGTTTCTGAATTTCGAATTCAATATAATAATTTCGAAGTGCTATTTGCCGATTTTCGTATAGCTGAGCTCTAGGCAGCCTTGAATGCGTGCTGCTTAATAGGAAGGCATTCATTAACGAAATTCCTTTAATAAAAATAATTAAAAGAATTAATTATTTAATATTTAGCATACGTCTTTCCTATCATTTCTATTTATTTTACCACACCCTTCAATACCATCGTGTTGGTAAAACTTTCTTAAAAATCTCTCGAGGAAAATGTGTTGTGATAATAACTTGTGGATATAATTTTTACTACTTGCTGGAGGCAGTTCTAGCATGTAAAGTGAAAAACGAATGGTTTCAATGGCTCAAGCAAATGTAATTTTCCGAAATCGGCCAATTTTCTTTTCTCTCTCTCTTTTCTTTTGTAAATACGAGTAAATTTTTCCTTCTTACATCTGCTTACAAGTGATAAGAATGATGCGAGATTTTGTAACATCATGTGGAGAAGGATTCTAAGTGCAAATTCTAAACTAGTTTAGCAAAAAACATGCAGGAAACTTTCAAATCATAAAAGTATTTAAATAAATTAACCAAACTAAAAGCTTTAAAATATAATTGAACTGAAATTGTAACAATGGTTGCAACTAATTCATTGAACACATTGACTGACTGATATTTGACTGACTGATAATTGTCTAGTAATTTTTTTTTTTTGTTTTTTGTTTTTGTTTTTTTTTTTTTGCTGGTTTTTTATGTAAAACATTCATACGTATAAAATGCTGTCTTTATTCGTATATACTTTTAAACGTATTCTCTGATTTCAGAGTACTTAGTGATTATTGTTTTCTTAATTTCATCTCGGTTGTGCAATTAATTTACAAAATGGAAATAGTTTTCGTTTCCAAGTTTGGGTCCGTTTAAGCCAGCCGCATACAGTTTTAAATTAAGAAATGAACTTTTAAATACATATTTTAGCTCTACGGGAATTTCTATATACACAGTTGCTTTAAAGTTGGGATACAAATAGAACCACAGAGTTTTATTAACGATTAGTAACATTTTTTAATTAATAAAATTTCGTTTGGTTAATGAAACATGAGTTTGTAGTTTGGAGTTTCTCCACTCTGGTAAATGTTAATGTGTGGACTATAATGCTTTCAGAAGGACTGCTTTCCTTTTGAAAATATCATTCACATTTTGCCTCATTGCCTTTCTGCTTTTATATAAATTGTTAGCCAGTTTGGCTGGTAATCGTATCGTAACGTCTTCAACTCCTTTTTCTTGATCTTAAAACGAAAGTATAATATATTTTGTAATAATAATTTTTTTTTCTTATAAACTAATTTTCATCATACAGTATCTGTTGAATTCGGTTTATTGTAGGGCGAAAAAAAGGATTGTTTGTTTTTGCTGAAAATTGCAAAGAAAAAGAATTATCCTTTAGCCAGGAGTGAGTGCTACGCTCAAAAGGCCAAGTTTGATCGATGTCTAAATGAATGCAATTTAAACAATTTCTAGTTTATACCGCCGGAGAAATATGAACACTATATTAAAAGTGATATTACTTAGTCCTTATTTATTAGCTCTCTGGTTTTCATTCATTATTAAGTCTCTTCATGGGAAACCCTAGTTTTATGCAAGTAGAAATCGTAGAGTGTAGATTTTCAATATATTAATTATAAGTTGTCATTGCTTTATATATTAAAAGAAAAGATCTTATTAGGGGTAAAATTTTGATCTGTAAAACTCTATTGCAGTAGGATTAACAATAATTTCTGCGGTGCCCAACTGCTAAAGGACATATTTTTTTTTTTTTTTTTTTAAGCAACTCTGTCTGCAAAGCTTTTGGTTTGTCCGCAGGAAAACAGCCAGGGTCGAGCCCGCGACCTCCGGTTCATTAGGCTGAGCATTATTCACTCGCCTACGGAGGCACCCCAATTGCTTAATTGCTTAATTGCTTAGCCTGTCAACTTGTAATGTTTCTTTCCAAATAACTTTAAAAATTCTTATAATTTAAGCGTTAATATCTCTTAGACTTCGCCAAGTAAAATATTCCCAGTTTAAAATTACATTATAGGTTGTCTGAACGGGTAGTGAAGTAAATCACACTGCTAGCATGCTAGCAAGCCGCTAGTCTTTCGAGACATTTCAAACGTTAAATGAAACTGAAATAAGATTTTTCTTATTATATATAATTCTTATATAATCACACTGCTAGCATGCTAGCAAGCCGCTAGTCTTTCGAGACATTTCAAACGTTAAATGAAACCGAAATAAGATTTTTCTTATTATGTATAATCACACTGCTAGCATGCTAGCAAGCCGCTAGTCTTTCGAGACATTTCAAACGTTAAATGAAACCGAAATAAGATTTGTCTTCGCTGCATTTTCTCCTTGTTAGAGCGAGCTCTGCTGTATGGCTTTGCCCGAATAACGTTTTCATCTGTTAGCTGATCGTACTAGAGCTAGAAACGTTTACATATGGAGGGAACTGTCTCGGTAGTCTCTCCCCTGTGCCCATAATTGATTGCAAAAAGAAAACAGTTTCTAAAGCATTACAAGTCCGTTAAATTATATATAATTTTCTTTTTTTTTTTAATTTACAAGTGCCCAAATTACACCGAAAATGTTTTGTGTATGTTTTTTCAACGATTGCAAAGTTTTCAATTGTCTACAATATACGATATACTGGTAACAAGAATATTGAATTTTACAACTCATGTAATTTATGCATGTTAATTGAACAAGTGATTCAACTTGGTGCTTTCGGTTTGTTTGATAATGAAGTCCGGGGGTTAATTGGTTTGACTTAAGAAATCAGGGTGTAACTCAAAAGGTATAAGAACTGAAAATGAAATCGAAACTACATCCAGCATACTTATATAATCTGTACTTCTTTAACATTCGTCGTTTAAAGCGGCGCCAGAGATGAGCAATGTATTTGACAATTTCCGCATAGCAGGTGGCTGGTTCCGAATTGTTGGTGCTGGACGCCAATGTGGAGGTGGAGGTGTAGCGTGCGCGCTCCTGGCGCATGCGTTCCATTTCGCGTTTTTTCGTCTCGCTAAACTGCGTGGCAATGACGACCAGACACAAATTGATCATAAAAAAAGAGCCAATCTGGAAAATTAGATGAATAAAAATATTAGTAACGAGATGGCACAGCGCACATGCTTTAATTTGCATTCGTTTGTTGCAATTGCACTTGTTAAAGTTTAACTGCTCGTTTTGTAAAAATTGTTAAACTTTTTCATTTGTAACGAACATTTTTTTACGGATTCAGCAACATGTTCGTTCGTTTGTTTCACAACCGCGAATGCACTCGATGACACTTTGAACTGAGAAAGGCAAGTATGGCTTTCTTTGTTGTAAAAAGAAAACTTTAGCAAAAGTTTTTCATGCTTCACCGAACAGAAGGGAGTGTAAGAAGGGAATTTCAAATGTATTTTGAAGGAATGAACAGTACTCCCTTTAATAATGTGTGCAAACATCATTATCTTGATTTGCGTCAATAAAATTTTATTGCATTTTAAAATGTGGGAAAAGTTTTTCTTTTTTATGTTATTGCAAGACGTCACACTTTACTGACTTCAAGGGTGGCGACGGTAGCAGGGAGCTGAATAAGAATGTGGGAATACATCAAAAGACACTTGCCTAAGAAATGAAAGTTTGCAAAAAGTTAAATGTGGGCCAACTTTTGCACTTTTCATTAACGGACACGTAGTTATTGAAAAAAGGAATGCACATCTTAACGTAGCTGGCCCTTTGACAAAGTACAACGTACAAGTATGTCGTTTTCTATGCGACTAGGTTGTACTGACTTCTCCCTTTTGCCTCTTTCTGAAAACAGTGCCAGTTATTTTTTGACGTACGTACTAAACGAGGATGCCAGACGAGTAAATGCTTTTGAAGGTTATTTTTTTTTTTGGGAATCCCCTTTCATTTTACTTTTTTCATTTTAGTGTACTTTACTTTGCAGTTACTATACAGTTTCTTTGCTGTGCGTGATATCAATTATTTTGTTTCTTGTATTGAGTGTTTCAAAACGAATAAAATTTCTTTATATGTAGTCTTGAGAAACTTTTCCATCGCTTGCTGTGATTGTGCTTCTGGCGTTCTCGGTTGGGTTTTTCGGTGTTCTATTTTGTGTTTTTTTTTAAAATAAGATTGCGGTTCTACTGAATATTATTTTGCTTTAAAGTGCTCACTGTACGCATCCAACAAGTGTGTTCTACTTGTTGGTAAGCGTGCATTTACTTCGCTTTGTGTGTGTATTTGTAGAAAGTTTTCCTGTGTTACTTTCTTACAATGTTTACACTTTTCATCGGCGTAATGAATAAGTATAATGGAATTTGCATTCTATAAATTTTTTATGCACTTTCGTTACACTTTTAAAGTTAAAGAATCACACATTACTTCAGTTTTCTGTTTCCTTTTGTATTTTTTATTTTTTATTTTTAAAATTTTGTGCCGCAAAAATGGAACTGCATGAACCACAAAAGGGTGTACTGAATGGCACAAATGAATGAGAAGTAATTTGCAGAAGAGCACATAAAATGCTCGTTATTTGCCAATTGTGTGATGGCCACTAAACAGCAATTGAATACTTACCACTATAAGCAAAACAAAATAGATCCAATCCCAGAAACTGTGGGCATCCTGCACATAGTACATGATATCGGTCCAGCCTTCTAGTGATATCACCTTTAGTGGGGGAAAATGGAAAAGGTTTGCAAGAAAAATAAATATTTAAAGTGACATTTTATCGGTATGGTATAAATATAAGTTTCTAGTTCGTCTCCTTTTAACAAACTGAGTGTGTTTGTGTGAGTGAGTGTTGAAAGTTTGTTGGCTTAGTTTTTAGAGCAGATCCTCTATTTCTATCAGTAAAACGCTTCCCGCTTATTTTTCAGTAGTTAAATGTTTGCCAAAGTAATACGCAAAAACAAAAAGTAAAAAAAAAAGACTTTGTTAACAAACCCTGTTGGTGGTTAAGCATTATTGGCCAAATGCATCCCCTTAACTTTACTTAGAAAGCAATTCGAGAACAAAAGTTTCTTTTGCTGCCTGCTGCTTTCCAAAATGTTTATGTGCTTGCAGCAGAGGACGTCAATGCGTGCATTTAATTTTTCTTTCGCTAACTGAGTATGCAATATCCTTAAGAATCTGCTTTAGAGAAGTATCTCGCTAAGTGAGCAACGACACTTCTAAACATTCAGTTAGTTGAAAATGCAATATCTCGTCTAGAAGAGGTTTCTCAAAATAAAATAAATTCAAAATCTCATTAATTTTTAGTTAAACAATTTCCTTAATCAAATATATTTTTAAACAAATATCTGATATGTTAACCGATATTTTTCAGTTAATGATATTTCAGTCTCAAAATTTAATATTCTACAGAATATGGATTTTCTGACTGACAATAATTGAAATTTATTATTAACGGCTAGCAGGTGGCTTCTATGCTCATTTCATGGCAGGCTGTTCTTAATTTTTGGGAATTTAGTTTGCTTTAAAATGCATTGCGAAGGCCATTTCAATAATTTCCGTTAATAGAGCCAATTTTTCAATTTTTCACTTTTCAAAAATTTTTTTTCGATTCTTTTTTGAAATATTTACTTTAAAGACTTTTGCTGAATGAATGAGAATTATTTTGCAACCAGTAGACTACAAATTGTTCCACTCGTATGGTTTTGTAATTGCATTGCAAAATTAATTATTTTCTATACACAAATTTTTTTTTTAATTATTTTTAAGTTTTAATTAACCACAAAAGTATAATTAAAGTATTTTAATGTATTTACCAACACTGGCTTCAATCCATGTGAAGTGTATGAGGCGATAAATTTTATTTAAAGCAAAAGCTTTTAATTACTTTTGAATATCAGTTGCATGGTCGTATGAAAGTTTTGTTGGCAGAAGGTTTGTCGTTTTAGTGTTGTAAAGCGAGAGAGTACGCGTAATACTAGTGATAGACATTTTTTTTTCATCTGCACACACTATTAAGAATTTCTACTACAGTTGTTTCATAGTGTGAATAACGACATGTTACTGAATTTATTAAAATATAAATAGATAAAAAAAAATATTATTAAAAAAATGCTCAACTTTACGGTAGATATATATGGGCTACAAAATCTCTTATAAAGGTTATGATATTTAGTAAGCCATTTGGGTATGCATTGCTCTATAGCAAAGAACTGCGCCGAAATGGTGAAGCGAATACAACTTTGTAAACGGCCGTCTGACATTTAGAGGCCCTTTCAGAGATGCATTTAGAAAACAAAGACTATACACGAGATCTATTAAATGCCTATATTTGTTTAGTGGCGATAATTCGGCCAATTTTTCTCGGTTACAAGGTCATTATATTTGCAGGAAAATGCATGAACAACTCCTAGTTATGCATGAGCACCCAGTGTATTTGTTTCTGATAGCAACTGCTCTCTCTGTTAAGGTACTTACCAAAAAAATGGCCACCCAAGCCATACCTATATTATCAAATGATATGGTACCCTGAAAGGGATTAAGACCTTGCTGCTTACACTGGGAGTAGTAGAGATTCCAATCAACGCACGAAGTATTTGTAGGCAAATTCTCTACCATGGGCACTGCCTCTTCTAAAGTAAAAAAAAAAAAAAAATTTTTACTGCGCCAACAGTACGGAAATTACACAATATTACTTACCCGTACATATCAGCGGCCCCACCCGATATGGTGGCAAATCTGTACACATATGCATGCCAGAATCCTCGGGGGTCGAACATATATAGTCCTGCTCCTTGGAGAACTCGTAGTAGTAGGAAACGCTGTATTGTGGTGGTATCATCAGTGAGGGATTCGAATAATGTTGGCAGTTTTTTTGTTTATTATTTGTTATGATTGGTGGGTGTTCATGGGGGTGCAGTGGGGGCCATTGTGTATTGTAGTGTCGTTACGTGTTTTATTTTTATAGTATGTTTGTATGCATATGTATGTAAGTGTTTTGAATAGAAATAAGAATCACAAAAAACTGCCATGAGTAATGAATGCAAAACCAAGTCATATAATAAGAATGAAATTTGCTTAAATATTATTAATTAATAAAAATAGTTGATCGTTTATTTCGTTTTAGTAGAAAATATATTAGTTATCCTTTTGAAAAATAACTAAAGGAATTTCACACACCAAAATAAGAAAAGTATGAGAAAGAGCGAGAGAGCGAAATATATTTATATATATATATATATGTAGAGGGAGAGAGAGAGATATAGAAAGAGAGTGATAGAAGAGGACTAATTGTAATAAAAGAAACAAATTGGAGTTCGAATTCTAAAGGGGTTTTGGGTAGAAAACTTTTATGCAAAATGCTCACACATACACATGAATTACACACTTGTGAAATAAAGTTTAATTATGTAAGAAAACAGACAAAACGGGGAGGTGAGATTTAAGAGCAAAAGACTCGAGAGCGAGGCACAGGCTAAAAGGTTTGATTGTTTTGCTTGTTTTCAAAGGACATCATACTCTATTGCAAAAACTCAACTACATGTTGGAGCTAATTAATGTTGGAAGGGATATGAAAAGGGCTAAAGTTCACTTGAGGGATCTTGAAAACTCCATTAAGTACTTGTCCTGCAAGTGGTTTGAAGGGTTTAATACCTGTCCAGGGTAAACTGATGAAATTGGCTGTAGAGGAAAAAATTTATATATATATATATTTTTTTTGTGGTTAAGCAGCACACGTTTTATTTTGTAACTAAAGCAGTCTAATAATTTCATTTCATATTATATTTATTATAACGTCTCTACTACTCTAGCAAGGGGGGCATCGGACAAAACAAAACAAACCAAAAAAAAAAAAAAATTAAATTTTTTATAGATACAACTAGTTTGTGGTTTCCGGTGTAGATGTTTGCTTTTTTGTGTGTCTTAATTGCAATTAAAAAAAAGGAATTTTCTGTGTGGTAAATTGCTGTTAGTAAATTAGAAATAGTTAACAAGTTAAATAAATAATAGATTTTAAAAAGGGTGTTGCAAAGTTTGAAATTTAAAATATATGGCCGTTGCGCCGGCAAAAGGAATGAAATAAAATGTAAGCATTAGGAGAAATTTTATGAAGTCTGTTCTGCTATTGGAAGGGCACAACGTCTATATATTTTACAAATGACTTGTAATGACAGGGAACTGCATGATGGTCTGATAACTGCATTCATGGTATGCTCTTTTGCTTGAATATTAAGAATTTTTTAAATTTCTTATAAATTTCAAATGTTTCGAGTATCTGTATGGCAAAATGATGCGACCAGAGTATATGAAAGTATACACATTCATGGCATTCTTGGTAAAAATTACCAAGAGAGTTCAAAACATTTATTAAATACAGTTTCATTTAAGTTTTGAATCCTTTAAACGGTTTCAATGAAAATTAATTACTTTAATTTATGAAAGCTTGTGTGTTTGCGGATTCTTGTTCCATAAACTAAATTAAAATTTAAATTTTAAAATTTTAAAATTTTAAAATTTAAAATTTTTGTTAAAATTAGAAAATTTTTTACTTTTAAAATTTTACTTTGATAAGATGTAAAACCGGCAATAACGAGTACTATGAGGCTTTTTACCTTTTTGATAAATTTCATATTCCATACAACTTATAGCCTACATTAAGTGTTGCGGTGCTGTGTCGTCCTTCTATGACACTCTTACTTTTGTTCCTTTTTATCTTTTCTGCGCGGCCGAAAATTGAAAAATCAGCTAAATCTCCATGAGTTTTTTTTTACGAAAGTTAAAGACTGTTTACGTTGATCCTGACAACAATAATGTGCCTATTTTGTACATTTTTCTATAAGTGTGTTTGGCAAAAATGTCAAAAATATCAAACATTTTGCAAATTGCAGGCATAACAATTATGTATTTTGAAACGTGAGTGACGTGTTTGTTGATGTGAAAAGGAAATTTCTTCCAAAAATTGGCAAGTACGCAGTAACTCCATAAAGATTATTTATAAAACCAATAACGACAAGATTAGCAAACGACTAGCATAAAATGCGCAAGAGTGTAAGGATAATGGCATACGTGCTTGCCTACTTGTGTGCATGTGTGCATGTGTGTGTGTGTATGTGCAGTTATGAATTTTTCATAGAAGGCATATACGATATGCCTTTAAGTTAGGTTGTAAGTGAAGGAGACTACCTTTCCTAAGTCCTAAAAGTGTGTCATATTGGTGTTAAAATTTTTAGTTAAAGTTATTTTAACAAGTAAATAAAATCTTAAATATTAATTAATAAATGAAAGTAGAAAACATAAGAAAATTAAAATATTTAACTACAATTAATCACAGTATTAAATACACACCAAAGTAATATTACGATTTTCTCCTTCTTTTATATGAAAAATATTTTAAATAAACAAAAACTACTTGTGAAATACAGCGAGTACGTCAAATAATTGTTTAAAGCTACGATTGCAAAATAAACTTTTTTCAAAGGGAACAATAATTGTTTAAATCTCAGAAATAAAGAGAAAAAGAAAAATATCAATTCAATTAGAAAAATTGCGAAAAACATATTTTTTTTCTATGCTGCTGGTCAGAGATACAAAATTTACGTTTTGCATACGAATTTTAAGAAAGTGCTTCGGCTTGGTAATTAAAAATAAAAATATTAACATTAAGGTGTTAATTAAAGTGAACACGAGAAAGTTTTTGAAATAAAAACATGTTTTTGATTAGTTTTGAAATAAGAACTAAAAAATAAATAAATAAAGAAAACCAAACTATTATTGCATCTAATTAGTAAAGGAATGTTTAAGTGAAATAAAAAGGATTTACTCGTAAGTTTCTTACAAAAACCGCGCTTGTGATCTATAAACTACTTTCGCCAAACTTATAGTTTTACTGCAAACTGTTTTGCATTCTTAACATTCGAATAATTAGCAAAAAAAAAAAAAAAATCCACAATTAAAATTAAATGTTTACAAAAGATGTAAATAAACGATTTGCTAATAATTTATATGTACGTATAAAAGTATTACAATAATAAATAGTACAATAATAAATACTTCTATGTAAATTATATATGTATGTTTGTAAGTAAGCATTTTATATAGACAAAGATTTAAACAGATACTTTTGTATTAGATAGACAGATAGAAAATTTTTCATAATTATGTAAATCTTTTTTCATCTTACGAGTTAACTCGGACTCGAACTCTGTACACATCAGGTAGTTCCCTGTAAACAAAAAATCGCGTATGATATTTGAGTTGGGAATTTTGATATTGTAAATTTGCAAATTAAAACAAAATCATTAGAGAAAAAAAAAAACAACTGAAAGTAAATAAAAGTAATAACTTATTTTTGTATGGTATTTGTTACATATGCAGAGAAATAAAATTACACAGTTGATAGTAGAGACAGTGTAAAACAAGTAAACAAAACAAAATCATGTTTGAGTTGCAACAAAAATGTAAACGTGTAGTAAAAGTACACAAATGAGGTTGTGGTAGTTCTTTTTACAAGTGTGTGTATTGTGTATGTACATATTTAAGCGCTTAAATTCCATTCCGTTTTCTCTAAAACTCCGCCCGTTCTTGTATTTCGTTTGAAAATATATACATAAATAATACTTGAGCTTTGCATATTGGGCTTGGCCGCATAATAAATCGTTATAATTAATTAACTATTAACAAAAATTGAATATATAAATATTTAATGAAAATCGGAAATTAATTTGCAGAATAGTATCTTAAAAATTCAATTTTATTAAAGCATAAGGTAAATAAATTTCTGCTCTATTTGTCTGTGAATAGGAATGCTTGGAAAAGAGTTATAAAAACTTTCGGATACTATTGATTGAGAAGGAAACTCTTTCGGGAAACCCTTTTTAAAGTTTTTTAAATTAGCATAAAATGTATTTCTCTTTAACCTCTACTGAACTAATTTCGTAACACTCTTTTTCAGTAAGTGATTTGTATTGCAGCAATACTATCTCTTTACTAACTAAGTGGTGAGTTTTTCCGTATGGTGAGATATCAGTGATTTCATAATGAAAAAAAAAAAATAAAATAAAAAAATAATTCAACATATATACAAGAGCTTATATACAAAAATGTACAGGGAAACTGTAGGTATAATACAAAAAGTCTAAGAATTAAAGGAATTAATAATTTTACTGATCTCATCAAATGCTAAAATCCTACTTTAAAATATGAAAAAAAAAATGTAACTAATTGTTGAAGTCACTACTAGAGTCTAAACTAAATGGCGTGTATGTATTTACCGAGTGTTTAGTTCTCAGGTATTAAAAACTACAAATATGCCTAGCTGTTCTTATTTGAAAACCCGCTACTAAGTAATAACTGTTTTTTTGGTAATTCTTTGCATTGTTACAATTTAAATTTACACAATTTCGTGCATACTGTAACTTACTTTCTCTTTCTTGTGGGAAAGAGAAAGAAAGGTGAAGATGATGTTTTTGTTGGATTTTGTGTAGTTATTTAGAGTAGCAGTAGTTTTACACCACACCTTTGGTGACAAATATCTACTACTGCCGCCGACAAATACTCAAATGCATTGCTCATAGAATGTATTATCACTTAAACATACACAAGTATGTATGCATGTTCATACAATGTATTATCACTTATACATACACAAGTATGTATGCATGTGAAACTCTTGTGCATTTCGCCATATTTGTTTATTTGCATGGGATGTGTGTGTCGCTGTAAACGGAATGAGATGGTATGCAACAGTGGCATGTAATTTTTATACTTTACAACAATTGCAGTAGTGTGAATATTGCTTTAGCATGTGAATATTTTTTTTCTTGTCACACCTACACTTTAAAAAATGTGATTTGTTTACAGTTGTTGCTTGATGTGGAAGAAAACAATTCACATGTTTGACCATTTATTGGTAAGACTGCAAGCAGTAGTTTTTCTTGTATGCAATCGACAATTACAGAGCATTTGTGTGTCTGTTGTTACAATCTGATATTAATTTGAAGAATTTCGATCAGTTTTCAATTTGTCTGTGAGTAATTTAGATTAGTTTTTAAATGATTGTTTTCTATTTGGAATGTGGTTGATTATTTTACAAAATGTTCTAGTGAATGCTGCTTTTTATATTACAATGTTTCTAGCTAAATTGTTTTAAGTAGGCATGTATTAAAAATAAAATTAAAACACAACACAAAAGTGTAATTAGTTTAAAATTAGAAATATTTGAAAAAGTAACCTCAAAACCGAAAAAAAACGATAAAGTCGACTTACTAAATCGCCTATACTTAAAAGAAAATCCTATGGGAAAAGTTAGCTAATTTTGTGAAATTTCTTTAGCTTTTAAAAACGTTCAAAGGCAGTTTTAAAAATCGCATTTAATTTAAAAGGTTAACACACATAAGTTGTACCATTAAGGGTTGGTTAAATCGCTTATTAATTTGGTTAATATACACATTTACACTTGAAAGCATTTATTTTTTCATTTCATTTCATGTTATTTCATTTTTTCTAGATATTAAATTGAAATTTTAAATTATGATGAATTTGTTATTAGAACTAATACATTCAAAAAGTTGAACTGAAAATACTTACTTTAATGGCACACGTATGTAATCGGGTAGCTCCAAAACACATCTTTGTCTCAAATAACCCTGCCACAGTTGTACCCCTATAATGCCAAATATGAAAAACACAAAAAAACATAAGAGCAAGACATTGCCCAGCATGGGCAAGGTGTCCAACAAAAGCATCACCAATATACGCATACCTTGCAAAAAGGTTTTAAATCATTCATTATAAAATTTTAAATTGAAGAATAATTTTTTTTTGTTTAACTTACTCGGTATGCGATTAATAGCTCTTAAAGGCCTTAAGACACGTATTGTTCGTATAGCTGTTAAATTTAAATTTTTCACATGCATGACATATTCTAATAAACCAGCAAACACAATGAAAAAGTCCAAACGATTCCAGGAATCTGCCATATAGGTATTTTTGCCATATATGCCCATGGCCACCATCTTAATGCTCATTTCCAAGGCAAAGAAAGCGAAAATTATATCATCAAATATCTGCAATATTATTATGTTAAAATTATTATTAAAATATAACATAATATAATATAATATAATATAATATAATATAATATAATATAATATAATATAATATAATATAATATAATATAATATAATATAATATAATATAATATAATATAATATAATATAATATAATATAATATAATATAATATAATATAATATAATATAATATAATATAATATAATATAATATAATATAATATAATATAATATAATATAATATAATATAATATAATATAATATAATATAATATAATATAATATAATATAATATAATATAATATAATATAATATAATATAATATAATATAATATAATATAATATAATATAATATAATATAATATAATATAATATAATATAATATAATATAATATAATATAATATAATATAATATAATATAATATAATATAATATAATATAATATAATATAATATAATATAATATAATATAATATAATATAATATAATATAATATAATATAATATAATATAATATAATATAATATAATATAATATAATATAATATAATATAATATAATATAATATAATATAATATAATATAATATAATATAATATAATATAATATAATATAATATAATATAATATAATATAATATAATATAATATAATATAATATAATATAATATAATATAATATAATATAATATAATATAATATAATATAATATAATATAATATAATATAATATAATATAATATAATATAATATAATATAATATAATATAATATAATATAATATAATATAATATAATATAATATAATATAATATAATATAATATAATATAATATAATATAATATAATATAATATAATATAATATAATATAATATAATATAATATAATATAATATAATATAATATAATATAATATAATATAATATAATATAATATAATATAATATAATATAATATAATATAATATAATATAATATAATATAATATAATATAATATAATATAATATAATATAATATAATATAATATAATATAATATAATATAATATAATATAATATAATATAATATAATATAATATAATATAATATAATATAATATAATATAATATAATATAATATAATATAATATAATATAATATAATATAATATAATATAATATAATATAATATAATATAATATAATATAATATAATATAATATAATATAATATAATATAATATAATATAATATAATATAATATAATATAATATAATATAATATAATATAATATAATATAATATAATATAATATAATATAATATAATATAATATAATATAATATAATATAATATAATATAATATAATATAATATAATATAATATAATATAATATAATATAATATAATATAATATAATATAATATAATATAATATAATATAATATAATATAATATAATATAATATAATATAATATAATATAATATAATATAATATAATTTATTGAAATTATTTACTATAACTTTTTACGAAAACTGTACAGTGCCACACTATAATGTTCCCTGGTAGACGTATGAAAGATTTTGAATATTCTATAACATTAGAAAACAAATTTCTATAAAATGTTGCAGGGTATTATTATTTATTATCTTCCAGAGCAGCATGCTTTAATGCTGCCATAAATAATTAACCAACCTAATCGCAATTAATACTTTCGTCGACATCTGTAATTATTCAAGCAGCCTTGCTAATCGTATTATATATTGCTTTTAAATTTTTAATACAAAAAATATATAGAACGTGTAACTAGACTAGTATTGGCTTATAGCTAGTAATGTTTTTCAGTTTGGTTGTATCCCAGCACATCTGTTATGATTTTGAATTCCTCTGTACGTTTCTGATGCTATTTATCGTGACGATGATGAATCCCATATGTGTAAACGATTTATTGGCACTCACAAAACCTATTAAAAGGATTTATTTTTATTTTTATAATTTGAAAACACTGTAATCGATTGCATGCATGAATGTAGAGCATGTTAGCAGTTGTGTCTGTTCCCGCTATTGTATGACAGGAATAACCTTCAGGAAAAACAATGTATTCCACATTCGGTGGCGTATATGTGTTCATACTCGTATGCATATATAGGCAAGAACAATGAATATGTCTCAACAAAAAAAAAAAAAAAAAAACAAAAAAACAAAAAACAAAACAAAAAAAATATGGAAAATAACTTTGTATTTTTATGTTTAATTTAATGACCTATAACTTTTATCACTTATGCTACTTTGCTGGTAAATGGTTTTTCAGATTGCGTTAATGTGGTTTGAATACTTTAATAAATGCTCAGGCATTCATACACATACATAGCTACACACACATATGCGAGTCAGAATTAAACGAAGTAGCAGTGATGTACATAATTTTTGGCTTCTTTAGGTTTTATCGAGTTGAAACGATTGTTAGTGGGAACCACACTTCTCCATACAAAGTGTTGACTGTATGAGCGGGGTTGACGGCAGAGCAATTGATATAGACGTGCTTTGTTTTTTTTTTAGCCAAAAGAACTCAATTATCAGCCCAGTACTCGAATGCAATTCCGAAAGTCTAGTAAATTATTTAAAGAGACTTTTTATGTAAAGCTAAGTGATAGATTTACGTAACGTAAGCTTTTCAATTTCTAAAACTTGTTGCGACACACAAAACAAAGTGATGTATTTTTGAATTAACTTTGTGTTACTCACTATATTACTCAGTTATTGGCAAACACTTAAAGAATCCCTGAATACATTTAATCGCACAACATTTTTCCGTCTCAAAGCATTTTTAATATTCTTTAGTTTAATTTTCAATTGTTGCATAAAGAGTATTATAGTTTGTTTAAAGAGGCACACGTTTTATAATTTTGTAAATAAACAGTATTGGTATCTGAATAGCCAAAAAGAAAAAAATGCATCCGAAGCAAAAGCCTACCGATGGCAATCTGTGATATGCCTATATATCTTATTAATTATTATTTTGTTATATATCTATAGAAAAAAAAGCTTATAACAATTAATTGAACATATATATATATATTAAACATTTATTAATTATTAAATATATAATATAATTAAAATTTTAATAATTATTTAAAATAATTAAATTATTTATATATATATAAATATTAATTTATTAAATAATTTATAAATTATTATTATTATTATTATTATTATTATTATTATTATTATTATTATTATTATTATTATTATTATTATTATTATTATTATTACATATATATATATATATATATATATATATATATATATATGTAGTAAAGCTGCATCTTTTTAAAATACAATATTTATAAATTAAATACGTAAAATATACAAACATATGTATGTAGATAAATAACTATTGGAAAAGGGGATTTGGGGAATACTGCCACATCGTCTTTATTATATTTATTTTGTTTTAGTTGCTGGAATCCCTTCCGGAGTAATTTGTTTGTCGGCAACACTGAAACCAGTCGTACAAATATACGATATATAATTATGTTATATATTTATCTAACTTTTCGTAATATAATATGTGCGTCAAATGATAATAGGAATTTAACTGACAATTTATCTGTAAAATATTATATTTTAATGGGACCTTTAACTTCACTGTAGTGAAAGCATTTATATTTACATTCGTTGATGTCGTATTTTGATAATTGCCTGTCTTATTTCATGTGTTTCTTCTTGATATCACAACTATTTTCGAAAGTTTACACAGTGCAATAGAGATATATGAGACCTCAGAAAAGGGGGCGCGGGGCAACAATTACTTCCCGACTGTGTTAATAGCGTCACTTAATTTGATTTATTGTATTACTTTCATTATTTTAATTATTTTTGTTACATACACACGTTTGTATTCATAGAAGGATATTTGCATTTGTGCCTTTCTAGTAAAGAGTCTTAAATAATGGATGACTTTCAAAGCTTTCAAAATCAGTCTTATTAGAACTATTGGCCACTTATTTTCTAAGTTTTGAAAATGTGTACACTTTGCTATCAAATTAATTATTCTTAAAGCGTTCAGCCACAACGACGTTGAGCAACTGTGGAGCAAATTTAACAGGACCACTTTATAACGGATTGCAAAGGTACACTCTATTACAATTTTGTTTTACTAAATATTAAAAGAAAATATTAATATTAATAAAAAAAGGAGATTTGAGAAAATCTTATAAAAAGAGCTTTAAAAAATAATTTATTAAAATTTAAATTTCCGCTTTTGCGGACACTTCAATAATACCAATTGCCTTTTTCTTTTGTAGTGAATTTCCCCAATAAAGTAGAAATAATTTGTTATAAAGATGTGCTTTCCTTTCATAAAGCTCTTACAATATTATTTCATAGTTAATTCTTTTTTAACTTGCCTGAATTTGGGAGCATTTAATTTATTAAAATGTCGTTTCTTTATGTTTGAAAAAAGGAAAAGGTGTACTTTTATTTTTATTTTATTTGTGGTTTAACGCAAGTAATATAAATTACTCTTCGCTTGCGGAATACGATTCAGAAATTTATCATTAATATGAATTTCTCGCTTCGTAGTGTTTGTAAACTAACTAATCCGAAACTGCTCGATCGATTTCTATTGTTATGTTTCAGAAGAGGTTGTCAGCTAATTTTGATGTGAATAAGGTTTAGGCGGCTTAAAAAAATTTTCGATACGGATATTACTTCTTACCCAGCAAAGAGCATGGATTAGAAGACGGCCTTCTGTCTTTCTCAAACAATAGCCTGCTTTCACTTCATATATAATTCTCTAGAATTGTTGTTATTTATGCCACGATCCTAAAGTAACTTCCAAATCAAATTCAGTGTACTTTCTCACAGGGAATTTTCCTTAGGCACTTGCCACGTTCACTTTTTCTATATTATATGACTATCATTTGTTACTATAAATATTTTATATGTTTGTGTGACCATGTTTTTCTTTTCTCAGATAGCGGATCTTTTAAGAAACTTGTTAAGAAAAGCCACGTTTTAATTTAGTTTTTGATGTCAGCTTAACCTGATTTAAGGTTACGTTGGGGTTTTAAATGCTACTTTTGATACGGCATTTACATCTAATGCAATAAATATTTTGGTGTATGAATCAGCTGTTTTTGGCATTAATGATTACTAGCTTTTGGCAACAAACGTAGGGCAGCATCATATGAATTAACCATTTCAAAACTGGGCGAAATTTCCACTTACTTCACGAGAAGATTATGATCTCATGGTGATATCTGTTCAGAAACATCTTGTGTTTAAACGGGAGTTTAGCCAGCGAACTCCTGCTTAGTAGGGAGGTCACTATTCACTAGACTGCGAAAGTCTTTGTATTTTTTGAGTTACTTGCACTTGCTGGTAATATAATTATTATTTTCTTGTATAGAATGTGTGCTAGAACTTTAAAGCCGTGCAGACGTTTGGTCACGTTAATAAGTTTGCGTGTCTTTGGAAGGTTTGAGGGAAAAAGGCATTCATTTGTATGCGAGTAATGAGCCAATCTATGAAGCACTTCCACACAAAATACATTATCTACTTATAAGTCAAGTGATGATAGAGGGAAATCCTCTTATTAAATGAAGTGTGATGTTACGTTTGAAAGGTCCTACAGTTAAAAATAAATTTACCAGTATATCAACAGAATAGACACTGAAGCGTATGATTAATTTTAATTTGATGTTTGAACATATTTAACTACTCATACGACACGTAACACGTTCACTGCAACAGCAATTCACTTCTGCTATATGCAACATCCTTAAATAGTACAAGTTGTGGTCTATAAAATGTAATTTGTTGTCATTGGTATTGATTTGCATTCTTGTGTTATTCGTATTATTATAATAATAAACTATAAATTAACTAAATTTCTATAAATAATTGCATTTATATGCTAAATATGCTTACCTGTAATATTTTACAGCGATTAAATTCACAAGCATCGTCCACGCAAGGCTGATACATGCCCAGTGTTATGCAATTTAATAATATCACCAGTATTGATATGCGCTCGAACCATGTGTTGATGAGAAAATCAATAGTTATCAAATTCAAGTTAAGGAAACTCTCTATCACTCTCTATCGCATACACATACATGAGGCCACATACATACACACAATATGTGCTTATGCGGCCAGTATTAAAGGTTGTGTGAGAACTATTAACAGAGAGAAGGAATTACGACAACAATCCAGTGCACTTTAAAAGCCAAATGCAGAGAAATAATTTGTGTCAGGAAGGACACTTATGGGTTTTAAAATTCCTCATTAAAATTTTGGAAAAACACAAAAAAAAAAAAAAATTGACCTGACAGGGCCAACAAAAATCTGTTAGTGGTAAGTATTGTTTGAGTTTAAATTTGTTATTGTGTTAAAAAAGTGTTTACCCAAATTTAAGATAATCCCCAACGTATTTCGTATTTTTAAGGCATTTTCTTCCCATCATTCCCTTACAGCTTTCGAAGCTTATGCTGTTTTGTTTTTTCTTTATTACGGCAAATCAAAAAAAAAAAACAAAAAAAAAGAAACAGAATTAAAAAAAACAAAAAAAAAAAAACATGTCAAACAATTTATTTAAATTAAATCAAGTTGGCAGGAATGATTTAGGTGGTTGCCGCACAAGCAATCGATACTGGTTAGAAATTTCAGTTCGAATCTTAAGGAAGTTCGTTTATCGCAGAATTAATTTATGCAAATCGGTTTGAAAAATAACAATTTAATGCCTCTACATCTCTCAAAAGCTTTAGGTGGATTTAGTAGAGGAACTGTATGCATTCGGTACATTAAATATATAAAAATAAATTATAAAATCACTATTTTCGTGAAGAAAATCGTTAATAAATACCTAATAAATCTAATCATGTTTATCCATTTAGCGTTATTGTATAGAGTGATACTTTTTAAAGCTAAACTGTTTTCTGATCTTTTCTTTTCATTTCTGAAAATTAAATTGGAATGATAACTCTTTGGGCTTAGTAAATACTTTAGCTAAAAATTACCTGTAAAGTGCTTGTCTGTTTGCTCTGCAATTACTTGTCTGCAAAATGGGGATTCCCCTCCTGCATTATAAATTACTTTTAATATGTATTACAATATTTTATTATTACTTTTAGTACGACGTGGTATACATTTATAAATAGAATTGTGTAGAAGGTGTTACAAATCTATGAAAATAAATTTTATTTATTTTAAGTCAGATCCCTTTCATGTTCCACTCGCTGAGTTAACATTTATTTTTCATCGTTAACGCATTCTATTCAAGTGTGATACTAAGTAGCTTAAATAAAGCTCTATAGATTTTTTTTTTTGTGCTGAGAAGGGGGAGTGGACGTAAGGCAGATAAAAGGCAGTGCTATGCAAGTTATAATGATTATTTTGAAAATATGTGCAATGACGATCCTGACAGTAGTTGGGGAGTTTTAGTTTTATGTTAAACTGCAGAAGGATTTGGAAAAAATTTTGGCTGGAAATTAAAATTATTTAAATAAAATGAAAAATGAACTGGCAGATTTTAAATAATTTATTTCAGACAATAATTTGATTATTATGTGAAAAAAATATTTCCATTATCTGCATTTTCTGCATTTTCTGCATTTTCTGCATTTTCTGCATTTTCTTCTTTAATAAAATTGAACTTCATGAACCCTATTCTACTTTATGTAAATGAATACTAATGAACTAAACGAGAAGTTTAATGATAATATTGAAAATCAGAATTTTTATATATTTTTATTTATTGTAGCTGCTATTCTTACATTTTCTTTAGCAAAATCGATTGAGAAAAGTGTTGTTCAGGTTATATATGTTAAATGAAAGTAATTTCAGAAAATTAATTCCTGCAGCAAAACATGGCGGTGTAAAAAATTTAAAAATTGTTGTGGGTGATATTTTTTGTGCAATTCATTATGCAAACCCGTCGTCATCTTAGCAATTTAAGTTGAATTTTTACCATCAACTCTACCGTGCAGCAATGTAATTAATATTCGCCCCATCTACCTTCCGTTTCCCTTGGCCTTGTCAACATGCTTTGAGAGTTACTTAAATGGCAACGAGATGCCTTTAGTGGGGTTAATTTTTAATTACAATGTCATGTTTATTATTTGCTCCTTCATTATTTATGGGGATTTGCTAAAACACGCATGCACTCATCTGAAGCATGCTTGGTTAAGTCTTAATCCATGATAATTAAGGCAATTGTAGACATTTGCAAATCAATAACAAGTGTTTCCTCCTGAGCCATTGTATGTGTCCAACCAAAAACGTATAAAATGGCATTATCGAACAACAGTAATAAATAGCCCTACTTTAATTACCAAAAACAAACGGCTGAGCGTATGGATTTAATATGCGTTGAAAGTGGTGGCTGTGCGGTTGACCGTATTCTAGGCTGCCAATATGTGAAACATGCTTGTACTCGTACGCTTGAGCCCAGCAACGGCTGTTAGCACGTAAAACCAAAAATGTAAATTAAAAAGCAAAAGAAGAAACAACCACTCAACATAATTTATGTATTTAAATAATGACCATGATGTGCCTTTTCCAGCACCACTGGATGCGAGTAATTATAATCTGGGGTAAATAAATATGTTCAGAAAGTATTGAAAAAAAAGCTTGTCCTTGTTCATTTAAAGGGGAACTACTTTTAATTCAATATTTTCACAATTGTAATTCACGTCAGCGAAACTATTTTACATTTTAATCCCAACAATTAAAAGTTTGGAGCATATTTTTTCCTAAATAAAACTTGTTAAATGGCAACGACAGCAGTCCTTTAATTAATGCAGTGTTTATACTTTTTTCATACAGTGTATGATTTACAACAATTTAGATTATCTCCTTAAACCAAACACAAACTTAACAAATAATCAAATTCTCGTCTTAAAACAACATGTTGTAACATACTATTAGATAAACAAAGTAATATCTGCTCCAAGCACAAGCACCTCCAGAGCCCTGCAGTTTCGAATGTGAGCAGGTTTCCTTCTACAACTGACACTGTACACTTTATTACGGCTCGATTCCTTAACGATTTTTAATTATGTAACGGACAAGGATAAGGACTCCTGAACGGCTATGGCTATGGGCTACAGTTCGTTTCAGACTGGTCTAACGTGGTTCATCACGAACTGTGTGGCATTAGCAAAATAATATATTTTTTTCCTTTTTTTTTTTCTCTGGCTTCCTTCACTATCAAAGTATTCACAGTTGGACTAATAAGCACTACTTAATTCGTTTTAATCTTTTCCATTCTGCCTTTTGTGCACAGCTGGTAGAGCTGCAATAACTTTTTATTATTCTACACAAAATAAATGAACGTTTATACGAATTATAAAAAAAATGGAAACAAATGTTCGGAGAGGAGAAAAATCTGCGTGTGGAAACGTGACAAAACTGGTGATTCTCGAAAGCTTGTTTTGTAGGAAAGAAAAGTCACAATGCTGTAATGAATGATAATTTGATTTTGTTCAACATATTAAGTTGGGTAATGTCCTGTGACGAAAATGTTTGCAGTTTGTTTAGTTCGGGTTCAGACTATCTCGCTCGTTTTATTGCCGTTATTATGATGATGGAAGAGAAAACATTATCTAAAGTGACAAGTGGAGAGATCAGGCAAAAAATTTTTAGGTTCATAAAAATTTGATAATTGAAGATAAGATGAAGGTGGACAAAATTTCGTTTTGAAATTGAAATCTCATAGTGTATCGGCAATTGAAGAAGAAAGGAAGAAGAAATGGTTTTCTATAGTTTTGTTTTAAAAAAGGATATGGATTTGTTATCAGCATAAGACACCAATTCCTCGGCCTTGTATCTTGTGTCAGATACTTGAGGGCAACTTCTGGAAATCCGGGATACGCTAAATTCGGTTCACCCGACGAAGACGAAGAGTCGCCGTCATTGGAGCTGCAGGAGCCATTACAACTGGAACCTGTTGATGACACTGAAGAAGATGCGGATGATGCTGAGGATGACGACGACGTTGTGGATGAGGATGAGGATGGGGAGTGGGAATTCGCTGTATGTTTATTTTTTCGCCTGGAGCGTATACGGCGATGAGGTGTTGTCTCCTCAGTGCTCTCATTAGCCAAACTCAATCTCTCGTCATCATTTCGTTCGCGGGAATTTTTCGTAGAATTATTAGAAGACCTGTTTTTAATTGTATTTGCATTTTGGTGGGATTGTAAGTTACGTTGAGAGGCTTTTGTGGGAGGCTGATGATGATGCTGGTGCTGATGCGGTTGCTGCTTCGGCTGCTTTTGGCTATTGGCTGCTAATGCAATATCACCTGGTTTTTTATATGCTGTCATATCGACCGTATTATTGTAGGTTTTTTTTGTTGTTGTTGTCGCTGAGCCCGCACCGAAATTGCTCCCTACATTTCCTGCTGATGCTTTGGCACTTGAGGAACTTGTTTTGTGACGGCGGCTATTGCGAGATCCATTGTGGCCAGTACCGCCGCTGCTACTGCTACCACGTTGTCGATGCCTGGCGTCTATGCCAGAATCTTCATTGGAATGCATTATATTTGAGTTTGTACTGCCAGTACTTGTTGATGTTTCTCCTAATCTTGTGTTTCTAGTAACATTTAAACTACTGCTTCTGGTGGCATGCTCTCCCTTTGCCATGGACTCATTATTGGCATTATAATTTCTATGGCCTTTGTAGCCATTGTGCTCTTGCTCCAGCTGGCAAGCAGCTAAGGATCGTATCTCTGTGGTTTGAGTGGTAGATTTTGTGGCCTCAGCATTGGCATTCAAATTTGTACTGTTTGCTGAAGTCATTGGTATCGTTGTGTTCCTGTTCTTACTGCGGTTGCTCCTTTCATACTGGCTTTTCTCCTGCACAGAGGAGTTGTACATTTTACTGTTAACAAAGAAACTGTAACGTTCTAATGTAACGCTCAGAAACAATAAAACACGAAATTACTGCTTTTGCTGTGTTAAATGTTTTTAAGCATTTGATGAAATTCGTCTTGGCCAGATTATGTTCTTAGTTTGATACCAGCTAGGTTTTGCCTCCAGCCTGGTTATATTATTGTCATTTGACTATCAGGTACAGTGTACCAGGCAGCACGACCATCCTTGTTATTTATCTAAATGTCACACTCAAGATCTATAAAGAGAAGAGCAGAAATGAATTCTAAGCAAAATGTTGTATAAAATTCTTTGTTGCATTAAATTTGTTCGCAGTAGCAGTGATGCTGCTGGTCGCACTTAAGGAATCCTTAACAACATAAACAGATAAAAAGCGAAGCAGAAGAATAGTAATATTTCAAAATTCATCATATTTATGATAACGCTGGCAAGAGGTCGTTAACAACACTTGCCCACTTGAATTTATAACAGAAATGAATTTCTATCACGATTTCATGTGCTGTGGGAATGTGTTGTCAACATGATTCAATAAGCACAGCAAACTTGAGGAAAGAAACAACTTTTTGCAAAAGATAATGTCTGTCACAATAAAGTATCATTACAAATTTATTGTCTTTGATAGCAAGCAAATTCCGTACAGAAAAGAACATCATTCATTCCTTCCCATCAGGAAATCCATTATACGAGCAATAGTTTTTAACTTGCATGTAAGCTTTTGATTAATTTTTAACAATCGAAAAGTTCACTTTTCCTTGAAATAATTTTTTTCTTTTACGAAACTTTTGAGATGAATGAGGGATTAAGAAAGAGAAAGTGTACGTTTTGTTCAAATATTTCTTTGAGCCATCGAAGTGAATAGAAAGCTGTCATTTTTGCATTACGAATTAGAAGGTAGACTACACTGTTCCATAAGTAGTATTTTAAAATACAGCTGAGGATGATTACAATGGACCGTCTAAAGCATTTCCCTCTAATTATGTCGATATACATGAGTGAGAATATGAGAAATTTCTGTAATGGAAGAGAGCTGAAAAGTTCTGGGAATGTTTAATCGGAAAGTTTTAAAATTAATAATATTATTCTAACGGGCTTTTGCTTTGCCTGAAGTGCAGTGATCCCAATCTAATGACAGCATACCGAAACTTTAGATCTTAGCGTTTCACTGAGAGATTTCAAAGGCAAGAAGCTCACAGTTGGCTCTTGAAATTTGCCCAAAATTTGACCATTTTTGGGCGTGCGATAAAGCTTTTAAACGATCTGCTGTTATAGTAGGACTTATTGGTTTCTTATTCTATAAATAAATTATTATGAATATTAAATAATGAATATTAAAAATTAAAGTCAAAAATTTATTAAATATTTTGTAAATGTGCAATAAGATTTTTAAAGCACAAAATCATTATGCAACACTGAAGCACTTAACTTAGTTTTGTTGCCAACTAAATGAGAATTATATTAGAATTTCATTGCCACTGTACGTATTTTAATGTTTACATGCTGGGCTTTAATTCTGTTTAGAAACTTCTTTTGCACTCCACAGAGTTGTAATTATAAAGTAATTTTGTTGCTTAAAAAATTTTAATTTAATAGCATTATTTGGTAGTAATACAGTGTTGCCAATTAAACTATTTTCATATTATAGCGAAATTGCAATGACTTGATCAGCAACACTACCCTCGCAGCACTGAAGTGAATTTTTTGTTAATAGGCTTTTACATTTTTATTCGATGTTTTTCTAGGCCTGCAAAATCTTTAATAGGAGAAATCACTAAAATTTGTATATCATTACTTGGAAAAGGGCAACACTGCTGTCTCCCTTGCAGGAACTATACTCGCCAACTCTGACATAGATGTATTTGTAATTCATATGCTGAACAGTGACGACATATCAAATTTATATATGCATATGCATGTAAGTAAAATGCGTTCGGTAAATTAAACTTTCTGATTATCGTTTTTGCATCATTAATTTTGTATGGAAAAAGCTTTGATTCTCTTGTAAAGCTGCTCGCCACAAAGGAAGAATTATTTAAATGTGTTTGGCATTTGCTTTCATACATGAACTCGTATCACATTTCTTTAATGTAATTGCAAGTCTTATTTGGAATTGGCAAGAGTGTGTATACGCTGGTTGTCTTAAGATTATTTTAATAAGAAAGTTTTTGCTCTTGAGTTGTTCTTTCTGGCTGTGTACAATGTTAATGTGTGTGTGTGTGTGTGTGCGTGTGCACCATTTGTGCTCTTCCTTTTAAGTTAAACTGTCCATGTTGCTTGAAAAGAAAAGCGTAGGAGTCTTGTAATATTCTGTTTTTCGTATTTTTTACTCTTTCCTATTGCTAAAAACTAACCAATTATCCTTTTTTTTTTGCATTGAGTCTCGCGTGCTCAATTACAGTTGTTGAAAGTTTTATGGAAATGTTTGTAAAAGAATTTCGCAGTTATTGCTTGAGTAGATTTTCTCTTTAATCAGTTTGTTGGAAAAGTTAGAATATGAAAAGTGTAAAAATGTATAAAATCTGCTACGAAATAAGTGAATATGAACGAATGCAAATTAGTAAATAGTTTTTGAGCACGAAGGAAGCAGCATTTATTGAAAAAAGGATATAAATAAAATGTTTATATTATTTGACTTGTTTGCCAAAAAATAAACTTCAAAATTTTAAGCTTTTCTCTTTAATTAAAAACGAATTGAAACTTAACTGAGATCAAAAGCCAAATATTATATATATATATGTATATATATATTTAATTGAATGCTTTCTTTTATTTCTTTAGTGTATAGATTTTAAACATTTTCGACAGCCATAATACAGGCATCATTCATTCTGCCATTTGATCATACTTTTTAATTTAAACGAATAGAAAAACGAAAAAATATATTTAATGTTTGCAAGCTGAATGTAATTTATAGTTTTACTGCTGCACAGAAATACTTTTATGTTTTCCTTGCTTGTGTGTTGAGTAGACCACAACTCATCATTTCTGCATGATGAATCGTGTATGGCCGTACAGTGATTATGCTTACTCATAATAAGACAAATTAATGTGATTTCATGCTTAAAATGCTATCAGGAGAATATATGGCAATGATAGCGAGCTCACGAGTTGAATAGCCCTCTGTCCTCGATCATTTTTCTCAATTTCCTTTGAATTTCACTTTATATAGTTTTCGGCTCGTCCTTAGGAAAAGCTAAAGGATCTGTCAGGAAGCCATTCAATATTGTTTAGTAGGCTGTCCATTCTTCATTGCAGTTGGAAGGTTTTAGTGACAAACTTGTATTCATATAGATCACTTAACTTATTCCATCAGCTAAGTGGGCTGTCAAATAAAGCAGTGTTGCCAACACAAAGTTGTTAACCTCCAAAAATTAAATTATTTCATAAAAATGGTTTACTTTATTTAAATGACATGAAGAGGCTGTAGAAGAATACCTTTTTGGCTGCCATTTGTTGTCATGATTTATTGCCCAAACTCGAAATTAACATGATTTTGTGTTATAAATTGTGCTTGTTTGCAATTGACTAAAATATGTTGAAAGCAGAACGTCACAAAGGCTGTCATCAAAAAGCAACAAACAAAAAAAAAACCTCATTTTCTACTATTGTGAAGGCGGGAGTAAAAATAATAAAAATTAAATGTAAAATAGTGAGAAGTACGACAGCAAAAGTAAGCTGAAATACTATATAAAATACATAAAAATAGAAATTACTTGAGTTCAGGGGCGTATACGTGATATGAAAAATGCATTACAATCACTCATACGCACACGTTTCAGTAGCTCTAAAAAATCAGGTGCAAATCGATTGCAATTAGAAATTTAAAATGAAAATGCTGAAGCCGATATTTTGAAGAGCGACAAACAGACATACATATATGATATATGAACAAGCATTATTTTTCTTACTTCAAAGTTAAAATAAATATATATTTTTTTTGTTTTGCAAATTGAAATCTTTTAAAATTATACAAAACTCTGTGGCATTTGCTATTTATTGATCACTTGATTTTGCTTAAATGGCACTGCAGGTCAATGGCAGAAAAAAATAATTTCTTTTCTTTTAAAAAATAAGTTTAAAGGAAAGATTTCATGGCTTTTTGGCTACAATCTTCACAATCATTTATACGGAGCCCGTGGGCTTGTGCTTTATGTAAAGAAATGTAGTTTAATTTTCAAGTGAATTGTTTTGTATCCAATGGATTTTTTCTTCTTGCTGTTTTCAATACACAAAGCACTTGAAAATGAATGTTCTGAATTTCATACAGAATGCCTGGGAATACGTATGTGTGCGTGTGTGTGTGTGTGTGTGTGTGTATTTTTGTATTGCTTTTGGTTATAACAAAATTAAAAGGAAAATTAATTTCTGATGTATTTCTTTTTATGAACGAACACGTATGAAAGCTTTTTGGGTACGTGTTTAGAATTACTGCTACGAGGGAGAATCAAATAATTTTTCAGAAAAATTTTTATTTCTATTATTTATTTATTTATTAGCTCTCAACATTCCTGCATTCCAATATAAATTTTCGACTTTGATGAAAGTATAAAAGTTTATAGTTATTTGCCTTTGTTTGTTGTACGAGACGCTGGCATCCAGACTAGCTTACCCAGCTTTACAACAAACAAAAGCAAATAGCAATAAATATGGGGGATCTCATGGATAAATTTATATCTTGAAAATTTATTTTGAACGCTATTTTTTTAAAAAAAATTTTTTTTTTATTAAATTAAATAACAATTGAAAGTGACAATTTTTAAAATTTAATTTTTATATTTTTTAAATGATTTTTTCTTCAAAAGAATTATAAAAAGAACTATTGTAACACTTCTACAATGAAAGCGAACAGCACAGCACTAGTGAAATGTAGTAGGACTAATTAGCTTTTCTTAACATAAATACAAAGTAATATATTTATTTAAATTTGCATGCTTTTTGACTGCACCACCTAGAACACCTAGGCCACCTAGAAATAGCAGAAAGAATTTAATTTCCTCAACTGTTGGAAACAAAACTAACCGAAATTAAACGCTTTGAAGTTCTTAGTGTGAAAAGCCTCCATTATTTTGCTTAATTTTGTAGCGGAAACAATAAATTTAATTTCGAAATTTTTTTTCCTACTTCAGTTTTAATTTTCTTGAAAATCATCCTTCTCTAACTAAGTTTGTAAAAAACAAACTTTTAAAAGTTCTTTCTCATGGTTTTATAGTTATTTTCTTACACATTTATTTCATTTTATTAATAAAATACTAAATACTTTTTATATTATTTTTTTATTCTCTTGCATTTATACAATGCATTTATGAACAAATAGTGAATAGTGCTTTTTTTTCTATAAGTATCTACTTTGTTGAATTAATAAATGAAAACGTTAAAAAATTTAACCTTGAAAGTATACAAACTGTTCAAGTGTCCTGTGTTGGTTGTTGAAAAGTTTTTCCTTGAATTTCTTATTTTTTGCATGGGCAAAATATGAGTAATCCATTAAATCAATAAGGTTGAGGTTTTAAAAGCAGGAATATCGCTTTCCAATGCGTTGTGCGTTCTTTTTCTACAACAAATTCAATACTTCAATAAGTTGAATTAAGCAACATATTTCTTAAAAGCTCTCGTAAATGTTAATGCGGAATGTAATTAAAAACGTAATAAATATTTAAATATGTCACATATCTTTTATATTGCCTACGTAGGCGCATGATTAATGCATAGCCTACTAAGTTGGAGGTCGTGGGTTCGATTCCTGCCTAGAACTTGATTGTTTTCCTGCGGACAAGCCGAAAGCTTTGCAGCTGAAGTTAAGTAAAAAAAAAAATGTAGTTTCCCGGAGTCGATGAGCCGACCAAAAATGCCTCTTGCAATAGATTTTGGTTTGGATAATTATTATAAAAATAAAAATCATAAAAATTTCTATTCTAATGGCAGAGTGAGCTAAACGAGTGAATTATTAAAAACGATTTTAGAGCGATTTACGTATCAAAAGAAAACAAAAAATATTTTTTTTTGTTTATATAAATATTTTTTGAACATATTTTACAATCGTATATCATTCATAAATGCGCTTCGCTTTCAGCTGATTGATAGAAGCAATACCACATAATTATTTTATTCAGGAAAATGCCTTTCGAAGCGACCTGTGCCTTTGTAAGGACTTAATTTCATATTTAATAGTGTCAAAATTATGAAGAAAAAACCAAAAATTACTTTCCTTTGAAATTTGAAAAAATTCCTTTGAAATTAACGTTCATAAATTGTATGAACTATTTCATTTATTTTATGATTATTTTTTATTTAAAACTTGAATTTGAATACTGCAAAGTTGCTGAAGAAAAGAAGACGGGGTTTTATATCTCAGCTTTATTTGTTTATAATACAATTACTGCTCTGCAGAGAATTTATTTTTTAATAAATATTCTATAATTTATTACTGAAAAGAAAAATTTTTCAAAATTCACTCATATCGATATCAATTTTCTATGTATGTAGACTGAAAACTTTGCTGAAACTTTTACTCTCTGTGAATACACATTCATTCACTGCTTCTTATTAAATAAGTCAAATAACATATACTTATCTGAGCTTAATGACATAAATACAAATTGCAGGATTACTGGTTTATAAACTTGTTATCTCTTCTTCAATTCAATTAATTGTTCTCAGGATTATTAATATCCCTGAGGTTTTTGTGTTACTGGACAGGATAAAGAAAAGTATTTTGTAAATAACAAAAAAAAAAAAAAAAAAAAAGAAACCCCCAAAAACATATAGCAAATGTATACTAAGCAACTATGGAAAGCTTGTAAGGAATAAATTAAGCACACAACTCCGCAATTTCTCATTTAATACACTCGTACATTGATACAGCCGCAAATAAGGATATACTTGCCTACATACATACATACTGGCATCTAGTAAGTAAATGCGAAAAGGAAAGCACGTGGAAACGAAACTCTTATAAATATTAATAGTGAATAAAATCACACAATTTCAGTGCGCCAATAGACGTGTTTCTCAACCATATTTTTGAAGAGGTTTTTTTTTTGCAACTGAAAAGGATAAAATAAAGACGTACGCTGATGTTATGCCGTGCGCAAAATTCGTGGAAAATCCCCAGACAATTTCTAATTTTTATTAATTTCTTTCCTTTCCGCTAACTAAATTGGTGTTAATGCTTCGTGGTTTTCGTGGCATAAAATATCTATACTAAAGCTGATATCCTTATTGTGGGCCTGTAAGGATTGTATGCCATTTGAATGTTGGTCGCAGTAAATAAAGTTTTGTACCTGCTTTGTGGTTGAAAACAAAATTAATTCATATATTCATGTTTGCTTTTGTATAAAATATTAACACAAACTTAATCACAAGGTTTTTTTTGTGAAACCGTATGAAGGAAGAAAAATTCCTTAAGAAACATTTAATATGTAAATGAAAACGCAGAGTTTTCCTAATTCATCTACTTTTTAGTTGTACGATTCCATTCAAACTCATAATTTGGAAGAAAGTTGTATATAAAAATTGTCGCCAATTGATATTTACATATTGAAAGATGTGACAAAGTGGAAAAGCAATTCAAAAATTAGATAAATTCTTGTTACGGAAGACAGATAACTGGCGCCAGTAGACATCACGTACGAAAGACATACACAGATACATCCGTTCATTATACTGACAAGTTGAAATAGAAACAAAATAAAGAGAACAACAAGAGCAAACTAAACAATAAGAAACAGTACATTATGAAAAATGTAAATTGATAAAAATACAGTTGAATCTCGATTATGTGTTACTTTTTATTCCTCACAACTATTACACATCTATTATTCGAACTGTACTTTTATGAAGTTATTAAAAGTTTTGCAGGGAAATCTTACATATAGCATACATATGCTTGTATTACTTTCCTCCGGTACTTCCCCTAATTTCTTGTGTACTTATGCTTGTATACTCTTTTTACTCTTTTTACTCTTTTCACTCTTTTTCTTCTTCATACTTCTTCATAAAAAATACAAAGCAGATCTTTAGGGAACCTTTACTCCAATACTGATCAAGTTTTTGGCATAAGAATATGGCTTTGGGAAGGAAACTGCACAAAAATAAAAAGACCAATTTAATAATAAAATATCGTTCCAATATATTTCAGTTCAGTTCATATTATTCAATATATTTTCAGTCCAGTATATTTTCAAAATCAGCATTCTTTTGCTCTTCTTCGATTATCGATGAATGAATAAAATCATAAAAAAATAACTCGTTGCAATGAATTCCAAAACTCAACAAAACTTCCAAAATTTCGTTCCTTAAAAGAAGTTTAGAAATCCGGGGGGAAATTTACAAGTTTGCTAAATCTTAAAAAGAGTATATTTTTATTCTTTGAGAGATCTTATATAGAAGAAGTGAAGCTTTCAGAATAAAGCAAATCCTGTATATGGTGCGTTAATTTATAGGTATATGAAGCATAACAGTTTGGCTTTTAATATTGAAATAAGCTCACTTAGTAGTAACTTATTAAGCTTTTATTCCTTCTTTTAAAGATTAATAGAATAAAAATACTTATTTTTTTTAAATATCCATACAGAAGCGTTACCTTACACTATACTCGCCAGATAACAGATAAAATTTCTTTAAATTAATTGTATTTTATTATTAGTGTTCAATTATACAGAAATTAGTTTGAAATATCGATGTAATGCAATATGTGAATACATATTATATATCTTGGGCCAGCAGAGCATGTCTGCACGAGATAACCATAAAAATTCATCTATTTTTTAGATGTTTTACATTAACTGACTTATCTCAGCTCAAATGCAAACGAAAAAAGGAAAAGAAAAATTAAAGCAAAAAACAATGGCAGCTGTTACCAGCAGTGTTGCCGATCAGGTATTCGAAAAATTCGATGCTAGTTAGCTATTGCATTATTTTTTTTATTTGTTTTTTTTTTGTTTGTTTTGTTTACGGGAATTAAAGGAATGCCATTTTACTGAAGCGCCTTTGTAGTACTGGAAAAAGGAAACGTATTTTCTTTGCAGTAGTTTTTACTAAGAAAATCAAAAGAATGAAGATGTACGTACTCCTATTTTATATATTTTAAAACTTCTTTGGCGGTGCTTGTCAAATATACGATAATAATTTATTTGTATTATGTTTGTCCAACTCAGCCATCTTTAGTTTTTCTTTTTTTTTTTTTTGCCCACTTTAAATTTTCTTTACTTATTTCTTCCTTTTTCTTCTGCCTTATTTAGTTTTACCTTGAACGCATTTCTACTGTTACATGTGATTTTGCAGGAGGCAGTATTGGATTACGTCGCCTCATTTAAATACAAACAAATGTTCATGTGCCCTTAAACAATCATCATTGTCATATTTATATAAAAACAGTTCCTTGTTTTGTATAAAAGAAATAAATTGTTAATATGTGTGCGTGCTTTTCTTACATGTAGTTGAGTTTGAGAATCAAAAATGATGAAGAACGAACAATGCCACATCATGTCGACAGAGAGCCAAGAACAGAAATTGTTACTACTCCTACTGTTACTAAACCAGAAAAAAAATTCAAATTTTACACATGTACATGCCATAAAGAGGCTGCTGTTGACCTTTTTAAAAAAAGTAGTAAAAGAAAAAAAAACATAAATAAATAAATAAAGGAAGCCTAAAAGAATTTAATAAAACCTTAAGCAAATAAAATTAGGCTTCAGTGTATAGGTGAGCTTTTACTCAAGTGCACAGTAGCACACATGTGGGGGCGTATACATACATACCATGCGTTGGGGCAAATACAGATACACAACACAAAATACGTGCATGGGTTTGTGTATATAAAAACACATATATTAGTTTTTATGAAAATACATCTGAATTATTGAAATTTAAAAGGCCTGCATAAATAAACGGATGACTAAAGTAAATAAAATGCCTGTTCAACGTGACGGACAACCGGACAGAGTGTTGTTGATACGAGTCTAATGGAAAGAAAATACAAATATGTAATATATACAACTAGGCGCACTCGATCAATTTTTCAATGAAAATATAGTCATACAAACTAAAGAATCCCTCAATTAAAAAAAGTTCAAAATTATCGTTTGCAAACATTCCAATGACGTGTCTAGCGGAACAAGTTCTGTGGTATTTGAGTCCTTAAATTCAATCTTGCATACATATCGTTGCATTTCTTTACGAAATACTGGTTCCTTTCCAAATACCACCTTTGCAAAAAATATATCAAAAAGGTAAAATTATTTTTTAAAGAAAACAAACATTTTCAAAAATTTTAATTTTTATTTATTTAATACTTAGACGTCTTGAATTCAAAATTATTTATTATAATTCAAATTATTTTTAATCAAAAGAATTATTTAAGTATTTTAGCTGGGGTTGCTTAAATTTATTTTTCAATTACATTATCCACTCGGCTACAAAGTATGTATAAGTTTGTACCATATAGAAGTTTCATTAGATTGGAGATCTACACAAGGCTTCTTCACTTGAGTTCTTCTTGAGTGCCATTCCCCCTTGGCAGCTTTCCACAGCTTTTTTCCCAGCTTTTGTTTTCTTACTGAAATATTCGTTGTTTATTGTTTGTTCTTTATATAGATATATTTAGTTTCAGGTAAACTTTTCTTGGGGCCTTTTTACTAGAAATCTTAATTGATTATTTTTTAAATCGGTACTATTCTTATTCCCAAAATATTGTTCCTTTTTCTTTATATATATAGGATATACTTTTATTTCAACGATTTTTTCATTGTTACGATTTTGCTTTATTTTTAAAACTTTTCGTTTTTGCGATTTTTAAATTTTTGCGATTTTTTCATTTTTACGATTTTTTAATTTTTGCGATTTTTTTTTATTATTGAGATTTTTTCATTTTTGAGTTTAACGACTTTTTCCTTTACTTCTATAATTAATCTGACTTTAACTGTTCCATGCGATTTGCTATTTTTATAATTTGTTTCGACTATTTTTTTAAACTGTCATATTTTTGGTGATTATGAAATTTTTTTTATATGATTGATTCTCCAATTTGACGACTTTTTTCATTTAAACAATTTTTTTTAATTTTTCCATGTATGCGAAGCTTAGTTTTAATTAGAAACCTATTGTATTCCGTGGCGTTCCACCCTTCCACTCTATTACGTCAGTTTTCAGATTCACTGTGCACTAGTCTTTCAAAAGGACCTCTTAGACAATGTCAATAGCCGATTTGCGGGTTTTTTACAGCTTTAAAATAAATTTCCTTATCTAGTTTATTCCACAATTATTTTTTAATTTCAAAACTCCCTAAAACTCGAAAAAAATTAAATTCTTTTTAAAATAGATCGAAATTGATTGGCGGTGATTAGCTGTGGGTTCCGATCGCAATTAATCAAGAAGCTTGCCAAATCAAAGCTGTGACAAGAAGTGGTTTAAATCTCTGTCTGTTTTAAGTAAGAATTTCTGTAAAGATCCCATGATGATCTGCATTTAGCATGCGGTGAAATGAGTATCATGTGTATCACTAGTTAACCCCACAACATTCCTTTTATGTTTAATATCATTTTTTGTGTCATTTGACGACAATCCCGCAAGCCAGAACATTTTCGGGCTTAAAATCATTCTGATTTTAAATAAATTGAATAAATATTTATATATCTCTTGATAAGTGAATGTACGTCTTTAAAGCGCTGAACTCCATATTAAGTTATTATAGACAAAAGTTTCCTTTTGTAGGTTACATCTGCATGGACTTCGGCCGGCGATACTAACGATATTGAATTTTTATACTTTCCTTGGTGTTTTCCTTTTAAAAATTTCTATCAATAACTTTTATTTTAGTTTCATTCTGGGCTTGTGCTTTAATTTTAATTTGTTTTTTAATATTTCTATTTTATGAGTTTTTTAACCGCATCGCTGCTTGTTATTAAAATAAATTTATTTTACAAAATTTATTAAAAGATTTTCTCTTTAGCAGTTTCGCTAGAACGTTTTTATGATAATGGCTTCTCATAATTTTTTTCCTCTTCTTTTTTTTTTAACAACATTTAAATTGTTAAAACTTTATCTCTTGGCTATAAAAAATTTTTCATATTATCTGTCGGTTATATTTTATGGTTTTACGCGTGCTTGTACACTCTGTGTAGTTACCCAGAAAACACAACGAATCGATATTTAATGTGCAGTGATTTCGAATAATTTTTTTTTGCCATTTTTATATCAAAGTCAACACCAAATCTTATGTGGCAAAAAGAACTCCATGCTAAAAAATTAAGGCTAAGCCATGTCTGGCTTAGAGGGAGAGAGCGTTCGTTTTATTGCAAACATTAATTTTTATACGAAAGCTATGCCGTGTGCATTGAGAATTGTGTGTAATTCTGTAGCTGGATTCACCCATGAGAGTGAGAGTTTGCTGAAACACGATTCAACCATTTCGAACATATTGTCCGGAAAATGCTGCCGCATGTAAACAATGATTTTGTAATGTGTCAGCATTACAGCTGATTTTTTATTACTGTGCTTTTTTCAATGTGCCAAAATTGTAATTGTTAAATTTTTATTTTTAAAATGAGTGGAGAAGAGAATTACTTGCGCTATTAACCCTTGAAATGCATACAGCATTGCTATTACAAACTATATGTAAATAAAGAAAGTTAAAAAAAGTTTCGCAGTGAAACGACTTTGATGGCAAAGTAGGATCTATTATAGTTTTTCATTTTGCATACACTACGAAAAAGAATTGTGTAAATTTTGTGTAATTGGGCAACTCTATTCACATTTGAGATGACAAATTTTGCTTATTGGCAACTCAGTTCAAGTTTTTCTGGACAAAATATAAAATTAAAGCAATTCCAGCTGTGGAAAATATTTTCTCGCTCTCTCTCTCTCTCTCTCTCTCTCCCTTGAAGATTTGGTTCGGTTATCATGGCTGAATCCACCTTAATTCCGCTTGTAATACCGCTGCACTAAATAATGAGTTTCGTTATTGGAAATTTTATTATGTTCTTAATTTTTTTTTTTTTTTATTTAAGAACTTGTCATCATTTGACAAAAAGCATGGCTTCCGAAATGAGTACCTGCTGTTCTCCGAGATTAATTTCATATAAAATGAGATTTAAATGTTTTTTTTCTTTGTTTTCTGAAGGAATTGAACCTTTGATCTCTGGTTTAGTAGGCTGTGCCTTATTCATTCGCCTACGGCGGTACCCTGCCGTATAATAAACAATTATTCCGGAAATAAGCTCAATTTTTTTTTTGTTCATAAAACTATATTTAAGAGGTTGTCATCATTTGAGGACTCAAAAAACATGGTTTCCGAAATGAGTGTCGTGCTGATGGCTGAGATTAATTTTATCTAAAATTAGATTTAAATGTTTTTCTCAAATATGAAATGACTTATATTTGCTGGGTGTGTGTGCTCCGAATTCGCACGCGCTTGAGATTTATGTAGTTTCCAGCAAAATATCATTATGTCATATAATGAAACTGACACTTTCAAGTATTTTGACAGTTAACGTAAAAGTTAAGAACAACAAGTGCACATTAACACAAATTATTTAGTCACATTGAACGAACATCTACCGACGAAATGTTTGTTTATATAAATATGACGTACAGACAGACAGGCAGGCAGGCAGGCAGCCAGCCAGCCAGCCAGCCAAACGGTCAGCGATTTTGAGTTGTTATTAAAAATGAAGTGTGCCATGAATGCTTTAAAATGTATATTCGCCTTCATACAAAAGCACATAAAATTAAATTAATATTTAATAAAATGTTACGAGAACGGAAAATATTTTTATGCGGTGCCTGCAATCAAGCAATAAATTTGTAGAATAAAAGTATATAAATTAATGCACTAGATTTATATTAAAAGCAGATTCTAAAATATTTGCAAGATGTTCTTTGGCAACAGTCTGCTGAAATTTTAATACAATAATCTCTTATTGCTTGTAGGCTCGTGCTTGTATCTTACAAATTAATTTCCCTACGAGCTGAATCCTGAAAATTTACTTTTTAGCTTGGAAAAGAAATAAATAAAAAAGTAAATGGAAATCAATGCATAGCTGAAAGAAAAAAAGTAGTCACTGTTTACACTATGCAAGTCTGTTGCAGAAATTTTTATTCTCCAATGAGAGAGGGCAAGCGAGGATACAGAAACGATTTAGCAATATTTACATTGCATAATTTTTCCAAAAAGTAAAACTTGTTGCAACAAAAATTGCACAATATGAGTTGACATGCATACGCGTTATTGGACAATTAAATATTTATATTAGTGGCATTCCCATTTTATTTCTATCAAGTTTAATTGGCTTTCAATATAATTATTGTTTCCACACAATAATCCTTTGAGACAAGTCAATTTGCTTACTAAAAAATTATTAAAAAATTTGCAAATGATTGTTTACAATCTAAACTTTGCTCGTACGACAGCTAGAAGCCCTGACCTCTTTTGACACGTTTTAAGGTAAAAAGAAACTTGTACTCGTACAGTATTATAAATAAATAATTAATATTTACTGCTGCTGGTATCACATGTCTCTCGTCCTTTTTTTTTCTCTTTATTATTATTTTTGTTTAACACGGCCATACGAATGTAAAAAGTTCAAGCTGTTCTGTTACATTCTAGGAAAAGGTGTTTGTATGTGTGTGAAAGTGGGCAAATGCTTTTTATTTGCACTTTTTTTTATTATCATTGACTTGAATAAAATAGCGAGTTGCAGCAAAAAGCACATGGTGGCATACATTTTGATATGACACTCAACAAAGGAAACGGATACAAATAGAGAAGAGAGCCTATAAAGGACGTGTAAAACAACGGCAAAACAAAATGAGATCAGATGCAGAAATGGACGTTTTACAAACAAAGTGAAAAGGAAGTTAGAATGACTATTTGGATTAAAGGCAATTTATTGAGTACCCTACTGCATTACATGGCCGACTTAACAATATAAACTATGCGAGTGTAATGATTTACTAAGCAACTCTTTTAGTCGAGATTTAGTATGCATCCACACGAAGGATTTATTCTGTGTTTTCTTAATATTTTAATCGAGAATCTTTAGCCGCAATCAATAGTAAATATTTCAACACGTGTGTTGTGGAATTAAAGCCGCTTGATAAGTAATTATATACATTCATAAGAAATGCTGGTAATGGAGGAAAAGAAAAGAAAAAAAAAATAACTGAGTTAACCTTTACAGCTTTCGGCTTGTCGGCAGGAAAACACCCAGAGTCTAGGTAGGTATCGAACTTGCGCTCTCCGCTTCATTAGGCAGTGCGTTATTCATTCGCCTACGGAGGCAAGAAATGTATTTTGCAAAGATCTTAGAATCTTAATATTATCACGACAGTTTTATTCGCCAAGAAACGATTAATCGTTATGTTTCCTTAAACTAGCTTTAACGATATTTTTATTACTTTGACACAATTCCAATTTAATCAAAATCAACCAAAAATTATTATAGTAGAAAAAAAAAATAAATAAATTTTTCCTTATTTAAGTTACACGCGGTTTAAAAATGTAGTTAATTTTTTGTTTTCAGTAAAAAAAATATTTATAAATTCAAACAAAAAGAGTTTACTAATTTTTTTCAAAAGTACAGGGTGGTAAATTTTTAAACCCCATTGTGACTTTTGGCCCACCCTGTAGTTTAAATCTATAAACTAATTTGTCTAAAATTGCTTTCAGATAAAAAAAAAATTATTTAAACTGAAAGAAAGTATTTACTAAATTTTATTTAATTAAATTAAACAATTTGGAAATTCAATTTCGTGGACTTAATTCTGAAGCCCGCTGTAAAATTTCATTTTCTTTATTGTTGCCTTGTATAGAAGGGAAACTAAACGAGAATTATTTGGAAATCGCCGGTAGAGTACATACAAAAAACTACGAGCAGGTGTTGTCTAGTGTGTTTGATTGTATAAAATTGATAGTAACATTTATTGGCAATAAATTTCTTCTCCTATTTCTACAGTGGGCAATAGGTGATTCCAACAACATAATAATAAATAAAAATTCTTCTAATCCTATGGCATCTGTAATATCACGGCTAGAAGAGTTTTTTCTGATTTTTTTTTTTTGGAATTTTTCTTTGGATTAACAATAGGTTAGATCGGAGGAATTATATACACCATGTAGTGTACTATAAATGAAACGAGTCTGAACTCTAAAATGAAAACATCAACGCTCATTTCAAGCGGAAACACACTGGCACATGCTAAACCCAATACAAATCTCTATGAAACAAATCATTTACTTTAATACACACATCCATGCACACACACACACACACATACACGCCTCTAGTATGTTTTCAAAAAAAAAAACCATGCTTATACACATGTATGGGTATGCACCAGTGTTTGTGAAAGAGTGTAGAGAAGCGAAAGTATGAACTAGTGTAAATATGATGATGACCCCAATTTGTATGTGATTTTTGGCCACCTCTTTTCAGCCAGTTGGCCTTCCGTTTTTCCATATTCTCCAAAAGAAAAAAAAACAAATAATAAAAAAAACAAATAATAAAAAAATTACTTCAAACCTGGTCACAATTAAAGGATCTGCGTTCTTTAACAGTAGAACAAACAAAAGAAAAGCATTGCCTAAGTGATTTCAAATTGAACCAGACGACAATTGACAGGACGACTTGCTAACAAGGCCTTTAAAATGTTCGATTCAAACATACATTGACAAACATTCTCGCATCCAGATACATACGAGTAAGTTTTATGTTTTCTTATCCTTATGAATGTATGCATGTATGTCTGTGCAAGGCTTTTAAATGATTGAAGAAGGATGATACCTGAAAATACATAAATGAGCAGAAGGACGGCAGTCCAGTGTCATTTGTATTGTTTTATTAAATTAGCAAAAGGATCAAGTGTTTCGGTTTGGCCGACAGTCTAGATTACGTGCTACTGCCAAAGGCGATTTGGAGAAAAATGAAAGAAATAACAAAAATTAACTTTTATTTTAAATTCGCTTTAATGTCTCTCCGAATACGCAGTTTTTACGGTTGTTAATTTTCAGTTTGTTTTAAAAGGAACCCTGCGGTCAGAGAAATGAATATCCCCTGCATTTGGCAAAAGGGTGTGTTTACATTTGCGGTCTTATTTTAAGATCAAGTGTTTTTATTTTCGGTTTTTCCCCCTTTGTTTTTTAAAATAATTTTCTTTTTTTTACCTTTTCGCTTTTATTTCAGTTTTATGGTTAAACAAAACGTGCTGCGGATTAATTTAAATTATAACTGAATAGCAAAAGTATTTGCATTTCATTATGAAAATTATTTAATATTATATTTCTTTGGAGGGCTGCGGTTCTGAAAAGCTGCCATACCAACAAAAAAAAAATTAAAAACCAAAATATGTTTGCCATCAATTTTAAAAATATATCTTTTATTTTATTTTTTTATTTACAGGTAAAATAGTGACAATTTAAAATTCATACAAGGATTTCATATCAAAAAAAAGGAAGGTGGTCCTTTTTAAAAAAATTATTCAAGTTTCTTTAAGGCTGAAATTTAACACTGTCGCTCAGCAAAAATAATTTCGGTAAGTGAGTGCTTTTACTATTTGAAATTATTACTATTTTAGAAAAGCAATTTTAGGCCAAAAAAGTCTTGTGCCAGAAGGATAATAAAACGCAACGTAAAAGGAAAAAGTAACGAAAAAAATTTCAGAAAAATTAATAATGACAAAGAAGAATATAAATTAAAGCTCCAGCAATCTGCCGGAAAATTCTTCATCATTTCATATTGCGAGTTAAATTGTAGAGATTTTTTGACAGGGGACAGCTGACAAAAAGCGAATTAAACGGATGTTGATTTCGCCTTGCTTTACTGCTGACAGCTTTTGCTGCAGTGTTTTTTTCAAATTAAATAATACGTTTTAAGGTTCAAAAGTTTTAATAAAAAAGCAAGCCGTATCCTTCACAAAAACGAGGCAAATTCAATCGCATGAAATATCAAACAATAGCTGTGATTCTTTAGTGAAAATGAAAAGAAAATATTAAAATAAAAATTATAGCAAGTTAAAGGATTTTTTTAAATTTTTTTTCCTTTTTTTTATTAATTATGCGTCAAATATTGTTTTTTTTTATATTTCTTAAAACAAATAAGGAAAATTAAAAGCCTTTCAAATATATGATTAAATAAATAATATTAAAATAAAAATTATAGGACGTTAAAGGATTTTTTTAATTTTTTTTTCCTTTTTTTTTATTAATTACGCGTCAGGTATTGTTTTTTTTATATTTCTTAAAATAAATAAGGCAAATTAAAAGTCTTTCCAATATACGATTAAATAAATAATAAATTGAATGAAAAGATGAATTCGCCTTAAAGTCGAAAATCAGCTGTTTTCTTAGAAAGAAAATAATTATTGCAATATATAAAAATTCCAGTTTATAATAATAGAAAATTATATTAAACTATGCGATTTAAATACGTATAAATTATTTATTATTTTTTTATTTACATTTTAAGTTTTATTTTAAAGTTTATTTCATATATTCGTACATTATCGAATATAAATGAAATGTAAAATATTGTCGCCCCACTTTTTGAGCAGCAAACAGCAAAAGTTGAAACAAAAAAAAAGTTACCAGCAATATTGTTTGGAAATGAATAACAAACTACGCTTTCAATTAATTTAGACAAGGACATGATGACATAATTTCTCTATGGCGTAGAATATTCGTACCTTGTGGTTTTAAATTTCTATTTAAAAGCGGGCTTCCTTTTAGAAAAAGAGAAAACTGCAATCTGCTTCGCTTTAAATATTTCTGCTTGCCTTTATAAAACAAAACATATTTTTTTTTTTTGCAAACACATTGGAAGGATCTGTGTTGGTATTGTTTGCATGTCTTATTCATCGCCTTCATTAAAAAGTTTTATTATTGTTATTAAGAGAAGATGGTTTTTAAATGACTGCCCAATTCAAAGTTATTAAAATAGTGCCGAGTTGGTTAATTTAAATTGCCTTTATTACAATGGCAAGCACATTTAAGAGAAACTAATGTATTCAGTTAATACTCAATGCCAATATCTTTATCCTTTTCTATTGTAGTTAAAATTCGTGAGCTTTGAAAAAGAGCAGTAAGGAAATAAAATTAGGAAGGCCAGCTGCTAATAATTTTTAAGCCAAAACTTAAACTTCAAGTCGGCCATTCCCCCATTTACTCCTCATCATTCAAATTGTTAATGCAAACATATTGTTTTTGTTTTTCTTTTTAACTTTTCACTTTCAAAATTTATCCTGTATTTTTTCCTTCCATTTTTTTCATAGCCATTTGCTCTACATGTAATTTTTTCATTTCTATTTCTTGGTATATTTAATATAATGAAACTTTTTAAAGTTCTTTTATTCTTTTGTTTTATTGCTTTTGAACTTTTTAAAGAAAAAGTATTTTTTAAACTTTAAAGAATTATTTCGGCCAAGTGAAAAAGCAACAGCTTATCCCTGCTTCTGTATCTAAAGCTATTTAAGATTGTATTTTTCGTATCCATAAGATAAAAAGAGCTCTCCTTAAAGTTGCAGTTTGGCATACACGTTTACACCAGTTATGAAAAAAGTACGAGCAGTGCATTTTAAAGGGGAAACTTTGCAAAAGTTGTTCTTTATTTTGAAATGCAGTTGTGCAGTTCACAACATGTTGTAATTGCTAAGTTGTAGGAAATTCCATCTGATTATTTATTATTAATTTTGAAGTCTAGTTGTGCAGTTCACAACATGTTGTAATTGCTAAGTTGTAGGAAATTCCATCTGATTATTTATTTATTTTGAAATCTAGTTGTGCAGTTCACAACATGTTGTAATTGCTAAGTTGTAGGAAATTCCATCTGATTATCTATTATTAATTTTGAAATCTAGTTGTGCAGTTCACAACATGTTGTAATTGCTAAGTTGTAGAAAATTCCATCTGATTATTTATTATTAATTTTGAAGTCTAGTTGTGCAGTTCACAACATGTTGTAATTGTTAAGTTGTAGGAAATTCAATCTGATTATTTATTTATTTTGAAGTCTAGTTGTGCAGTTCATAACATGTTGTAATTGTTAAGTTGTAGGAAATTCAATCTGATTATTTATTATTAATTTTGAAATCTAGTTGTGCAGTTCACAACATGTTGTAATTGTTAAGTTGTAGGAAATTCAACCTGATTATATATTAACTGCATTGGTTTCCATTGCAAATTTTCCCAACGAATATTTTTTACATGCATATTTATTTTAAAGCTCATTCTAAAAATTATGCTTTAAAAATGATTTAAAAACAGTTTGGAAAAAGTTGACTTAGAAATGTGTGTTGTTTTCGTAAAAAAAATTCACTTACAAGAACGTCAAAGTTCTGCAAAAGGATTTTCGTTCTTATTTCTATTTAAGCACGTTATATTCTTTACAACTCTTTCTTCTTTTTATCCTCCTGTCTTTTCTTCCAGCTGCTTGAACTGAAAAAATACAGGCCAGAGCATTGTTACATTTTCCATAGGAGACTTGGAAAGCCATGGTTGGAAGCCATTTAAATCTATTTGTGTAGGAATAAAAATATGCAAATAATGTTGTAACTGAAATAATACATTTCTTTGGAGTTTTTCATTTTTATAGTTGCTGTTGCGAAAATGTATTTATTTAGGACGTGATACATAAAAACTAAAACTGAGAACAACAACAACTAGCAAATTAAAGCAATTGAAATATAACAGACTTTAAAATGCTTTATAATACATTTTATATTGTTTCCTGCCTGCCTTATGGTTTCTATTTATTTAAGTTAAGTTTCGCTGTGGTTGTAGCGACAATGGCTCTGTAAGTAGTTGTCGCCCACTTCTTTCCTTTTTCTCTGCTGTCTTATATGTGTTTATGTATATTAATGCTGCTGAAAGGAAGTGTGTACATATTTCAAAAGCTGTTGTTTGTAATCGCATATTTTTTCGCTTTCAATATTAAATTTTTTCTCGCATTATAGCAGTCATTACTTAAATGCTACTTAGCATTTTTGCAGCTTCTTTTTCTAGTTTTTAAAGTGCTATAATTGGTCTATTTATCTTTTGACATTTTGTAATTAATTATCTTTGGATGAAGGAAAGATTGCTTTTCATCATACTTAAGCCAGCCTTGAGTGAGGTGAATGTAAGCATTTGCAATCTCTTTTTTGTTTAAGCACAATAGGTTAAATGTTTTTATCTACAGGAAACTTTTTCTTCTTTGCTGCGGTAGTTGTAGGCCACAGTGTAAAATATTGTTTTCAAGTTGCTGGCAATAGTCACTAATATTTTTAATATCTTCAAACTGTAACTCAAACCAACTACACTCATACAAGAACACAAACACATGTATGCAGACTATCATCTGCTTATTCAGCAACATAAAGAACATATTTATGAGACACAATGGCGCCTGAAAGTATGTTATAATTTATTATGTATATATTTTGGACATTTCCGTGATTTGATTCTTTGAATTAAAGTCTTGCGAAAGACTTATTTCGTTTTATTAATACCACAGCTTCGTTGTATATACATATATATATATATGTATGTGAGTTTGTGTGTGAGTATGTTTCGTTTGTTTTAAATTGCCCAAACATTTCCCAGTGCAGGTAGCAACCACCCACAGCACATAAGAAATTTCCTTGGCAGAATAATGGATTGTTTATGCAACTTTTCACGTTTGCCAATGCATGAACTCATGCATGCACACTACAGTCTAACCACGCAAAAGTTAAAAGAAGTGTTTCAACTGTTAAATGTAAAAAAATGCCGTAGCAGAAATATGTTATTCAGAAGAATTTTTTTTTATTTCGATTTGTTTGCAAAAAAGTGAAAAAAGCCTGCGAGACAAGTTTATTCATGTTGGCTTTTGCTTAATAAAGCTTGAGCATTTTCATTGATTTCGATCGTATTTATTTTCAAACATTTCTATAAAATTAGTTAAACTTTTACTTGCTAAATATCTTTCACGATTAGTGGGACGGCCTATACTTTTCAGTGTCTGCTACTTTAAGATCATCGCTATATAGTCTAAGTTAATTTTTTCCAGACTTTAATGTCGCCAATATTGATATCAATATTATTTTTAAGCAGTTGGTTGGAAGAAATCGTTTCACTTAAGTCAGGTTCAGCTTGTACTGAACAGCTGATTCGCAATAGAATCAGCTGTTCAGTACATATTGTTTCACTTAAAAATCTTTTTGCCTTGTTAGTTGATCTTATTCATTCCGTGAAATCTTGCGTTTCTCTCAGCTAAAAAGGCCCTAACTCGTATTTTTGTTTTTGGTAAGATATTCTCTTTTTTATTCTCGCTCAATTTTTTGCTACAAAATATTAATTTTACTTTACTAAAGATACATTTAGACGATGTGTTTTATATATAGTTTAATATGTATTGGTGTGGATTTCAGAGTTGCCAGGGAAAAATACTTCGTCTAGACCTTGTCTAAACTCTAGAAACAGTGCTTGATTTATTTACACGTCTAACATGGGTACGTGAGCTTTTATTCAGAGTCATTTTTATTTTGTTGCTTTTTAAATCGCCTAAAAACGTAAAATCGCCAACACATGCACACAAAATGAAATGGCCATGTTTGCCAGGTTCTGTGGCATGTAAATGTCATGCCCATTTAAAAGGAAATGTTGTAAATTACATAATATGTAAATAAGAAGCCCACATGAAAAATAATTTTTTTGCGAAAAGTTTTTATTTACAATTTCATTGTTTTTATTAGAATTTATTTTGTTAAACAGCTGATGGCTGCGAAGAAAAAAAATCAGCCGACTGATTATTTTCTGGCAAATATATTTTTTTTGAGATTCAACTGCACTTGTGTAGTTATTTCATTCTTCATTTTTTAATGCTTGTGAGTCCTTTTTTTCGCTTTTCTTACTTCGCTCACAAGTTTTGATTCTCTACATTTTATTTCCTTGATATTTTCTTTCTATTACCTTTTTTTCTTACTTGAAATAAATATTCAACAGATTGTAAGAAAAATGAAATCCCTACAAGTGTGCAGCTACATTTTTGGCCCAGCCAATAGGATATTCGAATGAGCTACTCGTATATATGTTTTATAATGTTTAGGGAAATGTATTTCTCTTTTAATCTTTCGTGTAATTAGAAAAATTGAAAGTCTCTTGGAAAAGCTTAAGCAGAATAATTAAGTAATCCATTTTTAATAATAATAATAATGAAGTCAAGAATTAGTAATTATACTAATTGGGTTTTCAAATTAACTTTCTCTGCCCTTCAAAGCTTCAAATATCTTTAGTTAATGCAGCAATTGTAATTATGTATGTTCCCAAGAGCTTTCAAAGTCCTAATTTTGTTGTAATTATTACAATTACAAAATCATAAATTTACATTCCTTTTGCGCTGTATACTGTTTCTCTTGTGGCTTTATTAGGCTATTTTTCTCCTGTGTATTAATTTGCCCCCTATTACTTGCGTTTTATCATGTAGAGTATAATGAAAAGGATTAAAGTGTTAAGGAGACGGTATGAGACATCAAGCTAAATAAGCACTGAATGAAATGTTGTTGCGTACATATAGAAAATTATACTACCAAATCCTTACAACAGTGCAGACATCCATATGTCTGTATGTGTGCATGTGTGCATGTGTTTATAAATAAAAACAAATTGTACAGTAAATGCTTTAATTAAGTAAACATAGAGAGAATATTCGAGCGTTAAAAAAATCTTTTTCTAGTATTCTTTTTTAATATAATTTATGCATAAACAATAAAAAAGCAAACGACGAAAAAAAAGGATTTTTGCAAAGCCTTTAAGTTATCCTTATATGCCACATACACTGTAAAGGCTATGCTGCCAATAAGGGTATGCCAATTTGTGTGTAGCACTGTAAGCAATTCGTGCTTTGTGTATAAAAAAGTTAGAATGTTGTTAGAGTGTTGGTCTGGCTGTCTGTCTAAATCTTATTTTCATTACCCAAATGCACTTGTAAATGGGGAAAAGTAACTGAAAGAACTAAGTTTTCAATATCCTTTACTACAAATTGAGTTAAATTTTATTATTTACTTTTCGCTTTTACATTCTCGTAAACGAGAGTGAGTACTTTGCTTGTTTGTTCTTTTTGAGCCAGTAATATAATCTGGGGATTTTCATTTTGATTTCCATTTGATGCTGGCTGAAATACACCTCAAGGCCATCTCATATATGAAGGATTTAATACATTCTTAGTATTATCCTGTTGATGGTTTTTTCTTCCCCCTCCCCCCCCTTTGAAAGCTGCTACTATAATTGCTTATTTCTTATGATTATGGTTACATTAACTAGTTGTTAACTTGTAGTTATATTCTGCTCTCAATCTTTCTTTCCCTTCCCGCCATATACATCTATGATGGTTTCCTCCATAAACAAATGGCAGCAGAAGCTTGTTAAGAAATTGTTGTGCTTTTCCTTAGTTGCACTGTACATCAGCTGAACTCCAGACATTTGTTTTAAATTGAGACAAAAAAGAAAAAAAAAAAAAACTTAATAAAGGACATTTAACTACAAATTTGTTGTGGCTTGAAGGGTCCTCTTCGTCGTCTTTGAAATAATATATTTTCTTATTTCCGAACGTTTTAAATTTGCATATTTTTTATTTTCTATTTGTGCAAAGAACACGATTGGATGTGCTTGGTTTAGTGAAAATATGTTTTTGTTTTATAAATGCAAAAAAGGACGACAGGGAGTATCGTTGGCTGCATAAAAAATGTGTATAATGTAAATTTAAAGGACATTCCGTGCTGTGTGTTTTTAAGCTTCTGCTGATGCGAAGACTTTTTGTTTATTTGCATAAATAAACAGAAACATGTACTGTCTGCTCGTACATGAATCGCATCTTTTATTTTGATAGCAGAACTGGAAATAGAAAGAGGAATGAATGCCTCCAAGAAATGTATACTTTTGCATTAAAAAAAAAATATGGCAGAAAGTATTTAGTACTTAGTGGTACTTTTTTTTAAAAAAACCAATCAATGAATAATTTTAGTCACAGTGCAGGTTTTAAAATAATGTGACAATACTAAAAGAAGACGGGGGAAATTAAAAACACCTTTTGTGAGACTTGATATTTTATGTGATTCTGCCAGAGTTATTTTGCCAGTTGCCAGTTGATGAGGGAGAGATCCTTGTGCTCTGCGACTTGTCCTTTTTGAGGGAATGTAATAACGCTCACCTGTTAAGTTTTCTTATCTTCTCTTTTAAAAACCAATTTATATATTTTTGAATGCAAAACTTGAGTTTTTATTGATTAATTTTCTATTTTTGTAAGGTCGGTATCCATCCCATTTAGTGGTAACAGCCTCAGGATTTAAAAACGCCTATTTAAATATTTTCCACCGCAAAACATGCGTTTTTATTACTTTTCTCCGCTTATTTTGTGTCTTAGAATATATTTGTTTTAAAACACATATGGTGGCGAAGTAGATTATCATTGATGTGAATTGTTTGCTGGGCTTTAAATTGCCTATTTAAATATTTTCCACCGCAAAACATGCGTTTTTGTAACTTTTCTTCTCTTATTTTATGTCTTAGAATATATTTGTTTTAAAACACATATGGTGGCGAAGTAGATTATCATTGATGTGGATTGTTTGCTGGTCTTTAAATTGCCTATTTAAATATTTTCTAGCGAAAAACATGCGTTTTTATTACTTTTCTAAGACCTATTTTATGTCTTAGAATATATTTGTTTTAAAACACATATGGTGGCGAAGTAGATTATCATTGATGTGGATTGTTTGCTGGTCTTTAAATTGCCTATTTAAATATTTTCTAGCGAAAAACATGCGTTTTTATTACTTTTCTCCGCTTATTTTGTGTCTTAGAATATATTTGTTTTAAAACACATATGGTGGCGAAGTAGATTATCATTGATGTGAATTGTTTGCTGGGCTTTAAATTGCCTATTTAAATATTTTCCACCGCAAAACATGCGTTTTTGTAACTTTTCTTCTCTTATTTTATGTCTTAGAATATATTTGTTTTAAAACACATATGGTGGCGAAGTAGATTATCATTGATGTGGATTGTTTGCTGGGCTTTACATTGCCTATTTAAATATTTTCCACCGAAAAACATGCGTTTTTATTACTTTTCTCCGCTTATTTTATGTCTTAGAATATATTTGTTTTAAAACACATATGTTGGTGAAGTAGATTTTCATTGATGTGAATTGTTTGCTGGGAAGTGTTAAACTACTGAAGAAAAAGCTATGAAATTTTTCCAATAAAATTTACTATAATTAGTTAGATCTTGAATACATGACCTTAAATCATGTGTATTGGATGAACTGATTGCGCCAACATCTGTATTCTGAAATTTGTTTTATTCCTAAAAAATTTTCTTTCAGGAAAAAAATATAAGTTTCTGTGTTCTTTGGCCGAATTGGTTCGAAACGTTGCGTCAACTTGCCTGAAATGGAAAATGAAATGTATTTCATTGTTTCTGAATTACAATGAAGCTTCTAACAGTTCCAATATTTTGCTGCGCAGCGAAAATGATTATTCAATTTGTTTTTTTTTTTTAATGATTGATGAACTTTGATTTGTTAGTGTAATAGCCTGCACAAATTAGGGAACCCGAACCATGACTTTTATTTAACATAAAGAAAATAATAAGAAAATTACAAGAAAAGAATTCTTTCTTTAGCTTAAGTCGACCTTCTTCGAGTCTTTTGTAATATTCAATGCTAAATGCAGTTTAGACCGAACTTTAGCAAACATTCGTGTGCCATTCACATAGCCATCATAAATGACAGACATAACAACGTACTGGATTTACAAATACTTATTTTCTCTTACGGCACAAGGCCACCATAAACGCAAGACAGGCACGAGTACCAAAACAAAATCCTTCAAACCAAAAAATTAAAATAAAAAGAAAAAAAGAAATGAATGTTAAACGCATACAATTTCAATTAGAATGAATGTAATTATTTAAATAAGTTTTTATTGTTAAAAGTATTATAAGGAAAATAGACTGCTCTTAGAAAATGAGCCGCTTTAATTTTTCTTTAGCACAACCGCATTAATTTAGAAGCCAAAAGAAAAATAAAATGGGAAATACAAATACTTCTGAAGTGTATTTATTTAAGTATTGTTAGGAAAATCTTAAAAACATATTTTTAAACTCTTTAAACAAACATTTCTGATTTCCCTCCAGAGGCAGCGAATTAGCGCGCTTATAATTTTAAGCACCTCATTTTCATATTATTATCATTTTTTAATTGCCACTGGCCTTTAGAGTTGGTTGCCTTCAATTAAAATTTTTAATTGTCGTCATTTTTAATTAAGCTTTTGCTTAAATGTTCGAAGTTCGTTCGTTTGCTTAAAAAAGAGCTCATTTTACATCAAAATTTATTCAAACACGTAACTATTTATAATTGATGGCAAGTTCAGTTGCCTGCTTAAACAGAAATTTTATTTAAAACATCATTACATAGAATACTTGGTGTACTTCCCAACTATCGTTTGAAAAAGGATATCGTTTTTGAAAAATGTCCGTAAAGATAAATTAATTTTTTGAAAACATCGCATGCGGTAAATTGTTTGGAATTAGTATAGAATTTCTCACTTTAATATGAAATATCTGAAAAGTTATTCTGAAACTAATACGTAAGACTCTTAAACTATATATATATATAGAATATCTGAAAACTGTTTCAGACAACTGAACTGTTTCTTATCTTAGAAGCCTTTGAAGATACGACTTAAGGCAAAATGGTCATAAAATAACTTCTGTGAGGGATGTGGCTACTGTGGCCTAAAAATTCTTCCTCAGGGGATCAAACCTTTGTGGCCCAGAAGCCAACGCATAAGTCTCTTAAACTGCTTATATATAATATTTGAGAAGTGTTTCAGACATTTTCTAGAAGCCTTTGAAAATATGACTTAAGGCAAAATGGCCATAAAATAACTTCTGTGAGGGATGTGGCTACTGTGGCCTAAAAATTTTTCCTCAGGGGATCAAACCTTTGTGGCCCAGCAGCCAACACATAAGTCTCTTAAACTGGTTATATAGAATATTTGAGAAGTGTTTCAGACATTTTCTAGAAGCCTTTGAAAATATGACAATGCAAAATGCAGAAAAATCTGACTTCTGTGACGGATGTGGCTACTTTGGCCAAACCATTCTTTCTCAGCGGGCCACCCCTATGTGGCCCAGCAGCCAACACATAAGTCTCTTAAACTGCTTATATAGAATATCTGAGAAGTGTTTCAGACATTTTCTAGAAGCCTTTGAAAATATGACTTAAGGCAAAATGGCCATAAAATAACTTCTGTGAGGGATGTGGCTACTTTGGCCAAACCATTCTTTCTCAGCGGACCACACCTATGTGGCCCAGCAGCCAACATATAAGTCTCTTAAACTGCTTATATAGAATATTTGAGAAGTGTTTCAGACATTTTCTAGAAGCATTTGAAAATATGACTTAACGCATTTCACTTATTACATAACTTATCCCAGACTGGGCCATTCTAACGAAAAGGATGCGTTGTTTTTTCTCTACATAAATTGTATAACATCCCTAAGACAAGGATGTTATAAACATGCTTTGTTTGAGTCTAATCATTCAAGTTGCAATAATAATAAAAAATAAATGAAAAGAAAAAATTCGCTACAAAATTTCCAATTTTTCTAAAAATGAATTTAATGAAATAAATTTTTTCACCCACACATTCACAATAAACCAGAATAGGAAGATTTATGATGTCTTTTAGTAAACTGTCCTGCCGTAACTTGACTTACTTGACTACTTTTGGTCGGATTCGATTCATGCCTCGACTGTGATAAAAAATTATAATTTTTTTTACATGAACTTTAATATCTTATGTGTTCATTGTTATTAAATATTTTCAATGACGAAGGCATAGTCCCCGGTCTAACACAACAACGATTCATCGGTGAAATAAAAACTATTAATAAATAGTACCAAAAAACGCCTTCATTGAGACTCTGGAAAAAATGTCCTGGTTTTCCCCTTTCATAATTCCGATATAATATATTGCATGATCAGGAGCCTTCTTCGAAAAGAAACATTAAACATATTTATTTTCAGCTTTTCAAATGTTAGAGGTGTTCTATATGGTCTATGCATGCCTGGGATTACACAGAGCTGGTAGTAGCAACTAATAAAAGTAATACAATAAATAAATTGAAAAAGGCAAAAAATTTTTTTTTGTTACTGTATTCTTTTCAATTTTAAAAAAGTTATTTTGTTTATAAAATGTTCATTCGAGATTCTACTGTCGCTTAATAAACGCATTCAATTCCTTTTCGTAAATAAATTACAATAATCGAATTACAGAATTCAAATTTGAGTCAAAGAATGTCTTGCTCACGTATTTATTTTTTTGTGTGTGTGTGGTTTTTAGTGTGTGTGTTTGTTTCTTTCTTAAATGACATTAAAATTGTTTTGTGGCATTTTTTCTCTTGTCAACGCTGTGTGAGCAATTTTAGTTGCCGTCCCCCCATTTGCCATTGAGACACACCTTACAATGGAATTTAGTTTTATATGGGCTCTATAACTTATGGAAATGAACAAAATTTTTAAAAAAATTTTATTACGGAGAATGAACAAGCGTTGAGTATGAAAGCGGGCCAAGTCGTTTTTTATAATTCCGCGAATTTAATTTGAAAATAATCTCTTTGTAAATATTTTGCTGAAAGTTGTAATAATTTTATACTGATAAGTAAATAATGAAACCACACGAAAACGAGTAAAATGAAATTTAAGTTGAATTTGATGACAAACTTTTATATTGATTATTTTTTCAATACACACAAACATAAAGGCGCATTCCTTTCTCACCCTGCGCCATCCTTAAATTTTGAAGATATCCTTGAGTTGTGACCTTGAATTTCTTTAATTTACGTTTTGAATTTTTATCACCAGTTTTAAATGAGTTTCGTTAAAGAGGAAACTGTAGTAGATCTCCTGTACTCACTTCCTTATTCTGTTATATGTCACGGCATGTCTATGCATGCATCCTACTGATTGTTTTAATGTACTTAAAACTACACCTTTAATACTTATATAGAATGTATTCACCATCTCATACTTTTAGGTACTTGGAAAAAAAGATTGTTTTTTAATGTTATAACGTTTCGGCAGAAGAAACACAAGCAGCGAGCTTAATCAACACGTAGCTGCAACAATGCCAACAACAAACACATCAAAAGTGTCGTCAAAGTTTTTCGTTTGATAGAATTTCCTGCTTCCTTCAACAACCAACAAAATGATAAAAAAATATTTCCATTGGAGGAACTACACGTACTCGTATTCAAGTGTATTGGCATGATTGCAAATATATGTATATGTGTGGGTGTGTGTTTGTGTTTGTGTTTGTGTTCTTGTGTGCTGAAGTAACAATGAATTTGTGTAGATGAGTTTGTGGTGACAAGAAGTGCATTTAAGTAGTTGCTTAAGTATTCTAATGCTTTTCTTACGAACATAAAGCAGTCAGCGCGGTGGGGAGGGGAAAAGTATCAGCCAAAAAACACACACTTTGTGGTAAATTTGTGGATAAATAACAGGCAACGAAAATAAATAGATACGAGTGCGAGTGTTTGGTTAGCTGTCTGCCTACTTTGTGGTTCGATATTTCATCACGATTTCCTCACAACCTGTGCTTTCAACCAGCCATATGCTGCTGTAATTTGTGTTTAATTTTTTTTTCCTTTTTTTTTTTCTTTTTTGTTATGTTTGCACCCATTTTTGCAAATAAATATACAAGTGCATACTTTCCACTAACTGCGATACAGCAGGAAGTTTTAAAAGTCACGCCATATGAAAACAGGATGCTGCTGTTGGCGTAACCTTGTATTTATGTTGTTCAAAATTTGTTGATATTGAACATGTATGAGCAGAATTTGTAAAGTATTTAGTCTTGTTTGATAAAGTGAAAATAATGCAAAGGATATAAAATATCAATGTAATGGATGAAAAAAGGCATATTAAGGCTGGCGTAATGAAACGATTTTACAAAGTTTAAAAATGAAAAAGATAAATCAAAAGTAAAATATTGTAAATGCGATACACACCTTTCCTTTTGTTAGTTGTATCTTCAAACCCACACCCACACACACACACACACACAAAAACACATTTTGCAGAGTACATTCTTTTACATGCAGCGCTGTTTTTATTGGATCACATGCGAGCTCGTATTATCTGATTTATACTAGAAGTGTATAAAAGTTTATTTGCTAAAAGTTTTATTTTGCAATTTATTTTCTGCTCCTATTAATTATTTCATCGTGTGTGCTGCGGCAGGTGATGAAATAATTAATTCTGATTTTTCTACGTCTTCTTTCTTAATTTATTAAAATTTCAAAAACAACTTTCAACTCATCCCTGGTTTTGCCATAGCTGGGATTATACATTCAAAGGGCATCAAATGTAATACAATGAATGAGAATGTACACACTTTTTAAGTAGGAATATATGAGTATTTCACTTTTAACCGGCCGAAATTCACACTAAATTGTAAATTTTGAATCACATTGTACTCCAGTTTCTTTAGGGAGGACACTATGCGAGTTGTTGTAAGTGGGTTGCCATCAAACGATATCAAGATTCCGTTCCCTCGTCTAATCTCTCCGCTTAGAAATTTAAGCGGCTTTTGTGCGGAACTTCCAGCCTTAGAAACATTTGCCATTCATACTCATTCAAATAACAGAGCAGTCATGCTCTGCTACCACGCCTGAGCTTGTGGCGGTGGCTGGGTGACCGCTTTTTGGGCGAAACTTGCAGCCTTAGAAATATTTGCCATTCATATTTCCTTCAAGTGACAGAGCAGCCATGGCGAAGAATTTACCAATGAAGTGCAATGTGGGTGACACACTCAAGCCTGAGCTTATGGCGGTGGCTGGATGACCGCTTTTTGGGCGAAACTTGCAGCTTTAAGCAACATTTGCCATTCATACTCATTCAAATGACAGAGTTGTCATGCTCTGCGGTAACGCCTGAGCGTATAGCCCTGGCTGAGTGACGTCATGCAAAAAGAGTTGATTTAAACGCTCCTAAAACTCAGTGCTGAACATGAGCGGAACTGCTGGCTCATCTACACATGTGGTTGGTATAAATATATACTTGGCTTAGGAATTGGATGTGACATACGTTGGGGTGAAAGTCACTAAAAAGCCTTCAAGCCACTCCACCACTGAAAAGACTGCCAGATGTGTATGGTCCAGTCTTCATAGTCTAGCTTCCAGAAGAGAGCAAAAAACCTGCTTTCTGACAGTTGCAAAGGCAACTCAGCATACCCAGAATGTAAAGCATGCTTTTAATGGTTTTATTCCTACCTCGTATGAGCAGGAATCTTTCCTTGAGCGCTGTTCTTAGGGGAAAGAATTACGCTCCCTTTCCAATTGCTTGCGAATGCTTCTCATACAAGTAACATAAAATTATATTTTGTGGCAAAACATTTTAGTCTGCGCATCCTGATAAATTATTGTACTGAATTTCACTTGCGGCGCTATAACTCTGTTCTTAAGAGTTTACTGGTTCCAGCTAAAAATATTTCCATAAAAATAATAAAATGAACAGTCCACTTCAAAAGCTCCGTGTCACACATTATTATGTAATTTTGGGTGAAATTTAAAGGAAACTTCATTACAAATGAAAGGAAGTAGGCAAAAACAGAAGTCCGGGAAAAACAAAAAAAAAATGGTTTTAATATTCTGGCATTTAATGGCCGTATTTAATTGTCATTAAATTTAATTTAATGCTTTATTTTGGCAAACTGATGACTTTGAGATTTCATTTGTGTTATTTGTTTTTTATTAAAAACATTCGTATTGGCTTTTTAAGCCAATTTTCACAAAACATTTGTTTATTTAGGACGGGTAGATGGTGGCCAGCGGCAAATCGGCAGCTTGTTTTTAAGGCAGTTGTGACACACTATAATAGCACGTTACGGACTTGAGTTGTTCCCTTTTGCAAGAACTTTATCTGGTAATAATGGATGTAAATGCAAATATACAATTTGGTTTGGATTTCGGTCAGACAAAAAAGGGAAAGCTGCAAAGGCTATAAAGCTAACAGAGTATATGGACGATATATTTTATCCATTTGGGAAGTTTATACATTTTTTCTGTATTAATTTTTATCGGTATTTGTTGTTAAGTTTGCTGTAGTAGAATTTCATATATCGCTTCTGTCTCACAAATATTTTTCTATTTGCTTTTCTGCAAAGAGACCGTCCACAATATGTATATTGTTTTGACTGCACAACTTTTGAAAAGTGTATGATGTTTTATGAATATTCAACTTTTGATAAAAAGATTCAAAGTCAAAATGTACAAAGCACTACAGTTGCTAAGCAAAAGTTTCTTTGTATGAACACGAATGCAACTGTAAAGTAAAATAGAGAACATTTCCATAAACGAAAGTTTCATATTGTGAACGGGCCCAAACAGAAGCAGAACAACAGAAGCAGAACTTTTTCTTTTATTGTTACGTATTTCTGTTGCTGCCATTCATTGTGTCCTCTATTCAAAACAAATATTTAATTCTACTAACGTTACAATTATACATGCGTATGCATGTGTATGTGTATGTGTATGCATGTGTATGCCTATGTGTATGTCAATGGGAATCTTTACTTATAGTACATGTATGAGACATGAAATGTATGAAATGAAATTTTATATTTTAAAAATGCTTGTAAAGCAGGATCCTTATGGCATAAAAAACAGAATCGGTATGACAGAGGGGTGAAAGGGAGAGGCAGCATAGGAAGAAATTCAATTCAAATAAATGTAGAACAGTGATGCATACACTAGTATAATTTGAATGTGAGTTTCAAATATTATTCTGGCGTTTGATTTGATACTCTCAAAGTGATTTCAATTTTGCCATCATTTTGAAATAAAATTACATGTCCTGCCAGGACTTACTTTATTTTATTCTCTTCTGATTTTTCCAACTCGAGATACAAAACCAAACTAATTTAAATGGCAATTTTAATTAACAGATGTTTAATTTATTTTGTTTAAATGATAAAAAAGAAGAATTAAAAAAATTTTTTTTTTCAAACATTTAATGAAAACATAAAGATTGCAGCTTTCTAGGCAATACTGTTTCATATTGTTTTAGATATTAAAATATATATTTATTTTTCCTTCAATGATGTACAATTGAAAGCATGATTCAATTGCAAAGAATAAACATTAAATTCAAAATTAAAGAGAAGACACTTTTAAAACCAAAACTTTTACATGTTTTGTTCATTTGAATTCATAATATAGATACTTCGGTTCCACTGTAGGCAAATAAAGCAAATACTGTGTGGCAGGAAGGCCTTTTCTTAGCCTTCTTTTATATCTGATAGAATGTATACGCCATCAAAATATTAATAATCTGCCATTAAATTCATTTCATTTCTTGTTCTTTAAAAAGTCAAGAGAATTTATTTCATTTCATTCGTGTGTATTCGCAAAACTCTTCTGAAAATTAAATGCCACTTCATATTTGTAATTGGCAAATTCCTCATATTCCGCAATAAATATTTTCTATTATTAAATGCATGAAGATATTGCCGCTCTACTTGCTTTTGTTGCTTCTTTTTCCTTCTCTTTATTGAAAATGTATTCGAAAATATTTTTGTTATTAATAAAAGAATAATTTTTAGTTTCATGCATTTTAATAATTCTTAAATGCAATAAACTTTTGCCTGCTGGAAAAATTTTTAATATTTCCTATTTTTATAAAATCTGTTTTTATACGGCAAAAGTCCACTTGAAAATGTTTACTGGTTGCAATATAATGTTAATAAAATTTTATGAAAATTAGTATAAAGAGTTTTAAAACAAGTTTAAGCTTTAAGTGAGAAAACTTTTGTGTGCATGCTGGATCTGCTCTTATGCTGCCGACAAACCTTTCGAGTTCCAATTGATGCTATTAATTTTGCAGCCTCATTTGGGATCTCTGGTATTACAAGAAATTGCAGTATTTTAGTTTAAGACCGCTACCAGAACCACACCAGCTATAGTAAAAATGACACAAAGCTCGTTTGCAGTTGATACGATAAAGGTAATAACCATAGTTATATAATACAGTTCCTAAAACGTATATAATGGCAACACATACCTTGCAAAGATGAGATGGGAAAATAATACGCATGTAAATTAATTTTGTGCCACTTCTGCCTTCCAATGCCATGCCTAAGGCTCTCTCGCTTTAAAAATATTTTAAAGAGCTTTTTTCCCCAAAATTGGCAAAAAATCCTAGAAATGTTTCTTAACTTATATAAAAAGTCTACATTTTACTCAAAAGTCCTTTTTTATATGCATTTATAAAAAATGTTTTCCCTTCGAATAGTTGGGCGTGCTTTACTCAGTATAAAGGACAGTGTGGCAGACATAGTCAGTGTGGCAGGCATTGAAATGGCACTTTTTATCCTCCTTAAATCGACAGGATTACAAACTAGATTACAAAAAAAAACAAGCTTCGATTCTGAGAAGTCAGAAAGTCTATTTTGATTTATCATACAAATAATTTTCAATTATCATTTAAAAAAAATCGGTAATCAGATGTTTCACTTTGTGTTTGAAGTTTTTTAAAAAAATTTTTAAAGTATGGAAAACATAGTTTAAAGGAGCCTTTCCTGATTACACTAAATAATTTTTGAAATCAACTATAAAAGAGACAGGTATTTGGTTTTTCATCCTGTGCCGTTTTAGTTTATTTTTTTTCAACTCCCTCCTTAATTTGCAAAGTAGCTTTCTAGGGTTAAAAAGATTTCTATTTTTTTTTTGGGAGCTGCTAAGAAAATAATTTTTTTATTACTAGTTTCTTTAATTTTAACAGGATTTGTTTATATGAATCAGACATTAAGGATTATGAGTTTGCTTAGAAACAACTGTTATTCGCAGGAAAACTTAGAAAAATCCTTTAACCCTGGAATGTAATTTGCTTTTTATTTACTTATATTTCCAAACTGAAATCAAATCTAGTAAAGTTTCAAATTAGCTTTGAGTATTTTTAAATTAGTTTGCTGCGGTTTTTTAAATTCGGCTGTAATTATTCATACATTTTGAATGCTGATGCAATAATAATAATAACAACAACAACAACAACATGTGTATAATAAGTGATATTAAATTTTTAACAACAGCCGTCTTACAATCAGTGTTTTGTCGAAATTCTTTGCCCAAAGAAATGTCTGCTATCAAAGAACAAAGCGAACAATAAAGATTAAGAGAGCTACAGAGGGCCAATATAGTTAGTCATCTGCTCCTGTTTGGTGTTACTGGCTGACATTGTTGTTATACTTGCCGCCTTTGTTCCTACAGTTATTGCTTGTCTTACGGGTATAAGTGTTTGTTTGCTTATTTATTTATTTATTAAAAGCTTTTACATATCGTTCTGCTCTTGTTGACACTTTTATACGAATTGCAGTCACTGTTTTTGCCTTTAACAAATATTAAATCAGCATCACGAGACAGCCCTAGTTTCGTCCTTTCGCAGGATGCCTGCTGTATATTTTATACACTCGTATATGGCTGTTGTGTTCATATTTCGTGTCGTTTATTTATTTACTACAGGCTTACATACGTACATACAGGCATGTATATCTACATATGCATGTGTGAGTGCACGCTCGTCGCAATGTAATTCTAAATATATGAACTTTTGTATTGTTTGTGCTTTCTGAACAGCATTTATGGAAAGTCAAATGCTTTATAATTGTTCAAAATGCATTTGTATATCAAATGCATGCAGATACAATAACTAAACAATACGTAGCCATGGGCAAACTTGACTCGGTTGCTCAAATATGAAATTGCAAAAGCGCGTTTTAGTTTCTAAAACATTAAAGTGGAAATTAATTTCTCGGCCAGCAACGAAAATGAGAATGAAATGCAAAGAGCATTTAATTAACTAGATCAGAATGAATTTTGAAAGTAAAATTTGTAGGGACTAAGGACACGGATCATCATCAATAGGAATGTCATGGTCATACATAGGCTTTGTTTCTCTACGTTCATATATTGCCCACGAATCCGGCAATCCACTGTGTTGATTTTTGGGGGAAAGGGACAGCGTCTTTGTTTCAATTTTTAATGGCTGCCTTAGAAAGGTCACAAGCTAATGACCTTGAACCATTTCCAGTTGACTTATAAGCATAGAATTTTTTAGGGCACTTGTAGAAAATAATCAATATATAAATCAGCTGTTTCTAACATCCGAAGGCGAAAACTACCAAACCATTTAATTTCGCTGTCGCTCAACTCAACCGCATTCTATACAAAATGATGCCAGTGCGTATGAGTATTATTTAAATGATTTTCCAAGCGAAATGTATACGCCCCGGTGTGCCAAGTCTTATTTACCCTACACGAAGGTTTCAGTAGCGTATTATTATTACTCATATTAGTTTTACTTTAAAAATTTCCAATTGCTTCAGTCAACGAGGATTAGCTTTATTAGCAATAACTTTTAATCTATTTTCTGTATCGATTGTCAGAGATAAAGATATTTCCTTTGAGGATATTATTTTATATTTTATTTTCACTTGCATTTGTGAGAAACATTACTGAGCTGCTGGCAAGGCAAAGCATTTGTCGCAATTGCTCGTTGTTGGCTTTAGTCTATTTCCTAAAAGGAGGAAGTGATGCGACTTGCAAGCAAACAAGATTGAAACCACGTTAAGACAAATAACTGTTGTGGCTGGCATTATTGGCAAGGAACTAACAAAGTAACACTTGCTTGCTCCTCCACCCTCTATCTCTTTCACAATGCACTGTCTCTCTTGACTTCTTTACGATTTCTTGCACTCATGCTCGCATACCTGCGTTGAATATTTATTTTTCTAAATGATTTTCTTTAGTATATCTTTTGTCTGTTTCTGTTTACTGTTTGCAAAGAGAAAGCGGCGAGGGATTTAAAAAAATCTTTTGTTGATTGTTTTATGTGTGGGAGTGTTAGTGTGTGCCTTAAGCCATGCTTGTCATACAGAATATAAAGGTACTTCTTAACTATAAATTAAACTCTTTATATTGATTATGTTTTCCATTTCATCTTTTACAACTACTCTTCAACGGTTTGCCCGTAAATTGAATTGTTTATGGTTTTTTGAAATTTCTAAGGATTCCAATTTATTTCGTCCTGTTTATATGTGCCAACCATAAATAAAGCACACAAGTCTTATACAAATTGGAAGTTGTTAATGGGGCTGCCAAGGGTCTACCAGGCGAAACATTTTAAATAGTGTAACATCAATTGTTATTCCACTGTTATCTAGTTGTTAATAATATAAATTTTTGAAATTCTAATGGTATACTGAATAGAGACGATGAAATCTTTTAGGGCGATCTAACTGATAAAGACGGCTTTGGACGAAGGAATTTCAGTATGAGGGTTTGGGGTTGGTGACAAAACGAAAGTATTTTGCCATTCTAGGCCGTGTATTCAGTCTTCATTCTTCATTAATATTTGATATTTTAATATTTCTGACGTGTTTTCAATTCAGGCGATTATTAGCTGCAAACATGCAATTTTTTTTTTTTTTTTTTTTTTTTTTTTTTTTTTTTTGTGTAGAAAACATTATATAAAAATATTAATTGGAGAAAATGTAAACGTGCATACGATTGTAAATGGTTGTAAACGAAAGCTGAGCATTTTTTGATGTTTATAATTATGAAGTAATTGGCTTAGCCGGAATCGACATTTCCGCAAGTGTAATTTCCTTGCCATGATTAATAACATCATCGTTACTATTTCATTGTACAAGAATGTGCAATTCTTTTCAAATGCTTATTTTGTGAATGCCTTTCACTGCAATTTAAAATTGAAATTTAAATTGGAAAAGTTTTAATTTCATTTTCCTTTTATCACAATAGCATAATAATTAACAGTTCATTTGATTTCAACAAGTCCTTCCGCACAAACAACGTCCTCTTAATAGCTAATTTAAGCGCGGAAAGATGTTTTAATTGCTAATGGGCAAATAACAATAAGGCGGACCATAATGGCGTTAATTAAATTAAAAACGAAAATAAATTCACGCCTCTGGCTGGCGGCCATTCGTAATGATTCTTAAATTCTTAAAGTATTTGAAGGGGGTTGCTACGAAATAAAAAAAAGTGTATTTATTACAAATTGCTTAACTGCCACATTGGCACGTGTATACACGTGGGAGGGTGCGTGTGTTTGCTTAACACAAAACTAGCACAACAACAACAATAACAAAAAAAAAAAAAGGATAATAATTTAAGTGCCTGCTCGTGCTGTTGGTTTTTTGCCCTCCTTTTTCGGCTGTGGAGTAAAAAAATTTCTTTATTATTGAAAAGCTTGGCAATCACTCAAGTTGACCATGCAATTTTAGTAGCCAGTCAATGAATTCGGTTGACTCAGCTGGCTGCTTTAGCAACTTTATAGTGTCCGAAGGTCACATCAATAAAACTTAAAAGGCTGACTTAAAAACACTTTTAGCAAAATGACAGATTAAAAGGAATAAAAAACCTCGCACGTACATAAAAATCCGTAAATGTAGGACTACTCCAAATAAAGGAGTGAAAATGAATAAAATCCCAATTGCAATGTATATAGCAAATCGCAAAACTTGCTTGATATTCCTATAATGAATTTATTGGACTGAAGATGGCCACTAGTGAAAATTGCTTGCGGTTCAAAAAAATTGTTTGGCAACTCGTAATTAAAGAAACAATTGCGTGTGTATCGCTACAAATATTGCATGTCCAATCTGTGTAGCGTTACGTTATGGCGTATTGGTTTCAATGGTTTCAACATCGACTCCAAAATTGCTTAATCGAGTTTGTTTTTTATGGAAATTTATTTCACAAGGGAACATTGAACTAAAGGAATTATTTAAAGGTTTTTTAAAATGAAAGTATTTATTCCGCCGGGTCATATTTAAAAGGTATTTTTTTTTAATAGTTTTTGTACAAAAAGTATTGTCTTCCAAAGGAGCAGTCTCACATCTAAAGAATCCTTTAAAGAATCCTTTTTTTTAAAGCTACTAGTTTTCGTAAGACTTTTCGCAGATCCATGGAGTTAATTTTTTGAGAAAAGCTTTGTGCTATTAAATACCCCGTATTATTATTTTTTTTTTTTTTTGTTAAATACATTCCCCAAAAATGTACTTAAAATGATTAACTAATAACAGTACCTTTTTTTAAAAAAAAGGTATCATGTGGGTTTTGCTAAATTAAATTTTTTTTCATAAAGATTCCATGTAATAAATTCGTTCTTGAAAAGTATCTTTAAAATAAAGTACATTTTTTTAATTAAATTTCGGAAAAAGTGTTTAAAATTATTATTTGCAAAAGTACTTTAGTATTTCTTTTACTTACTTTTTTAAAAGAAAAGGGAGCGCTGTTTATAAAAGTTCTTACAAAAGGTACTATTCTGACTTAACATAGTGTTTGAATAGTACTTTTATAAAAAGTGCTATTTGAACACAGAACTTTTTTAGCAAATACTTTAAAAGGACTGATTTTCGTAACCATTTTTTATAAACCATTTTTTAAAAATTAAATAAGTAACTGTTTTTTAAAAGCCAATTCTTAAATATATTTTGAAAATATATTCATGAAATAGATTTTTCAAGATTTTTAAACGGCGCCTTTCTGTACCAACAATATAATGCTTTTAGTACGTTTCGCAAAGATACTTTTCCGACAGGTTCAGCCATTTTCAAAGGGGCACTTTTTTCGAAAAGTTGGAAGTATATTCCTTAAAAAAGGTACTTTCTGACAAAATAGTATACCTAAAAGGTATATTTTCACGGAAGTCTTCTGTAATTCGCCTGATGTAACCAAAATTAACTCGATTAACAGCTGATATTTCCTTTTTGTTCCATTAAAATTATACACTTTGTTTACTTTCTGAAGCCAATAGAATAGGCACCCTACAAGACAGCAATTAAGCTGTTACTAAGTTCTCCAAATCCGATCATTTGAAGTCTCACGATTCACAGGGCACCCGAGGCATAAATAGTATTCTAAAAAGCACTACTCTTTGCTATCTGCACACTATTTTTCAACAGACAACCTATAAAAAATTCAGTTTTTGATAGAAGAAATTTTCAAAAACCAAATGCGGCTTTTGTCACAAATAGTACTTTTTCAAATAGTACTTCCTTCCAAAGGCCCCTTTTAGCCACATTAATCAGCTTTAAATTGTGTTTACTACATCTGTTAACAAAAGTATATTTTGTAAATGTGAAATTCATTGCCAGCTTATTTTCAATTACAAACTCCCTGGAGTGCTACTTTTGGACACACTTCTGTTTGTAAAGGTATTTATTTTATCTATTTAACTTTTGGGAAAAAGTAGTCGTTGCTAATGTATCGATTGTAGGCGAAGTTAAGCATTCCACTTGCCAAGAATTTATGGAAATTAAACGTAAATATACAATGCATTGTGTGTGTGTACGTTTTTGTAACTGAAACAAAGAAAGAAAACATGATAATAAAAAAATGTGAGGAAACGGAAACGTGTTTTTCGATTGTTAAGAATGTACTCAATTTAGTCTTCTTTATTGTTGTTGATAATAATTTTGTTTTTATTGTTGCAGTACTCGTATTAAGCAAACGCCATAGATGAATGTGTTCGCTCCCCTACATCTGTTGATCGTGTGAACTTTATGCCATTATGCACATATAAAATTTTTGTGTCTATTGTTTATTCCACTCATTCTGTAATTAAATTAACATAATATTGTTTTTTGCTTTCTTTTCCCCGCCAATTTGCATACATTGAATACATAATTTCAGCATTTGCATGCATTATATGCAGGCATACGCTTGAAATGTTGCTATTAAATATTATTGTCATTATTATTGTCGTTATTATACATGCAGTTGCAAGCTCGCAACCTCACAAGCTCGCAAGCTCGCAAGTCCGCAAGGCGCCTTGGCAGTGAATTGATTTTGAGAATAAATAAACAGATGAAATAAAACTTTTGTCTTTTTGTCGCTAATGATTCCAATCAATTATTTTTGTTGGCCCATAATATTTTTTGGTTAAAAAAACTGGCCACTATTTAATGATCAACGAAATGTTTTCCACTTGATTAACGCTGGCATGAGTAAATTTCGGTCCATTTTTCTTTTTTCCAATACTAATAAATATTATTGGCAAATTGAGATCTCCGGGCATGTTCATTGATTGTATTTTGCATACGTGGAAAGAATTTATAAACAATTTAAAAAATTTCTTCGTGAACTTACTTTTTATATGCATGGATGTATGTATGTGTATTTATATACATATATATTGTTGGTCTTAAAAAGGCCCTAATTCTCATTTTTCTTGAATTAAATTTTTTTAGTGATTTCAAAGTATATTCAGTTAATACAAAGAAATCAGTAAAAAAATCTATTGGCAATAAATGCGACTTAGGGCTTTTCTACTTGAAAGGCAGGTTATATAAAAAAACACACGAATCTATTTTTGTGCGATTACTCGTTAAAGGCAAAGACAATCCAAATAATAATCGTAAATGTTCTTTTTTTTACATATTTTATTTTATCAGTATTGAAGAACTTCTCTTTTCTGTTAATAAATTCGTTTTGAAGAAAATAAAATTTAAAAGAATTAAAAGAATTTTTTTTTTTAAAAAAAAAAGGTATGCCAGAGCAATTAAAGTTTTTTCTATTTTAAGAATGTTTAATTTTTTTTAGGAATATATGGGAAGTTCCTTTAAAATTTATAAATCGCGGTTTTTATTACTGATTGCTGAACTCTACGGATTTGAAAAAAATAAAAAGTAAAGAAATTGCCACGTGTTATGCTTCAATAAAACTTCTCTCTCAAAGCCTTTGAACTTGTAGTGCAATTTATGAAAAAAAAATTTATTATTTTTTGTTTTATTTATCAAATATTACAATTATATGAATATAATTGCAATATGTATAGAAGCACTGGCTACTGAGGCCTTTGACTTCTGGCTCCCCGGGGAATTGAACCCCTGACACCTGCGTAACAGGCGGGTATACTAACCATTATACCATCAAAAAGCTCAAAAAAAAAAAAAAAAAAAAAAAAAAAAAAAAAAATTTAAATTATGAATTACTTAAAAAAATTATGAAAAATTTTTTATTTATAAAATGGAATTTTAATTTATAATTATAATTACACATTTTCTATTTTAAATTTCTGACTTCTTACCCTTGATTGGTTAGAAGTAAGAACTTTTGTATTTAAAAAAATAAAGCGCGAACTTTAGCCTAATAGCTTTGCCTGTTAAGAAACTACACAATAATATTTTAAAGATTTTTTAGGGGAATTTCGCGAAAATAAAAGGACTTTAACTTGATATATTGAACATTTTCTGCCAAATATTTTTTCTTCAATCTCCAGGGGAAGCCCCTAGTCGTTCAAAGCATTGCGCGTGCATTGGAAAAAGGCAGTATTATGTTAAGATTCTTTGTCGATCTGGACCTAGTTGTGCCACTATTGCTATCTTTTTTTTTTATTAATTTTTCATTTTCGCCAACGAAATACTGCTCTAGCAGAAGCGCAGCAGCAGAAGCGCAGCAGCAGAAGAAGCGATATCGAAACCCCCTTTGCTAAGTAGTTCAGCCAAGAACCATATGAAACAAACAGGAGTAACGCCTTTTTCCATGAGGCTCCTGATTTTGACAATTTGAATTTTTTGTGTTAACAAAATGCTATAATTCCAGCAGGTGTAAATCTTTCCGATTTTTAATTTAATTTCATATATATATATTTTTTTTTGTAATTTAATTTGATTGCATATAAAATAAAATAAAATTAAATAAAATATAAAATAGCAATTAGTAATTGAATTATAAAAATTAAATATTTATGAGACTTACCCGGTTTAACAGAATGTGCAGGTAGTTTCTCTTATTTATTCAGTTGTTCCAAGTACTGCCACCAACATGCAATTAAATTTTCATCTCTTCTATTTAATTTCAGTTTGTGAATGTATTCAGCCCTCTACAAAGTGCTGTGCATTTCCATAATATTTTATATGATTTTATTACAATGTAATATTAAAAAATATATGTATATTTTAATTACATGAGCTGAATATTAATTTTTTCAGTTGCCAGTACGAGCAGTACAATTGCAGCAGCAACGAACAAAAAAAAAATAAAATCACTGTAAATACCTGAACGCGAGGAAAATTTCAGATAAACATTTCCAAAAAAGAAAAACAAAAGAAAAAACTGAATTAAAAAATTGCTTCATAAAATAATCAAAGGCATTTGCGGATGCCGCACGTCTGTCCGTGCTATCGGAAATAAGCGATGCGAACTTTATAATAACGATTTCATATGCCGCTCTCTGCAATGATGTTGGCTTGCATGTGTGTGAGAGCTTTTTTTATAAATACGATTCCTAAGCACCGTTTGTGTAGTACATTTTGCATGTGTATTTGAAATATATTTGATTTTTTTTTACAATTTATGGCATTCTAAAGAGGAAAATTGTAAAATTACATTTTTGAACATTTTTTTTAATTTTTCAAACTTAATTCATTTTCTAAGCTTTTTGGCAAATTTCATTGCTTTTTTTTTATTAATTTTTTTTTTGGCCTTTTTTGTGTAAGTTATACTGGTTGCTTATTTTGGAATTCTTTTATATGAATGCGATAAATAATTAAAAAAGTTATTACATTAAAAATTATTCTGCAAAACAATTTAAGGCAACCCCCATCAGCTTTTGTTAAAGTTTTACTGCTGATGCTAATCGAGTTGATGTGAGGCATGCAGGTGTGCTTATTGCACTTAGAATTTGATGGCTGAAACTATTACGTCTTAAAGCTGCTTTTCAGTTCCCATAGCTTTTGCGGCATATGTGTGTATATCTTTGCCAATAATATTTATTTTAAATTAATATTTTTTCTGCCTGACAGAAAACAGATGAGCTTTAAGCACAAGTATTATAACAGATAAATTTATATAAATAAATAAACTCTTAATTCACATTTGCCCAACAAAAGTTCGCAAAATAAAATTTTTATTTGCCAAATTTATACACATTAATTGTTTAAATAACAAATTAATTAATTTTGGCTTTCAATATCTGGAAATTGAAAAATGTGCACAAGAATCTCTACATCTGCTGTTACATCTTGTCGAGTTGTAAAAAAAAATTAAATAAATAAATAAATAAAAAAATTCCTAAAATAATATGGACAGTGTCAGTTTTAATTACTGAACGTGCTACAACTACAGTCCAGTCCAATGGGGTTTTATTTCTGATTGTACGTTTATTTATTTATTTATTCGTTTTCTTGGCATTTTGCTTAATTTATTGTTAAAGTTTTTGTTTAATCGCACACACCTACAGCAATATATGTGTGTGTATATGTAGCGTGTGTATTCCTTTCCTTCTACACCACACGTAGAAATATGTATATGTACGATAATACTTGACTGTATGTTTGCCATGATTTCGGGATGAATGACCCAGATCTACTTTGTTTTACTCCTTGATAAAAAACGAACACGCACAAGATGTTGGTAGGCTGCTTGTGTGACCTTCATTATTGAACTTTTGATTCGTTTGCTTCATCTTTCACATAAATAATTGAATTTTTATGGAAATGAAGGCAGGGCTCTTGCCTGCTTTCGGATTTGTAGAATAAAGATAAGAAATAAAAATGTCATTAATGCCCAATACATTGAATTTTACAAATAGTAACCAATCCAATTTATATATAAACACATGCATGTGGAACAATGTCATAAAATCTACACTCAAAGAAAAAACATTGTTTAAGTCATAATCAGGTATTGAATCGTCCTAATATGAAATATTAAAAGCATTATATAGTACATCATGCTTGCTGATCACATCTCGATTGGTATTGGAATTTTATCGCATTAAAACAATTTTTATTTAAGGTAAACAGGATTCAATTCAATGTGAGCATTGCAAGCTTTAATTTACATATATTATCATGTGCAATAATTGCCCAAATTGTGGGATGGCAAGCTCTTCTTCTGTACGTAACAATTAATAAGTTTTGCTTCAAATCACATTTTGATCACATTTTCATTGAACATGAATTTCTGGCACGATGAAGAGGAATCTGCACCTAATCTTTTATAAATTGTATTTCTCTATCCCAAAGTTTTGTAAGTGCTTCTCAGCTTAAACAGAGTCCGCAACTTTTTTAACCAAAAAATGCTTTAAACTTATTATTCACTTTTGCTTTTCCCCCATAGAGTTGCTGCTTTTTTATTTTCGTCCCCTGAGCTTTCACAACTGCCTCTGGAATTCCTATTGAATTTCTTCATTTGATTTTAAATAGGTCCTTTTTGTATTTTTTGAAGTTCCTTGATCACATGTAAAGCATACTTCCTTCTCTACACACGATATTATTGGCATGCGTAATCGAATTTTTTCAATAAGTGTATCAAGACCACAATGTGAAATGTGAAATTTTTGTTCGCAACGTTTCTTTTATATCAGAGCGGAATTAGCTGCTCGGTAATATAGTACATTTAATTGAGTTTAAATTATACTGTCTTTCAAATAGAAAACTGTGTTTTTTTTTGCTTACATTTATTCGCAATAGAGAAAGCTTTATAAAATATACGTTCAGTATAGAGCGGTTCGGCTGTTTTTAAGTAAAATTTGTTACTTCATTAGTAAATTCATTGGCTTTGCATATTTTTAGGCCTCAAATCGCAATAGAGAGAGCTTTATAAAATATACGTTCAGTATAGAGCGGTTCGACTGTATTTAAGTAAAATTTATTACTTCATTAGTAAATTCATTGGCTTTGCATATTTTTAGGCCTCAAATCGCAATAGAGAGAGCTTTATAAAATATACGTTCAGTATAGAGCGGTTTGACTGTTTTTAAATAAAATTTGTTGCTTCATTTGGGAATTGATTTGCTCTACATATGGTTCGGCCTCAAATCGTAGCCGCTACAAATATATTTATTCCCTCAAATGTTACACCATAAGTTGGAAGCTTTACGCCTTCCCACTGACGGAAATTTTAGCAAAAGCGGTGACATCTTCGCGCTCAGTCCTTCCGCTGTGTTCCCAATTATTAAAAATCATAATGGAATGGCATTTGCATTTAATTTTATTTAATTTATTTATTGTTCTTGTACAATGCAAGCAATAGTTGGCCTTTGCAGTGGTGGGAAGAATTCAAAGACAATACTTTTTCCCAAAAACCTCAATAACTATGAAATTATAAAAAATGTTCGATTTTGGATAGAAAATTATTTTTAAACACATTCTGTTTACACAAGCAGGAAAATAGAGGAATTCCTAAATCCAATTTTCATTTCTATTTTTATACAATAAATACTCGTAGCAATAATTTGGAGCAACATTAGCTGTGCCAGTCCCAACATCCATCCATTCACTCATATATTTTGCTTCTCATTGTTCAACTTTTTATATTTTATATTGTTGTTGTTTTTGTTGTTGTAGTAGTAAGAAATTAATATTTAATTTTTCTTTCTGCACAATCAAAATGGAAAATATCGGTGTTTGTTTAAATCAATTAACTAATTAATTAGTTACCCAATACATGTAGATCTATCGTGTATTCGCAAAACTCTTCAGTGCAGTGGCGTAGGTGGAAATAAGAATCAATTTTAAAGTTAAGAAATGCGATAATTGCTTTAGTTGTATGGCTTTTTAAAAAGAAACTCCAGTCTGTGCTTGCATGAAATTTTATTCAAGTCTGTGAGGTCATCGTGTGCACTTGCATTGAGTTCAAGCTAACAAAAGCTTGTCTTTAATAACCACAATTGCCAGCTACTATTCTCTATTTCGGTTTGTTAAGCTTTTCTATTTTCGAAAGATGATTTTGAAAATACAAGCATTGATTCATACATATTAGAAAAAACTCTATTGGTTAGTTGAAGAAATAAATTCTCTTTTTTAATTGAATTTTTTGGGTGCAAAGCTTTGATTTCACACAAAATTATTTAATTCGAAATGTTTTTTTATTTAATATTAAATCAATTATTGAAAACAAAAAACAATAAAAACTTTAATTGAAAAAGTTATAGATTTATAATATTTCGTTTGCTATTTCTGCCATACTGATGGCAGAAATGCATTTCCGTTATATATATATATGTTTATATATGTGTTTGTGTTTCTGGGTATGTGTGTATGTGTACATTGCCAATATATCAATATTCTCCAGTCATTAGTTTTGCAATGAGCTAAAGTTCGTTTTCAATCGCTAAATGAAACATGTTTCATAATAAAATTAATTAACCATAAACATTTTCTTTTAATCTATTCTTTTAATGAAAATGTTTTTTATTTATTTTTTTTTTTATTTTTTTTTTTTTGTTTTGTGCAGTTGCACTTTTTCTTTTAATAGACCATTCAATTAGTACATTTAGTTTTTGTGTTTAAAAGCAGCGGTTGGCATTTATAATTACGTACTTCTAGGGCGTTTGCACCTGCCTGGATTATTTAAACTTTATTATTGATTAGTTATTATTTTTTCCTTATGGGAATTCCTACTTTTATTTTATTTTATTATTATTTTTTTTAATTTTTTTTGGCACACTATTTTTTTTTTTTAAAAAGTTGATTTTTTTTCTGGTTTTATTATTTTGCTTAATTTTTTTTTTATGTTTCTTGTTAAAAATTTTCTATCTGTTTGAATTTAAAATTTTCAACTTTTTGAATTTTTTATAAGTTAATTTCTCTTCTTCTTATATATTTTTTTTTGTTTGTTTTTTACTAATGAACACCAGCACTGCGACTTCGTTTGAGTTATTTAGTTGTCCGCTCGGAGGCCAAAAGCCTACTGGATTCAAGTATATGCCAGCGAGACGAATGCTGTTGTAAAAGTTTTTTTTTTGAGAATGGCAATGACGTGAGGAAATGTTTTTGGAGATTTTTTTCCATGTGCTGTTCTTGCTCTCTTGCCACAGCGGAGACTTTTAAATTTTTGCATAATTAAATTTTTAAATATTTTTAAACGGAAATAACAGATTTGTTTTTATACGTTCATTAAAAGAAAAAAAAAAAAGAAAAAATAAAATGCTTTAAATGAATAATTTCCTTAATATAAATAGTGAAAATGGCCTACAAAATTGGCGCTCGCTCTGTTTGCCTTTGGGAGACGCAAGAGAGCCTTGTGGGTTGTGTGTGTGTCTGTTATTTTTTTCGCATTCTGGAAAAGCTAACAAGTGGAGCAACAGTTGAAATGAATGTATTGCTGGGATTGTTCTGCAATTGATGGTTGTTTTTTTTTATAGTTGTTGTTTTTTTCAGGTGTCAGAGACGAGGGTGTGCATTGGGGTACGTCATTAATATCAACATCACTATCAACAATGGCAAAAGCAACGGTATTTCACAGCTCCACACGTACACACAGATTTCTATGCATCAGTTAGTCAGTCAAACGTTTGGTACGGTCCGTCTGCTGCCTCCATCTGTTCATTTCACATATTTTTTGCTCTCGTTAAATTCTCCTCCGAGTCCATGCAGTCGCCTTTGTTGTAATACTTTCAATATATTTCGCAATTTATACCTACTTTTCTTCACTTGTAATGTTTTTTTTTTTTTAGTGAAAAACTAAAAAGAAAAAAACATGCTTTTTATGTTCATACATTTTTATAGTTCTATACATTTTATATCGGTGTATGCGTGTGGCTATGGATGTACGTGTGGGAGTGTATGTACATACTCAGTGGTTTCATTTCATTTATGGGCTTGTGGGTCGCGTGGCTTTTTATGTTGCTTCGAGAGCAATATTGTTTGCATTTGACTCGATAAATGTTGAGCAAGTAGCCGCTGATTGTTGCTTTCATTTCATTTTTTTTTTGCTGTTGTTTTATTTTGCCGCGCTTTTTATTAATATTTTATTAAACTGTGATGTGCCAAAATTTACATTTTATAACTACTTAATTTTATTCGTTACATTTCAAAGGACACTGCTTACCAATGTGCTTACAGGGAAAAATAACAACAAATAAGTAGTTTTAAATCCTTTGAAAGACACTTGGCTTTGGTTCATGTCAACGGTGGGTGGGGGTGTGTGTGTGTGTGGGTGTGTGGGTTGGCTGTATGTTATTTGAATGCAAGAATGATTTATTAGATTCGCACAAAATACAATTTATGATGAAAAAGAAAGTGTATTCAAATTTTCAAACAAATAAATTGCACTTGGTTAACGAGTATTTTATCTTTTATGTAAAAAGGCAGCGAGTAAAATAAAATGAAAAGGATGCCTGCAAGGATAAAAAATGAGTGTATATGGCATACAGCTCCTGCTGGTTTTTATTAGCGTTATTATAATGATTTAAATACGTTTTTTATGTTTTGCTCTTGTGCCTTCTATTTTGCTGGTTTTATAATGAAGAGCACAAAATGTGCTTAAAATTTTTGGTTATTTTTTTTTTACTTCTCAACATGTAATCCTGTTAAGGACAAGTCTCTATAAAATACTATAAAATGTTAAATGGATAATTCCGTTCTATAAAGAATTTGTATATAAAAAAGAGAAATCCTTACCTAAGTAAGGAGGGGTCTTTGCATTTCAGCAAATTTTGTGGAATATACAAGATCCTTTTTTCCTGTACACCACAAAGTAAATGAAACTCATTTAATTGCATTAAAAATACAATTTTAATTATTTGTGTTTTTGCTGCTGCTTCAGATCAAATGAGGGTTAATGAAAATTGTAAAAAAAATTATTTTGGGTAACAACGAGTGGTTTTTATTAATAAAATTCTTGAAAAGTATAACGATGGGAAGACATAAATAAATTTAATATTTTAATTTAAAAATTTAGCAATGACGGTTAAAATGATTAAAGTAATTATACAATGTACTGGTCTTGTATTGGCAGTCGTAGAATGTCCTGTTGTTCCAACTGCAGACTTTTCATAATACTGGCCATAAATACCAAAAGTCATAATGCTGTTCTGTTCTTTAGTTAATTTTAAATCCACTTCAAGTTGATTGCTGAAAGAGAAATAAATTCAATTAAGAAGAATGAACTTGCATTTAGCTTTTGAGGATGTACTTTAATTGCTTTTTCGACCAGAGTATGGCATTTTGTCTCAGCGGATACAGCTGATCATCTAATAAAGTGGGCATAATCATCATCTTATTGGCAATTTGGAAGTAAGCTTTTATATAAATGCTTTTAAATAAAATATTTTCCGTAGTCAAGGCTTCACTGCAGCTGGCGGGATTCTCGTTAGCGCAGGCATATAAAGCACATACTTTTATATCGCTCCATTCTTCTTTCTCATACGTACGGCGTCCATTAAAAACTCCAACTCTGTATCGGAAACTGACATCTTGAGAGGTGTTGACAATGTTTGCATTTATTTCAAATAAACAACATAAATCGTCATGGCACAAGTCGATCTTGGAGTATGTTTCTGAATCTACGATGTTCACCAAATTGGAGTTGTAATTTTCAATTTGTTTATCCTTTAAAAGCTTAAGCCGGCCTGTAGGTGGAACTTGATTATTGATATCTCTTTGCGCAATGTTCTGAGGAGTAAATTTTGAGCCCTTTTTGGGTACTCTAGCCTTGTAGAGTTTACGAACTCCACTCTCACTAGCCATGACAGAGACTAAATCTCCAAATTCGCCCGAAAAAATTCCACTGCCCGTCATACCCAACTCTGGATAGCTGGCGCCAGCTGCTAATAAGTTTACATTGTTGCCCCAAGCCCAGCCATATTGTAACTGCACAGCTGAAACATAAAAAAATTAAAAAAATAAAAATAGTGAAAATCAACAGCTCGTGGCTCTCATACGAGTACCTGTTAAAAAGGGCAGTTCTGAGTAAAACCAACTTGTAAAAATGAAATCTGTAATGCCGAAACGATCAACCAATTCTTGAGCTGGTGTATAGAACAGCATATCAAAGCAAATGAAATGGCCAAAGCGTACGCCAAAATCAGTATCGAATACAGCAAATTCTGGCTTATAAGTTGTGTTTTTGTCTTCCACATAAACGTGCACCTTCCTATAACGCGATATAACGCGACCTTCACGATCAAATACAACATTAGTGTTGTAAATATTCAAATTGTTATCGGCACAGGGACGTGGATCCTCCGCATTTGTAGAACAATTTTCCTTCTCAGTCAAATTCACAACCACATATTTGGCCAAACGTCGTGCTGCATACGACAACAGCATGAAAAAATCGGCATACAAGTTATTTGGTTCCGTCAGACAAGGTATTATCTTGTCTTTTTCACTGGGCACGTATGTGGGATTGTATTGATTGTTGAGAGTACCTTCCGGAAATACTATAATGTCAGTGTCTGATGCCTCTTTTGACTCTAATATGGCTAAATACGAGTACATATTATTATCCAATATATCTGTGGAATTCCCTCCCGTTATAGTCGGTCTGAATTCTACAACACCTGCAGTATAGAAGGCATCATTTGCTGCACCGCTTACCTGGAAATCCACAACAGACAATAATATTTAGCATTAGCGATCTCCGCCGTAACAATTATTTACTGCTTCGCTTAATGGCAAAATCACCGCATACTCGTAGCATGTAAACATTTTCACTTACGCTGGAAGTTTTGTAGCTGAACAAGAAAACCGATACACTAACAAAAAGTACGAAATTCATTTTTAAATTAGAAAAAACTTCTCTGCGTCTTCGGCGTTACTTTACCAACAACTGCTTGGATGAAGAAACATTCAATTACTGAGGGAATGCTTGCTTTATTATTGCTAAAACCATATTGGCACTAATCAATAGATATTTGTTTGACGTGTGTGTTGGTTTTCCCATACTTACTCGTAAACGCTCTTCTGCTCTCTCTCTCTCTCTCTTTTTTTGGAGTACGGAATTAAATCTCTTTAAAATGATCAATTGAAAAAATTCTTTCTAATCTATTAGGGGCGAGTCGCATAGAATATATAAATACTTACCTACATACATACATGCATACATACATACATACGTATATTTTATACTTTGCCAGGAGGCGAAGGAAAAGTTTGTTACAATTAACACAATCAGCTGTTGTTAACGGACACCAAATGACAATTCCCAAAAGTACTGAACGTATGCTAAATGTTAAAAGTTTCTCCGCTTTAGTACTTTGCATTAACGGATACTTATTTATTGTAAACAGGATTACATAGTTTAACGTAGGTGTCAATGGAAGAAGTACAAAGTATAAGTATGAGAATAACAATGTCGAAACTAAAATCGTTTAATATACGATATTAATAATCGACTAATACTAAATACGCAAATATTGTCCTTGAAAACAATTATACTTCAGGCCTCTTTACACGTATTGAAATGCCGTTGGCTACAGTGGCCGCCATGTACTCTTTAATCAGTTGCGACCGGGTAATAGCCGGATGTCACTCTCAAAAATTACACATTTAAAATGGCATGTTTAAAAGGTTTAAAAGAGAATTTTCTTTATTTACACATTTTCCATAAGAAATTATAATGAAAACGAATGAGAGTGCAGAGAGCGGAAAGTAACGAGATAGGCCTGAAAAATACCATTTAAACAGCAATAGAGTACATTTTGCTGCTGCTTTATCTTCTCTACATCCCTCGCTATTATACGTAAAACCCAAACCTCGAAAAGCAAATGTGATAAATTTCATAAACAAATGCGCGGTTAAGGCCATGATTCACTATCCTATACAATCATAATCATAAGTTTTGTCTAATATGGATTGTGTGCCGCAAAAAATGGGATAGTGTGCTCCGAAAGTGCATCTGCCTCATATATATTTTTAACAAGTGATTCGATTTGCCAAAGCTTATGAACATTTTCATAGAGTTATAATTTTTCCCCAATCAGAGTTGCATTCAACAAAGAAAAAATTTATTTGCATTATATTTGTCTGATAGTGTGGCACCTAAAACACCATTTTGATGCGAGTTTTTAAAATAGCATGGAATCTCATGAGATTTCTATAAGAATAAATCATAAGTTCATACTGGCTAGGATAGTGAAGCATGGCGTTTGGCATGAGCAAGGCAATCAATCGGTGAGGTTTTCTCAAAAGTCAGTCGCTTTAATTCTGGAAATTTAAATTCTTAAATTTAAATTGAATAGTATTGAAATTACAACACTGATATATTCCTTAAATAGATTGAAAACAGTTTCGATAAAGAAACTAGACTAAGCAAGAAAAGGCCTTATTAAGAAGAATACGACTAGAGTCTGTTTACAATATGAAACACTTTTATATTTTCTTGCGCGATGGCTTTTTCCTCTACAGACTGAAACTTTCTTTTTCTTTTCATTTTTGTAACCATTGCCAGCTCTTCTCTTGCCTTTCATCTATAAACTCCAAAGTTATGGAGCAAAAGTTTTATATTAAGTGAACAGGCTCTAACTGTGGTGAAGAAGAATAGAAGTAAAGCGATAATATTGAACGTCGTTTATTTCTCTTATTATTGTATTTCTGTTGGTTTGCTGAAGCCTTTTGTAAAAACTTTGAAAAAACTTAGAAAATTATTTTCTTAAACGTTTGGGAAATTCTTTGAAACATTTTCAATATTTACTAACGGCAGAATTCGAGGGGTGTGGTGCTTCAATTAGTTGATGCTAATGTAAAGTTATACTATCGTATTTAGGGAGAGTATTTATTTTAATACGATTTTACAACGAATCTATTCATAGTTTACAATATGAGGTTAATTAATGAAATTGCTGTGACTGTGACAGGCACAACCATCATAGCAGCTGCGTCGCTTTTAGTGTCATCAACTCCCAAAACTCCGTCGACAATACTGTCATAATAATTACCATATATTGCGAAGGCCATGATATTTGAAGTGGTGGTATTAAGCTCAAAACGCACTTGCACACTATTCCTATAAGAAAAGTTTCAAATTATTAAATTTGGTACTTCATTTGACAAACTTACCCTTTGTCTATTTCCTGCCATTGAAAATGGTTTACTGGCAAAGGCATTATGCTTGAATTTAAGCTATTGGGTAGGAGTAAAAATCTTTCGGCTTTGGGAAAGGTGGCTGTTATAGTGATATTTTCAAATACCACATTAATGTCGTTGCTGAACACTTTGCCGCAGTCCATAATATCCTGGCCTGCACAGCTGAATAAAGCACAGTTTTTTAATTGATTACTTTCGGCGGCTTTTTCATTCCGCAAACCATCATAAACACCCACTCGGTAGTAGTAGTGCTTCACGTTATTTTTTAACTCCAATAACCGCCACTTTAAGGCGAAATTGCAACAAAGTGAAGAATTGAAGAAGCACAATTCTTGCTGCAAACTACTGCTATTTGTCAAATCAAGAAGCACAGTGTTATAGCTTTCCAGAAAGTCACGCCCCAGTTTGATACTTGGACCGATTGAGCTAGTTGGGCTGCTGGGAGGTTCCGATAAAGCTCTCTTGTTTAAAAAGTTGTATTTGGTTACTTGGGCCACATAAAGCTTACGCTCACCTGCCACCAGATTCATTTTAGCGACAACGGGTCCCTGCCTGCCGTGATAGACCCCACTGCCTGTAGAACCAACTAGAGGATTTGAAGCACCCGCTGCTAATAAATTAACATTTTTAGCATAAGCCCATGCTTGCTGAAATTGCATTGCTAAAAAAATAACTAATTTGCATACGAATATCTAAATTGGCTTATTCTTAAAAAAAATATTTACCGGTTAAAAAGGGCAGTTGCGAGAACCACATTGACGAGAATATAAAATCTTTAATACCAATACGCTCCACCATATAGTGGGCGGGGGTATAGAAGAGTATGTCAAAGCAAATGAATTGGCCAAAACGTACACCGAAATCAGTATCGAACCAAACAATTTCCGGCACAAAAGTAACATTTATATTTTCTTTATACAAATGTATCTTGCGATAGCGCGATATGACAGCACCTTGGCGATCAAACACCACATTGGTATTGTAGAGGTTGAGCCCACTGCTGGCACAGGGACGAGTGTCTGCCGCTACTTCACCACACCTTTCCTTCTCACTTAAGTTTATTACCATATAAACTGATAGATTTTTCGCAGCACAGGACAACTGCGCCAGCGAACTGTGATAGCCTGAATATTCTGCATCACAAGGCACGATTAAGCCCTTAGCGGGATTAGGCACAAATATAGCCTGCTCGACATTGTTCAGTGTTGACTCAGGAAAAACTATGATATCAAGATTCTTAGCCGCTTCAGACTTCAAAATAGTCAAATAACCCTCAAGATTATTTTGCATGCGATTTACTGCAAGAAGACTCTCCGAGGCACGAAATTCTACCACGCCAGCTAAATAGGAATCATCATATTCTGTGCTTGCCTGAAAATTTTTGTAATGTTTATCTTGATCAGAAATTCCAGTAAAACTAAAGTTTTTTAAATTTTTTTAATACACTTCAATTTTAAATAAAACTTTTTATTAATTTATAAATCTGACCGACAAATCAACCCAACAAACATTTTTACGTATAAAGATAATTGCTGAAGAAGCTATCACGGTTCTACCTGCAGTGACAAGTGGGCTAAGACAAATATTGCCATAACCATTGATAGCAAACGATTTCTGTCCATTATCAAAAAACTATTTTTATCAGCATAAATTACTTTCAGCACACTGATATTAACACCGTAGCTAACAAAATGCAAATGTTTATTAAATTTTTGCTGAGGAATTTGTTTTTAAAAATTGCTTTATTGGTTTTATCTTATCAAAACTAAATTGTTTTCATAGCTGTATTTCGTCGGTGTAGACAGAAGACGCTTTTTAATCGCTACAGCATTTCTAAATCGTATTCATTTATTTGCGAATAATCATAAGACATTGATGTGAAATGCATTCACCGCGATTTACAATGCATCGCATATCGTATGTGTGTATGTAACCATTAAAAATGGGCGTGACACCGAACAAACAATAAATTCAATGACAGTGTGTACAACTAAGTGCTGAAATAGTTAATGGGCGTTTTCACATCAGCCGACACGATACAGCCAACGTCATCAGTGGGTGCGCAAACGCATGTAATCATATGGGAATGCTTTCATACTCGCCGATATGTCGGTGCCATATCGTTGCCGGCAACGACATGTGGGTGATAAGCACATGCTACTGTCGTGATGGCTGATGTGAAAACATCCAATATCGTATTACATCACAACTTCGCCAGAATCGGCAAAATTCATTTACATACGAGGCCTGCCATAAAATGTATCGCAAAACACATACAGTGGTCGAGAAAGAGCATGAATCTTATGGAAATATTTTTCATTATTTTACAACAAATTTATATAAATTTTGGGTAAAAAAAAAACAATTTTTAATACTCTCCCACAAAAAAAAAAATGGAAGAGTATTAAAGGATGAAATTTCTATAAATTTGTATTGCGTCCCCATGAAGTATAATGTACATATATTCTTGATCTTCATAAGAAGAGGAGTTGATTGAACTTTGTTCCTTTGTTTGTCTGTCTGTCCGTACAGTCGAATATAGCACTTTTACTTAAACAGTAAAGCAGTTACACAGTAAAGCTTTAATTGTGATCTAAAACAAATCAAAAACTAAATGAGAATTACAAGAAGTCTAGTAAGAAGTTTAGTGTTTATTAGTGGAGTAATATAATTTATTTATATTATTTATATAATATTATTATAATTTAGTTAAAAAAGTATTTCGAATTTTTTTTTTATTAACTTCACAATAAATTAGGGACTCTGCAAACCAGCATTGCCAGCTTTTTTGATAAATATGTCGCTAACGAAATTTTCTAGACAACAGTATATATATATATATTATTATTTCGCTCATTTCCAACCTATAGTTTTACAATTATCATATTTTTAATTTGAGTAATAAATTTACTTATTTGTTGAAGGAAAGTCATCAAAGTTTGGCGAAATATTGGAAATTATAGCTAAAGGATTAAATAGAAGAAAATGTGTTTAATTTTCGCCTGAATACTAAACGGCGGATATCCAACGTTTCCTTAATAGGACTATTTTCCATAATATTTTATTGAAAAAAATGCTGAAAGGCTATCTCCCGGATAGATTTATATGCCAAACACGGTTAATTCTGTAGAATATAGACATTGGACCTTCACTTACTTTTCAAGAGTCATTGAGGATAAATAGGAGTATACAGGCCTTCGGATTGAGGAATGCCACCGAGGCCTTGGCGAGCATTTGACCGATATATTGTTTCACATCTATGTAATTGTTAAAAATCTTTTTATCACGAAAGCAAAATTATTAATTTAATTCTCTTAACACCGCGCGGTTTCGAAAGCCGTATAAGATAAAAATATTTTAAATACCTTGAGATTTGCTTCCCAGGAATTATCAAAATTTTGCGGGAAAATAACTGAAATTGGAAATCGCATAGATTGCTTTTAAATGTAGAAAAGTTTCTTAAAAAATTGAAGTAAGAAATGTGTTTAACTTCACTATATATCTACTTTTTATGAGAGGAGCAGCATAGCCTATTGACTTTGGATAATGCAATACATGCCACGCCCACTGGTTTTATAGTTAATACTTTCTTCTTAAAAACATTACACAGAGGAATTCATTTACAGTTTAAGCCATTTTACAGCTTTCCAACACTGAATTAACTATTTTTAAATAGACATCAAGAGCAAATAGAAATAGATAAGATGTATGAATACTTGTGTATATAAGTGTACTAAATTAATATTTGCCAGCAACAAATCTTTAAAAGATCGTAGATAATTTGTTTTGCACAAATATTAGTTTATTCCAATTTGTTATTTCATTTTACTGTGCGGGAGATTATTAAATATTATTATTTTTTTTTTTTTTTTTTTGGTCTCTATGAAATTTTTCTTCTATGCTTTACTATCAACTTCACTAGATCTGAAGGGGATAACATATTCCTTCCACCAACTGAAACTACAACACTAATCAAGTGAAATTATTGCTTAATATTCAACCAGATATGTTATTGAATCAATAATAGCCAATAAAAAATCGCTCACATTTGCAAATAGATTGCAGCAAATCGAAGGATGCATGCGGTGGAGATGGAATTTGAGGTAAAATGGAAAATATGCTGTTGCAAACAAATTCAATGCTGAAATCAGAGGAATAATGCCAATATAATACACTGCCACAATAATAAATATATTGAAATGTATACAAGTGTATACAAATGTATTGGAGAGAGTAGAGGGGAAAGAAAATAGAATTATTTTCTATAAAGATATTTTTGTTAAGTAACCAACTAGAAAATCTAACATTTTTTATTTTGCTATTCAATGCCGATACACGCCATTAGTTATTGCATTGACTAAAATTAGAATGTGGCAAAGTGTGTGTGTGTGTGTGTGTGTGTGAATGTACATGTATGTGGCCAATTCGCAAGGCATTGTAGAATTGTATGTTGCATAAATGATACAAATGTTGTACAAATATTGTTCCAGGAAATCGTAAACGTGGTGGGAAGACTAGAGGGTCATGGTTATATTTAACAATGAAGTAGTTCTTCTTCTATAAAATTTGATATCAAGCGCCTTAGGGAAAGTGTGCGAGTTCAATACACAGACATTTCGTTTTCATTCGAGTAGCTTTAAGCACATTTTTCAATTAAATTTTCTCCACTATAAAACGCTTACAGCAACCACTCGATATATGGTATTTAGAAACATATTCAACTGAAATTTCTAATAGCATGCATACAACATACAACACCCGCAATGTTTTGTAAATTCAAAAGTGTGAGAAGACAATCCGGAACTCAAACATTTTTTATACTCAGATACTAGATACTTCTGGCTTATATTATAATTTTGTGAGGCGTCAGTTGTCTGTGATTGTCACCATTTTTTTTTTTTTGCACTTTCGCTTTTTCCAACAGTCCTAAGGAATGAGTAATCCAAGCAGCATTACCTGAACAAGATTAATTTTATATACTCGTATGTGTATTCGTGCCAGATATCTGTGATAGTCGGTGGCATATTTCGTCCTCCTGCAAGAAATGCAAATTTCATGTAATCACTTTTGGCAATTTTTTTTTTTTTTTCCTTTACATTTTTGCTCAAGGAAGGTACAGCATCATTATTTACTTCGCACCACTAAGTATGTCATTATACCAGAAATGCAGAAAACACCGGTTTGGAAGGCAGCTACATGTATTGAAGTGCACAACGTAACTGTCTAATAGAGGCCTGCACAAGATATACTCATATATGTGTCACTTGAAATGAAAATGTCAGGCATATTTGCCTGCGATGGGAAAAATCAATTTCAATATGCACTTTTTTCGATAATACCAAAAGGTCCTAATCATGCATGCACTCGTATTGTGCAGCAGAATATTTAGCGAATTTTTCGCCTATAATTTTGACAAAAACTCTGCTGAAATTTCACTTTAATTCGAATAAAATTCTTTTATGTAAAATTATATAATTAATTATATTTTTTGATTTATGACGTTCTTGTCACAAACGTTGCCAGTACAGCAAACATAGAGAATCATTAACAGTTCCTTCTGAGACGAGTGATAATAACAAAACCAAAACACATTGGCATAAACAAATTATCAAAGTGTCTAATGCGGACCTCTACTGTGTAGGGACTCCTAAGGACTGTTTTTAGTAAATTTTTGTTGAATTTTTTTTTTTCTTCTTAAAATGTAAACAAATTTCATAGTATTCGTATACCACGAAAGCTCTAAAGACTATAAATAAATGTAAATTCTGAAAAGTTGCAAGGAAAAGTACTTTGAAGATGGTGGAGGAAACGTTTGCTCGTAGGGGTACATGCCGACGTTTTCCCAGCAAGGTCGCTTAAACTTAAATGCGAACTAAAGCGAACACAAATACAGATGTCAGTCATATTTGCTGGCATTAACAAACGCTGGCTCGTATGCCAGAGGGCTTGTGTATGAGTTGTAGATTCTACTTGCAACGGAAATCTGTACGGTGGCGACCATGCATCCTATTTACGATAGAGACCAAAAGCAAAGCAGTGCTGTGGTAATGTGCTGCATGATGGCAATGAATTCATTCTTCTCTCAGTTGCATGAGGCTGACTAGAACATTTTGAAAAAATTTACAAAATTTTTATCCTTAATATCCTGCATATTCTTATTGGGGTAGTATATTTGGGGTAGACAGAATTCCTTTTAATTTACATACAAAAAGAGTCGGGAATTGTTGAAAGGCCATCTCTTTTAGCTTCCTTTTAGCTTCCTAATTAATATTAATTAATGTTCTTTCACATTATTTTAAACTCCTGCAAAAGAAAGGAAGAATACTTAAAGATGCAAAAAGATGAATGAGGGATTGTTTGTTAGCTTGTCTGTGTACGAGAGTACATGTTTCTGAGTGTGCAAATGCATTTTTTTGCCTGCAGCTACTAAGAGGTGCTTTTTTAATATTCCGCCATGTACGTTCGTGGTAGTAGTGGTGGCAGTGGGAAACTATTAAATGGCAATAGGAGCATTGAATAGAGGGCAAATTACATTTGCATTGTGTATTATAACACAAATAGATTCTGCTAGACGCAACCACTCTTACAGAAGACAAAACATTTACACATGCAGCCAAACAGTCAGTCAAAAAATTTTTCAGTTTATATGAAATGGAAGTACTTTGTATGTCCAGACTTTCTATGTAACAATAAGGTGGCTCTCGCTGGGGCGTTATATTAATTATTTTTAATTTTTTCAAACGTTAAGCTCAATATACACAGCGATGAATATATTGTGGATCTTCAATGGATTCACAATATATGCTCTTTATAGGTTGGCAAACTAATATTGTGAAGTCAAAACTATACTACTCGAGTCCTTCAATTTTTTTATAGAGAGGGGAATAAAAATGATAGAAATTGTAGATCCCCCGAATATTATAAATATTCGGTGAATTAGCTTATCATGTGAAAAGAGGTTATTCGATTTGCAAGAAAGTTTTTAGACGGATGATCCATGATATAAGCGTATGGCACTTTTCAGTACGTTGGTTTTCCCCCCTTTTTTGGGAAATGTGGTATACGCTTTTTTTTTTTGGGAAAAGCAAATATATAAGTGCATAATACAATTAGAAAGAATAAGAGATGTAGACGTGTATATCGTTAATCCAATATCAGAAAGAGACGTTACTAATATTAAATTTTTTTCAAGGTTGGTGTGTAAAAGGTTAAATACTTTCTAAAATACAGATACAATTTAATACATGTTTCCAACAACACTTGGTACCAAATACATATACATTTCGTAAAACTTCAAGCATATAATATTTACAAAAGTAGAGCTTAAAACTTATAAAAAAAGATACATCGTCTTCATATTCAGCTGCCGATATGTAAGAAAGTCAATAAGAAACATTTTTAGTTTTTAAATATATTTTACGCTTTTTTTAAATTTTAACGCAAAAACGACAGTGAGAAAAGCCTTCCACAGGTGCGCTTTCTCGAGATCGTAGCTAAACTCGCGTCAGCGGTATCCATCCCTGGCGTTGTCACGCTTCAGTAACTTAAATGATAATTTAATGTTTATTTTGTTCAGTTTAGTTGTTGTCCTTATCTGATTAAGGATACCTGCAAGTGCTCTGCTTTAATCTTAACATTTTCTCAAGGATTTCATGTCAATTGAATTGATGAAAATTTGTCGCAAGTGGTGACAATTCACTGTTTTGCCAGTCACATTGCGGTATGCTTCTTTACAGATTTATTTCGCTGTCTGCTTAATTCAGTGTGGAACTGTGAAGTAACCATGCATTAGAGTTTATTACTTTAACTGTATAATATGAACAGTAAGTCGCCTAAGAATTTGTGTGAGCGCTAGAGGTGTCCCCATCTATCAAATGCTGGCATCAAACACCGCAACACTCTATTAAAGTGCAGACAAAATTAAAACGTAACATCATAAATCTTGATCAATGATGTCAAAATGTAAATAAATCTTAAATGTAGTAGTTAATTTTTTTCATAATAAATTTATTGCATACCGCCATGCATGTTCGTCCTGTAGAACTTGTAAAGAGTCTTTTAATAAATGTTGTGGTGTTAAGGCTTTTTCCTGATATAGATGACTTTTCATAGTTGAGATCTCTTTATGAATGAGTGCTAAAATTTAAAGTCCTTTTTTAACTTTAGTGAACTCTCTTCAAATGCTTCCAAGAAAGAAATCGCCTCCACTTAATTTTTGCATACCCTTTACATGAGCCACATATACATATAAATTTAATATTGCTTGACTTCGGAAACCAAAGAAACATCTCCGGATATGCCTAAACTGAAGGGACAAATAGCGAAGCAGAGTAGTCAAAAAGAGAGCGGAACACGCACAAAACTATCGTTTGCACAATGTCAACTGGCAAAGGTCCTGTAGATCCTATTAACTGCCTTTGACAGAGGGCTGTCACTTGAAAAATTATATTCCGTTTTGTTTTCTAAATGAATCATCAATCAGGAGGCATAAAAAGGCTGGCAAACAAGCAAACAAGCACCATAAATTTAGTAAAACTGATTTGTAAAAAAATCAGATGCGCATAACACACGCTTCGTTTCATATTAACAATCAAAGCACACTCGACAACACACACACTCCCACACACGCACTCAAATTACAAAGCCATGCTTGTGTGTGTGTATATATTTGCGTTGACACTTTTATATTGTCGCATCAGTAATAAAACATGTTCCTTTTTCATGTAAAAGAGCAGAGGCATTGCCTTCTACAGGATAATTAACTTTATTAGGAATGTCAAATGTTGACTTTGAAATTTACATGCTAGAATAATTTAGCGGGAGACATAATTTTTTAATCGTACACTGTGCGAAAAATTTCATATTTTGCTTTTCCTTTAAGAAATTGAATGAACTTCTTAACAAGGATTTATTTTTCTTAAATTTAAACATTAATTAATTGCAATTATTCTAATTCTTTGCAGCTCAAGTTCCTCTTTTTTTTTTTTTTTGTATAAAAAATTTAAATATCGAGAAATAAATATATATACAGTCGAACTTCTCTATACTAAACTTCTGTATAGTGAAGCTCTCCCTATAATGAATTTATTATTATGAATTTATTATTATGAATTTATTATTATTATTTATTATAATATTATTTATTTATTTTTTGGTCCAGTTACACTGTATTTTGATTTCTTTATAATGAATTTCCATATAGTGAATTTTTCTATACAATGAACAAGTTTTTTCGATGTTCTTTTTAACTATCATAATTTTTTATCTCTATATAATGAGTTTTTTCAACTTATTTTCTGTTTCGCATAATAATAATATTGTTTATCGAGAACGAAGCAAAATATAAATAGGGGATTCCCAGAAGTGGCAAACTTGTATCAAAATATTGAAAAGTCACATAAATAACAATTTCAGTTTGTTCGTCAATTGACATCCTTTGAACATTTGTGGAGATTACAAGTCACGTACTGAATAATGTATTTGCATTCTTGAATATATTAAAAAATTTTGTTTAAAAACAAAAATACCTGATTTCTTTAAATAAAAGTGTACATAAATAAATTTCTGTATAATGAAATTTCTATATAATGAATTGATTTTCTGGTCGCATAGAATTTCATTATAGAGAAGTTCGACTGTATTAAAACGTTTTTAAAGATTGAGGACCTTGAGGTGGGAACAGTATAGTTCAATCTAAACTACCTGATTTCTTTGAATAAAAGTGTACATAAATAAATTTCTGTATAATGAAATTTCTATATAATGAATTGATTTGCTGGTCGCATAGAATTTCATTATAGAGAAGTTCGACTGTATTAAAACTTTTTTAAAGAAAGAGGACCTTGAGGTGGGAACAGTATAGTTCAATCTAAAATACCTGATTTCTTTAAATAAAAGTGTAGATAAATAAATTTCTGTATAATGAAATTTCTATATAATGAATTGATTTTCTGGTCGTATAGAATTTCATTATAGAGAAGTTCGACTGTATTAAAATTTTTTTAAAGACTATTTTAATTTGGAAAAAGGTCGTAAAACAAGATATTCCTTTATAATTAATTGTGCGCCATTCGGTTTAGTAGGCTGTGCATTATTCATTCGCCTACGCTGTATTTTTATAAATAAATTGAATCCTTGACTCGATTATATTTGTCAAATAAATAAATAAAAGAAGTGAAATAAACGAGAATTACTACTACAATAAAGCGTTTCACATACACGACCACAAATGAATGCAGTGTATGCATTTCAAAAAAATTATTGAAAATATTTTTTTAAACGTATAAAAATTATTGTCCTCTTTGTTTTTTTTCTCGAGCAACAATTTCAACTGAGCTTGCTGAAATTGAATATAAAACTTTTTCCTGCCTTCTTCTTGCTGTACGGAATTTTGTCGGCCTCTACAAAATACTCGTATGTGTTGTTGTCTTGTCCCCATTTCGTTCGGAGTTTTATTCTCTTCGCTTTTGCTTGCTTCTGCCATTTTGTTTGTCTAATAAACAATTTATTTGAGGATTATTTTCAAAACACACAATCAATCAAACATTTAGACAGTTCCCCCCTCGTTTATCTTTAATTGGGATATATAAACAGCTTCAGGTATTAATATGAACCGTAATGAAACGTGTTCTTCTCAAGAACTTTGCTCGCTCACATCTTCATATTGATAAGTTTTGTGGATAAAGTTTTGAAGGGTGCAGGATGTAGAGGTGAGAGATTTGGTGCAGGGAAACTGACAAAGAAATATACCTAAAACGTATTTCATTATCGGCCAGTATAATGTTTGTTTGGTGTATTTAATTAGAAAACTTTTCTTATGAAAAGGAGTCGCCCGGAGTCCTTTTCGAAAAACATTTCAGAATACAAGCAATCCCAGCAATTGTAAATGTAATACAGTTTCAAAGTGTATAGCGAAATAATATGAAATGAAAAGAGTTTACTTGGAAAAGGTTTGCAATTCTCGTATTCAACTTCAGACAATCGCCAATTGTGATATCAGTTCTCTACCGTCTAGTGGAGAAATTAACAATTTATATTGGCAAAGCAAAACATCCTTATACAATTCCATATAGTAGACTATAACGATTTCACAAATATATAATGCAAATCCATCAGTGAAAATCAAATAATGATATTTTTTCTAAATAAATAATGATATTTTTCTTATTTGTAAACGGAGAATAAATAAACAGTGGCGTGAAAATATTTACTTACATATGCTTAGAAAATTAAAAGTTACAAAAACAAAATTCTTTAACATTTTAAAAAATATTACACTAGTAATTCGACATACGTTGAGATTGATTAGGAAAACATATGACGTAATTTAGAGAAACGTGCATAGAAATCGAAATTCTTTAAAAGGCCCATATTTCACTCCCTTGCACTGAATAAGTGAAATCGCAAAGCCTCTACATATGTCTTCAATTACTTGCTCGTACCCTAAAGCGACGTACGACGTATGTAAAAATAGTAGATCGAATGAATATACAAGGATATAAAGCAAATCGGGGTATTACTGTAAATAATGAATACTCGCACAATTGAAGCTCACCGAAAACGCTGAAGAACTAACTGTTCGTGATAACCTGGGTAGCGTATTTTATTCTGCGCTCACTCAGTTCTACTAATAAGATTTTCTATTTCATATTATGATATTATAACGTCAGTATGTGTGTATGTGTGCACATATATGCATACGTAATTAAAAGTCTCCCCATATCGAACTGTGTGTGGGTGTGCTTGCCTGGGTAATATGAGTTTACGTGCAAGACGCCTTTTGCATTGTTTTCTTTGGATGGCTAACAGAGTTGAAAAGGTCATCCCTTGAGTTTTATAGAGGTTATTGATATTAAATAATAATTTGGTTGCTACACTTGCCTACATTTGCTTAACAATTAAAGCAACAAGTAAAGAGCTATATCAGCACATTTAAAATAGGAAAAAGTTTATTGGCATCTTCTCTTTTAATGGAAAAAAATAATGTAATTTTGTGCATTTTTAAAAGGTCTTGACAACATTGGAAAAATACCACTTAACATTTGGCAAGAATAAAAATGATACAATGGCAAAAGGGGGATTCCCTGTTTTTGACAGCTGACAAAAAACTGTGCTGTTCAAGCGATATCGCAACAATATACGATTATTCTTAAATAAATGTAATGAATGAAATGGCCATTAAATGATTTATGGCCAATGCTGGACACTCTTGCATGGCGGATGCCTCTATATTAATATTTTTAGCAATTTATTTTAAAACTGCTAACCATTTTAAAGATTTCATGAAATGTGTTGATGAATCGTGGAAACAAGGAGAAGATAGTTGGCAGATTGCCCTACAAATCCTTTTGTTTGCCCAACAAGGATAATCTGCCATCAGTATTGTTTACTTGCATTTGTTTTAGAGAGAACTGGATTTACATATAATTTTAAAAAGTGAACTTTCTGTCCACCGAAATTCGTAGAAATACAGGGTGTCCGTCGGAAAGCATATTTTGTTTATAATTTTTTATGAAATAAAAGATAATGGATCTTATATTTATAAATATTTTATTTAATGTCGGGGAATTATATATGGAATACAACATCAGCCCTCCCTGGCCTCACAAATAAGTCTTCCAAAAATTTCATGTAACTTTCTCACCGTCACAGTAATCGATGATTAACTTTTATAAAATGTTTTAACGATTAAAACACGTTGGTTAACCGATTATTTTTCCATAATCAATTAGCCACGTCTCTACTTCACGATAGCCAAATATGAACTTTCAAGACTAACGTTTACCGAAATAACAACCAAGCAAAGTATTTTTTTATACCTTCCCGGCAGACACCCTGTATTTTCCTTGCCATCATCTCCTAACAATGTGCACAAATAAAAGTCATTTGCTTTAGCTGTTATTTTAGACGATTTCAATTTATACGAACTAGAAAAATTCGTTAAGCCTTTCGTCTGAAGTCAGAGTGACATATGGTGAGTAACGCACAGCAGCCCCTTTTGGCCAAAAATCTTCATTTCTTGAAAACGTCCATTGTGCATTTTTAAATGAAAAATTTGCGTTTTTATTGCTCTTGTATGTTTATTTTATATTTTCAAATATTTAAAATATATTTTTGCTAAAAATAAAGGACAAAAAATTTTTTCGATGTTTGGAAAAATACTCTATTTTTAGATAAGGGGGTACCCTTTGCATTTTTGTGAAAAAATCGTCATTTTTTGAAAACGTCCATTTGTGTATTTTTGAATGAAAAACTTGCGTTTTTATTGCTCTTGTATGTTTATTTTATGTTTTCAAATATTTAAAATATATTTTTGCTAAAAATAAAGGACAAAAAATTTTTTCGATGTTTGGAAAAATACTCTATTTTTAGATAAGGGGGTACCCTTTGCATTTTTGTGAAAAAATCGTCATTTTTTGAAAACGTCCATTTGTGTATTTTTGAATGAAAAACTTGCGTTTTTATTGCTCTTGTATGTTTATTTGATGTTTTGAAATGTTTAAAATATATATTTGCTAATATTAAAAGAAAAAATTTTTTTTTCCATTTTTCGAAAAATTGATAAGGGGGTACCCTTTGCGCTTTTGTGAAAAAATCGTCATTTTTTGAAAACGTACATTTGTGTATTTTTGAATGAAAAACTTGCGTTTTTATTGCTCTTGTATGTTTATTTGATGTTTTGAAATGTTTAAAATATATATTTGCTAATATTAAAAGAAAAAATTTTTTTTTCCATTTTTCGAAAAATTGATAAGGGGGTACCCTTTGCGCTTTTGTGAAAAAATCGTCATTTTTTGAAAACGTCCATTTGTGTATATTTGAATGAAAAACTTGCGTTTTTATTGCTCTTGTATGTTTATTTGATGTTTTGAAATGTTTAAAATATATATTTGCTAATATTAAAAGAAAAAAAATTTTTTTTCGATTTTTCGAAAAATTGATAAGGGGGTACCCTTTGCATTTTTGGGCAAAAATCGTCATTCTTTGAAAACGTCCGTTTGTGTATTTCTGAATGAAAAATTATAGTTTTTATTAGTCTTGTATATTTATTTTATGTTTTCAAATGTTTAAAAAATATTTTTGCTAATAATATAAAAAAAAAAATTTTTCGAGATTAGTCAAAAATCGTCAAACTTTCAAAACGTCCGTTTCTATACTTTTGAATGAAAGATTTGCGTTTCTATTGCTCTTGTATATTTATTTTATGTTTTTAAATGTTCAAAATATATTTTTGCTAAAAATAAAGGAAAAAAATTTTATCGATTTTTGGAAAAATACTAAATTTTTAGATAAGAGGGTACACTTTGCATTTTTGGGCAAAAACAGTCACACTTTAAAATCATCCGTTTGTGTATTTTAGAATGAAAAACTTGCGTTTTTATTGCTCTTGTATGTTTATTTGATGTTTTGAAATGTTTAAAATATATATTTGCTAATATTAAAAGAAAAAAAATTTTTTTTCGATTTTTCGAAAAATTGATAAGGGGGTACCCTTTGCGTTTTTGTGAAAAAATCGTCATTTTTTGAAAACGTCCATTTGTGTATTTTTGAATTAAAAACTTGCGTTTTTGTTGCTCTTGCATATTTATTTTATGTTTTCAAATATTTAAAATATATTTTTGCTAAAAATAAAGGACAAAAAATTGTTTCGATTTTTGGAAAAATACTCTATTTTTAGATAAGGGGGTACCCTTTGAATTTTTGGGCAAAAACAGTCACATTTTAAAATCGTCCATTTGTGTATTTTTGAATGAAAAACTTGCGTTTTTATTGCTCTTGTATGTTTATTTGATGTTTTGAAATGTTTAAAATATATATTTGCTGATATTAAAAGAAAAATTTTTTTTTCGATTTTTGGAAAAATTGTCGATTTTTGATAAGGGTACCCCCTTGCATTTTTGGGCAAAAATCGTCCTTCTTTGAAAACGTCCATTTGTGTATTTTTGAACGAAAAATTTAAGGTTTTTTTGCACTTGTCTATTTATTTTATGTTTTTAAATGTTTAAAATATATTTTTGCTAATAATAAAGAGAACATTTTTTGTCGAGAGTTGGGTTTTTAATCGAGATTTTTTAAAAACTTGTATTGAATTACACTTTTTATATAAAAGCTGCCACTTTTTTTAAAAGCATGTTTCTGCTCCGTCTCGTTTGAAGTTTATATGATGTTTCATCAACCGTAAAATATTTTTCAATATATTGTTTTGTATTCTAATCAAAATGTCTACCTTTTTACGGAAGAATTAATTTGAAGAAAAGCTTTGTGTTGATATTTGAATCCTTGATGTATTTTCGCCCTTTTTAACTATTTATAACAATTGACAAGTACAATTAAAAGCTTCTGAACTTTTCAATTATAATTGACATAATTTTTGTATATAAACAGTATTTTAATTAAATACAATACATATTTAAATTATTATTGTATAAATGGAACCACTCACATAAAATATATTACGTACAATTTGCCACAAATTGCCTGTCACGCAGCTGTCACTTTTCATTAAAACACTAAAGAAGGACGACTACTTATGCCAACAACACAATTTAAAAAAAACGCACCTGACAAACATAGTCGTAATCAGACTTCACGCATACACACGTATACATACATGCATCCTAAATGGGAAAGAATAAATATAAAAGGGTGATTACTTAAGTGCATGATTTTTAAAAATGGTTTAATCAATGTGGAATACGCTCAATAGCCAAGGAGAAAACAAACACTCCGAAGTCAGTCGTCGAACATAAGAGGCGGCCTTTCCAATTAAAATTAGTTGCGGACTGAATTTCGCAAAGTTTTTTTTTTTTTTTTTTTTGACCCAATACTGCATGACTAATATTTATTTTTAATTAATTTCAACCATCAAGCCATCCTGTCAATTAGCGAAATATTACATTTTATATTATATTTATTTTAATTTAATGATATTTCACGCTTTTAACCCTTTTAGGGTCAACTTTGTTCTCGATTTGCTTTAATAGTTTTATAATTGATGACAGGCGCAATTGTACGATCTGTCAAATATGGTAGATCAGCTGAAGAAGTATGATAGTTTGAACTAAAAATACATCTATCTGATATATTTTTTTGAAAAATCGTAGTGTATCAAGAACGATGCGATTTTGATTTGATTTATACATTGTATATATAAGAATATTTTAAATATTTGTAATGTATGATAAATAAGAATAACAAAAAAAAATATTTGTAAATTTCGGAATATTTGTAAGATTCGGACTAACTAGATTGCGGAAGTTAATCTCAATGTATGGATGTTAGAGCAGGATTTGGAACAGCCTCCTAAAATATCTAAAATGCTTACAATTTTTCTATATCAATTATTAATGCAAAATATATTTCCTCTTGCATAGTTCCTGGTTCCATTTTCGCCTCTACCTTGACTTTTTATTTACCAAGGGCAACAAGAGGGTTCGGTTTGCAATCTTTTGCATTACCTAAAAGTAATTTTTAATTATTTTTTAACAAGAAAGGTTCAATTGAAAATATTTCCACCCGCTCACGAACACTGGCCCATAGCAACTCCGTCAATGGTGATCGTCTCCTAAACCTCCCTTATTTATTTATTTACCAAATATTACAATTATATGAATATAATTGCAATATGTATAGAAGCACTGGTTACTGAGTCTTTTGGCTTCTGGCTCCCCGGGGAATTGAACCCCTGACACCTGTGTGACAGGCGGGTATACTAACCATCATACCATCGAGGGGCTTCCTAGACCTCTCTGATAGCCAAATTAGTGTGGACTGACTTAAAATGTCAAAAGCACAAGTTAAAGAAACCAAAATCAACTAGGAAATGTTAATTTCAAAAATTTTTTATTTTTCGTGCAAATTAAAAAGGTTTTAGTTAGGCCCTTTCTAAATTATTGTAAAGATTTTTTAGGGCCGATGTTTTATAATTTCCTTATTTTTAAAGAGAAATTCATGAAATTTGAAGAGCTGGTAGCATGCTGGTGTATGTTGGAGTTTAGCCTATTTAATACTTCTTTTCCTCTTTTCCATTTTCCAACTTAAATAAATGCCATCGAAATCTTTGAAACCGCTAATGAGATATAGAGCTTAGAAGTATGCTAATAATATGATTTTTGTGGCTGATATGTCAGAGTTGATATCGCAATTAATTTAAACAGTGTTGTCGTGATATTACCTGCCCTGCCTCGCGCATTACCAATATGGTAGCAAAAAAATTACTTATCCTTAAAATCCTAACATGTACACAACGCAAGTAATATTTAACATTTAAATGCTTACTATAAAGAGCGCTGTAATGTTTGGAGTTGGTAATACTTTCCCCTTGCTAAATAATAAGAAAGTCAGCATTCCGTCACGGCTAATGTAATTTTGGTGTTTCTTTATGCAAGAAAAAAAAAAAGATTTTTTTTGAGACATAAAAAGACAATTAACTACTTGGCATCAATTTTACATACATATCTTCATCTACTGTCTGAAACAGTTTGCATGTCAATAGATCAAACCAGCAGTGAGCTGACGATATGTGTATTTATGCCATCGGATTTAAATTATTGTCATTTTTATGAAAAATATAAAAACGTCGTTTTCAATGATTATTATATTTCTTTAAAGGATGCTGTATGTATTTGCACAGCATACATACAAACATGCACACATATGTACATGCACACATACACACCTTCATTCATATATATTTATATTTTATATTAAGAAGCTTTATGCGTTTCTGTCAAACGTATGAGTGCGATGTTTTATTTTCTTTTCCTACTTTTAATTAAATAAAAAAGGGAAACTTTAAAAAATCTCTTTCAAAACAAAACAAATAAAATAATAATTTTTAGTTGATTTGGGTTAAATATTTAACCCCTTAAGGGTTGGCAATTAGTTAAAAATATATTTTAACTAAATAGCATTTTCAACTTCAGTTTACGCTGCTTCATGATTGTAAACTTTCGTGAGAATATCCCTGACCAAAAGCCAACACTTTGCTTTTGATCCAAATGTCCTTCCGCTATTTTAAAGACAAAATTTTGAATATCCTCAATGTTACAAATTAGTGTCTATATATTTTCAACACCCACTTTTATAGTGATTCAATGCTATAAAACGTTAAAAAAAACTACCAATAAAAATTAATATTTTTTTGGAAAATACATATTTGCATCTTAATTTCAATAACTATTTCAATTTTTTTTTATACAAAAAAATATGCGTTCCAAATACTATTGGCGAGTAAATGAAAAAAAAAATGTGTTTATATTAAAAATTTTAGTCGGCTTCCTAATAATAGAATTCTATACGGCTCTGCACATTTTCCCCGGTTTTGCACATCCATTTTAATACGTTTCTGCGCGTTAAGGGGTTAATGAAAAATCCCTCATATACACACACACACACATTCATTGTTTTATTTTATTGCCGGAACTCGTTGTGATCTAAAATTACACTAAAAGCTCTTAAAATTGTATTTCAAAATAATAATAAAAAATATTAAAAAAATAAAAATTACGCCTTATATTAATTTTGGCGTCTGTTTGTGTAATTTAAAATAAATACATTTAATTTTTATTTTTATTTTTATTTAAATTTGCAACGCTTTATGCTTTAAGTGCTAAATTTTTTTTTTAAATTTTTTTATATTTTAAAATTTTAAAATCAAACTTTTCTTATTATTATTATTATTATTATTATTATTATTATTATTATTATTATCTTCTTCTTTTATTTTATTTCTTATATCCAGTATACTCGGATCTCCAAACTTTGCTGAGCTCAGAACAATAAAAAAAATAATAATTATTTCTATATTTTTAAAGATTTTTTTTTAACTTTTTGTGAAACGTTTTGAGGAAAAGAACATTAATATCGATAAAAATATCAATAATTGCTTTGATTAATTTCCTAAAAACGCTAAGCAAAGTGTAAAGAATTGCCGAAAAAATAATAATTTTTATAAGAGATTTTATATATTGAAAAATATTAAATAATTTTAAAAATAATTTAAGATTGGATAAAATTAAAAAGCATAAAAATTAAAAACCGTGACCTTTTTATGTTGCTTTAAAATTTTTCGCCAATAACCGGTAGGCCGATTTTACAAAAATTTAGAAAAAAAACGCTAAAACAACAAATCATTGTAAACAACATTGCTGCCCCTGAGACGAGAAGTTCCTTTTCAAAGTTTAAACTCAAAACTTTAAATATCAGTGAATAACAAAAAAAAATTACAAAAAAAAACGCTCTCACATATAGTGCAAACAAAAAAAAAAAAAAAAAAAATGAAAAGGATAATAAAAATATATTAAGCCGCAGGAAAGGTCTACAATTTTCTTTATCTCCAGTAGCAGGCCAGCAAGGACTTAAGAGAGCTTCACATGTCGCCATATGACAAACAGCGCTTTGGAAAAAATTTATCCCAAGCCTTCCCATGTTAGGGTAGCGATATCCACTTATTTATACACATACATACATAAATATTCCGAACGAGTTAGAAAATACAAAAATAGAAGGCAATAAAAATTAAATAACAAATTATTTAAAATCTCCTTTTAAGGCCTTTTGTAGCAGATGTAAAAAGATAAGGAAAATTATTTTTTCTTACTCTCTTGACGTATACGAGTATATGTGTGTAAGTATGTATATGTGTGTACATATGTATTTGTATGAATCTGTAGGCTTAAAGGCCATAAAAAATAATAATAAAAACTCACATTGAATCAACGAAAGAAATCCTTATTGCTTGAGATGAAATCAAATTAATAAACATGAAATGAATGAGAAGGACCCTTTTTTTGCCTACAATTGCCATGGTCATGAACCCTTTTACTTTATTCTCGCCTAAATAAATATTATTCCTTTGAAAAGAGAGAATTTATCGATTACTTTCTAATTTTGAAACACATATTTTAATGTGGGGAAATTTATATGCAAATATTTTATTTCCTTTATGGGCCTCAGCTAGGCAACACCTTTTTACAACATACATGTGCCGGCCCGTTATGTGGGAAATTATAGGTATGATCTATTGAGATATCTTTTATAAATGCACTACGACTGTTTCAAAAGAATTAAGAATAGAATTAGTATTGGTATTCACTGTTAGGTGCATTTTTGATAGCCATCCATAGTGAATGCCATTTTGAACAACGGCTGGCAAGAGTAAAGTAAAATGTAAATAAATGCCAAAAGAAAGTGTGAAAAATCATATAAAACTTCAATTCAATTTTAAAGTATAAATTGTAGTTTTTGGGGGTAGAGTTTCCCCTGAAGATCTTCATCTGAAACGCGCATCATAGACTGGCTGATATCGCGAAATAATCAATTTCAATGCATTTTTATTATAATTTTTTTTTAACAACAATTATGCATTTATTGTTTGTAAATGTCAGCTGTTCTAATATTAATATCGTTTTAAACATTAAACAACAACATGGACGTAAAATAAATAATTTTTATAATAAAAAAAAAATCATTAAATTTACATACACATTTATGAAAAATATTACACCGAAGGCGTAGCCACTATCATGTGAACGTAGACAAATTCGCTTTCACAAAAAGGAAAAATTATTTCAAAAAATATGAAATCATGGAAAAATCATTTGCACAGCCCACATGAAATTTTACAGTCTTGTTTTGTTAAGAAAGATTTTTTAATTAAAAAATAATAAAAATTATATTTATAAATAATAAATAATAATTATTGATAGCAGAAACAAACATCTGATATTGACGTTTTTGAACTGTCACTTTTGAGATTTCTGTATTATTCTATGATTGAGGGTTCTTTTAGTGTACTCGCCATGTGTCAAACCATTAGGGTTGCCAAGTAGTTTGCTTGTCAGTTTGGGTTTTGTGTAATATTCTGTTCATGATTTATTACAAAATACTTTAAATCTATTGAAGGCGAATTCAAGCAAATTTATTATTCCAAAGCGAATTCATGCTACGTGATCTCACGACTGCAAGAACGATTTTCCAGCAAAGAAGAACTTCCAAATATATGCTCTGAAAAACTATAGTAAAGCGTATCCAACAGGGCCAAAGTCGGGAAAAAGGCACCATACAAGCCTTTGGCTCCACGTCTTAACTTTTAGCTTGTAAGAACTCGGCATGCTTAATTTATTATTTTAAATATACTTTTAATTTAGTTCTCAAATTAAAAAATTAAAATTTTTTTTTTTTGCTGAAAAATATTTTAAAGCTTTGAAGGAAGTTGAAAGTATGCACTTCAGGACAACCTCAAATAATACAAAAGCGTAATTGTAAGGCTTAAATGAAAAAAGGATATAAAAAGGATTTGGTCATCACAATTATATTGCCCACAAAAATGTCAAATGCGTCTAAGCGAACTGAGTCTTCAAAGTTGAAATTCACAGGACTCAATTAAAAGCATGGCTGAGAGCTGAAACAAAAATTTCCATATGCAGAAAGCAATGAAAATGTTTGGGCATGCATGCACGAGCATGCATTACAAATTTATTGTAAAGAATGTTTTTGCTATGAAAAAATTTAATTTTTGGTAAACAGTTATAAAGAAATTTTTAAAAACTCGTTTTGTAAACGACGACGCGAAATGTGTGTAATGCTATTTTGCTTTTTATTTCGTTTGCAAAATAAGTGCATCAAGTTAGAAAGTTCAATGCAAACATCCGCATCCGCTTGAATATCCCGTTCATTTTGTTCTCATATTGTTGTTGTAGACTGTTAGCAGGTTCAGCCAGGTAGGCGAGAGCAAACGCCAAATGAACAACATGTTTGTTGGCTTACCAGTCCTTTAAAAATTTTATGTTGAGTGAATGGGTGTCTGTGAGTGTGTGTGTGTGTGTGGATGTGGATATGAAAATTATCCAGGCACCAGCATTTGAAGCAAACTGCACAAGCCAACACTACTACGCTACACTACACAAACTGAAATCACAAACTGAATAATAATAAAAAACAGTAGTAAAAAAATATAATGAAGAAAAAATCTGCCCCGCAACATATGATGCTCCCCTCTCTCTTGCCGCTACGCAAAGAGTCAACAAATAAACAATCACCAGCAGCAGTAGAACAGAATGGAATAAAATGTAAAAAATTTCCCTTTCTAGAACTTAAGCTGCGATGCTGAGGTACTCAAAAATAAATCCAAAACAGAAACACGCACCTTTTACCCCTCGTAATTATCATCAACACAGGCTTGGCGACCTAGTTTATGTTTAAAATATATTCCTCCTTATTCCCTCATCATGTCAAGTTACAGCTTGCCTTCCGAACGAACGATATACGTAGTCCTTTTTAGTGGTAATAATAATGGCATAACAGCAGGCAGAAACTTTGCAAAACAGACAGTTTGTCAAATAATTACAAACGGTGGAACTTACAGTGACTCGGACGAAGACGTGCTTACGAAGGTATACATCTATATATGGGTAGGCAGCAGCATTCTATAAAATTAAAACTCAGCGTTACCTGTTGGAAATTAAATTTTATATGAAAGCAGGTAATCCGAGAATTATAATCTTTAATGCTCTCCCTCTAAGACTAGAAGGAATTGTAGACTTAATTTCTTTTGCTCTGTGGTTAAGGAAGTGCTCTCCGGTTTCTCTTCTCTTGGAAGTTAAACGCATGCGTTGGAAATGTTTTCTTCTGCCGCAAGAAGCAACAGTGTGATGATGCTCTTTAAACTAATTTTGAGAGATACTGTATTCATAAGCAACATCGTTGCCACTGCCATCAACCATTCCCCAATTTGGGTTCGTGGACGCCGCATGTTCTAGTGTCCAGCAACTCAATGCTTGCTTATGAATTATTAATTGTCTTGTTCATAAAAAAAAAGTATTTCTTTTGAATTTCGTTTTCGTTTCGCAAATGCTAAATTTTGTTTTACTCATCGCACATATTAAAAGTTGCTGCCTCTTGAGGTCATCATTGATTTCATACCCCACAACATTATAGCAGTGCCCTTGCGATCTGCCACCAAACACCCTCCACTACAAACAGACATCAAACGGACAAATATTCAACAATTAAACAATAAACATTGTGTGTGTCAAGGTGCAAGGACAGCCACTTTAAAATGTATTCGTACGTGTGGCTCCTGCCCTGCATACTCTTTCTGCTACAGTGAGAAATAAAAGAGTTCCTATTTTTTTTTTTTTTATATTGAAATCTTTTCTAAACTGGCGTAGAATATGGTCTAAATTTCAAACTCTTCGAATTGCAAGAAGCAGTCCTAACGTAACTATGGCTAGATGCTGCCATGGTCTTATTAGAAATGGGTATTTCGGCAGGTCTGGGAAGATTTTGGCACTTGAGGATTATCAAGTGCCTTTAATTGATATCGTCGCTAGTAGATTTCAGTACAACCAAACTAAACTGAATATTTCAGTGGAATAATAATTTTTTTTTTATTAGAAATATATTAAAACTGATAAATGGGGGATGTCAGCTGGTTTCTCTTTGCATTTCACTATTATGCTCAATTACCAGTTAAACAAATGAGAAGTTTAAACGATATCATAGCTGTAACAGGAATTTTTTGGGAATTTAATAAGTTTATTCTTACAAAATTTCTATTTAAAGCTGCTTTAAGATCTACGAGCGATATTTCTCTTCTTTATTATTCCTTTTTTTTAAATACAGGTATTACTTGCGAAAGCCGATTTGATTCTGTGCTGGTTTGCTGATAGTGGCTACACACGATATTATTTACTTGGTCATGTTCCGGTAAAATTTCCTTGTGTAAATCCGTACTTTTGTTTTGATTTCGCCACTTGTCAATATGTCTTCAAATCTCGTATAGCCAAACTGAAGGGGCCATCGTTCGGATTTTAGTGCAACATGTGGCCCCTCCCACAAATTGCGACCAGTGAAAGTTAAGAGACGAAAATGGCGATAATTGAAATCAAATGCGTTAAATGACTTTACTACTTGGGAATAGCAAAAAGCGACGCAAGTAGAAGGGGAATGTAGAATTTTAGAAAGTTGAAATTACAGAAAGTTGATTTTTCTTGCTCGTGTTCCACTGTGCCGGCACACATTTTCGTTGCAAGTATTTTCAAAAATCTGGGAAATATTGCCAGCAACTGTGTGGAAAACGATTAACGATAATGGATTTGAAAATTGTTTTGTAATTGCTGTAAATGTGCTTACAGGTGTGCGTCTGTGTGTGTGTGTGTGCGTGTGTTTGCAGGTGTCTAAGGATATGCATGTATGGTTATGTATGACACGAATACACATGCATATCGAACTAAGAACTCAAACAAAACCGTAAGCAACGAAATAAACATAAAAATTTATAGAATTCCGGCAGCGAAATAACTGAAACGTGAGCAACCAGATAGAAACAGCATTTGGAATGAACAATTTTGATTTAAATGAATGTAATCGGGATTTCTTGTGAGTAGAGAACACCAAATTAAAGTTACGTGATTCTTTCACTTGTGTGTTTTTCTTCTTCTTCTACTTCATCTCTTTTCTAACCGGAAAGGCAAGCAACAGTTTTCCATTATTTCCGCTTCAATGATTGCCTGCCATCCTATTTTATTTATACGTAATGAAGACTCCAAACGAAATGTGACAATGTCTGTGTTAATACTTTTATAGCACGTTTAAATGCTTTCATAAGTACGTACGTATTTCTGAGCTGAAGCACATATTGCACAGAAACCAGAAAGTATTTAGAAACATTTAAAGGGAAGGAAAGATTCATTGCAAGGTTTCTCACAACTCAGTTTCGCCCTTTTTGTTTCGAATACATTTAAGCACGTAATGCTAATATTAATACGACTCTCTCGGTCTGAGATGCCACTCTGTTTTTACGCCAAATGCCCAATTTTTAATGCTTATATACCCAAAACGACATCTCTCAGTAGAAATAAAATAATGCTTTTTCATATTTGCAAATACAGCATATTTTTTTTGTTATAAATAAATAATTAATGAATCTTAAGGATTAGCGCTCGGGTCAGAGCCTCTACCTATGCAATCCCTTGCAGCGAAGTTATAGGAAATGGAAAGTGATAGAGCAAAGGGAGTAGTATATTTTTGTTTTAGCTCGCTGAGGTTAAGGCCATCTGATGAGATTCCATTTTATTTTAAAAAATCTGATTAAAATGCCGTTGTAAGAACCACAAATATCATGCAAAGAAAGATGAAAATAAATGCAACTCTCATCCCATGGAAATTGGCATTGTATAAATTAATAATATAATTGTTTGGCAATCGTATATTTTCTTGCAAATAGTCTCCAGCCCAATAAACTCTACTGTTCACATGCCATATTTAACATAACCTGCGATTAAGTAGGATACTGAATCATGGCCTCTATACTGCTCAGCTGCTTTTTATCATCAAGACATTGGCTTATTAAAACAGCAGAGAAAAGGTCATAGGATTTTTTTGGTTTTATTCCTTTAGGAGCTAGTTGACAACGTATTAATTAGTTCAGCCAGCCATATTGCATATTTTTAAAATTTGTTCTACTATTACCATTAGCAATATGATTTGCTAAACATGCATATGCATGCACACTAATTTCAGAGAATACGAAAATATCATACGAATTTGATCGGTGAAACGCATTTTTGATTTTAGAGATATATAAACTTAATTGATTATATATATATCATCTGTATATATATATATATAATACGATTCATAACATGATATATAATATTTATTTTATCTTTCACACAATTGCATTCCCCAAAACTGGCAACGCTCCTTATAGTTGTTTGCGCTCCAACACACACACACACACACATACACACAACACAGCACATCCATGCATGCTGGCAGTGGCAGCACTATTACAATATAATAAATATCTTAGCAGAATGAATTTGCTCTTTCCTTTTTAATTTAAATATTATAAAATTGATAAAAACAAATACACGAATTTAAATTGAAAACGGAAACGTTTCCTTTTTTTCCTATTAAACGAATTCATTGGATTTTAGAAAACAGAACGACTTTAACTTTTAAAAATGTTTATTTTGGATATCAAGTAAACGTTTTCCATTTAATTTAACGGAAATAATTTTTACGAAATTCCTTTTTACTCGATTGGTTCTTTATCGATTTGCTTTATCGAAAGCAAAACACAGTTTGTGATTGATTAATTTGCGTATGTGTTTGATTGATTTGTAGTTTCCAGTTAATTTGTTGATTAATAACACGGAAAACTAAGTTTTCCTTTAACGGTTGTAAAGGATACAAAGTGTATTGCCAATATCCCTGGATTAGCAAATAGATGAAGTAGTAATACATGTATGCATTTATTATTCAATCAAGCAAAATTAAATTAAATATTAATATTCTGCAAATGTTGCAATTCGTTTCAATAAATTGAAACATTTTATGGGATTCTACAAACTATCAGTCAGCCTGAATTAGTTCCATTTAGTAGCCTTAAACTAAAAATAATTAATTCCTAAACGAATTCCAATCAACTCATAAATGATTCACTAAATGCTACAAAAATTTGCATTTCCAAGAATTTACTTATATGAATGCGAGAGCTGTTCCAAAAGCTTTTGTACTAAAACAGTATTAACAACATTTCCTGGCAGCGTTTACATGGTGAAATTTCTAAAGTATAAATAAAAGGAAAAGTTTTAAGTTTAATCGGTCGATAATAACAATTCAAAATATTGACTCGGCAGAAGTGAATGACCAATCAGGCAAAACTTAAAAAATTCCCTTTTATACTTCTTGCACCATTCAAACGCAGTCCGATACAGAAAAAGTTCATGTAACGATATGTTTCATATTCTTTCGCGTAGAAATTGCAGAAAAATTTGCAAAATCACATGTAAACGCAAATATTTCTTAAAAATCAGTAAAACCGAGACCAACTGCAAGCACATGATAACGATTATAGCCACAAAAGATCAAACTTGTATATATTGTATTCAAGAGCCAAAAACCTTTTGCGGACGTAAAATTAAAACTAATAATAATAATTAACAGATTTCGGTTTTTTATACCCCTTTCCTATCAAAAAGCATGAAGGGGTATCAATGGTTTATTATAGTTTGCGACCCAAGGAGTATATTCAGTCTCTCCGTCAGTCGGTCACCTCTCGATATTTTTGTTGGAAAAAGCCATCTGCTCAGAATATTCCAAAAAATTATCCAGTATGAAAATAATAAAAATGAGCATTTTTTGCATTTGTAGGTAAACATTGCAAAATTAAAGTTTACTTCAACACATTATAATTGTGGTGTAAAAAAATGGATATGGAATATATTCTTGGAGAGGGGTATACAAGATTCAGATATATAGGCGAATATAGCATGTTTACTGCTTTTTCTAGTACGTTTTTAAATTGCTTGTGAAACATTTCTAAGAAGTACCGTTCTGGCCGCCAGTTGGCTTTTGATATAACTCTTCTAGTTGCACACATACCACTCAGGGATGGTAAATTGTCGACTTTGTTTTTTACAGCCTGTGAAGTCAGCAAAGTGGATTTGCTGAGAATAAAATAATTGTCCAGAAATAGAATACTAGTCATTTTTTATTCTCCAAGAATTCTATATTTGGATACGCTTCAAAGGCTTTGAAAACGACAATATTGAATGTGCCAGCGGCTCCTCACAACACAATCCCGTATGCCTGCACCAGGTCCGGGAAGGTTTCGTAAATACAAAGTTTATTGCTTTTAGTTTAACTGCTTAAAAGTTTAACTGTAACAGACCAATATATTTTCCGAAATTTATTTTTTTATACGAAAAATAATCTACTGCTTCTGGAAAAATGTATTTATTTTCTTTCCAAGCTTGAAACATAAAAGCACCACAATTTTAACTGTTCACAATTGTATATTCTAACAATTGTATATAAAAATGTTTGGATGTACATGAAATACACATTTTCATTTGAAATTTTAATACAATTATTCGCTTGTTGGTTTTCCTTCAGTTTCATTTGCATCGTGTTGGTCATTCTGATTCAAGGTAACATCTGCAACGTTGGCAACCAAATCGGATGTTTCAACTGGACTTTTCGCAGCAACTAAAGCAGCTGCTGTTTCTCTGGCCTTTTCATATTTATTCACCTCTTTAAAGATAACACGAGTGCATATAAAAGAAATAATTGTTGGTGAAATGAGAAAGCTTACCGAATTTACTTAAATCAGCACCTAATAAACGCAGGATATGTAAAGTTTCATTGCTATCAACATATGCACGAAGACTGGAAGTACCCCGCCATCCCACAATATATAAAGTGAAACCCTCATCAACGTATTTTATAATGCAGCTGCCAACACCTAAAATGATTATGCGAGTGATACAATTGCGTAAATGGGTTTTTGGTTGTAAAAAAATTCTTACTTAATTCTTTACATCTTTGCTGGGTATCTTCTTTGAGTTCGGTAGTGGAGGGCGGTTTTGTAGGATCTGTACAATTCAGTTGTAGTATTAAGTCGTCTTTTTCAACTTGTATGCGACGACTGGCTCCCACAAATGCATTTGTTGTTTGTAATCCCTCTTGTGCTAAACGGAAGGGATGTTGTGTATGACGATTTTCACAGCGCACAAAAGCTTTAACGCCCGTATTGATCACTTTGATGTTAGTTTCATTTAATAACACCAAATCACGTATCAAGTCAGAGCAATAATAAATATTTTTCTTTTTTTCGGTTATACAGCGCGTTAGCAAACATCTTTTGTTTAACGATTCATCCAAATCGTAAAATTTTTTAATCTCTTCCCAATCGGCATCATTTTCTTCGAAAAACACATATGGATCTTCCTTGTAACCATGAAGACGTCTGCGTTTACGTTGAGGTCCCCAGGGAACAGATTTCTCTTCAATGGGCTGCCCATTATCTGTTAGTTTAATTTCCGATTTGGGGTTTTCTCCCAAATCTTTGATATCGTTTTTCTCAAAAGGCAACTGCGATTTTTTTTGTAACACCGCCACAAAGAAACCTCCTGTATCCTGTAAATGCGGTAACACACGTATGCTTTACCAATGAGCACCGATTAAAAGGAAATAATACAAAAAATTGCTTTGTATAAAAGTAATTACCATTTTTCTAAGCCCAATTTACTGATTTCTTCTTTTGGCATTGGAAACATGTTGGGTCGAATGATTGTGTGATATTTTTCTGGTACTTCATTAAAATTGCTATAAATTTCATTCACTTCCTTAGAAGCCAATTTCCATTCGGTCATACCCGGTTTAAACTTGAGTCCAGGCACTAAATGGGAAGCATCAATGATTTCAAGAGCTCCGTTGGAGTCAGCAATAATACGTTGTAAGACAGCCTCATTTTCAATGGGATTTAACGAACAAGTAGAATAAACCAAACGTCCACCAACTTCCAGCATTTCAGCACCCCGTCTTGTAATGCGATATTGGATTCTAATCGTAAAAAGAAAAAAAATATTTATAAGACAATATCCACTATATCTATTTTCGCAATTCAATTACCCGTGTAAATTATAGGCTTGTGCCAAATTCCACTTGAGCCAAATGTCTGGGTTTTTTCTTAGTGTACCATCTCCAGAACAAGGCACATCGCACAAAATCTTATCAAATTTTATTATGGATTTAGAACCATCGGATTCAGTTTTCTGAAAAGCAAAATATTTAAAAATATCAATACATTTATGATTTACATCTATTATGCTTGAAATTCACCAGTAAATTCGGAAAGAATGCACTGTCATGATTCGTGACTACAAAGCAAGGTGAATTTAAACGTTTAGCTTGATGAACCAGCATATAGCAACGATTGTTATCCACATCATTAGCTAAAACAAAACCAGGCGGTATTTTATATTTTTCTGGTTCTGCATGCAAAGCCTCTATCAATTGAGCAGTTTTGGAGCCAGGAGCTGCGCACATATCCAAAACTTTGTCAGTAGGTTTGACATCAAGAACAATGGGAGGTATCATCGACACTGCTTCTTGACGACTTATAGCACCAGCATTAGTTTCATTTATAAGAAAATTATGCAGACGGTATAATGCTTCGGAGCGCCGTATATCTTTACGGGTTAAATCTAATTGATAAGCCATACCATTTGGATACCATGGTAAACATTGAGGACGCTCTACTTCACCTAATTCCTTTCCACGTAATTCTGCTACACCTCTAACGTACTCAGTGAAGAGTTGCGTTTGTATAATATCCAATAAGGCCTTAGCTTCTCCTTTGAAACCCGTCACTCGAAATGTGGTCGGTAAATTTGCTCGTATGGAAAGCAAAAACTGATTCCACTCTTGCTCATTGCTGCAAATATTTTGCATATTGTAGTATTTAATAAATGCTGGATTATCGCGTACAATATCGGGGTATGGTTCCGTTCGTCGTTGCGAGTCCTTTCCATCAGCCTATAAGAATTTACAGAATTCTTTTAGTCATGTGTTGGAATTACATACATTTAAATAATTACATTTTGACGCTTTTGGCGTTTTTTAGCTGCAAAAGGATTCGACTTTTGTTTACGTCCCATTTTAATTAAAAAATTTCTACAATCTTAAATAAAGTGTACGGTAAAAATGACAACCAATGTTGAATGTCAACACGTGTGCTAACAGTAATGCCACTCTATTCAATTACTATGGTGTGTATACAAACGATATCAATATATCACAAAGCTGACTGTTTTTGACTGTTATTACATTCATTCTATTCAATTAGAGTGCAACTACTAGAAAACAGTAGTTTTTAAGAAAAATTCCTTTGAAGAGACATGAGTATCTTTGTTAATTTTTGTGAGATAAAAAATTAATTTAAATCCAATTTGTGGACGTCAAATTCTACACAAAAAATAGTGTTCCCGCAGTTGTACATTTTACTGTCAAACTATATACAGAAACTTTTGGTGGGGTTTTTGTGTTGGCTGTAGTGACACACCTCGCTGAATAAGCCTAGTATATAATATCAACTGCAAAAGCGCGAACAAATTAAATTTATTTCAAAAGTAATAATAAAATTATGTCTACGTTTGGAAAACCGCTAACACCTCGGGCTAAAAATCCGCCAACTACTAAGCCACCCATATCAGTTAAAGCGAAATCAATGTCCAATATCTGTACCAGTGACAACAACTATAACATAAATCTTACATCGTCCACTAAAGTTTTGGAAGAGGTAAATGTATTCCTTTATTTGGAAACAATTAAACGCAGCAGGGCTAACGAAGCGTTTTTAAAGCAAAAGGTTGAGGAAGCATATAAAATATTTGAAGAACGACGTCATAAGTACAGAATTCTTCTGGCAAAGTATGCAAGGTTAGTGAAATTGGCCTGCACTAATAAGGTTCTACTTAACAGCGACCTTATTGAGGTGCCTACAGAATCAGGTCCTATGGACGCTAAACATGTGAAGGAGAAACTAAGTAACTTTACTGCCAGTGATTATATTATCAGTACAGAGTTAAGTAAATTTAAGCAAATACTGCAAAGTGTCCAGGAATATAAAAATTTGCCAATAAGAAGCTCTGAACTATCTGATCTTCAAAACGCTTCAAATGATATACAAAATTCAATTGCATCTATTGAAGTAATACTTGAGAAATCTGTGAAACAAGGCTTTGATCATTTTGCTGATATTTTAGACATTTCAAACTATCCGAAACTCCAAATGCACCACAGTGTCCAAACTGAATAATAAATACAATAACAATTTTATTGTTAATTTATTTTCAAGATGTACCGTGAAAAATATTATATGTGAATTACAGCACATAATTTAAATTTACTTTATGGAATATGTGAATATATTTATTACTTGGATCGCTTAGACCAATCCTTAGGTGTCCAATGAAGAGCTTTTGAATCTATACGTATTTTTCTTTTGTCCATTGCCTTTTTATGTTGATCTATCGTATCTCTGTTAATGCAGACAATATACTGCCCTTTATAGTAATTTATAAGATTAAGGTTCTGCAGGGTAGAAATGACGTCTTCCTTTTTTATGGAGGTTACTTCGCAAATATCACTTTGGAATGTAATATATTATAGTAATTTGTTAAATTAGAAATCGTTATGAACTTACTTTATTGTTATAGTTGGCTTTTCTCCATCACTAGTTGGTTTTTGACTTATAAATATATCCAATATTGTTTGTGCCCAGTATGAGCGGTAGGAGAGAAGACCCAGATCAGATAAGGGCTTTTCAGGTGAACCAGTTTTTCCTTCAAATTTCGACAATTCATAACTGAATTCTATTAGTAACTTCCCATATCCTTTACGTTGATAAGGAGGCATAGTAAGAATACAAGCCACATTATAATCCTCAGTACTTTCTTTTTCCTTAGAAAAATATCCAACTATATGGAAGCCTCTGTTGTCATATTCCGTCATTACGTAGAACAAGAACGGATCAGTATCATAGTACAATGTCTTGTGGTCTAGGAACAGTTTAGCCAATAAGCATAAATTCTGTGCATATACTTTATTTTTACGTCCATCTATTTCAAAAAATGAAATTGTGTTTTTGCGATAAATTTCATTACCAGGCGGATGCCTTAAGTTGCATTTGACTAAATGTCTTTCGAGGCACTTGCGGCTTTTACGGTATTTTAAGCAGAATTCGCAGATGTATATGCAGGGCATTTGACAGAGCTCCTGAAACTAAATCAATGAATTCAAGTGAAAATAAATTTTATCTTTTGACGAACCTGTGGGTATGGTGAAAAGTACCACGGTTTTATGCGGTGTTTGCCCAATTCTATCATTTCAATATTTTTCATACGTGTAACCACGTCATCTTGATGTATTGTAACCATACTACCTGATTGCCTTGGAGTGCAATTTTTACCATCTTGTGATATTTCCTCATTTGTGGTTATCGGAATCGTAGACGGTGACGATTCTGTAGTAGAAACCGATGGAATTACTGGGGGAGCTGATAATGGCAAAAGCGTAGAATTTATCTGTAAAATATTACAATTTGTCTTAGGAACTACTTCTTCCTTTAAAGACACCACAATAGAATTTACTTTTCGTTTTCTATTGATTTTTTTCTGTAATGCTGCCGCCAAAACAGCATTACCATTGACCATTTCAACACCGGTCGGTTGTGGCGAAGTGGGTCGGGAAACTGTACCGGTTACAGAGAGATGTTTTTTCGGAGTTGTAACACCTGTACTGGCACCTGTTTGTGTACCATCCCGTCTGGGAAACTGAACTTTACGTGTGTCTAAATCTTCTTCCGTTACCCATTCGTCCAAACGCTTATTGACTGAAATTAATTAAAATGTAAATGAAATTCCAAGTAGGGAATATTGGTTAATACTTACAATCAACATAGTGAACATAAAACTGTCGCTTGCCATCATGATCTTTAATGCTGACTATTTCTGCTAGTGGCCAATCATCCGTTTTGTGCATACGCACGGAAAGTCTACAACCTTCTGTTAATGAAGCCTAAAAATGTAACAATTTCAGTAAAACAGTTTCATAACGTCACATTTTACATACTGTTGATTCGCATATAGAAGATACATCTTCATCCATTTCAATTTTTTGTTTCATATTTTGAATACTTTTTATTTATGTTTTTTAGGAAAATAAATTAGCTGGGAAAATAAATGAATTTGACAGCAATAATAATAAAATGAGAAGTTCCTACACGAAAGATGGTTGTTGTGTGAAGAAAATTTGGATCTATTTAGTGTGTATATATATGAGACCTGATTTGTATTTAACGTTTTTTGTGTTTGTATTCTACCTTATTCGTAAATGAAAGATGAATGATTTGACATTTTGACATTTTCTTTTCATTAATACCATCGGCTTTGAATAACTCGTGGCGAAAAAATTGTTAGTGATTTCGTAGAAAATATTAAATTAAAATAAAAGGTATTACTATATAATTACCTAAAACACTATATTATGTGGTAGCCAATACGCTTTCACTTTTTGTAGATGCCAGGACTTGATACAATTAAATCTTCATGGGCCGATGAAGTTGAGCTAGACTACGGAGGTTTACCACCATCCACTGAAATCACTGAAAATGGTTTCAAATATGTTACTGAGTATAAGTATGATAATGACGACAAAAAAGTTAAGGTTGTGCGTACTTATAAAATTTCAAAGCAAGTAGTACCCAAAACAGTTGCATTACGTCGTACTTGGACTAAATTTGGTGAGTCGAAGAACGATAAGCCAGGGCCCAATTCACAAACTACTATTGTGGCCGAAGAAATTTTCATGCAAATTCTGAATACCAAGGAAGAGGAGAAGACAAATGATCCATTACTGGATTTGAGCAAAAATATTGCCAAATGTCGTATTTGCAATGGTGAACATTGGTCTGTTTATTGTCCATACAAGGGCACTGCCATGGATACTAATTTGATGGAGAAGAAAGCTACAGCTGCGGCGACAGCTGTTACAGAAGCTCCTAAACCAGGCAAATATGTACCACCGTTTCTTAAAGACAGCCAAAAGGGTGGTATGGGTATGCGTGGACGTGATGATACTGCTGCTATACGCATATCAAATTTATCAGAATCTATGACCGAACAAGATCTTGAAGAACTTATTAAACGTATTGGACCACATTCGAAAATGTATTTAGCCCGCGACAAAAATACTGGCCTATGCAAAGGCTTTGCTTACGTTCATTTCCGCCAACGCAAAGATGCTGCTGCTGCCATTGAAGTTCTTAACGGTCATGGTTATGATCATTTGATTCTTAGTGCTGAATGGTCGAAACCCCAAAACAACTGATACACGGTTAAGGATACAAACAAACAGAATTAAAGTGACAAACATTGTATCTAATTAAAGTATTGATTGGTATAGAGAAATAAAAATCTGTAACGGAATTCTCTAACATTGTATCCTCGGGTACTAATAAAATATTAAAAAAGTTATTATATATGTGGGTCCTGCTAATTGAAAAAGCCAAAGGTGGAGATATAGCTGTTCAAATACCCGTTTTTAATTAACAGAATTTTGAAAGTTCCTTCCTAACATCTAGTTTTTGAAAGTTCCTCTTCTGTGCAACTCTGAGTCTAGATCAGTTTAAGCTCAATTTTCATACGGTTCGGCTGTTCAGTGGGAAACTTGCGGCAAATGTATAATTTTTTATGAAAATAGTGGGAAAATTTTGTGTTTATTAAAAGAAGTTATTACAACAAAAGCATTTAAAGTTTGATGGAAATATTTGTGGATGTTTGTGTCTTGTTAAATTAAAATATGAAGATGGAAATTCTGTTTAAGCATAATTTTCATAGTCTTTGTGTCTCTAGTAGGATCCTTAGAAAATATTTTTCATGAAAATAATAAAAAAAAATCTATTGGGAAATAAATGAAAAAAATTTCGTTAAGAATATTAGTTTTTGCAGCAGTTGCGCTAATAGATTATTTTTCTGTTTGTTGGTTGAAAGTTGTGGTTACAAAATGTTTTTTTAATGTTAAAATAAAAAAAAAAATGTTAGGCAGTGAATTTTTCACCACTAAAGATATCAATTTGGTTTAACAGAAGTTTTGAAGAAAATCTAAAATTTTTATAAGCGAATTTTTATAAATTCAATTGTTTTAATGCGTGTGTAAATAATCAGAAATTAAGTGAACTTTTTCCATTTTGAGATGGCGAACAGGTGGTCTGGTCGGTCGTTCATCGTTTATGTAAAGTGGCTAAATGTTGCGTGATGTTAATAAAAAAGCCCATTACAAATTCAAAAGTCGTTTAGAAAGAATTTTCTACAAAATCAATAGGCGTATAGAAAATACATTTTGTAATGAATAAATAATTTAATTGATAGTATTTTGTCTACCTGCTTACGAAAGTTGTAACCACACTTACTGTACACATCATACATACATCCACACATAATTATGGAACTGTAATTTGTTTGTCAATTTAATTACAATCAAATCGGCGAAAAATGATGTTGCAATGAAAATAAAGTGAAATATAGTGTGTACGAAAAAATCGGCAATATTGCTTCGTTATATCGCGGCATCTTTATTTAACTCACCTGAAGTCTGGTCTAATACACCAACTCGTCTTTGGTAAGTTTTATTTTAATATGAAAAATTAGTTTAAATATTTTTTCAATATACTATCTGGCCAATAATTCAAAAATATTTAGCAATAAATTGTTCCAGTCTGTTTAGTAGGAGTTGGTAGAATATTTCTCGTCCAAAAATAAAAAGCTCGCAAAAGAAGATAAAAACTTTTAAAAAACTATCGATATATATTTTTTTATTTATTCATTCACAACTTATATGGAATATATAAAAACTGAAGATTTAAATGCCATGCCGTTTTGTAAAACAGTCCTACAGAACGAATATGATACGTTATGTTGCTGATTGTCAACGGTTGCTTTTACAATATTGCCAGCACCTTTCTGCTATTTTCCCTCTGCAAGAAAGCTTATTCTTGCTGGATTAAGATGTACATAAATCAATGTTAGCTCTTTCAAAAAATATATTTATATTATATACTGTTTATTCATTTAATTAATATTGTTCTTTAATAATTTAAAGTAATTAAATAACCAACTGAAGGCAATTTTATTTTGTTCAAATAGTTGTAAAAGCAATCTTGTTTTGCGGTACACGCAAATGGACAATCATTGTCGTTTTTATATAATTTTTTGAAGAATATTTTTATTAACATTAATTTTTAACAATTTTAGTTTTTCTGCTCTTAAAAAATTTCTTACCAAATTTCTAAAAAGAAAATCTTTAAATTTAATTTTAAGCAAAACGACAATTTATTTTGCAAAATCGCCAATAAGACCAACTATTTGATCTGGCAACTACGTATTTGTGTGGTAAAATGAGTATGAAAAGTTACTTGTTTCGTTCAGTGCGCTTTTGCATTTCGTTCGTGGTGGTTGTGTTTTCCGCTGTTGTTATGTTACTAGTCTTTTTGTGGAAATTGTAAATGAAACAAAGAAATTTAGCAAAGTGTTTTCTGATTGCTTAACAAATACACTTTAAAAGAACTTTATAAAAGAAGTGAAGAAAATTGTGTGTGAATGACCACTTAATATAAATTGATACATTCTTAATTATGAAGTCAGTCCAATTCGCAAATTGAAAGAAAAAATTTTTGTTATGCTTTTCTTTCCACTTATTGCATGACAGTTTATGCATACCTAGTGCGCGATATTGGTGTATTATTATTTTTGTGTATTTACATATATACAAACATCATATGTACATGCCTGTGTGCATGCGTGTGCATGAAGGAATACTGTCTGTAAACGTGCGTTTGGGAGTAAGTAAACGAGTGAGGGCATGCCAACTAAATAAAAGAAAAATTATCAATGAAAAGCCAAAAATAAATGAATATGGGAACGTATTTGTGTATGTACGTATATATGTTTGTATGTGATATAAAGCCAAGAAAAGACAATAGAGAGCACACACAACAGAACAAACTTCTAGTCAAATAAAGCAGGCAGCCAGTATGCAGACAGTACGTATGTATGCATGTGCATAGTTACATAGAGGTACATACACATATACATTTGTTTGCTAATCTAGTTAATAACAATAAAATATGAGAATAATAATGCAGAAGCACAAAATAGAGAAGCAGTAAGAAAATAATAATAATAATAAGAAACCATATTAAGCAGCTGATTAACTTCATACATACTTATATTTACATCCATAAGCGATGTGTGCGCCGCAATAGCGTCGGTTGTTAACGGTAAAGTGTCCACATTATAAAACGATCCTTAGGAAAATAGAAAACAGAAGAAAATGGGAAATTTGCAAATAACATTGGGCCGCATTAAGCGCAGCAGCCATACTCGTATAATTACACAAATATTTACATATGTATGTATATATATATATATATATATATATATGCATATGTATATGCATGTATGTATGGATGCGTGTAAATTAACAGAAAGGACAAACTAATTTAAGTGGCTTATCAGCAATAAAAAGAAGGAGTTCTATTTTTATGATCATGTAAAAATGAACAAAGTATATACTCGTAGGATATAAAACGTTCTTTCATTCTAGATTGTCTAGCGGAACGTACAAATAATTGCTATACCCTTTTTAGAGTAAACGTTTTCCCCGCCAATGGTTATAAATTACCTGAAAGGTGTTGTGCCACGTACAGCAAATGATATTATACAAACATCTGTGTATGTTTATCAGCTTTGTGTCGAAACGAATTGGCCTAATTTAGAAATTCTGTAATAATTTTTATGTTAATTAGTTTCCATTAAGTACAGTTATATACCAAAGTTAATCGACGCTCTTGAAATGCAACGGTTTTTGGATAATATTGCGGCTAAAGTATTTCAGCGAATATGCATAATTAGCTCATAGATGTAATTATACTAATTCTGCGAATTGTGTGACATGTTTTTAGTTTTTTTGACAAAATATTTCGGAATAACAGTTATAAAATAAGTAAAAGTGAGCTAAAGTTATATATTACAAATAACTGGAAAATAAAATCGAAAGATCAATTCGTATCAGATAAACTAAAGCACATAAGCATAACAAAAATCCAAAAAAAAGATTAACAATTTTTTTAACTGTCTTTTAACTTCTTACGAATTTACCTGGGCGGAGGGCAGTAATATGTGTGGTAAAATAAACAGCCTAAATTTAACCGAAATGGTTATTTAAGCGATAGTAGCTAAAGTATGGAAATTCAAATGGAGCAGTAAGCAAACAAGAATAGTAATTAACTAGTTATTATTACTAGTGTTATTACTATCTTTCTTTTTATACCTGCTTTAGATTATGCATGTTAATGAGAAAAAACAGTTTTAGATTAAAACTTATATGAAATTTCTTTTCCTTTTTTCATTACAAAAAAAGACGTATTGTCACATTATAAGGTGTGTGCCCAGATAACGATATTACTTTAATACAACGCCTTTTAAGCTTTTATTACAGTAAATAAACAGTTTTATTGGTTGACTAATTTAATTGCGCTGAGTAATCGAAAATCAATTTTGCTCTGACCCTTCGATAAGATGCTCATAAATAATATTATAAATTATATATAAATTTTTTTATTTTAATATAATTTTCGATCTAAAAAATTTACTATATTGCAATATTGTTTGAGATATGTATATATCATAATATATCATTATATAAATTGACACGATTTAGTTCTAAAACTGAATTATCATTTTTTACATTCGTTCTTACACAAACTTTTTTTTTTTTTTGGTTACCCATTTCGGTTAAATAACCGAAATTTCTTACATTTAATAAAGTTTTCCCGTTCATTTCCCTGTACTTCTCTGCATTTTTGCAAATCATTTATTTATATTGCAACGTCATTACACATAAAGATGAGTGGCAACTATGCTATTCGTAAGCAAAGAAAAAGAAAATTTCCTTCCATAAATGAACCGGAAGCGGTTGGTACACATATTTGGTTAGGAATTGAAGCGGAAACCGCAAATGATTGCTTAAAGATTGAAATTGATATGCATGCAAATGACAAACATCAAATCAATTTTAAATTTGATTAATTTTGACGGTATTTGTTTGTTAAATTTTTGCTATTAAAAGACGCAATAAATAAATAAATATCCCACACACGTACAGGCGGGCACACATACATGCATACTTAGAGTATGTCTGCTTTGCTTCTGTATTTCACTTACTTTCAGTTTGAATTAAATTCGTATTTGTTTAATATTTTATGAAAACGCACAGCTTCTTTATAAAGTTCGTTTAAGTGAGTAACGAGTGTTTGACCCAATTCATGTTCTATTTGTTTTTCTCTTTTAATTCATTTAAATTTTTCTGTTTTCATTTATAAGAATTAATTACAAAGCTACATATATATATATATATATATATATATACATCCATATGTACATATTTTATGGCTTTATGTCTTCACAAGTTAATGTCTGTAGAATTCTTTGTGACATGTAACTTTATTTACATTGCTGGAAAATACTTTATTGTAATAAATTCCAAAAAATAAAAAATCATCAGAATACATTTTCATTTTTATTTAAGTTCCTTTTTTAATTGTTACAATATTTTATTTGCAAAGGCAGATCTTCAAAAGAAAAATTAATATACTGCTGAATATATATATATGTATATATTTTTTTGGAATTAATGTATTTTAAAATATTTTAAAATATTTTTTTTTATTTCTAATTATTAAATTAATGCTGAATTTCATAATGCTTTTTACAAGCTAAAGTAAACAGCATATTAGAGAATATTCTCCAGAAATGAGCCATATTTTTGCCTGCCTTTAAACAGTTCAGGGCTCATAGTTTGAGCAAATATCTGATATGAGCCAACGATTTTTCCCGTGAAAAAAGATGCAGCAAAAACTAAAAAGTCATTGGAAGGTGTCAAAACAATACCATGAACTTTCCTCTCTTCTGGCTCTTTATACTCCTATATATATATATATATTGCTAAGCGGTATGCAGTAATTAAATATCGGCTTTTAAAATCTTTTAATTTAGCAACAGCTAAACTACTATTTTCTTCTATTAAAATAAGAACAAAATCATATTAGTTATTATTATTATTTTAATGACTTCTAATGAACGATTTCGGTAAAGTTTATTCATAGAATAATTGCTTAACAAATTTGAATATTTTAATAAAGATGTGCGCGTATATTGCAATGCAAAATTTCCATTACTTTTCTAATGGCAGTCTATTTTCCTTTGAATATATTGACTCTTCTTAACACATCAATAAATAATTTTGCTTTTGCTTTTTATTTATTTTTTGTTATTGCTGAAATTTTTTGTTTTTATAAAAATTCGCACAATAAATATTTATGTATCTACATATACGAAATATACTCATACATACAACCATACATACATATCCATATGTATGTAAATTCACCTAGTTATGTTACTCGAATGCCCATGGCGTTTTGTAGTTTACAGTGTGATTTTTCAAGATAGAGATAGAAGTAGAAGGGCAGTGAGAAGGAAATATATGTATATTTGACCTTCTCCTGCGTACGTGTATCGTTAGCACATAAAATTGATGTACATTTTCGCCAGCGATATTTGGCGCATTCTTATAACTTGTAAAGTATCTTCGATGGTATTTTGAGTTGCTTGAAGAAAAATCCTAAATATCCGAACATCTTGAAATTCTAGTTCTTCAAAAATCAGATAAAATTTTAAGCACAGCTATCAGTAAGTTTCGAAACTTTTCCATTTGTTACTTTGCATATGGCGGTATGTATGCAGCTCAAATAAAATATTCCTTTTATAGGCTAAATATAAAAATTTAGAATAAATAGAAGTACCAAGACAGGAGTTTTGTACACGAGAGTGTATGCTGTAATAAATTCCCCGTTTCACTATCCCACACAGTCGAACGACTCATAGTGTGATAGTGATAGCTTTATACTTTATGAAATCAAATAAAAATGTCGTCTATTACAACTTTTGGTATACACATGAAATATAATAAAAAAAAAAATAAAAAAATTAACTGTAAAAAAAAAACTATAAAAAACTGACAATAAAAACAAAAGTTTAAACTTTTTGTAACTTTTACTTCGTTGTAATAATAATGAGGAAGAATTTTTTCTTTGTTCAGATGCTTGAAGTAAACTCAAGCCTGATCAGACGAAATCTATCATTTAATAAAAATGTTCAAAAAGTTTTGCAAGTGGTATTCGATTGTCATAAAAATAATACGGTTTTAGGTTGCACTGTAATACTTTTCCATAATACACGTTAAATTTGACATGTGTTAATACTGTGTGGGATAGTGAAGCAGGTCCTTAAACGAAAAAAGTACTGTCCAATGTAGTTATTCTCTACACTTTTATTCCTTAAGAAGTATTCCATTTTTTTTTTGTTAAATTCAATAAATAAACGATTTCGCGTGATTGCTCAACAAATATCCCAACAAACATCCCATTAGTTGAATCAGTAGGATATCTAGTAACTGGGCAATTTGAAAAAATCAGGCGGATCCTTATTTTTAAAACAATCTTCTGTAGGCCTACGCTTCTGTGTGCAGACCACATGGGATGTGCGATAGGAAAATAAGTATGCTTGTGTAGCAAGTAATAATCAAGGTAATGGGCCGAAAATGTTCTTGATACAACTCCTTTTGAAGGCAATAAATAGGAAAGGAGAGAAGCAGTCTGGAGGACTGATTCGTTTTTGTCAATTGTTACAGTTGCAAAGAATGTTGTAGAGCGTTGGTTTTCGATAATCAGAGCTGGCACTGTGTGTTGATATTTATTTGTTTAATATTGGCGTTAACGAGCAATGAGATGCCTTTTGGAGCTGGCTGATTAATAAATTTCAATGCACTTGAATTTAGTGGTTAAGAATTCAATGCATTTTAAATAGTAAATAAATGTAATTTTTGATAATTCCCTTCTAGAAAATATTTATTTGTATTGTTTCATGAGTTTCATACGTAATTAATTTATTGTTTACTGCCAAACCAGTGGGACCCTCGTAGTATATTGTCTTAGCTAAGTTATCGCAGCTGATTGGATTCCTCTCTAGAGACTAGACATAATAATTGTACAATATTATTTCAGCCTAAGGTTGGGCATTTCTCTTGGCCTGTTTCACATATTCCAGTTGGCTTGAAATAATTTGTGAAGGAACCTGCTTAGTGACTCTAGCTTTCTTGCTCTTTGCTTTGGCTTTTAAAACTAATATGAAATATGAAACGGCTTTATTTGAAGGATTGATTGATTGATTGCCCTTTAATGTCTGGATAATTTTTTCCAAAAACTTTTCTTACTTTTCACCACTTCAAGTAAATAAATAGTAAATAATTAAATACTACTACTATTGCTGCCGCATCTACTCGTTCTTATAATGCTTCGATTACATGCACGATTTCTGAGATTTGCTGGTGTTGTACAAAATCATCAGAATCAAGTGTGGCAGTTGGACAGATCTCTGAAAATTTCCTTTGCTTATTTCTTTCTTTCACAAGAATGCTACTTTGAAAAATTTTTTTTAAATTTTTTTTTGTTTTTTTTTTTTTTTGTTTTAAGTATCTTTAATAGCCGCCTGAATTTATTATGACAGTCGGTTTGTTTGTTTTTCCCACTGACTGTTTGACACATCGCCATTTTATCTAAACACATCCTCGTGCTTCTGTGTGTTTCAATTAATTGCTTTTAAACATTTTTTTTCTAAACAAAAACTAATTTGAATAAAAAACGTGAATGTATGCACGAGTGTATTCGTTTGCTTGTTTATATCAAAACAATATACGATACTATAATTATATACAATTTGAATATGTTTGAAGGTTTCTACTTTTCATACACATACATACATACACACATCGCATTATTCTAAGTGTGTGTGGGATTGTGTGTAGACATTTCATCATTTAAATCCAGCATTCAAGAATTTTTTGTTAATATGAGGCGTTTATGTCTAAAATCATCTATTTATTGTTTATTTTGAAAAATTGTTTACTAAAAAATTCTCATCTATACGAGTGGGGGAAAAATACAACAAATAATACAACAATAATAACAATTAGAGTAAAATAACTGTCGTTCAACTACTACGTTTCTAAGAAAGGAAACAGCGAGAGATTGTAGTGACGTTATTTAATAAGTATCCTTGAGGAAATGAAATGTAACGTTTCCTTTTTGAAAGATTTCTTTAATAAATTATTTAATTTTTCACAATTATTGTGCTTAAGCTTTTGATTGTCTTTCATTTGAACTTTTCGTAAAGTGGCTATTTTTTCAAGTTTGATTATTCATATTTTGTTTTAATTTGTTTGAGATTGAGACTCTGGCGATCGACTTGAAAGGTTTTCCACCTGTCTCCGCTATTTGTTTACCCTAATCTTATCGTAATGTAGATTGAAGTAGTTGAATTTCATTTGCACAAGTATTTAATTTTATACACACTAACTCGTGCACATTTATAGTCAATCCTCAACTTGAGAAAGAAAACAAAATCAACAAATATAAATATATATATAAAAATAAAAATATAATTTAAAACCAGTGAATAACAAATTTTCGGCTTGATAAGAACACACTGAACTAAATATATATTTGTATGAGTATGCATGTGTGTGTCAGGATGTGTACTAGAGCCTGCCAGCGATTAATCGGTTAATCGCTTAACAAATTACGCTGATTAAGTAAATATTGACCTTCTAAATGAAAAATTATTTTCTGCATAAAAATATTTGAATTTAAACTATTTTATTTTTATGCTTTTGTAAATCTGAAAAGATTTACAATGTATTGAATTATTAAATTGCTATTCAGCAATCATTTCGGATTTTAATTTATGAAAACACAAAATTTATAAAATAAGCGTTTTAAAATTATTATCTAGATTAAAATATTACATCAACTAATTGAATTTCATGGCTTGCGCCTACAAACTATAATATATGAAATTGCCACCTCACAATTTAATTATTCGCATTATTCATTTTTGGCGTAACTCCATACTTGCACCTCTTCAAATTTTCCAACTCAATTGTTCACAGCAATATATTTCTTAAATTAGTTGGCAGTAAAATTTATTATATTTGATATACAACTGCTGCACGTATGTATATGTATAAGCCTTTGCAAATTTAAATTAATGTGAAAATAAATGTCCTTTAAAATAAATATCCACATAAATACAGGGTGGTTCGAAAGTATTCAATTGGTGCAGTATGCATTAGCCTGCCGGAATGGCTTTGCGGTCCAGTTGGTAGATGGAGATAAATATCAGTTTATCTTTGAAATTTCTAAATTTTCTATCATTATTATTTTCTAGAATAGTAATGATAACTTCTGCACCACCCTGTATATATAGTATGTACATCTCTACATCTTTTAATTACATATTTTATGTCGTAATTTTTTCACAAACTAATTAAGATTCATGGCATTTATTAAACTTTACAGGGTGTCCGCCGGGAAGGTATACTACTTTGTTGGTTTATAATTTTAGATTAAATGAAAGATAATGGATCTTAGATTGATAAATGTTTTGTATAATGTCAGCAATTATGTATGGATATAATATCAGTATAGCCTGTCAAAGGCGAGCTCTTTTTTAAATAACTTGTTGCGGCAAGAGTGTGTATGCGTTGTGGCACTGTCTTCTTGAAATCATATGTTATTCAAACCTAAAGCATGCGTTGTTGTGGCATTAAAAAGTTTCCCATCATATCAAAACGTCGTTTCCCATTGACCGTTACTGTTACGTCATTTTCAATTTCAAAGAATTGCTTAATCAAGTTGCACATCACATTGTCACTTTTCATCGATGGAAAGGTGGCTGGTGAATAATTTGATGGTTCGCCATTGGCCAGAACCAACTATTCCGTTTACTCTCTTACCTATTTAAATGAAAATCTGCCTCTTCACTCAATATGATTTTTTTATGAAAATCGGCTAATGGGCGACCTGTAAGATATTATTAGCATATATACTTCGGGGTAAATGGTCTCTTGGGAGAAACTCTTGTAACAAGTGAATTTTAAATGGGAACAAATTCAAGTCGAGTACTCATATATGTTGTGCTTTTTTTCTTTTTAAATCAATAAAACTTTTTATTTGAAATCGGCAATCCTTGGTACCAATAGGTTGAATCGGTTGAATCGGTTAAAGCTGTAAACTTATTAAGTTCACCTTAAGGTACCCAGATAGCATGAGGACACTTTTCAATCATTTTGATCGTGTGTATGGCTCGAAATATACAACAAAACTAAAACTAACATTGAAAATGTAACACTGTATCGTTGGCGGCCGTATGTTTTATGCAGACACTGTAATTTCCGCAAAGCTTCAAAGCTTTACATCAAAGTATTTAACATAATTTATCGTTGGTTAGATAAAAATATTTAAAATTATTTATTTTCTATTTTTTTTTAAATCTTTACAATGTTTTGCTATTACTTACATTCCTAGTAAAATGACATTCATGTGTATGTGCCTTTCATGTGTGAACATTTGCCAAAATCGTATCAATAATATTGCGTAAAATGTGAGCTTTGAGCTCTTTAAAGAGTTTGGCTTTTCATGCATTTTATGTAAATTTAAATTTGAATTTACTGACTTGAAAGTAATTATTAGACAGTATTTTAGCTTAAAATATTTCACATTTATTTTTTTCGCTGCCTACTACGCAATCCCAGCAAATTTACTGTTTTCTATTAAATCGTGAAACAGTCTGTGCGATTCATTCTGAGGCGGGAAATTGCATTTTTCCAACTCTTGGGATACTCGCAACTGTATCAAATGGCTGGCACAGCAAGTAACCGAATCTGAATACTCAGGAGAATAACAATTCGAAATATCAATTCGGCCACCACAGAATTAAACACGTCAAGTATTTATTCGAAAAAATAATATCACTAAAAATTCTTTTGCTTATAAATTCTTAATTATAATTAATTGGCAATCAGACCTTTCTCAAGTATTCGCTTGATAAATTTATTTTAGAGAATAATTAAAGACATTTTCTTATTAAAGCTTGAAAATGAAATACGCATAAAGCAAATTAATTTTTACAATTTAAGAAGGCAAACATTTCAAATAACAATAATAATATTGAGGCGCACGTTGAGGAGTGTTATTTTTTATAATAATATAAACAATGAAATCTGAGAATGGAAACAACAAGAATACACACATACGACTGCAATAATAATATTAATAAAATAAAAATTGTTGTAAAACATTAAAGTGGTGTTGCAGTGCTTGCGAGGTGCTACTTGGAATGGCCTGCACATATACATTGTATAGAATTGCATTAGTTTTTATTATCAGATAATCTCACGCCCTTCTCTACAATCTTTCTGTGGCAGATTAATTACTGTACTCGTAGTAGATACACCGTGCACAGTTTTGCTTACATTAGATGCTTGGCATCCTGAAAGTACTTGACTTCGATAGAACTGATTTTAGTGTACTGTGCCATAAATCCGCTTCTGATACCATATCACACAGGCCAAGCCTTTTAATGGTTCCAGCTTATCTCTAATAAATGGTAAATGGGCTAAAAAAAAAAATTAAACACCAACTTTTTTTTTAATAATCTTATCTTTGTTTGCATGTGTTAAATCGTTTTTCAAACCGCGCCCGTCCACTTTGATAACTTAATTGAATAAGCAAATTGTAGATTATTAAAAACTATCATTCACGTACAAGCTGATAATTTGAAGCGTTTGGATGTCATTTAGTTGTGCTGTATGAGTGGAAACATTTTATTTTGTTTGTTTATAAAATTCTGTCTGTGATTTGCTGCGGGTCTCTCTGTTTATTTTACTAATTTTAGTTATTTCTTCTTGCTGTACTGCCCTATTCGTACAAATCGCATAAATCTCTATTGGCCGAAGCCTGTCTCATCAGTTCGCTTAACAGAAAAAAAAAAAATAAAAGAAACTGACAAGTTTATTACCAAATTTTTATTTGTTGCCTTTTAATATGTTTATTGTTACGTTGCCGCCCTTTACGTTTCCGCCTCCGGTCAACATATTTTTTAAGAATTTCTTTTTTTTTTTTGTTAGACGTATTGCGAAATTAACACCACCAGCTCGGCAAAATATATAAATTAGCACTTAATTACATTAATTTGTATGTAGTCTGCTGTAGTTTAAAAAGTGAAAACTATTTATGTTTGAAAGAACAGTTAAAGTTCGTTATAACGAATGACATAATGTAGGACTTATTCATTACAGTGTTGTCTTTTGCTTTAACTACTTATCTAATTGAATTTCTACAAAATAACTAGACATTAAGAAAGTCTTATAGATGTTTCACTGCCATTTTTTATATCAGTTTTTATAATCACATTGAAAAATAATTACAGAGGGGCAGGGGCAGGGGCAGTTTTCCAAATGTTCTTAACTAGTTGTAATTATTTCATTCAAAAATCACTTGTTCCTGGTTTGCTTTCAAATATTCAAATATTCAATATTGAGAAAACTGCTTCGAAGTAATATATCCATTAAAACGAACAATGATAAAAAGAGAAAATGGCGGCAAGCAGTACATTAGAGTATTTAGAGACGAGGCACGTCTACTTCTTTTATGTATGTCCTCGTTAAAGTAAAGAAACAATCTTCATACTCCCTATGCTTTTTACGTTCCTAATTTTACTTTGTTGGCTTTCAATACCTTTATGCAAATTTATCTATATCTTATCCCTTTCCAATTTGAAAGTGTAAACAATAAAAGAATTTATTTATTTTATTTATGACGTCATAGATTTCGTCTCTTGTGCGTAATTTTAGTTGTAAAGCGAAATCTACTGTATTACGTGCATTTAATTTGTTTGCAGTTAAATATGTTTTAACGTAAGAGCTTACGTAGCTACACATTCAACTCTAGTTAAATACGTTTTGAAAGACAGCACGGCAAACATATTTTACTTGCAAATTTAAAAAAATTAATTTAAGTTTTAGTTTAAAAATAATGACCGACAAGATAGGAATTATTGACACAAATCGCTATAAATGCTGTGAGAAAAAATGAAAATAGAATGAATAGTTTTAGTTCTGAAAGGAATACTGTGTCAAGAAATCTATAATTGTAGATCTCTAGAAGATGTATGCTTGTATAAGTTAACGACCGAACCAAGTAGAACCCTGTTGCGATCTTATTTATGACTTCATGTCATTTTATTTCATAAAACGCAACCTTGAATTATCTGTCAACCTTGCGTTTTACAAAACTCACACACAATATTTTAAATGCCCTCCACTATTTTCCATCCCAATTTTAGTTTAGGTAGAGAATACCTTTTAAGAAATTACACAAATTACGATGGTCTAGACTAAGAAATTATACATAATTATAAGAAATTATACAATAGTTTAGACATAGAAATTAGGATCATAAAACTAAACGAGTAGTATGTAAACCAAATGAAAAACTGTCTGGTATGCAGACGACATAATTACTCGTTATTTTTATGATCCTCACTAGTATAAATAGCAACTAAGGAATAGTTATAAGCAGAGTCTAAGAGTGTCTAAGAACAGAGCACATAGTGCTACGCAACATTTAATAAAAACAACAATAAGCCATAGAGCTTAAAATAAAAGAGTTTTTTTTTTTAACAGAAGCACATAGTGATTGATAAAATAAAAGGACAATCCATAACTTATATAGATCTATATACGTTGCAATTTGCTTCAAGCAAATCGGTCGAGTTCTTTAGAAGTTACCTCTTTCTCACCATTGAACATTAAGGAATTGTCCCTTATAAAGATATTTTTCGCGAATATCGGTTTAACTTTACTTAGATCGGCCTATATACTGTCAGAATATTTAGCAATTATTATTTTAATATCTGTGATTAATATTACGTGCCCAAAGAGTCATACATTCTAGGTTTTTAAAAAAATTTCATAAATACAATGGAGTATTGCCTAAATATTGCCTAAATATTGCCATACATGTTTCATGGGCTGAGGGAGCGTAATTTGGCCACGGTGGCCTTATTCCACCCAGACTTCATTTATATGAGTATTTGGCATGGAGTTATATTTTCAAAGACTTTTAAAAAGATTTCCAAGTCCAATACATATATTTCATAAATGCAGATTAATAGCCGAGTGTAAGCCCTGAGAAAGAGTTGTTTAGATGCAGCGAGGCAATTTTTAGAAAAAGTTGGAATTCCTATTAAAATTTCTTACAATATTTCTAAAGCAAAGAAAATAACGCTTGCGATATTTCATGAGAAAGTACTTAACTGGACGTATTTCTCTTCAGACACCTTCGAAAGTCCTACCAGTTCAAATCAGTTGAGGCCTTTAAAAGCTACAGACTTTTTTTTTTAACAGTTTTTTCCAAATTCGCACCAGTTAGTTTTAGAGAATAGTCCATCCCACGAACAACAGCTTATGGCGTTACAGAAACTTTACTTAGTTTACTCGTTTACTCGCGTGTAATTATTGTATTGGTATCAGTGATACGAAAAGCAAAATTGAACAAATTTTTTTGTTGTATCACTCACTTGCACAATATTCACATAAATCACTTTAAAACTCTCTCACTTGGCTCCAGCATACAACACGCACACAAAACAGTGAAAATCGAGGTTCTTGCATTCTTTATATAGGAAATACCCCTGCCGGCATGGGAAGTACTTAGTAGGGAGTTTTGCGTACATAAATTTGGAATTGTTAAGTACAACAAGGTACGACATGTTATACATCATTAGAAAGGCCTCGAAGTTTTGTTTTCAAAAATATCGATTTTTTTATTTTCTATAGTGTGAGAATTGCGAAGTAGGCAGTTTTGTACGCATAAATTAGCCATTATTATGAAAGTGGTACAACTTCAATAAACTCTGACATCAAATACATCATTCGAAAAGTCTCGAAGTGTTGTTTTCAAAAATATCAATTGGTTTATTTTCTATAGTATGAGAATCGCGTAGGAGACAGCGTTATATGCATAAAATTGCAATTATTATAAAAGTGGTACAACTATAATAAAGTATGACATCTTATACATCATTAGAAAGGCCTCGACGTTTTGTTTTAAAAATATCGATTTTTTTATTTTCTATAGTGTGAGAATTGCGAAGTAGGCAGTTTTGTACGCATAAATTAGCCATTATTATGAAAGTGCTACAACTACAATAAACTCTGACATCTTATACATCATTCGAAAGGTCTCGAAGTGTTGTTTTCAAAAATATAAATTTTTTTATTTTCTATAGTATGAGAATCGCGTAGGAGACAGCGTTATATGTATAAATTTGCAATTATTATAAAAGTAGTACAATTACAATAAAGTATGACATCTTATACATCATTAAAAAGGTCTCGCAGTGTATCTTTCATAAATATATCAATTTTTTTAATTCCTTTCAATTAGAATAAAAAGATTTCTAAAATTATTAAAAATTGTATGTCTTTAAATAAATTTATTTTCCTTACTTTACAGGCGAATTCAGGGCTAAAGATTGATTGCATTCATTTTATTTACAGCCACACAATACTTAGTTCCAATTTAGAAAATTTAAGGCATCGTCGTTAAAAGGCACTTTGTTTTCCCCATTTGCTGAAAATGAAACAATAAATTTTCATATTTCTATATACACGGTTGGCGTGAAGTTTCCCAGCTTTGGATGACAATGATTCAAAATAAAACTGACAATTTTATCTTTCATTACTATTTCGTATTAATTATGTATATGTTTGTACTCGTCAATATGTAGGTGTGTGTGTGTGTGTGCATTAAAACTATTGTGTATTGTTATTTCTTTGCTATTCGAAAACCCTTCGGATGAATTTTATTTCGTGCTTAAATATCTATTTTCTGCCTGTTTTACTTAAGTAAACTAAAAAAGGGAGGGAAAAATAATGAAACCTCAAGTGGTTTACTGTCAAGGGTAAAGGATATTTGAATTATTGTTGTGAATGGCGTAGTTTTGTATTAGAAATGTCTTCTGTTGAAATAAAGTGGTAGAAGATGAAACCCAAACGGAATCGTCAAAAAGGATCGTTAGCTTTTCATCATTTTGCGATTTATTATATATTAATGATAAAGAGATTGTTGCGTCCATAAATTGATGAATTGGCTACAGGGAGTGGGGTGTCTTTATAGGAAGGAAAAGATAATTAGAATGAAGAGAAGCCTTTTGTGTCAATCAGTTACCAGCCGCGTTGATCATTTTTTACAACAAAAAGGGTTTAACTTGCTTTGGTTGGCATTGATTTAAACTGTAAATGTCCGGCCGTTCACTGGGATTCTACTCAGTGAACTGATTGTGCCTTAACTGGGTTAAAGGGAATTGGTCTAGAGATGGTAACTAAGATTGGTTTTTTTAAAATTCACTTTCCATAAATTTTTTTATAATTTTCTTGCGCTTGTAGATATAAAATATAGTTCGGTCTGTCTGTCTACTATGAAAACACTTACGTGTGATCTACCTTAGTATTACGGCAGCAACCCCGTTCAGACATACATGTAAATAGTGTAATTTAATGTTTTCCCAACTAATGCGTAATGAAATAAAATAATTTTTTAATTGAATTGCTTAAATATTTATAGTCTCATAAATGGAATAAAGTAAGCCTTATAATCTTTCTGAGCCCTTGTTTAGTGAGCAAAGTATGTAAAAAGTGCGGTCCTAATTTCTATATGATAATCAGGCTAATTCAACTTTTATTCAATTATGTGTGAATCAACTTAATCGATTATAATATTTATTTTTTATGCACTGCCTTGCAAATTAAAAGGAAGAAAAATAATATAAAATCGAATAAACTCCGACTACATGCAATTTAAAAAGTTTTTATAATGTTTCCACACTGAGGATAAAACCTGGTTTTAAAACAAAATTTGGTTTTAACTTTAATACCATTCCTTAAAACCTGATTTTACCATACAAAATAAATCTGAGAAGACCATTTTAAAACCTTTTTTGAATTGGTAGATTTTATGAAATACAACCCTGTTTTATACAGTACATATTCAGTGCTACCAAGTTAGAAAGATTGAAAACAGCTGATAATTCATTCCCATTCACAAATATTCATTCACAAAATGTAAAATCATTTCAATTTTAGAACACATTTTTAACACATATAAACAATAACAGCTGTCGTACAGTTTGTCAAATAAATGTGGGAAAAATAATTACAACAAACACACCTATTTCTACAAAAAATTTATTTTATCCTTAACAAGTTTATTTGACAAACTGTATTATAAAACCTTATTTTATACAAAAAAATTTTTTATTTTTTTTTTCAAAATTTTTGTTTTAACTAACAGCTGATTTTTCACAAAATTAAATTCGATCAAATAAATTAAAAATTATATAGGAATATTTTTCACAAAATCAGATGTTTGTAGGTTTTAAGTTAAAACCAGGTTTTAACTTTAGGTGTGAAAACACTATTAGATGGTAACGCAAATACATTCCCTGGCTAGAATGTGACGTCAATATAAGAAAGATAGTTTTTATATGTAGGGGTTCTTTTCCGACATAAATTTTAAAGTTTACACAAAGTCGAGCTTTAATTCTAAATGACAGGCTCTATATCGTAACTTTAATTATGGTGTTATTTTTGTAAATTTTAATAATGCGTGCAGGAGTTGCCCAGTGTGGTCATGAAATATCGGCAATAAAAAAAAAAAGATCTCAAATTCGATCAAATAAATTAAAAATTATATAAAACTATTGTATTAAAATTTAGGTCCTACATACTACAGACTACGTTTTTAAATTGGGGTCTCTCCATTTTATTGGTATGAGAACATGATTTCTTATATTGCCAACCGTATAATAGAAGTTGCTGCCTATGCCAGCCTTGCCCTATTTTCCCTTCCTTGAATTTGGATATAAATGATGACTTTTCTTTGTTTTAATTTTAATTACGGGCTTATGCATTGCTTGCGAGTAATTATGTTTGTTTGCATTTGCATAAGCCGCAGTACTACGTAAATAAATACATTTCCAGATCCATACACACATACGCTCTTACATATATGTATCTATAAATATCTGTATGCAACAATGGTTCCAATCTTGTACTTAATTTTTTATTCATGTGCTTAAGTAGCATTTTTCTAATCTAACAATGGCAACGTCGCTGCCTATGAACTGAGCTTATATATGCGTGTGTGTGTGTATGTGTATGCTCATATAAAATGCAATTTAATTTGATGTGAAATGTCATAAAACAGAGAAAATTGAAATTTCATTCATTCATTCGTTCGCCAGTTGAAGCTGAAGTATGTTGCGGTCGTTCCACTTGTTAAATGCAACTTGTTGACTTTAATACTTTGTTGTTTAAATTGACCTGTTCATGTTGCACATTGTTAATGCTGTGCATGAAAAATACAATATAAAATCATCCATCCATCCGGTCGTTAATTTAAATTATCCCTCCTCTCTTTTATTATGCTTAATACAATTGCAAATACTCCAATACAGCATAATGCTTATACGGTACGTATTAATGCTTCTAGTTGGAGAAAATATTGTCAAAAAAAAAAAAAATGGACCAAAAATTTAGTAAACAAACGCTCCTGTAGAACTAATTAAAATTTATATTGGAAAATTGAGAATGTATTGGTTTGATTCAATATCAGAAACTAAAGAAATTTAAATTTAAAGAATGCCATTTTGGGAATAAGTGTTTCAAAATTGTAATATAAATGGCATTTTATATAGTACTGGATGTATAATTTGATAGATCAGCTCCCAAAAAAACAAACATTAAAATTATTAGATTTGTATTACATGTGTGATATTTTTCAAAAAATATCACATGCGTTATTATCCTTGCTCTAGAAATATTTTAAGTAATTAGAATAAAATAACAAACTTTTTCTGAAAATTATCCCACTTCATCTAAGCCAATCTTCGTATCATACACAAGCGACCAGGAAGGCAATATCTGAAATGGAATTGTAAATTTTTTTCTAGAATTCTTTGGAAGTGTGACTCAGTGCAAAATGATCATACACATAACTTCTATCGCATGCGATATTTTTGAAAAGCGTATTTAACTCGGCGTATTTATGCTCACGAACACATATTTATTTTTCTCAAAATTTTAATTTATAGCTTTAGTGGCGCCTTTAATAATTTGTTTTCTGTTTTCTATACAGACGAAAAATGTGCTGCTTTCTTAATACAGTTTATTTTTTACCTGAATGGATAAATAACTCACATGCAGTTAAGCGAGCTTTTACTCTTGCGGTGCAGTACGATGATAGAAAACAATGACTGCATATCGTTTGCTCATTATTGTCTTGGTGTATGGTTTTGCTTACTTCTACAATTTGACGAAGTTCTGGTAGTTTGGTGATATCGACATCGGCATCATCTCCTCTATACTTATCCTTTTTAGTTCTTTTTTTTTTTTTTTTGCTATTATTTATCTACAGCCAGTTTTTTCACAATTCTTGGCTTACTGTTCTTGAATTTCGCATGCTAAATAAAGTTGATAAATTTTACTATGATTATTTACCTGATGTTGCATTCCAGCTAACGATATGTATACACAGCCCACTGAAAGTCTAACTACTGATCTTGTCTTATTCGATGGAAACTTGGCAGACAATTAAATTTGTTTTCATCTTTATATTGATAAACTTATTAATTTCTATACAATTATTTCGTATACTGTTGTATGCATGCATGTAATTTGCATGTATGCACACACACACATATTCACATACTTGCGAATATTGTACATGACAATATTCATTCAATTAATTCAACTATTTTCATTTGTTGTTGATCATTTTCAAATAAAAAGGCGTGTTAATATACACAATAATTTAAACATCCATGCACACATGCATACATCCGCACATGCACACGCATAAATACACACTTATTTTATATATTAAAATTTTCCTGTCGATATCACAAGTTTAAGATAAAATAAATGAAATTAACAAAATCGACATGTGGAAATAGTTTCACAATGAAGAAGCAAATGATAATTACAAATTTTGAAACTCGTTGTCAAACCGTATGCTGGGTTGGCACAATTAATTGTTGGGTGTACGCAAAACGTATTTTTGCTTGTGTGTTTCTGTAGTTGTTTGTGTAGTCAGTCATGTGCATATTTTAACTAATTATATATAATAAACTGGCGTCATGTACACGTTACAAGCATGATTATTGTAATAATAATAGTAATAATAATAATAGTAATAATAATAATAGTAATAATAATAATAGTAATAATAATAATAATAAAATAATATAATAAATTATATTAAACAACAACTAACAAGGACTCCTACAACCACAATTATTGCGACGAAAAATTGCATATAAATATTATTTATTATAAGTGTGGTGTACCCGTTTTGCCAGAAGAGAGTGCTTGAATTGAGATTCTTGCAATAAAAATCTATAAAAATATTTTACAAAAAATGTCGCCTACACAATATATATTTTTTTTAATTTTTTTTTTTTGGAATTTTCTTTATTTTTCTTGTCGGTTTTCGTCTTACTTGATTTTAGAAATATCATTATTATTTATTGATCTTAAAATTATTTATGGAAAACGTATAACTTTGAAAAAGTTTAAGCTTGATAATTAATAAATTTTGTAAATCTTTAAGGACTTTTGTCCTTATTGAAATGGAAAATTTTGTTAGGTGCTGCATATGCAATTTGCTGCATATGTATACTAAATGAAAATGAAAGTTTAATTGCTTAACCAAAAGGCGGATGGAAAAGGTTGGGAAAACTGCTGCTCTAACTGAAAATGGCTAAAGAGCAGCAAGTTGTGCGATATGTTTTAAATACTTTGCTTGCTGGCAAAATGAAATAAATTAAGTGTGAAGAATAATTTGATAAAATTTAATTTTGTTTTTATGTTAATTCAAGCTGCAAAGCTTTCGGCTTGTTTGCAGGAAAACACGCTGGGTCTAAAAAAGAATCGAACCCGCGTCACCCATTTTAGTAGACAGTTCATTATTCATTCGCCTAGGAAGGTACTTAAGATCTTATAAAGCATAAAAAATTTTGTTGAGCAATTTCTGACTTATAAGATGAGGGGGAAGTCAAAATGTATACACCGCACTGATAAAACATTTTGGCCGTTTGAAGGCCATAATTCGTGCCAAAGGTGACCAATTCGAACAAATCTAAACTTATTCTAAAATTTGATTCATTTAATAAGTTAAAAAAAAAAAAATTAAAAAATTATGGCGTTTTACTTTGTTGCAGTTTTTTTTATCTCACCCTGTATGTATGTTCGTTGTGCTAAAGGAATTTATTCTTGATAATAGACATCACTGCGTATCATCATCAGCCATTGTATGACTATGTGCCAGTAATTAAGTACATACTGGCGACCATCGCCAATTAACCATTTCTTCGCTGCATGCGTGTATATAAAATGGAATCGTATATCTTGAATACGCATTGTTGTCCTTAAACGGCTGTTGTGCGTAAATAATTGGACGATACTTTTGTTTACAAGTGAAAAACAAATGAAGAGTTTCTATGACAAAAGAAAAAAATAACAAAAGAATGTTTTTTACTGTTTACTTTTCCCTATTCGTTATTCCTTTATCTTCTGCTTAACTTGCTTTTCCATTTTGCGATACACATACGTATCATTACGAATTGTTACATGATGGGTTCTCCAACCTGCAGAACAGTGGAGACAATGTCCCATTTGACATTTCCATGTTCTGCTTGTCTTTAATATCTCTAGGATTTGCAAATGAATCTGTGCCAGCTTTTACATGTATTTTTTATTTAAGACATGCTTGTGGAAAAATAAAAAAGTCAGGAAGACAGGAGAAAATTTCGCTTCAAGCGTGAGTATAATTTCTAGTGTGTTTCGCTTATGTTTAGTTAAATATAATTAAAAATTATGGAAAAGTTGTTCATAGTTTTTCTATATCGAGAACTCTTAAATCTATATCTCTATTTTAAAATCTCAGGCCAAGTGGGTTGGCCTACGTTCTTTGCGTAATTTCATAAAAATGTGGAGACCAGTTGCCTTGTGTGCTTAATACTACAAGCAAAATAAACTTGATTTTATTTTATTGCTGCGCTCTGCCTTACACAGAGCATTGCAGCCAAGTGCATTAAAGTGCTGATGTTATTCTCTCGTGCACATTTTTCTGCTTACTTTGACCGCTGCTATATATTAAGTATTAATGACCATTTGTATATTTAGTTGCCTATGACGACAGCGAAGGAGCCAAACAACGAAACAGTCAACACCATCAACATTGTCTTAATAAGCAATGAAGCGAAGCAAACACAATCCTCCTATAAGCAACCAAACAATCTTTTATTTACTAATACTTTTATATATGCAGTTTTATATTTGTTTCCATATTCTGGTTTATATACTCGCCTCTTCTCTACGTATTGCTTCATTTCCTTCTTTTTTCTTTTTGTATTCAAAGTGTGCTTTCATTGCGTCTGTTGGCTGAAGATTTTTTCTTAATCATTTTCACTACTTGTTTTTTTTTTCTTAATGGATTGGTGTGCCTGTATGAGTAACATACACATACATGCATGTATATGCTTAAACACTTGCTCGCCACTTACAATAGGCTGGTCAACGAACGATCTTGACCTCAGTCTTGAAGCACTGACTGTGTAAAGGGTTACTGAAGACTGCAACAGTTGCAGAACCAGCATTACAAACGCAACCAGCTTGATTGGACCAGTTCTAAGAAACATTGCATATCATTCGCTACTGGTTTGTTCTTCATCTTTTGTTGCCTTCAAATGCTCTTCTGCTTGCTCTTTCTCGATTTTATTTTATTTGAGATAAATAAAAAATAAAAAATAAAACTAATGCAAAACGAAGTTGCTCAGGAATCTCGTTTTAATACGAGTACATTTCCTACAGCTACAGATACAATACAGATGCAATAATGCACTTGTTGCACCACTAAAATCAAAGATGTGTAATAATTATTGCAATCATTGTTTGTGCAAGTTATTTCTATGTATTGCACTTACATTTCTTACACATACAATACAATGACAGATTATAATATTGTAGACGAGAATGGAACAAGCAGTAAATTTTCCTATCCTATCGTTGCAAGCCTAACAAATGCGTTAAGAACTTCTCGTCTGTGGAATTTTGTGTTGCATAGGAAACACTCGAACCAACTACCCATTAAGCGTGCCCAACAGCAGCCTCTGCATGCATACATGAATGCAGTAGATTCTTTTCAAGCAATGCAATCATGTTTTATCGCATTGCATGTGCTTCTTATTTATGTATCATTTTTATTTCTTGCTCTGGCTTGCCCACATTCTTGCTTTGTCTTCTCTTGAAGGTCATCTGAAGAACGGCATCAATAATAACTTTTCACTCTTTGAAAAGACAACTTTCGTAGGGATTTTATTTTATGACATGATGTAAAACTAATTTTTTATGAAGTGGATGTTGGAGTGAAAAGTTAAATTATTGGCTGCGCTGTAAGTTTAGTTTTCCATTTATTGGCTTAATGAAATTTATCATCTCAATTAGCAGTTCTCTAATGGAGGAAGTGAAAATTATATTAAAACTAAAATTTCCACATTCCACTTTTCAATTGCTTAATACTGTAGTTGGGAAGTATTACTGAATGTATTTGCACAGATTCCGAATATCTAAAAAAAAAGGAAGGAAAGGGCAATACTTGAATAAAACGCCGCTTGAAGTATCCAATTTATTACTTTTGTAGAATTTCACAATAGCAGACCTCTTTGAAAGCATTCTATTAACTTGACCTGCTGTTTAGCCATTTGGCAGCTTCAGCTTAATATAACTTTTCCGATCAGCTAATCAAAACCGATTTAATTAAAGGACCTTAAGTTTACGGAGAGATCAGCAGAGTTAATAACGTATCATATAAAATAATACACGTCACATATTTAATGGAAAAATATGTCAGACCAGGGTTGCAATTTGAAGTTTTCAAATTATTTCCTATTTTGAAATATTGGAGTAGCATCAGCCAAAAATTTGTATACTTTCCCATTTTACTAAGCGACTGAAATGTATTTCCAGTGGACGCGTCGCACCAGGTGATTCTATAGAATGTTAAACCATTTCAATTGAAAATTATACAACTTGAGAAAAAGTCAGAAAACACTTCGGTAATTAAATGTGAATGTGCATCAGATACTGTATAATTGCATATTAGGGTGGTTGCAAAAATCTAAACTTTCGATTAAAAGGTATGGGTTTTAATAACTAGTGTTCAGGAAATAAAAATACGGCATCTTCTTATACATGTTCTTCCCTTTAGAAGCATCGCAGAATAATTTTTTTTTGTTGCAGTTTTGAAGGATTTTTTGTTGAATGATGTTCAAGGATAATCAATTCTACTATGTATATGTTGCTGCTGGATTGTTATTTCTATGTGTGGATACGAGAATGATGAAGTAGGGAGGTGATCATCAAACACTTCACTGTAAAACCTCAGTAGCCTAAATGAAAATGGAAACATACATTCCGTCTCTGTTACTAGTAATTGTTCAGGATAATTTCAAAAAGATTTCCAACCGAAATAAGAAAAGAATTAAAATACTAAAATACAGATTTTAGTTTATATTTCGAAGGATTTCTGTTAGTGAAGCTGGATACAGTTAAGGCGGGCATGGTTATGTAATATAAATTTTGCATTTACTTTTTTTTGGTTACCACCCTAATACACAACGGCAATACAGTGAGTTTGTTACTGCATCTGATGAACAGAAATTCTTTAGTGGTGCTGAATAAAATGTAAGAACCAACATGCAATCAAAAGTATAAAATTATATACACTTGTGCATCAGCATGCAACCACGACTATCCTTTAATGCAACATGGTCATATCTCACAAGAAGAAACTAAAAAAAATAGTTACACAAAAGCGTCCTTTAGCACCATCCTTTACCCGTCACGTATCAATTACAATTATCAAGCTTTCAAGAGCACGAATAGCACTTTATCAATTTTGATATTTCTGAGATATGACTATTTAGCACACAAAGGAGAATTTGTTTTTGGTATTTATATATTTGTAAATGTGTATGATAAAAGTTGCACTCTGTTGTTGCTGTTGCATAGCGACATTAGCACATATTGGGAAGAAAACGAGTTGAGCACGCGTTCTTTTAAATCTTTTTACATCATCAGTTACCATTTTGGCGTGCTCCAAGGAAATAATTTCAAAGAGAGAAAGGAAAAAAAAACGAATAATTTATTTAAAAATAAAACCAGCAGGACTGATACAAGTGAATAAGAATATTAATTTCGTATCAACGATCTTCTAGAATTTTTTTCTTTCTTTTTATTAAATCAATTCGAATAAGATTTTGTAATTGTTGGCGTGAGTTGTATTAAAAGAGAAAAAACTTTTTTGTGCGTGTTCATAAATTTAAAAAAATAATTTTAAGAAAAAATAAAGGAAAATAAGCAAAGCTTATACAGCGCGGAATAAGAAATATTTTCTTTGGCTATAATTGTACAGTAACGCAGAAGAAAAATCAGCAAAATATATAATTTCTATTTAATTGCATTCGTTGGCCAAATATTTTGCTGAAAAGAAAGAAAAAAATTTTGAAAATTTGTAAAGTTGGCTTATCTGGGACGAAAATTTTTAGACAATTTGGATACGATTAAACCTTTTCGCAAAAGAAGCTGAGTTTGGAGGGAACTATTTTAAAAACATTATTTTCTTCTGACACATATCTTGGGTAACCAGAAAATATTGCGCAATGTGATTTCGTTACAGGCAAGGGATTTTTATTACGTTCTTTTATCGTATAATTCTTCAAGGTTGGGCCGGACTCTTAACTCTTTCTATGTTTATTATTTCTTAATTAAGCCAACGCTGATAAAATAATTAAAAGAAAAAAAACAGCGAATCAATTGCTTGGCACTTTAAAAATAAATAAAATTCAAATAATCCAACCATAAAAATATACCAAATCCAATGTATCCACAAACACTCTTCTTCCTCTGCTTCGAGCGCACACCTGCTTTAAAAATATTTAGGCTTTATACTGCGAAATTGAATTTCTAAACTTAATTTCTATTAATTATTATTATTACTTATTCATTTATACAATTGAAAAAGGAACACACACTATTTTTTTTTAAAGCTGGCTTTGGAAGGGTCTAGTACGTTGTGTGATCAAAAAGTAACCATTATTTTCAAATCATCCCAATGGAAGCATCCAGAAGAGCAGTACCGAAAAAAGCAGCTCAAATTCGGTCAAATGTGAAGGTTCTGCTAAAGCTTTTCTTCGATTACAATGGCGTGCTGCAACATGAATTCTTGCCACAAGGTCATATGGAATATGTGAAATTTGCGCGAAGCAATTTGTCAGGAGCGTACAGAATAGTGGGAAAACCAATCATGGATTTTGCATCCTGATAATGCACCAGCTCAGACATCGAAGCTTGTGCGCCAGCTTTTAGACAAAAACAAAATCGTTATCATACTTCAGTCAACGTATTTACAGGTTTTGACTCCCACTCACTTTTTCCTGTTCCGAAAACTAAAGAGGAAAGCAAAGCGTTTTGCTAAATAATGAACTAAGTACTTTTGGATAAAATTTAAAATAACGGTTATTTTCTTATCACACCTCGTATGTGCACTTTCATGCACTCACATATCACATGCCACATATCACTTGTGCATGTGTAAGCATATTTATGCACCTGCCCATCCAATGTTACCCTCTTTTTCAATACGCCTTTTTCATACGCTTATTTAAATATGTAATTTCAAGGATAATTTAAATACGAGTATTTGCCGAATCTACAATGATTATTATTATTATTATTATTATTATTATTATTATTATTATTATTATTATTATTATGCACGACTACAAGAAATATTGTCAAACATTATTGTTTTCACGTGTTTAAAATAAAAATTGCAATTATTTTTTTAATTTGCTGTATTGCCAGCACGAGTGAGCTGCTCTGACAGCAAATCAGTCCACACACACACACATATGGAGTGAAGCAATAGCTCCCCACTCGCAGACACACACTGTCACTCCCACACAACCACATACACGTACACATACTTCTATTTTCATATCTGTTAGTTAAACAATTCTGGCACAGACACAAATTGTAAGCAAAAAAATGTCTTCGTTTCGTCCAAATTGTTTTCTTTAGCTTAAATTATATTTGCATTTTTCATTTGAAATGTCGACAATAAACAACTTTTGTTTATCTTTCATCGACTAATGGCTACTAATATACACAGAAACTCAATAAATATTAAAAGTACTTGCATAGACTTGAGTAAAAAAGCTTGCATTAGGTATTATACTATACCAGGGGCACATTATGTTACCTCCGGTGTAATTTTCTATTCATTGTTGTGAATCTGCAAATATTTGTACAGACATCTTCGGTATTCAAATATAGTGGTAAATAGTAACTGTGGGGAAAGAGGCATAATGAAAACCCAACTTCTAAGTAGCGAGAATGTCTTTGAATGGTATTTACACACACACACACACACACACACGCCAGACAAGTCGCACAAACCAATCAACCTGCACATCATATACATATATGAAGGAATTGCTCGAATTAACTGAAAAATGTAACACTCTCTCGCATATAAAATTCAAATTCAATTAATAGTGACGTTTGTTGCGAGTAGCTGTTAGACTTCACTTTCGAGGGCCTGGCAACAGTGATGAGAGATGAGATGGAAGTGACAAGTTTCTTGCTTGTAATTTCATTTTGCCAATTATTTAATTTTGTGTTTTTATGTGAAAAAGTCCTTCATTTTGAAAGGGATTTCTTTTGCTCACAAATACTCGTATACGAGTTTGAAGTTTAATGTAGTATTGAAGAAGCAGGCAGGCACAAAGAAAGCGTGGATCTCGATGGGAGTGCAGACATGGCAATGAATGTCAATAATTAGTCTCACTGCCTTAAGAAAAAATACTTTTAGTAATAATTAGGGCTTTTTGAGCTTCTCTGGGGGATTTTTTCCAGTGCTTTGGAATAATTAAATGCGGCATTAACTTTATAATGCTGCTCAGGGGTACGTACATTCGTTTTCGGCCTATAAGACAAATACAAATTCAGTTTCAATTAACAATTTCTATAGGGTGTAGCTTGCGCCTCTATCGACATTAGAAGGCCTATAGCCTTCTATGTCGATCTGTGCATTATCAGTTTGTATTGTCAGGTTTGGGATAAGTTATACACAAACGATTTGACCTTTTCCTAGCCTACTTTGTATATTGAACACATATTGGTTTCCATGTTCATATAACAATTTGGCCTCATTATTTTCCACACGTCCTGTTGGCGTTGGCAGTCTCATTAAGTGAACATTGTCATGTTTCACGACGTTCAGCCGAATTACATTAAATTACAAATTTATTGTATGAATAATAAAGCAAATTAACCCGGTTGGCTCCTTCCATACATTGTACGAGTAATTACTTGTAATTATTTTTCATTTTTTCATTTTTGCATTTTTTCATTTTTTCACTTTTTATTAAAATTAAATTTTAGCACAAAAAAAAGAAAATATTTTATCATATTTTTCTTTTATTAAAATTTCTTTATAAATTGTTTGTTATTTGCTAAATTCGTTTGTTCGTTTATGTCAGTTGTAAGAAATAATAACATTTTAATAAAAATTAAATGCGAATAAAGTGAATATAAAAATGGAAATGAAAAACAATAGACAACTAATTTGGTATTCATCAATTAGTTTGTATAACTTTCAAGTTTTATAGCATTCGCTAAAAGAGCCACTAAATTAAATGTTTATTTATTAAAAATCTTACGAAGCTCAAAGCCAATCTATAGAACTGAAAACAAATAAATCTTGCAAATAAATTAATACATTTAAGTCAGTGAATATTATGTAGGTATGTGCGATTCTACTGTGCCGTCGCACACAATAGACGTTCGCACATTTGCACCGCATTGTCTGTTTAAATAGTTAGTCTTTAAGTCCATTCATTCATCAGTTGTTTGGAAGAAAATGGGAATAAAAGCAGTTTTATTTAAGGCTTAATGCCATTATCGCCTAGACTGATGTCTGCGGGGTTGTGTGCGTGTGAATTTTGTTAACTTTTTAAACACCTGACTTGCATTTACAAAACTTTGCGAATGACTTGTCGCTTTTACTGTAGCCATAAACTTGAAATTATTCATCGACTTGGCCGTTTTGGTTTAATTTGAACGTTTTGAGTATGTTGTTGTTTTTACACTTAATCACTCTAAATTAAAAAAATAAGTACTCTTTAGATTACTTACTAGTGATTATAATGCACTTGTGCTAACAAAAACTAATTAAACTATATGAATCTGTGAAATTAGTAGCGAATTGGTTAGTTTTCCTGCTCTTTGCACACAAAATAATCTAATTGCTGTTCTAATTTAAAAATTTTACAAATCCTTCCAAATATGATGTTCCAGTAGATGTGTTAGGGAATGAGATTATCTGGCTTGCAATTCCACCGCATCCACTTAATTCTAACGCGCATTCTTTCAAAAGTTGTTCTTCTGAAACAGCTGTCTTTCCGAAATTGCAACATTTTTTTTATATCCAAATTTAATGTTTCTTAAAAAAAACATACAGTTTTTAAGAAGAAGTATTTTTAAAAATATGTCCAAAAATTGCTGTTTTGCTCAGTACTTTTTCTATAAGGCCCTTTTTTTCTTGGAAAATATGATAATATTACTCTTTCAAGTGGTACTTTTTCGGGAAGTAATTTATTAAAAGTTATTTTCTCTAAAAGGTGTTCTTACTAAGAGCTGTTTTATAGAACAAAATCAGCTTAAGAAAATATACTTTTTTTTTTAAAATATATTTCCTAGCTACTTTTTTAAAAAATCCTTTTTCCCAATAGCTGCTTTTTTGAAAAGGTGCTTTTTCGAGAGTTATTTTCTTGAAAGTTATTTCCGTTAAAAGGTGTTCTTACTAAAAGCTGTTTTATCGAACAAAATCAGCTTAAGAAAATATACTTTTTTTAAAAATATATTTCCTAGGTACTTTTTTAAAAAATCCTTTTCACAATAGGTGCTTTTTACAACTGGTACTTTTTCAAGAGTTATTTTGTTAAAAGTTATTTCCTTTAAAAGATTTTCTCACTATGAGGTGTTTTATGTGACAAAATCTGCTTTAGAAAATATATTTTTTTTAAATATATATTTCCAAGGTACATTTTTAAAAAATCATTTACGCAATAGGTGCTTTTTTCAAGTGCGGCTTTTTTGAGAGTTATTTTCTTGAAAGCTATTTCCGTTGAAAGGTGTTCTTACTAAGAGCTGTTTTATGGAACAAAATCAGTTTTAGAAAATATACTTTTTTTTTTAAATATATTTCCTAGGTACTTTTTTAAAAAATCGTTTTCCCAATAGGTGCTTTTTACAAGTGGTACTTTTTCAAGAGTTATTTTGTTAAAAGTTATTTCCTTTAAAAGATTTTCTCACTATGAGGTGTTTTATGTGACAAAATCTGCTTTAGAAAACATACTTTTTTTAAATATATATTTCCAAGGTTCATTTTTAAAAAATCATTTACGCAATAAGTGCTTTTTTCAAGTGGGGCCTTTTTGAGAGTTATTTTTTTGAAAGCTATTTCCGTTGAAAGGTGTTCTTACTAAGAGCTGTTTTACGGAACAAAATCAGTTTTAGAAAATATACTTTTTTTTAAATCTATATTTTCTAGGTACTTTTTTCAAAAATCCTTTCTCCAAAAAAGTACTTTTTTAAATACAGCATAATCTTACGTTACAAACCGTTAATTTCTTGCCAGACTTTTCAAACGTAATTCTTGAAATAAATTTTTTAAATGTTATTAATTTTCAGCAGGAAGTATCCTTTTCATGTAAAAGGATTCACATATTAGGTGTAGCTTCTAAATATATATTTTGGAAATGTTGAAGGTAATTTTTCCCTGCACCGGCACGCAAAGGAACGAAAAGTTGTTGCGCGAGTTCTACACTTTACTTCATAGCAAAAACTTTATGTAATTATTATCCTCGAAAAATAATTTCAAAATCATTAATTTTAAAAAAAATATCAATCTTATAAATATTATATAAGTTTGTATTAGTTTTTTTTTTCAGTGCACAAATACACTTTAATTGTTTGAAATCTTTTTAAATTAGAAAAAAATTTAATTTTTTTTAATATTTGAATTTTAAATAAGATTAGTTTGGTTTTCTCAAAGTATATTTAATTTGAGTTAAATATGTAATTACGTAAGCTCTTACGTCAAAACATGTTTAACGCGGCTAATTTATCTTCACATGCATGTAACGTTTTTGTGCTCTTCAAGAGGAACCATTTGCGCAATTTATGCAGCCTATTTAAATTTCGATTCCTTTAAAAAAGGTGAAGAAATGTGGCAGCTGAAAGATTAGGGACGTTGCAATGTCAACCAATTTTTTCAGTGTTGAAAATATTCCACATATTCCTCTAAAAGATGGATGTCTTGATGTGGCTTTTCCAGTTCGTTTTACGATTTGTCATCAATAAAGTACAGCCCATATTCTGTAATAATTCGTCTACGTCACATGAACTTGACATAAAAAGATGAGTCCGTTCTAAATCCTGAAATGCTGTCAATGATGGAAATGTATATCTAACGAAAATATATAAGTTTATTTAATTTATTGCTCAATATGTCCTTCTATTCTTGAAGTTCGCAAAAAAATGAGTTGTCGGCTCTCTGTTGCGGATTTAAGTTATAAATGTATTTGGGTTTTTGCTTTTGTTCACATTAATATTAAATTTATTCGCTTTGGAGTATTTTAAGGCTCGTGTATGTGTGGAAACAGCCCCTCGGCTTAAATCATGTTGACAATGATCCGTCTCGGTTTATAAAGTACGAGCAAGTTAATGTTCCAACACACGTTAAATTCGACGAAGAAGCTTACAAGTAGTTAATAAGGATGAATTAAAACTCTTTTTTATTTAATAAGTAAATATATTTGAAAGTTGTTAAAGCGGAAGAAAGTATTTAATGGCAACGATTTTTCATCAACATTTTTTTTGACGTGTCCGTTTTGAAGAGCGCATAAGATTTTAAAAGGACTTGGAAAAATCTAATCATAAAAGCTCTTGCCACGTTTCCACTTCAATTAAGGAATGAAAAAGTTTAAACAACTTGTTGCAATACTGATTGGCATGACTGCAAACGGTTTCACTCACATATACGCCAACACATTTTGCCCACCCACACCCACACCCACACCTGCAACAAATAAACATTCTACACCAGTTGAGTTGCAAGCCATCAGATTGTACAATTAAAGTATGCATAAGAAAAAAGTCCATGATTATAGTATGAATTGAGAAGAGAAAGAGATAGAGCGAGATAGAGCGAAAGTAAGAGAGAGAGACGAAATAAAAAAAAAAAAACTGGGGAAGCATGTCATAAAAGCCCTACCAAAGCTGAAAGATAAAACAGAAAGAAAACACATTTAAGCGAATGTTTTACGTAAAAAGTTTCAACTCAATTGACAATTTACAGGATGACAGAATGAGGCTGGCTGACTTTGGGCACACACGATTACAATGCGTCCATTTGAATTGTATCTGCGTTTGTGTGTAGTATTCGAGCAATCTGCTTGAAAATGTTGATTTTTCTGTACATTTTTTCCTTTCGACTTCTAGTATTTAAAATACAATATAGTTCATATGCTGCAACATGCAACATTGTTGCTCTTTTCTGCTACATTCGCATACAGGCCACATACCTCCTACACATGTGTAATGTGTATCCATGTTAAGTGTGTGGTGTGCGTATGTATTTGTAACCCTTTTATGACGGCTTTATTTCGGAATTAACGTTTTGTGAAACCATAACTGAACGAGTTGAATAATAAAGTGAAAATAAAAAAATTTGCCACCAGCTGGTGTTAAAGATTAAAACCGGGATTTGCCCAGAAGCCATTCGCGTCTGTATTGAAAACATACTGTTTAAACGTACAGGTATGTATGCGTATGCGTTAGTATGCGTACAAGTGTGCTTGCATATTAAAAACTCGCAGTCGTATTCAAGTGCGCTTCATTTATTTGCTAAAATGTTAAATAGTACAAAAACTTTTTACTTTGTCTGTTTGAATTTGTGTACCACAAAATAATATATTTTTTAATATAATTTAAAAACTTTTTGTTACATTTTTAGAAAAAAGGACATACAGCTTAATCAACAAAGAAATAATGTTTCGCATATATTTGATTTGTTCGTAATTAAAGAGCAGCAAACAAGCATCAATAAATTTTTCTTAATTATTTTTAAGCCTTTTTTGTAAAATGAGTTGCTATTATTTTCAGAAAGCATCATCAGTGATATCTTATTTATTACATTTGAAGATGCATAGAGTGGTCTATTTCTGGCTTGAGTCTTTATTTGTAATTTCATGATTAAAATATTTATATTCCAATCCATCACATGGAAAAAGCAATATTCTTATGGTAAACGGGGTTCGGTATTTCATTCAAGTTCAGGGTTTTCAGGTGACAGCAAAAAGGTTTTCTGCCCACTTATCATCTATCGGAATCCTTAATACATAACCTTATTCACAAGGTATCCACTTCTTTCAGAGTATCCTATTATTCTTAAATGCCTAGTTTGCTAATATAATCCTGTTTGAATTTCTTTAAAGTTGAAGAAGGCCTTCTTGCTCTGGAGCAAAATTCTAAATTGTAATTTAATAATTCAGAGTGAACATTTATTATTAAATTAGTCGCATGAAAACGGATATAGTTGTAAGTGTGGTGGGTATTGCCCTTCCAAAGTTGGAAATCAAAAGATTGTTTCATATTAATAATTCAACTCCCCATTAGGCAAATAGCAAATATTTATTTATTTGTTTTTATTGCTACTAGTTAAGCAATATGTATGTATATGTGTAAGCATATGTGTTTGCATGTAAACTTTACAATTATTCACTTAACGATGTCCTGACCATGTCCTGCTAATTTGACGGAATTAAAATTTCATTATTATTTAAGAAATAATAATATAAAATTTTTATAGTTTTTAGTTAAAGGCGGTAGGGGGTTTTGAGGATAATAAATTCGGCGAAAATGTTGGCCTGATACATACTACTAGGATCTAAAGAAGAGCTCTCGACAATTTCAGAGGGTGGTTTTTTTTCATTTAAAACCAGCAACAGTTTGAAATTTAACATTTTCAATTTTTCCATTGCAATTATATATTATTAGTTATCAGCCAGTTCAGCTTAAAAATAAATGGAAGACTTTAAATAAATCAAAGCGTTTATCTTCAAAAACTGACTTCAGCGGAGCCACACGCAGCATTCGTAAAATGAAGTAAAAATATTTTGGCCTTTGTATTTTTTTTTGGAAAAGTAAGAAGAACTATTTTTAAGTTGATTAATTAATTATTTTTTTAATTAAATTGCAGGTGAGGAAAAGTAAGGAATTTGTTATTTCTAACGGAGATACGCCAATATCTCTGAATTTGGAGTACAATAATGTAGCATGCCTCTCTCGAAAAGATTTTTGAGAAAATCTGTTGGCCAGCTTAAAGCTTATTTTGGAGCTGATCTTTAATAAGTGTTAGTGTAACATGTACTGATTGCAATTCTGTTGTATTTTTAACCCAAAGTTTTATTCAAATTTTTCCTACCTTTTGAACTCGTGTATACAAATTGTTCAATTTACTGTTTGTAATTGCTTTTGCCTTCTTAATACCCATGAAGCGTTAAATGACCAAAAATAAAATGAAACTATTTTTTCCAAGCAATTTAAAATGATTTAATTATCAAAAAATCACAGCGATATCAGAATAATAAAATAAATGTAGGAAAGTATATGATTTTGGCATACGCAAATAAATGGCTCGACAATCTGTTAATGGTTAAATCGTTATAAATATTTTTTGGTTGACTTGCCGACTGACTGGCTTGTTCAATTTAAAAGGTTTAAATAATGAAAGCACACGCAAGTCGTCATGAAATTGACTGACTTCTTGTCCTTTACAGAAATAAATTTTATTGCCTGCCTTTTATCTGCGTACAAAATAATAAAAATATTATGCAAAAATTTTCACCATCTTCATTTGCATTAATGTGAAATAAACCAACCGACTATTCGATTATAGTTTTGGCCATAAAAAATCCTACAGGACAAAAGCAATGCATGCCAGGGAACAGACATTAAAAAGTAAAAATATAAATAACTGAGATTTAATTCTTATTCAGTTGGACGAAAATAAAGTTCATTGTTCGCAACAACATATACATCGTAGTTTTTCCATCGACTCAATATCGTCTCTCGTACATGCCTTTAAGTGAAAATTAATGTAATTAATTAAAATTAATGAAGGAATGCAAAAATCCCCGCTTAGTTGTTGTTTTTGTAATCAAGATGTTTTACTATGATATCAAATATCATCACTCTCCAAACACTGAAACTAATGAAAGTAAAGTGTGTACGATGGGTAACTAATACAAGGAAACTAATGCTACGGTTTTTAATAAAGCAAGTAAAGTGTATACGATGAGTACAGTGGGGTCTCGCGAAAGCTAATTCGCAATTAAGTCAAAAGTAATTGTTTGCTTGCGAGCTTTATCAATCAATCAGAAAGAAGTAAAATGTATATATGCGACTGTATATTCGAATCTTATATACCATCCTCTAAGAATATGCTCCGAAACAATTTTTGCACACTACAATTACACTACATTGAAGTAAATTTTACTTTTACTATATTTATTATATATATATATATCGCGAAAGCTAATTCGCAATTAACTTAAAAGTAATTGTTTGCTTGCGAGCTTTATCAATCAATCAGAAAGAAGTAAAATGTATATATGCGACTGTATATTCGAATCTTATATACCATCCTCTAAGAATATGCTCCGAAACAATTTTTGCACACTACAATTACACTACATTGAAGTAAATTTTACTTTTACTATGTTTACCTATAAGTGTAAAAACTAATTTTTTGTCTATATTTTCATTATTTATTGCCCGATTTTCGTTATTTTCATACCGTGTAATTTTGAGAATATTCCAAATATCAAACATTTTACATTTTTGATTTCAGGCCAAATTGTAGCTCAATTTACACAGCGAGAAAAATAATGACAATAGACAGAGAAATTCGTATCAACTTCCATTCTTTAAAATATCTAGAATATATATCGCATGCTATGTTGTCAACGCATCGTCACATCATTGCTAAATTTTGCAGTATCCTTTGCAACCTTTTTGTTGAAGAAGTGTATAATAGTATTGATGGTGTGGCTTGATATGATAACAATAGCTTACTTATTGTGAATGCATTACAACCATCAAAGCTTGTTTTTTAAAAACAGTAATAAATTAATGAAAGTATTTATTAAAAATATTATTTACTCGGCCTTCTCTGTCAGCATACCTTGCCCTCATAATGCGTTGCTTTTTCGTTTTTACCAATTTTACAAAACCCTTTCGATAAGCTAATTATGCTTGCAATATTTCGGTTAACTATTGCGAGAGTCCACTGTATACATATACCTTTTCCAAATCGCTTGTTTTTTCGGTGAATATTTCTCCATCTCAAATATGAGTGAAATCGTTTGTTACAACTTAAGATAAACAATTGACCTTTTAGCTGTTTTTCCGTTCTTTTTTATTTCTTCTCAATTTTCATTTCCTATTATTATTACGACGAACATCTGTGTTCCCATCCAGATATCCGGACAAACACCCGATACTGTATCATTAAGTTGAACATTACTCAAGTGTCAATAATAAAGCACAAAAAACAAAAAATACCAATAATAGTGGAAAGAAATTTATTAAATGTAAGAAAGCATACTGATTGCTTATATTCTCACTTCTCCCCCGCACGGTATATTCGTTCTGTGGTTGCTGGTGATGATGAATGGCAAATGACACTGTTAACGAGTATATTAGCGTTGATAATGAGGTGGGCTAAAGGTTGATAGCACCTGATTTATTTCGTTAAAGGTATTGACTTCACACTTGCGTTCGTTAATTATAAATAGTTTTCTTACAAAAGTGAAAAATTTAATAAAATTAAAGTATTTCAAGTATATAAATATTTATTAAATTCAATTCTTCTTATAAAATTATTTAAAACAGCAGTTGGCCTTTTATTTAAAAGCACAAGAACATCAATGCAAATTTTTGGAAAAAAAGCTGATATTAAAGAATTTATTCTTGCTTTTCAAGTGCAAAAATTTACTATTAAATTATTCAAATATGCTTTAGGAAGTATGTATTTGTGGGTGTAATGGATGTGGTCAATTAACTTCATTCGTTTGTGCGAAAAATCAAGGTTTTGTTTCGTTTTAATAATTCAACTCCATATTAGGCAAATGGCCATCATTTATTTCTTTGCTTTTATTTTTTATTTCTATCCTTTATGCAGTGTTGATGTGTGCGTGTACTTATATGTGTCTATATGTCTGTAAGAAGAAATATTCAGTCATAAAGGTAAGAATTGTAATGTAAAATCGTTGGCGTGCGTGTAGGAAAAGACTTTGCGAAATTAAAGAACACTTTCAAGTCATGCAAACATCTTGTTGTCTGTTCCCGTTTTACTCCTCCGTTTTTTGTTGTTCGTTTCTTTACTTGTTCTTTTTATTTCTAATAAATCCCTTAAGTCAGACAAAACTTTACCATGCTGTCACTCCACAACTTAAAAATTTTCATCATTTTAAAGCTGCTTAAAAACGTGAAAAGTATTTATTTAAATTTGAGGTAAAATAAAAGTTGTTCTGAAAACTGTGTGCTTATGTGGAAAATATTCACATTATCATAACAACAGCCAATGCACATACACACACACACCCATACACATACCTGGCAATAATACTTTTGTTAAAAGCCCAAAAGTATGCTTCAGTATTCATTATTATTCTAATGTGGGCACATATTGACGGAGTAAAGCACTTGCAAAAAGAAAAAGAGACAAAAGAGAAATCCATTGAAACTTGGCAGGAGTATTGATTTGAATAAATCGAATGAACGAATGAACACCTTTTAAAGCAACAGGAAACCGAATACAATTGTAACTTTTATTTGATGGCATATAAATTGAAATTAATTTCTGCGCCTGTATGTATTTTCAGTAATTTGAATGTATGCTATTTGTTGTTTTCTCACGGCTTTCAGAGAGACACAAAATTATAATTATTTGCCAGATTATGTTATTTATATTTATTAGTCCCTTAACATTAGTTCATTTGCTCTTCGACAGATAGCAACCGAAATTGTTGTGAACAAAAGAAATTATTAAAGTTTTTGTAAATTTGAATATCCTCTTAGACAGCTCAAATGGAAAAAGGTTTTTTGATAATATTTAAATATCAACTATTTGCAGACAATGTTTTCTAGACGAGCATGGCAAGCGAGAATAGTCTATGAAAATTATTGCCATAATAAATTTCGTAAAGTTTTTGTAACTTTGTTTTTGACATAAATGATTTAAACAGGATATGGAACAAAGAGAGCTTTTGTTGTTAAAAAGAAGCATAAAAGCTTTGATTCTTTTTCTTGTTATAAATGCATGCTAATCTTATTATTATGATAATTTATTTAGGACAAAATAATATTATTGTTTGTAGCTTGAGTCTGCAGAAAATAAAGTTTTGAATTTTTATTATTCAAATAAGTAATGGAAAACCCTACGAAATTTTTGTTTTGTTAAAAAGGGAACGTTTGAAAAAAAAAAAATTGAAAGTCATATTTCTTTAATCAATTAACCTTTTTCTTTAAAATAGAATTCCTTAGAGTGACTTAGAGTATTTCAAATAAACAAACATTATGGAAAAAATCAATATTCTAAATTTCAAAACTTAGCTAAAGTTGGTGCATATATTATTTTACTCCTTGCCATATTTTATCAGAAATTTGTTAATATCTCAGGAAATAATAAATTATATACCATACAACTTTTATTAACATAGAAAATGAAAATATAGATCTCAATTAATCTAAATTTGAAGTCTAATTAATCATCATTAGTAGAAATCTTTGCTTATTTATAGCTTAATAAAATATAATCTATAATATTCAGAGCCAATTTAAACTAAACGAAGAAAAGTTTTAGTGTTAGACAATTTAACTGGAGAACTTTAATCAGATTAATAGATTTCTAAACTTGTATTTTAAAGATAATAAAATAGCATATGGTAAAATAAAAAAAATATATTTTCCTTCATTTTATTCTATTAAGAACTTTAGCTCCAACACACAAGACTAAACCGTTAAATAGTATTTCATTGCTCCTGAAAGTATGCTATGTACTTTTATGCTCGTATGCTTGTTGTATTAAAACGTAAACTTTTTAATCAATATTTACTGTACTGTGTTTTTTGAACGTTTGAGTGGAGGTTACTTTGACTTAAAAAGCGCGATAAATGGATTTGATTTATCCAGCTCAGTTTTGGCCAATAATTTTTAAAATTTATTTACTGATATTTGATTTTTTTCAGTGGTACTATTTTTGACTGGTCGCCACTGCATGTTAGCATATCTGAATAGCAGCTATTCAGTTTTATTGTAATCGAAATTAATACTAAATAAAAATGGGAGAGGAATGCGTATTTTTACTGGTATTGTTATTTCGCAAAGTTTGTCACTTATTTTACTATTCGCTTTTGTTGCTAGAAACTGCTTTAGGTTGCACCTTAAATGGTAGTTATTCAGTTTGTGTTTATGGTGGCTTTTGCTGTAGAAAAAACTGAAATAAATATGTTTTTTTTTGCCTATGCTGCTTATACTCTATGAATTATCATCCAAAATATATTCTGGCTGATTTCTTTATTTCAAGAAGCAAAGTTTAGAATTTTCTAAAATTTACATATTTGGCTGCTGACAATTTTTGGAGACAATTATTTATTACTATTATCCATAAAAACATTAATTTACATTGTTAATTCCATGTTTAATAAGAACAAATGAGATAAGCACACATTAGACCGAATTGGTTTCCTTTTGGGATGAAGGCAATATTATTCATACGTGTAGAACGACCTATGCTATGAATGATTGGCTGATGGCAAAATCATTAATTTTATTTACTGCGAGCGCGTATGATTGATGTGAAATTTGTATCTGATCAATGTTGCTCATACGTCATGGCTAACGCTTTAATTTAGGTGGCACATGCGACACACCAGTCATACATATGTATGTACGTACTCATAGGTATCGGTGTAGTTTTTCTAATGCCCAGAAAACAATTGGCTTGAAGCAAAGTGTGGGGGAAAACAGTTTTATTGCTTTTTTTTACTTTGGAGATTTACAATATTCTATAAATGTAACCAACAGTGTTGAGAAATGTTTATATTGTTTTTGTAAAATTTATCAGCGTTCGGCAAAATAAACGCCATAATCTCAGTTTCAGGTGATGTTTCATTTACCAAACAATTCCCTTTATATCACCAACTTTTTCTCTTCTCTTCCTTTGTCTCTCTCTCACTCTCTACCTCTCCTTCTCTCTCTCCTTCTCTCTCTCTCTCACTCCTTAACAGTTTTTTGCTCGCTCTTGTTCTTGTTTACCCTCAATTTCGCATTCAAAACATTTTGTGCATCAAGGCAAGTTAAAATGTCTCAATTGTTGTTTGTTTGAAAGCTTTGAATCTTTACTTTCTCTTTGCTAAAATTTCCTTGACGTTTCACTTGCTTAAAACAAGGAAAAAGCTTGAATCTGCTGTTGCCAGCGCACAAATCTCTACAGTTGAGAAATCCTAACAGTTGAAATTCATCTACGGTGCAACGCGGTCAAACCTGAAATTAAACCGTGACAATATTAAAACACAGATGCATATACATACATGTGCATATACACACATGCATATATAAATATGTTTGTATATCGATAAATGTGTAGATACAACAATTAAGAGAAAAATATAATTAAAAATCCATAAATCATAGAAAATATTCGTAAAAATAACTTAAAATTAAAAGAAAGAAAAAAAAATAATAATAATTAAAACAGAAAAAGAGATTTCTTGAACGTTTTCTATATCATCAGCGATATCCTTACAGGGCAACAAACTAAGCTTGACTTTGATATAAATAACTTAAAAAAGACACAAATGCAAAAAAAAGCGTAGGCTTTTGACGCTGAAACGTTGCATGCAAAAGAATTACTAAAAATAGGTTAAACTAAACTCAGTTATTGGCTTTCTGTCATAAAAAGTGAACAGAAATATTAGACACTGAATTTATAAATGACATACAACGCCACTTGACTGCACTGGCCAACCAAACGAAACTTAAAGGAGGCTAACCAACTAAGTAAGCAGCCAACCAACAATTTTTCTAATCACTGCTAACGAAAGTAAGTGGAAAAGTATTAGTGTGTGGGTCATTAAGCAATATTTCGTTTACAAGCATTTAAAAAGTATATTGAAATGAAATATTAGTGAGTGAGAGGCTGTTTGCTGGAGGCAACGGTTTCCTTCTGCTCTCGGTATTCGAAAAAAAAACCAATCACACTAAGACGCACACACATACACAAAATTAATGTGCCAGTTAGAATGCATATTTGCACACACATGAAACTACAATGCAGGCCAAGTTGGTTGAAAACTTTAAACTTGGCAGTAGTGCAGAAATAATATATTCCGTTGCCAAAAAGTTTCCTTCCACTCACACACGCTCATACGAGCACAGCAACTAGTGTTACAAGCAAATACAACAAACCCCTTTCACAGGTTTCTGTTTTAATCAACTCTTTTGTGACTTCCACATGCATTTGAGCTCGTTTTCTCCTATACTTAGTTTTACATTGTCCTTTAAAGCTTTAGCGTTTCAAGCTTTAAAAAGTGTATAATTACACAGCGTCATTAAATTATCCACTATTCAGTAGAAGGAAATGTGTGTGCCTTTTTATTTTATTTTATTATATTTATTTTAATGAAAAACTACATAGTCATTATTCTGTGAGCAGAAATAATGAAAATAAACAGAAATTAAAATTTTCAGTAAAAACAAACGTAGAATAATAATTAAAATAATGACTTTTGAGTGGCTTTTATAATTGCAACATAATCGTGACAATTTTCAGAATTCACAATATAACGAATGTTTATATGAATGTATAAAAAGGGAGATCTCTCTGCTGATCGTGGCCTTTTCGATTCCATTTTTGGCCCTTTTGTAGCACAGTTTGCTTACTTTGGTAATAAAGTAAAATAAAATAAAATAGAATGAATTGTTAAGGCTAAAGTGTTGTCTTTGCAACATACAAATTGCAACGTCTCGATTTCGAAATTAACCGATCGATTTGTATAGCAGACATCGCAAGAAATCTCTATTATATATCTAATGCTTTTACCACTTCGTATATATCAAAATAGTTTCATAATTATCCTCTGCAAAATAGTGCTATAGAAATTTATTTATTTTAATCAAGTCAAAGTCAGACGACCTTTAAAATATATATATATATTTTTTTTAACTTTTCTCGATTATCGAATTTTTTAAAAAAAATTTTAAAATACTTTTTTTTTGTAATTTCTTTTTAATTTGTATTAATTATTAGTCTTTCCAAATTGTACTTTGTTCTTCAGTTGCTATTGGACTGCTGCAATTTCACCATTTTTATTAAATTGTAAAGCCGTTTTTGCCGAAAAACTTTCCAGCTTTATGTTTTGCATGAGCCAAGTTTCGTGCTTAACCTTTCCACGGCCAGCCATATTACTTTGTAGAAAATCGAAAATCCCACAAGCTAAAAATAACTTGTGGATTTGTGTCCCTAATCAAAATTATTAAACAAAAATTATTTACTTCAATTAATAAAATGCATTATTATTGCATTCGTGATGAAAAATTATTATATTTTTTCTTATTTGTGGGATACATTCCCTCATGTTCCACGAACACTTCCTAAAAATTTTGGAAAAAGTTTTGTGTAAAATTGTGTAATGTCTTTTGGAAATAAAAAGTAATTTTTCTTGCATCGAATTAAAATTTGCTTAACTTGAGTAAATTTTCATCGAAACTTAAGGCAAGCTAAAAATTAAAGCTGCCTTTCAACCGCCTCCCCCACTCTTCACATTTTTCTCTATTCCCGCATAGAAAGCATGTGCACTGCGTTGGCAAAATATTTCCATGCTAAATTTAATTTTTCGTGTTATGTATTCGAACAGATATACGATTTAAATTTTCATATTTTTATATCATACACACAGTCAAACAAACACACATGCATGCATGTATTTACAGAGGCCGGTCAGTGTTGCTTATGGCGTTCATTCGTTTACATCCTGGGAGGGGAGGGATTTGAAAGCTGTTGTGCATTTTCAAGAATTTACATTTTTATTATTATTTTGTTGCCAAGCCATTTCTAAATGTTATAAATATAACAAAATAGAAACTTCGTGTTATATAAATAGTAATACTTCTTGCGAAACATTTTTCTTTTATATAATTCGGCAAATGTATGCTTTTTACAGCTACTGGGAGGCTTAAAAGATTTTCTTAATCCAAAGCAAAATAGGAGCAATAATAACAAGAAATCACTTGAAAACTCTTAAAGATGGTTTTATGGAATTTTCGTCCTGATTGCTATTTTACGAGCTGAAGATCATAAAAATGTCTTTCATAGTGGAAGTAGAATTGAAGCTTCCATATTTTCATTCTCAGTTTCCCTGTGATTTGTTCTGTTTGATTCAGTGTTACTTACTTTGTTTTAGTGTCACCGCATGTCATCATCCGCCGAACCATTTTATTGCCCTTTTATTAGTTCTCAAAAAGTTTCTTTGTTGTGGTTATAACCAACTTAAGCTGCAAAGCTTTCGGCTTGTTAGCAGGAATCGAAACCGTAACCTCCGTCTTAGGAGGCTTCGCAACATTCATTCGTCTACGGAGGCATCCAAAAGAAGCCGCAACATTTTGCCCATCTCTGAAAATTTTCAGGTGAAATTAGTATTTCATTAGCAATTTGTAATTTTAATATGAGCCTTATAAGGCGCTGTGTAGTTTCTCACTTGGCGACTAAAAGTATCTTACGCCTGCTATGCGTTTTAATAAAGCGTTCCTTTTTTCACTCTTTCGAAACATTCAGAAATTTGTATGGCAAAACGGTTTTATTGCCAAATTGAAAATCTTTGAAAATAAAAAGCGACAGTAATATGTTCGATGGATAACTGCAGGTGGCCGAAGATAAGAAGTGCTTTAATGTGCCATGAGTGAATTTTGTTTTGGCCTGATTAAATGACGAAGGCAAAGTGACTGGCCACTTAACATTTAACAGCATCAATTTAAATCGTTGAGGATACACATTCAATCGCATGCAATACTCTACTTGCAAGCATTGCTTCGCAGCAGTATTTCATCGCCGGCGCAAAAACAATTTAAAAGTGGCTACCAAAAGCTGCTTAACAGTGCCTACTGCGTACACTCCGATACCATCTCCGCCTTCAATATGAGCCACACATGGAGGCGGCTATTAAGAGCAAATTAAGAAAAGGTATCAGACTTTCATTTCATTAAGATAAAATGCATTTCCGTTGAAAAGTTTCATGTGAAAGCTTTAAAATCCACCTTATTAGCATAATAATTATACGGCCAACTACTTTAATTTTTGTTCGGAGCGGTGCAGGGAATCTGTATTTTTGTCTACATTCATATAGAAATCGGCTTGTACTTATTAAGTTTCCTTCTATGAAAAGTGGGCGTGCTGATACGAATTCATCATTCACCAAACAAACTGATTTTCGGTCCTTCTATTCGAAATTTCCACAGAAGATGCGGCAAACTTTCTCATCCATTGCCTTTTTCGAGTATCTCACGGAGGCAAATTATTATTATCTAATGGCGATTTCCTTTCTACAAAAAAAAGGCAACACTACCCGCGCGGAGGGCAATTTTGTGTTCTTTCTCAAAAATGTTGTGCCCTTTCGCTAGGCTTTAAGGCATTGCACTTTTGCCCTGAGCAAATCAACAGGGCAGTTATTGCCTGTAAAACACACATGGTACAGCGTTGCCAGACAATGTTCAAAAAAAGACTTTTGAGTCGAAAGAGTCAGAAAATTAGATTTTAATAATTATTTTTATATTTTGTATCGTATAAAACAAACGAAAGACCACTAGGCGGCTGCTTATTTGTATGAGATATTAAAAAAAAATTTTTTTTTGTTTTCTCAAGCAGATGATTTAGCAATCTGGCAACTAAACATTTCATAAAATATACAGAAAATGTTTGTTTATCAGCTGTTAAAAAAAGGCATGGCACTTTTTTCTAATTTGTGTTCCTTTCTCGTTATATAAAAAATTGCACTTCCACAGGGCGGGCAATACATTTTAAAAAGGCACCTTTTCACAGGGCAACATTTTTAAGAAAACGCCGTAATACTTTCATATAGGGGCTTGTAAGAAAATTGTTACTTAACGTTTTATATCGCCAAATGACCAAATGAAAAAAGTTAATAATTAATTTATGTATAAAAATATTAATTGAAAATTTAAAAACCCTAATAAATGAAAAATAAATAAATACAGAAAAATAAATATATAACTAATTTGTTTAGTAGATAAAAAAATTAAAAAATTTTTTTTTAATCGATTAGCTAATAAAGTAAATAAAAAATAAACATTTAAAATAAATGAATAAATAAAAAATTAAACTGAAAAAAAAATTAATAATTAATAAATAAATTTATTAGTTAATAAATAAATAAATTAAGTAAATATAATATAAATAACATTAAACATTAAATAAGATTGATACAAAATTTATTTTTTATCTGCTTTTATTTATCGCAGTTTATTATTTTCGTTGAACTTTTCCATGACGTGTTTTATAAACAGTTGCCATACATAAATATGACAATATCCTTTCTTAATTCCATTTATTACATTCATTTTGTGAGTGTGTGTGCGTGTGTAAGGACTCGAATAGTACAGATTTCTGATTACAAAGCCACACAAACACACACACCCCCACCCCCACCCATGTGCATGCGTACATGTTGAAACGTTTAAGCAGCGAGTGAGTGAGTTTCTATAACGACGAAACATTTATTGCTTCATCAGGGTAGTCTACTTTCGAGTCAATTAATTATAATCCATTGTTTCATCAACCAAATAATGTTTATTAATTTTATTTCCTTTTTGCTCTTCGCTTGTACGAGTATGCCTTTAAAAAAATCAAACAAACTTGTTTAATCACTGCCAATTTGTGTAACGGGGTTGCCACAAGTTGAAAATGTTTGCCTAATTTATTATTAAAATAATAACCCGCTTACAGGATCAGAGTTCATCATGTCTAAATAAAGTCTGTCTTAAGGTTTTTGTATTGACGGGGAATTAAAACTGGACTTTTTGCATGCAACGCGTTGCTTGATGATGCAAAGTGTAGTGACGACCGTGCGGTTGAAACAGTTGCACTGCTTTTTGTGGCTTATATTTCCTCCATCTATCTTAAAGGGGGCGTCAAATCAATTTGAAACCAATTGCCAAAATCGGTTCTGTGTTAATGTTGCCAAAGGTAACAATATTTATTCATTTATTTCAAATGCGTTTTTTCATATTTACTTTATTATCGATTTATCGATTAATAACTAATTTTTTACTCAAAATATTTATATACTTTTTTTTTTTGTATTTAAACTCTTCTGAAATCCCTGATGCTCCTTCTTTACTTTCAATTCCTAAGAGGGTTATCCTACTGATTTTGCTCAATGAGTCCAATTATTTTTCTGGACTTTGAAGTTGAAATTTTTGTAAAAATACCCAAATGCATTTAAAATATTGTATTGTAGTTACATTCAAATATATATGTATAAGCAGACATTTTCAAAGCCCGATTCTATGCTCATGAAAAGGTATGGATAGCCACCTTACAAAAATCGAGTTTTTTTTTGCGTTTTTACTAGCAAATATATTCTAAAACATGTAATAAGCGGGGAAAAGTAATAAAAACGTAAGTTTTGCATTAAAAAATATTTAAATAGGGGTTTTCCAGGGCTGAATCTGTTATCACTAAATGGGACGTATACCCTCTATACAAAAATCTATTTTTTTTTTGCTTTATTAATAGCACATATACATATATAAAAAAGTATATTCTAAAACATGAAATAAACGAGAAAAAGCAAATATGTAACAAATGTATTGCGCCGGTTGTAAGCAATTGCGTGTCGTTCCGATTATCGAGAAAAGTATTTTTATGTCGTAGCCGCTTCTCAAATAATTTTAATTCTCATAAAAATATTTGTCTGCCCTTCCTTTAAAATATGTAAATAATTATTTTATTAATTATATTATTTATTCATTTATATTATTTTCTCTTTTACAGATCGCCGCTATAGAAAATGCCCTTCATGTTAAGGCCCCCATTCTAAAGGTCAGTGTTTAGACTAAGAAATATATGTATGACAATTTAATAATATTTATTACATTTTACTGCAATACATAAATGAGTTTTGAAAAATTTTTGGCGTTCTTTATAATAAATAATTTAAAAGTTATTAAGAGAATCGAGGCTACTTGTATTCGTTTTGGACTCCAAATTTATCTTGCCTCTTGATCAATGTCTATGTCTCCTCCATCACAATTGCAGAACAGATGCTACTGCAATAAATCCATTTAGCAATTTTTGGAAACCATTTTTTTATTTTTAAATTTTTTTTTTCATAATAATATAAAATTTTATTTTATATATTTGCATATAATGAAAAAATTTCCTTCATTAGCTGGAAGAAACTGTTCGTAAATGTAACGAAACAATTTGTAAAATATATTAAATAGAAGGCTTGTCTTTTTTTTATATTTATAAAAATATAAATTGCTAAAAAATATAAATTTCTTTTGTTGAATTCCTTAATGAATGTTGCGGTGATGCCACACTTTGTTTTCCAATAAATTTTTAGCGAAATATTGGATGAGAGGTAAAATTAGAATAATTTTTTAATTAAACAATCTATTACTCAATTAGCCAAAAGAAATTCGCAAAAGTATAAAACTACAACAATTAATATTATTAATTGTAAAATTTATAAAATTTTTATATATATCGCGTGTGTTTTTTAGAACTTAATGAGAACTTTTTGTAACAGAAATATTGTTGTTATCAAATGGTTTCTTGTACTAAAAATTTATTTCTGGTGTATGTCAGTAGATCTGACCGTATGGTGTTAACGGTGGCTTGAAAGTAGTCCAGAGGCGTCAAGTCACTCAAACGAATTGTCCCCAACTCTTAAAAGCGCGATAAATAATTAATTTTAATGGTAGAAATGGTGATTCGTTTCCGTATTGGCTTGAGGATGGTCTTCGCTTTAAGTACCCTAATTTTTTTTATATAATTATTTGTTTATTAGTTGTATTAGGAGGTATGACTAAAAGAGCTCAAATTCCTTTTTCTTCTTGATTACCAGCTGCTTTATCAGCTCCTACTCCTGTTTCTGCTTTAGTTCATTCTTCAACTTTAGTAACTGCTGGAGTTTATTTATTAATTCCAGCATATTATTATAATATTATTTTATTTATTAATTTTTTTTTACCCCAAGAGGAGCGAAGCGAATAGATTCATTTTTTTTTCAAAGTAAATTTTCGGTGTTAAGCTTGAAAAGTCAACACAGTTTGGCATTCTCATCTCTCAAGCCATATTTATCGATATCGATAGCTCTCAAGCAGCTCACAAACAGCTGTTTTTTAAATAATGTTTGCAAAACTAATTTTTTCTCTTCAATTTCATACAATTTGAAAAAATGCCTCTTGAATTTCATCAAATTACCACAAATCTATTTCGGTTTGCATTACCAAGCATTGCATCAAACCGCCTCGATTTCTGCATCCTTTTCAAAGAATTTCTCAAGTGTTATTCATAACACTTCTTTTATAATCACTAGTCCTTTAAATTAATGCTTGCAATAGTGAAGGTCATATTTATCTGTGAAATATTAGGCTGCTTTATAGTAGCCCTCAGAAATCCCTCAACACCATTTCAGAGGAAAATACGGACAATCGTTAAAAAACCTTAATTATGTTTCATTGCTTCGAAGCTTTTCTTTGTTGCAATAAAGCGTTACACAAATGGCTTAGCAAAGCTGGCTTTTTCATGCTTATTAATGAATATACAAACAATTTTATGGTTCTCGTGCAAATGTAAACTTGTTTCTGCTTTTGTAAACTCTAAACTGTTGATGGCGGTTTTATCAACAAAATAAAAGTTAAATTAAACCATTTTCCTTCATTAAATGTAATTCAATTAATTAGTTTTCCTTACAATAATTTATGTAACTGTGCCATTTTAAAAATGGTAATAAAATATTGCTGGTATTCATTAAAATCCATCAATTAAACGAGCACAAATTTTTTATGGGGGTACTTTGCGTAGACCGTGCGACATACTTTACGACAGTAGGCAATTAAATAGAAAAAAGTAAATTTTCCAACAGGGCAAAAATCATAAAAAAAGGGAAGACCCAGCCGGTCAAAAAATCCGTAATTATATCATCCTTTATTCGAAATTCAAAATTCACTTTTCCATACCTGGACATAAATTTGCATAAATTTAAAAAATTTTCTTCCTCCAATTAAAAGTGGGTATTTCACAACGTTTGTCATTTTTATCCTTGAAAAATTCTGCTTCAGCAGAAAAACAAGTGAAGTTATGCTGTTGGAGGATACCGTAACTTCATTCATCACAGGAGCTCAAACACATATTATTTTACGTGCAGAGTTATGTCCGTTCTCCTGGAATTTATTCTTTACTAAAATTTTGTATTTGGAAATTCAGTAAAATCCAAAGAAAATTAACTAAAATGGCAAATCTTAAGGATGTTGATGATTAGGCATCATCACAGGAGCGGTAATATGTTATTTCCAAACCATTTTTTGCCGCACAGGTATGCGCGTTCTCCTGGAATTCGGGTTTATTCCCTAAGGATGTGTATAACATCTAAATGTAGAAAAACTGAAGTGTTCCGACGTGTTTTCTCTCCACTTGCCTCAGCATTCGTTTTTTTTTATTCGATAAAGAAATGTGACCATAATTCCACTTAGACTGGGAGCACCCTAAATTACAAGTTTAACAGGGCTATGTTATCATGTTAACAGAAGTGTTAAAGAAGTGTTAGTGTTAAAGCAGTCAGTTAAATCACATGCCCTCTGTACGGACTTGTAAACCCTACTAAAATACAATATTAACAGGGCTATTTTATCACGTTAAATCATATGGCCTCTGTACGGGCTTGTAAATTTCGCTATTTTAGTTCACACACATTAAAATAAATTACTTTTGAATTAACAAACTCAAGTCAGATTAACTAACTTGGCTATTAAAAGGATATTTTGTTTCTCGAGTAAAACCACTACGCTCCAGAACAAATACAAAATTTAAAATGAATTACTAAATTTGCTTTCGTGTTTGAAGTATTTTCCTCAAGCTTAAGCGGTCATAATTTTTAGGATTAATTTTAATGGCTTAAGCTTTAGGCAGGATAGTTTGAGTAGTAATTGGTGGTAGTGAACAATTGCGAATTTGCTTTAATTTGAATCTCGTTTGGAATTAAATTTTAAATATTAAATTTCTGTCACCATCATTTTAAATGGAAGAAAAAAGCAAAAACCTCCCATCCGTTTTTGACTCTTTTTGCATTGCGGCCTTGTTGAGAAATGAGCGCGTATGACTGTACGGAAAACAATTTGAATACCTGTGATGGAGGCTTTTATTTATGTATGTTAAAACAAAAGTAAGAAAAGTTGTCTTATTCAGAAGCTTCAGCCACTGCTTGTTCTTTCATATGTATTTATTTTACTTCGAATATAAATTTATTTTATGTATTTCTGTGGAAATGAAATAAATATTCAGTAGTGCTGAATAAATTAAATATAAGAAGGCACTGTTAACACATTTACAAATATTATTTGTTTGATATGGGGTTTTAAAGGACCAGAGAAAATCCTAAATTTTAACTCGGCTTTATAAAAGGTTGCCTTTCAAACATTCTTGGAGAAATTTCTTTCAATGCATTTTATTATCTATCACCTGCTGATTCCTAAATTCAAAAAAAAAAAAAAATGGAAATGGTTGAAAAAGAGCGGAGGGGATTTATTTTTTACCTTTTTCTTTATTTATTAGTTGCCTTTGGTAGATTGGCATCTATTCAACATATAATATTTTTAATTTTTATTACCATAAAAAGCTTTTCGTTTATTTATTTCAAAAACAACCTAAAACATATTGTGTTACAGTGTACATTAAAGTGTACATATATATGTATTACATAAAGTGCTATTAAGCATACATGCAAATCACTTAAGGTTGTTAAAGAAAAATCCTTTTTTGCAGATTTTCCTCAGATGCTTGTTAAAGCAAAGCAGCTTTGCCTGTCCTTTACACATAATTTTAAAATCCTTTTTAATATTCAAAGTTAATGAAACAAAAGTTTATTTATCACTTCATAAGGAGCATGTAGAAGAGATTTTTCATGCTGACTTAATTTAAATATTTTCAATTATCTATTTCATTCTTTCTTCTTTGAAGGCAGAGAGACTCACACGTCTTTACAAATTAAAAGATATGAATTTTTTTAAAATTCCTAAAAAGCAAAGAGTTGAATTTTTCATTTTGCCTGAAAGTAGGCAATATGTTTTTAATTTCCTTTTTAAGTTGCCGTGCTGGTTTACACTTATGCCCAGATCTTTATGGCTTGCATAAGGAAGAAAAAATGGTAAAACATATAAAGAATATCCATTTAAAAAGGCTCTCCATTTAACCGGGAGTTCACATTCAGCATTTTCGAAACTGCTCTCATGAAAGTGAATACAAATCTCAAGTTTAAAATAATCAGTTGCTTTCCTCATTTGCATTGCAATTTTTAGAGCATATAAAACCATATTTCATACAATTAAAATAAAATGAGATTAAGAAGGATTTACGAAAATGAAAATATGAATGAGTATTTACACAGCAGAGGAGCTATAAAATAGTCATCGGATGGCGAAAAAGTAACACTTTGAAAATCTAGTAGTTTTATAATTATTTTAACATTTTAAAATTACTCTCGAGTAAAATAAAAAAAGAAAGAAATTTATGGGCCACGCCCTTTCATTTTCTTCTTCAAACTTTTATGCAATCTTTCGCCACACAAGGAAACAGTTTTGGAGTGTTCAGTCATACGCATGTACATGTATTAAAATGTCGGTTCCGTTACGTTAGAACTATGCTACTTCTATATATAAAGATTTTACGGTCTGACGAAAGGTAATGCTTCTTCTTCGCCGTTAAAAAAGAGGTTGGAGGTAAATAAAATTAGGGGGGAATATTACAACGCTGTCGTCATGCCGGGGAAAGTACAAATTTTAAGAGTATTCAAGAGTATCTGGGTAAAGTACTATTTGCTTTTGATTTTTTTTCGTTTGAAGTTCCCTAAAGTCTTCCCAATGGAAGACTCTGTCGAGAACACTGCCATTTTTTAAGAATTACATTAAGGGATACTAGAGATGTAAAAGCTGGCTTTAATAAAGTAAATTTCAATGTAAAAACTTGGAATTCGTTTTTGAAATTGATCGTGTTGCATCTACGCTTTAAAAGCTCACCTTTGTTCATTTAAGCCAGCTGCTTACATGTCTAGCCTTCCAAGAGTTATGGCTACTGTTATCTAACTTTTTTAAATATTTTGTGTTTATATTTAAAGGCTTACGAGTATATTTAAAATAATAATCAAAGTGTTATAGTCGAGCAAGGCCATGAATCAAAGATGTACACAAGTATTTTGTTTTTATATTCTCTCCGGTAAATGATTAGCCTCATCGTACATTTGGAGTATCTATTCGCACTCATTTATTCCATTGCTAATTATATGTATGAAATTAGTCTGCTCTTAAGAGTTAAGGCCAGCAATCAAGTGAATTGCACTCAATTAATTCTTGGTTTGAACACAATTTATATTTACTTTATGCGTAGAAGTATTTAATGTACAATATGCCACATCGTTGGCTTTAAATTCCATGTAACAGTTGCCTTCCTTTCCATGTTCGACTGTATTAAAGGCAGACGAACGTTTGTACGCACATGGCTTACTAAATACTCAGATTTCCTTACACACAATCTCATTAATGTTCAAGTATCGTATGTTGTATTCTGTTGGGTTTGTATGGGCAAGATGATTGCTGTTTGGCTCTGTAAATGCTATTAAGTTTTATTCGGCAGACAGACCACTTGTTCGAATTAATAGTGGCAGTATTCACCCTTTAGGACAGCCTGGTAATGATATCGCTATAAGATGATTCAAATGCATATTAAAAACTTATTGGAAGTTTAAGGAGATATTAAAGCAGAAGTTGGAAAGCTGTGGATTAGACAGTTCTTCTAGTTATTGGTTAGTTATTAGTAATATTGGCGTTGACAAATGTGCCACAATATTAATCTATTTTGATTGCGCGTCGGCCTTATGCTGTGAGCTATAATTGTCACATTGATTTCGAATAAAATGCGGTATACAATCTGAAGTCTTCTAGCTCTTGACAATATATTGCCTCATCTTCTAGTGTAAAATATACATATTCACAAATAATATTGGACAATTATATTGCGCATGCGCGCCTGGCGCTTAAAATCTTGCAAAATTCTCCATAGGAAATCAACAGTGGAATGCTTTGCAATTATCTGTGGCTTTTCAAGAATTTTTTTTTTTTTTTTTTTAATTTTAAAACTTTAATCTTTCGCTTAGCTTTATTATTAACGATCTGCTAATTTTAAATGCATTAGTAACGTTTTCCATATCATATAAAATATTTCTTGTCGAAAATAAAATAAATTGTTTTTAAAACGAGCATATTTTTTTTATTGAAAACTTCAAGAAATTTCCATAATATTGATTTTTGTTTAAATTTTATCTCAGTGGCAGTAAAAAATAAAAACTCTTATTAATAGTTTGATAAAAAAAAATTCGATATATATTGTTAACAGTACGGCGGACTCTCAGCAGAGAAAAGCTTCAGTCTAACAACAAAATAAGTTTGTTTAAAAACCTGTGCTTGTGGCGGTAGTGTGTGAGAATTAGCACAGACGCGCTTTGGCATTGTTCTATATCATTTGATTGTAGGTTGGTTAGTAAAATAGGGGAAAAAGGGGCTGGAGTGGCTGTTTGTTGCAAATGTGTAAGTTTGTATGTTTATATGAAAAAGTTTATAATTTTATTAACGTTTAAGGCCGCGTGTAAATTGTATACATAAAAGTAATTGTAAACCAGTTAAAATATGGGACAAATTAAATTTTAATGGTTCTATTTATCGCTTAAAGTTGTGGCCTTGTATATATATTTGTTTTAATTAATTGTATATAGTTCTTGTTAAAAAGCATTTAATTTCCATAAAAACTTAAATAAAGGAAATAATGTAGAGCCGTTTAGCTGTTATTGTTTTCGGCAAGCGGGCCACTTGTATGAATTAGTAGTGGCAGTAGTCATGCTTTAAGCCTTCTTCAGTAGGTCTACTAAGTCGTATGTAGCGGGTTCGATTCCTGCCTAGACCCTAGAGCTTTTGCTGAGGACAAGTTGAAAGCTTTGCAGGTTAAGTTGTTAAAAAAAATGACACATGTGTCGCAGGGTCACTGATTTTAAAACTCTTTTTATAAAGTCTTCAATTATGGGATTTGTGACTGCCTAACAACTGCGGTCTACTTCATTGGCAACTGTTGCTTATTAACGATTTTAGTTAGTTAACAACTGTCGTTTAGTATTTTTTTTTTTTTTTTCAAGAAGTTTAGATAAGTAACGACTTGTAAGTATTGCCAGCAGTCCTCCAAAGCAAGCCACTCAGTATTGTCTGCTGGCATTAACGTGGCAACGGAAAGGCTGGGCACAATCAATGATTTTTTGGCGCTTGTTAATAACCAAAAAGGTGAAAAGAAGCCTGACAAGTTGGCGAAGTGTGTTTTAACTAGTTGCCAGTTGAAAAAGTTTACGTATGACGAATTCTATGGGGCTTGTCCTTTTCAGAGATATCATCAAAGTTTTTTTGCTCTTAACAATATAAAGCAATTGCGTTAACAATTTGGTTATTTTTATTTTGTTTTTTTATTATTTTTATTTTTTTTATTTATTTTTTTTTTCGTGTTTGAATAAACTTTTTGCAAAAGTATGTGGTTGTGCTGCATGGGGGCGTATGTAGTCTCGAAAATGTAAAAAGTTACAATTGGTTGCATGTATAGCATTTATGTGCGAGTACTTCCTTTGTGTCTATTTGATTCACTTATTGTGTTAAAAGCCGTTCAACAGTGGAAAAATTATAACAACCTGCTGCAAACTCTATAAATATTGTTAACAGAAGAAACAGCTTCACTTGGATAGAGGAAAGCACTCCATCAAAGACTTTATGCCCTGTTTAAAAATCTAATAAAGAATTTTTATGCTTTTATGGCCTATTCGGCAATTTGATTACAAAAAGCAGTTCAAAGTGATTTACCTAAAAAGCTTTTGCAATCTGAGCTAAAGCTGTAACAATGTTTCCTAACGAAATATTTGCCAGCTTTTATCCAGTGCTTCGTAATTTATTATTTGTTTTTTGTTTTTTTTTTTTTTTGGTTTTAAAATGAAAATTTAAATTTGAAATTGAATTGTAGTCACCTCAGTTGCTTTTGCTCGGCCAACTTAACATATTTTAATTTATTTATAATTAAATATTTAGTAGCAGTCATTAGTTTTTTATTTCTTAATTAGAAGCAACAGTGCAATTACAAAATACTCGTAAATTCCCAAACAAACGCACCACCAACCGCTCTCTTCTGTAGAAAGCGAACTTCAAACTTGTAGAATAGATTTGCTGAAATACTTCGAGCCGACGCCACAACTAAGTTTTTTATAAATATAAAAAACTCTCACTAATTAATCGCTAACAATTTTTCTAACGAGTTTCCAATTATAACACAAGAAAGGCTGTTGATAATTCCAACACAATACGTCACGCAAAATATCATTAAAGGGGACTGACTTCATTATTTTTAAGCCATAAAAAAAATATTTTATAAATAAAATAAGAGAGTCCGTGAACGTATATTTTTCTTGTGTGTAAAGAATATTCGAATATTTTTATTATTCGAGTTTCCAATTATAACATAAGTATATTTAACAAAGGCTGTTGATAATTCCAACACAATACGTTACGCAAAATATCATTAAAAGGGACTGACTTCATTATTTTTAAGCCATAAAATAAGAGAGTCCGTGAACGTATAATTTTCTTGTGTGTAAAGAATATTCGAATATTTTTATTATTCGAGTTTCCAATTATAACATAAGTATATTTAACAAAGGCTGTTGATAATTCCAACACAAAACGCTACGCAAAATATCATTAAAAGGGACTGACTTCATTATTTTTAAGCCATAAAATAAGAGAGTCCGTGAACGTATATTTTTCTTGTGTGTAAAGAATATTCGAATATTTTTATTATTCGAGTTTCCAATTATAACATAAGTATATTTAACAAAGGCTGTTGATAATTCCAACACAATACGCTACGCAAAATATCATTAAAGGGGACTGACTTCATTATTTTTAAGCCATAAAAAAAAATTTTATAAATAAAATAAGAGAGTCCGTGAACGTATAATTTTCTTGTGTGTAAAGAATATTCGAATATATTTTTTTATAATATTATTTTTATAATATTTTTTTTATCTATTTTAATTAATTTTATATCAAATAACATGAAATTTTTAACTCCCAATTAATCTTTCTTATTCTGTCATTAATCGATAATCGAAGATTTTGCAAAAAAAAAAAATGTTTTTATAAAAAAATTGACGAATAATTTGAGAGAAATTTTTATTTTAGCAAAAGACAGTTTTTTATAAAATAAATTCTGTAAAGAAATAATGTCGAAGGATTGTAAAAATTAAAAAATAAATATATATTATTAATACTTTTGCTGAAATAACAAAAGATCAAACGATCTTATAATTTTATTATTTATTACGAATAATCGTGCATTAGAAGTACGTTAAACATGATTTTTATTGCTATTTTTTTCAAAAATATAAAAGTTAAATCGTTTAACATTTTAAGGGGAAAATTATTTAAAGATTTTAATCGATTAGGGCTGAGTCGAATTGACTTGAAGCAACCGTACAGTTAATTGGCATTGTAAAAAGATGCAGAAGTGAAGTCAAAAGGATCATAATACCAATTTGTTAAATTATACCAAAAAAAAAAAAACAAAAAAAAAAAATAAAATAAAATACAATAAAATACAATTAGAGTATATAAAATAAAAAAATAATAAAATATTTTAAACAACTTTAAACAAATACATTTGGCGCTTTTCTTTAAAAATATTAGGAGTATTCATTTAAGCTGCTTAATGCCTGTTATAGCACTTAAACGTTAAATATTTAGGAGCTGTTGACGTAATTGAAAAGCTTTATATGAAAATGTGATATGCGAAGTGTATCTGAAATTACCTGCTAAACTAACGAGTTAGAATAAAGCGCCTTGAAGTAGCAATATTTCCGATAAAAAGATAAATCAGCTGATTTAAAAGCAATGTACTGTCAATGGGAGTTTAAACTGCGATTAAAAACATATGAAGAGGATTGTCGTGATGATGGAACATAAAATAAAATCATTGCGATTTTCTTTTGATGAACATTTTCATAAAGTAATAGACTAATGCAAAAAAAAAAACTGGCTGTTACAGTATTGCCATATTAGTTTGTTTGAATTACGAATAGTTGAAGCAGGGGCTGATTTGTAGAATCAAAATTTAAACTATGTTTGAAGTAAAAGTTACATTGAAATCGTGATTGATTTGCTACGCAATCAAAAACAATTTAATGATTTAAAAAACATTTAACAACAACTATAAATAAAAATAAAAAATACGCAGTAAATATGATCATTCCCAAAGTTATCAGTTTAAACGAGCAGCCGCGTAATTTATTTCATATAATTCCCCTCTATTCACTTTCTTCGTATTTGATTTTAATCCAATAGTAATTGTCAGATGAGGTTTAAGTTGAAATATTTTTATTGAAAAAGAAATTTAAGACGAGACCATTTTGCAGGACGAAGAAAGAGAAGGTTTGAATTTCAATTTCTATGCGAAAGAAGAACAAAGTGGTTTTTGGTGTCCCCCACCTCCCTTCTTCTGTTTTCATATATTTTCTCTCTGCTTCTTGCATTATTACAAGATAAGACAGTTTGAAAAAAATCTATTAAGATTGTAATTGATTATTTTGTTTACTTCTTATACGCATTTTGCGAGGCAAGTGGTTGGGCGAGTTTCTCCGTTTCTTCTACCTGATAAATTTAATTTGATAAGAAATGGCTGCTTTCATGGTTACCACAAAAATTTATTTTGCAAAACGTCTTTTTAAGAAAACGGTTTCTCTCAAGGACTATAGCCATTGAATATCCAGAAGCAACTGGACCTTTCAAGTGTGCATGAGGAGCTCTTTTTCTTTTTTATTTTAAAATGTCTTCATTTAGTCTTAAGCTTAAGTATTTACTCAACTGAATAAATATTTCACAAGCATCTTTTTTCATTAATAATAAATTTGTAAGAACATTTTCTTTACAAAAATACAAATAAACATTTCCAAAATAAATCCATTTATTTAGTATGAGATTTAAAAATTAGCATTTAAAATTAAACAATAATGTCTTGTTAATCTTACTCACCCTTCAATATTCGTAGATAAAGATTATTTATATATATGAAAAATATAAAATCTCATTTGAAATCAGAAAGATTTAAGATCGATTAAAATGAAATTACATTGCCAGAGCAATTTAAATTTGAAATTTATCACAAGCTGTTTTTAACTTTCATTCCAGGCAAATTTACTTAAAGCCATAACGTCTTTGTAAATGCGTTCTGAAAGAGATTTTTGTTTTTTCTTCCAGCAGTATTTATGTAGATTTATGCTTCATAAATCACTATGATTGAAGGAATATGCATCCTTACAAAGTTAGGAATGGCCATATTTAAAAAAGCAAGTAATTGAAACAAATCCTTAAAAGTTAATCTCTTACTTCTGTCAGTAATTGAAATTAGCCTGGCAATGGGAAGCATAAAGTAATTGAAATATATTTAAGTCTTATAAAATTGCAAAGGAAAATTAAGTGAGAAGGCACGGCTCGGCTGATTTACATTTACAGGCAAGAGATTTGCGGTCGCAGCATTCCGTGGGTCTTCAATTCTAGTTTTATCTTTTTTTTCATATGGATTTTACTAATTTCTAATTATCTATGCTCTGTCTCTCTTTATCTCTCTCTCTCTCTCTCTCTCTCTCTCTAAGCCTTGCGTTCATATACATGCATATAATTGATAGCATATCTAGAGGACAGTTGCTTCAGTGCAAGAAAATTGGGTCGCAGTAATTTATTTCCATTGAGAAGTGTACGAGTGTACTTAAAGGAAACGGAAACCATCTTTCTGTCAGCTCACATTTGGATGCCGACGTGTAAAGCATGTTAGCTGCCATTGTGCACACATGTTCAAATATCCCAGCAAACATACAAACACCATGAATCTAGAAGAAAAGCATCTTGTTATTAAAGTTTTTTGTGGGAAATACTCGATTGTAAATTAATTAAAAAAATTGTTTTTCGCTGCATTTATCGCACTTATCTCTCATGCGATAATTTTTCTCTTCACGTTATTTGTAAGAAATTACTATTGAAATTTCTTACTTTTTCTAGAAATTATCTCACTCTATCCAAATGATTCGTCCTAAGGAGATCAAATCTATAGGGTTACGAAGCTAATACATTAAGCTATTAATATGGATTTATATAATGATTTTCAATGGAAACTGTACTGGTCTTCTGTCCTTCTAAGATTGTCTTTTAAACCCTGTAGGCCGTATTGCAGCACCATACAATTTTTGTTTATAAAAAAGCTGTATTTTCACCAAAAATATTAAATTTTTCGCCAAGTGATGATTTGAAAAGTTGGTAAGATTTTCACTAATACAATTTAGTGCAATTTAACAGCGAGAATACCCTGCAAGTATCAGAAGTGCATAGTAGGGTGTTTCAAGTGCATAAACTTGCAATTTTTATACAAGTGCTGCAAGTACAATAAAGTATAACGTTATATATATTATTGGATAGGTCTCGAAATGTACTTTTATAAAATATTAAAATTTCTAAATTTAATTGAAATAAAAATGCTTTAAATTTTAGCTAGATGCTGGAATTGTGTGAAATTTTAGGTATAATTTCCACAGGATGCAGTACAAAGAGAGATGAGTCGATATATGGCCACAATCCGCGAAAAGCTTAATGAGAATGAAATTGACTTTTCTTTGAAGGTTTTTTTTTTTTAAATTCACTTTTCTCAGAAAAAAGTTGTTTGTTTTTTGTAAAGAAAACTTTTTCAAAAATGGCTTTAGGATACGTATTTTTAGAAAAATATCCCTTTTTACAAACTGTTTCCTGTCCGCATACAAAATAAAACACTTAAAAATAATTTAATTTTTTTTTTATTGAAATGCATTTGTGTTGCAGTGACTTGCTAAACTTTGTATAGAATATCCTTGTAAAAGTGAAAATAAATTGTAAACATGCTTTTTGCATGTTTAACTTTATGGAAAGTGACATACAATGATCTGGTTTGATAACTTCACTACACACATTCAAGCGTAATAAATTTTCATTAGAACTATTCATGCAGAGGAAAAACGTATTAAACTAAGCACAACAAAACAATGCATGCACTTACATGCATCTGCATGCAACCATGCTGACTAGAACTTGTGGTTGGTTGAAAATATTTATCGTCTGCATAGAAAATTTAGTAGTCTACAGATTCAGTTCTTTTGATGGGGAAACATGCAATGTTTTAAACAGCTGATTTTATGTTTATGCTTCTACGAGAACATGCAGAAACTTGTACAAGTTATTACCTCAAAACTTTATTTTCAATTGAATCGAATTAGAAACGTCTTCCAACGTACAGACCTGAAGCCCACGTCATGTTGATTACACTTTCACATTTATTATTATGAAGTTACTTTTTGTTCTCTGGCATATGACATGTTTTATTTCCAAATGGACCACAAAAACATGTGGCAAATAGTGCTTAAAAGGCCATACAATGCATTACTCGGCAGGATATATAAAGGCCAGATACACAATAGAAAAGTGCCGAAACACCAACAGCGCTCATAATGTGTTGCTCATAATGGTTGTATTCGCAGTAAAGTCTTGAACAAAAGTGGAAGCTTTAATGCGAATAGAAATTGTTATAAAGCCGTGGGCAAGCCAAATTTCCAGATCCCAAAATATTCTTCCTGCAAATTTACATTTGCTTATGATTTTATCTTTCGTATTTCTTTGTCTATTTTCCCAAGTGAATTTCTTTATTTTATGTTATTGCTTTACAAAAGCAAATGTTTAATGCATTTATTGCTTTGTAGGCCACCAGCTTGAGTGTACGCTCCTTTCATTGACAGGAGATGGGCTTTACTTTTAACTTTTTGTTTGTTTGGTTTTGCGGTCAACATTAGCAACACGTTGTACAAATTGTTGGAGAATTTGCTAGACAAAAAGTATAATGTGGTCTTTCAAAAACCATAATGTGTTTGGAAAAGAAAAAAGGGACTTTGAAAATCTTTAATTCAAACGATAAATAACTCTTGCAGGGAGTGCGTTAAACCAAATAAAGCCAATACATATGTATGTATATACCAGCCCATACGGAGTAATTGGAATACGAAGGAGGAGCAGTCGTTTAAAGAGCTTTTGGTATATTTTAAGAAACAGAAAGCACTTGATAAAACTGTGTGTGTGGGAAGGTAAATATGTTTGACGTAAGAGCTTACGTAGTTACATAGCCAACTCGAGTTACATACGTTTTCAAAAAAAAGAGCAGTCATCATATTCAACTTGCAAATTGAAATAAAAAAAAAGTAATTTCTAATTTGAAAAGATTACAAGGAATTTCAATTGTGATCGAGATTTTGCCTAAATAATGGACTTACGTTTTATGGACTTAATTTTAAAAGTTGTGGGTTTCATACCATTTAGTTTTAGAGAGTACTCCACCGCCAGCCTATATTTCACGAATAGCGGCTTACAGAGTTGCAGAAACTTGACTGTCAAAAGCTGTCAAACATTGTCAAAAATTGTCAAAATACTCGTCAATCATTGTCTGCAATTATTATGCCTCTACCAGTGACAGGGAAAACAAATTGGAACATATTTTTCTGTTGTATCACTCATTTGCACAATATTCACATAAATCACTTTAAAACACTCTCACTTGGCTCCAGCATACAACACACACACAAAACAGTGAAAATCGAGGTTCTTGCATACTTTATATAGGAAATACCCCTGCCGGCATGGGAAGTACTTAGTAGGGAGTTTTGCGTACATAAATTTGGAATTGTTAAGTACAACAAGGTACGACATGTTATACATCATTAGAAAGGCCTCGAAGTTTTGTTTTCAAAAATATCGATTTTGTTATTTTCTATAGTGTGAGAATCGCGAAGTAGGCAATTTTTTATGTATGAAAGTGGTAAATAAACTTAGAATCGTAGTAATAGTAGTGCAGATACAATAATGTGTGTGAAGATAAATTTCGAAATTTATCACCCCGGACACAAACCACATGCTTTAACAGACTTTTGTTAAGGTAATAACATAGCTCTGTTATGCTTGTAATTCAGGGAGTGCACATTCTAAATGGAATTCTGACCATATTTATTAATGGAATGAAAAAATTAATGCCGAGAAAAGTGGGCGACTCCATGTAGTTTGCAATAACACCAGAATCCATTAAAAACACGCACCAGCACATTGGTTTTTTACACATAGAAGTTATACAAATTCTTAGGGAAAAAGTCCAAATTCCAGGAGAACTGGAGGGTGTGGGCACCTGGAAATTTTTTTAAATAATAACTTTTAGGTCCTCTGACGATACCTAATCACCAGAATATCTAACATTTGGAATTTTGATTAATTTTTTTCCATTTTATTGAATTTTCAAATTTGGAATTCCACTAAAGGATGAATTCCATAATATATTATACATCATTTGGAAGCCCTCAAAGCATAAGTTTTCAAAAATTAATGAAATTATTTGTTGTCTTTCAAGTCGATTAAAATTGTTTTTCATATTGAATGAATTTTTTAATTAAATGAAAATTCATATAACACAATATTAGATATTTTGATTCACAAATACAATTCGGTACTGGAATTTATAGGCTCGGATGGTGTGAAAACTATTTAATAAAGAAGCCAGTTTGATTTTTTCAAATCTTTTGTTCTTGTTGCTACACACATGGATAGCATGCAGTGTGCAAAATTCTAAATTAAATGTCGTGCTAAAAGCATCTGTATGACATTTTTGTATGAACATTTCAGTCATTCTGGTACGTGAAATTGTTTTAAATAATAAATTCAGAAATTTTACACATTTTTCCACTTAAATTCCCTGCTAACATTTTATTTAATTATTTACATAAATGAAATATACTCATATTTATTAAATATATGATATATTCTTGCTTAAGTACGAACTTTTAAGTACAAACAGATGACTCCTCCTTCATTTAAGTACTTTACAAAAATTTAGTTGTCTATATTTGTGTGGAGGTTCTCCGGGGGAGATTCAATTATTTTAAGTGGCATTCCAAATATTATTATTATTATATGGGAGTATTGCTTGCTATTGATTGAGAAGAAGATGTAAAATGGTTTGAAAGCACCAAACAAAGGAAAAAAAACTTGGACATTTTTATAATAAATTGGTGGCCATATATGAGCCCCAAGTAGAGCTTAAAAAAATGTTTTTTTATTTGTAATATATATATATATATATATATATGCATATATTTTTTGCTTTATTACAACTAATAATTTTCATTTGCTTGATGATGCTCGTAAATTCCTGAAACATGCAAATAAGGACGAAAGAGATTGAGTCTGATATGCAAACATTAATGCTTTTGTCGTGTAATTGTGTGTGTTTACATTTTTACAATTTCAATATGAATTCCATTAAAAAATACTCGTCTTCCATGATTGTGTAAATAAATGAATTGGGAAAATATAAACAATAATGGCATCATTTTTTTATACAAACATTTTTTCTATACGAGAATATATTCAGCGGAGGATTTTCGCATTTTACAAATATTTATTAATATAAATTTTAATACATTTAATATTATTTCAAATATGCACGCTTGTATATTGAAATTGTTGAAATTAAAATCGAATAGATGAAAAATATTCATACTGCCATGCAAACTGTGTCCTCTGGAAAACCTTATAAATCGTGCTGTGTCATTTAACTGAAATTCTAATTTAAAACTTTGGCAAAAAGTAATTTGGCAATTTCATTACATTTAATAGCCTTTATTGCATTTAAGAGCTCTTGTTATTTTCAACAATAAAAAGAAGAAACTCTGACTGTAAAAGCAACAAAGAAAAAGGTCGATATCCCTTTTCCAACGCATACATACGAATTTCCTTTATACGAGTTATACGAGCTGCCACATAAACTCGCTTTCACTCTGCCTCCCCTTTTGTTTTATCGACAAAAAAGTATACAAACACACTGACACACACGCGTATATGCATGATGCACATAAAGAAAAAGAGTATCTATCGATTGGCGAACCACTGCGAGTAAATAAATAAACTTTAAGGACTGCTTGTATAAATTTTTAATTTTTACTTTTATTTTCTTTTTACTTTTATTTTTTATTTTTTATTTTATTGTTATCTCATAAAGTAATCGATGAAATAACATGAGCAGGAGTTAAGATCCATTTATTTTTCAACTTTGCTACAATTTTGTTTGCCATTTTTCCCCCTTCAACCATTTGCAAGGAATGCCAGTCAGTAGCAAGAAGAGTAGAGAAAAGGAATTAATGAAAATTTGTGCAAACACTCATACACGTCAATAAAGAAAAGTTTAATTAAAAACGTAAAATTGCTACTGCAAAAATATTTATAAATGTGTGAAATGTACCAAAAGCCCATCCTTTAAATCAGTCTCAAAATGTTGTATGGGTTATGAGCCGAGAAATGAATGAAAGCTTTGTTGGGTTAAGGTTGAAATTGATCAGCAGTTTGTTAAGAGGGGGAAATTTTTAGAAAAAGTTGGTAGTTGGCTAAGAGATCTAAGGGGAAATTTTTAAATGCAATGTGTTTTAAAGTTTATTAAGTTAAAAAAGTTTATAAAAATGTAAAAGGGACTTAAAAAATTTTGGTTGAAGTACAATGAATTACTTAACAGAGTACAACGGCGGATGACAAGCGAAAAGTTTCAAAACATTTTTTTATACCTTTCCCACATTGCCAGCGGACTCTTCCAGCTTTCTTTTATGTATGGGCTAAACTCACTTACTTGTCACCAGATACTTTGTATGGTTTTAAAACATAGTATTTTGCTATGCAGCCATACCAATCAAATAATATGACTGCTACCGAAAGCCTTGAGTTTATTAAAAATAAGAATAGATTATTTTCCATACTTTAAAAACTCTTAACTCTTTTACAGAGGTTTCTTTCCCTTTTCATTTACTGAAAAGCTGGAATGTGAAGAGAATGATTTCATTTATTATCCTTCTTATTTTTGCTTAGTTTGTTAGACACTAAAAAGGAAATGTTGATGTTTTAATTAAATTAATTTCACCTGCTTTAGACAGTCACATCACATTTTAACACTTGTGGTTCAAAAAGCACTTGACGTACTTTCATGAAGATCAAATGTGGCAGGTGTTTGTTGCGTTTCATACATTTCGTAAATGACCATTAAAGCGTTGAAAGATTCTATTCGTTTGTGATTTTATAATCGTGGTGGTGCCACCTCGAGGGCTTCGATGGGGCCAACAGATACCATAAAACACATAGATTTGCTATAAAATAAATGAAGAAGAGAACGGGCAGAGATAGACAGTATTATAAAACACTAATAACTGAAAGCCAAGTCAGAAAGTAAATGTGCACATTAGGGTGTTTCATAAAAAAAAATGACTTTTTGTTTGTTTTGTATTGATCTGATTTTACAGGCGTGTTTGTTAAAGTTTCCTTCGTCGTGTCTTCACTCAGTTGTTTCTGTTAAAAATAGCTTAAAGTCAAAGCGGTACAGGAAATAGGTTTAATGTAACTAGACATGTTTGCTTCACATATTCGGCTTAAATTAATGAATTTTTTTGTGAGACCACCCTAATGTTGCTGTATACATAATATTTTTTCTTTTTATTTCTATGGGTCGGTTCGCCTATGGCCTTAGAGATGTGTGTAAAGCCAATATGTTACAAACATATTGGCTGCTTTTGAAACAAATATAAACGGAGTATGTGGTGACATTTCATTAGAGATTTTTTTAGACATCAACATGATTGTGGCGAACACACACCAAATTATACCGTGTAATGCAAACAATTATACAGATCCATTTGTAACCAACCAATATAATGTATAATAAATTCTATTTAAAACAAGTATATGCCAGCGTTGCCAGAGATTTAAATTCTAATGCCAATTGTGTCGAAATATATTGTAATTTATATTCTACTTGTTGGTTATTCTTATATTCATCAGCTGATTTGAGTTCAAAACAGCTGTTGGATAAATGTCAGTTATACAAAATTTCATAGGTGCTGCAATGGTCTGGCTGGACCAAGTTTATTGTTTAGCAGCTTAAAAGTAAACTTGAAAAGTATTTATTTTTATTTTGCGATTTTTTTTTTAATAATATCTGGCAACAGTGATAAGAGTAAGTGTAATAAACAAACTATAAATATAGTTTATGTTATACGAGGACTTATAACCAGCAGTTGCTAATCAACATATTGTATGCGGTAACGCAGCAAACCTTTAGTACAGAGCAAAGACAGAGGCAGAGTTATAAATAAAGCCAAGTTAAATACTGTAAGGCGTTCCGATTTGTGCTAGGTGTTTGATAAAAATTGTTTTCGTAGAAGGAAAATTCGAAATAAATCTTACCCATCAAGCTTACAAGACCTTTTGCCAAATCTCATGCGTATAATCGTGGACATTTTCCGTTTAGTTTCTAAATTATTTATATAAACTTGGCGAACTGAAAAATTTTTTAATTTATAAAATTGAAGAGTTTGTTCCACATTCAAGCAAAACATTCGTCAATTGCCAATGTAAACAATATCAATTTTAATACTTTTATAAATTTATTGAAATTTATGCATAAATATTTTATAGAGGGCGGTAAAATAATTTTGGATAAATTCCAAAAATCCCTCTTTTTTATAATTTACGTTTCTGTAGAAAAAACCTCGTTCGTAAAAGTAACAAATTTAGTTTTTTGTTTGCCAAAAAAAAAAAAAATATATAAATGTAAATTTAATATAAATATTCCACAAATACTATTTGAATGTGAACAATTTCTTGTGTAATTTGTTTTTAAGCAAAATAATTGATATTTCTTTGAATATCTTGACAAAAGATGATATTTTTTTTGTTTGCTGTAAAATTGTGCCTGCTGGGTTGCTCTGATACAGGAGGAGGACCTTTTTTCCTTACTACTTCTTACTTCCTCTCTCTCTCTCTCTCTATCTCTACCACTCTCTATTGCCCACAGTGCTAAGTTTAAAATAGCGATAAACAAATATTCATTTCAAATATGATCTATTTTATCTGCACATGTACGAGTATATCCGTTTCCGTTCGTGCTGTAAATTCGTGTGTGCATCTCCATCTAGTTGTTGCTGTAGATGTGTTGGTTGAGTTGTGTAGACAAGCGACTTTAGCAATAGAGCGAAAAGTTTATATAACTTAAGCATTCGCAGATTGCGAACGCTAAAAAAAATAAATAAAAATTTATTTTTCCTTTTTTCGGCTTTACGCCAATCTTTATTGAGCTGAATATAACAACTGAACTTAAAATTACGGAAAGCTTATTTATATTAACTTATTAAAAACAGGTGGCTTGACTTGTCTTACGACAATTATTGAGAAATGACAAAATTTGGTAAACAATTATTTGGAATTAAAAGTACAAAATTTAATAAATGATTAATTGGCAAGAATGCAAGTTGACAAATAATTCTTGCGAAAACCGTCTGAAAGATAGAATATGCAGAGGTATTCAATTTCCTTTGTTACTATTTGGGAACTTTGCATTTTTAAACGGGTGAAAACTTTTATGTTGTTAACTCTTCCCCTCTTAAGTCGATTGTCCACAATCGTGATGGCTTAGGTGGAGAATTAAGATCTTTTGTTGCAAGTTGAAGGTATGGTTTATTTATATCAGTACTACATGCAACATTATCTCTTGCAGAATAAAGTTTTGGCTTAACTCTGTAGTATAAAATTAATATCGTTAAGATAACGAATAATGCTATTATAATGTCTGAGCTTAAACTAATTATGTGTGTATTTTTGTTTTTGTTAAGTAACAATTTTATGTTATCTTCATTATTCAATTGGTTAACATATAGGCTTTCAAGCTTAAGATCTAACTTATTAATATTTTTCTTTTCTTTGATTTTTGATATTAGATTTGGCATAATAAGAGTTTCATGAATTTTTAGATTAATATTGGTGTATGTTGTGCTAAGTGTGGTTACATTACAATTTTCAAATTTAATGAGGAATGTTCCCGTATGCTTCACTTTTATTTCATTACAATCTTGGGTGATATTTTCTTTGAAATTTTTAAATACAAGTATTCCTGGCATTACCTCTACTACGGCGGATTCTTGTACCGTTTCTAGCTCGCATTGTGCTTCCCGGAATCTTAAAATGTCTTCCATGCACCTATTCTCTATCCTTACTAAATTCCTTTCTAAATCATCTTCAATATGTTCTTTGAATATTTTAGTATCATTGTCAACCAATATGTCATATGTGTCCAAGACCAAGGATTTGTTCGCAGCATTTGGAACAGGGACAAATCTTACCCTGGATAGTTTCTTGCTGGAGAATTGAGGTATCAGCAGTGTAAGGATTATATTATCGCCTTCGGCCATAACCGCAATTTTCAATCTGCTGTAACTGTCATAGTCGCTAATTAAATTAGTTTCCTTTTCCGTAAGTATGTCAGAAGGAATTATCCCCACTTTACAGGAAAAAATGATCTGTCCAATGGCGTCGATGTGGTTTCGAAGGAGGGATATATCATTGTCAATTCTGTATGTCTGTTCAATAAACTCTACTTCGTCCTCTAAAGTTCTTATTTTGTTCAGTGATTCGTCCTTGAATTTATTTATGTATCCACCAATGAGTGTCTGTTGTCTATTTATGTGTGTTGTAATGTTTCTAATTTCCTCTGCCATACCCGTGTTAATATGTATTAATTCATTCAGTGTCGTATTAGTGTTAAGTTCGTTGTCTCGTATATTTTCTATTGCGTCATGTATTTCTTTCTCGTCGTCACTGTCCATGGATCCTGCTATGAACTTTAGTCCTTTTCCCAAAACATTTATCAGACCTCGCTTTGGTTTTGAATGTATGCGCAGGTTGCTTATCTTCGCTTTTAATAGTATGAGATTTTTATTAATTGAATCTAAGAGTCGTTTGTCCTCATAGGTAGTGGCCTTCAATGACTTTATATTTTCAGAGATTATAAGAATGGTCTCATCGTAGGTGTTCACGTTAATAAAATGCAGTACCTTGTCGTAGTTCTTTATAATCTTTTCCTCTCCTATCCTGATAGGTATATACCCATTATTGTTAGTTAGGTCATGGACATGAAATTGTTGGGTGTTTACCAATGCAGTTAAAGTTAAAATAATCATTGGAGTCTGCATTGCTAATCCTGCAAAGCAAATAAAAGGTTTGATTTCATTCCTAAGATTGTTTAATGTTGTTTTTATGCACAATCTTACCGGATTGCGTCTTAATAGTTGTATTATAGTTTTCCGCCACAATTTCCTTTCTGTATCTGGCGGATAATTTAGTTCCTAGTCTTTTATGCAATTTGACAAAAATTTCTTCTCCCTGTCTATATTCTTTTGGGGGAACTCTCTTCGCGTTATGATAGTTTAGGTCTGTCATTTGTTTGTCTGAAAGTTTTTTTATTGTCTCATTTCTATCCTTTTCTAATAGACTGGGGTTGCTACTTACTCGTCGACCAAAAAATGCTTCTAGAGGTTTTCTCCCTGTAACTGAATGAATGGAGTAATTGTATTCTTTTACCGATCTGTCTAGTAATTCTTGAAATGTGCGATGAGTCTGTTCAACATGAAGGCAACGCATAATTTCCTGTAGTGTGGAATGAAATCGTTCTACCTGCCCATTCGAGCAACTAGTGTATGGAGGAGTTCTGAAAATTGAAATTCCTAACTCATTTTCTATCATAAAATTAATGGATTCGGAATTGAAGGATTTTTCATTGTCAAACACTATTGACTCTGGTACCAAGGAAGAGAGGATATCCCTTAGGGGTTGCCTTATATCTTCCACTGCTCGCGAATTTATTAATTTTGCCATTGCATATTTTGAGAACTTATCCAAAGCTGTCAAAACTAATGTTTTTCCCATCACCAATATATCCAAGTGAACTAATTGACCAGGATATTTGGGAATGGGTGTTGCCTGTATTTCCATTTTTGGCGGATGCCGATCATACTTGTTTAGTTTACAAGTCTTGCAACTTTTAATAAATTTTTTAATTTTGTTCGCCATCGCTGGGAAATAATATTTTTCTAAAATTTGCGTTCTATTTTCCTTAGCGTTTCTATGTGCTCTATTATGAAATCTAATTATTATGTCTTCCTGGTGTTGGTTGTCGGTAACATCTTCGACTACCGCCTGCGTGAATCTTATTTTATATTTGTTAAAATGCAAGGGGTATACTTGCTGAATTTTTCCCATTACGCTCTCATCTGTTTTTATACAATTTATAACCGAAGGATTAAGATATCTTTTTAAAATAGAAATAAGTATTTCTTCAGAATAGTTGGGCTCAGTAATTATATGTCTATGGTAAGTTGGAAATACAATTTTAAAATGGTAAGTTGAAGTTGCTTCCGTTTTTAAAAACATTTGATTTTTGAATGCATTAATGGGGGCTTCTATGTTTAATACTAAACCGTGTGATGAGCTCTCATCAGAGTGTGTTGCTACTGATAGCGTATTAAGTGGTGATCCCCGGGGTGGTATTCTGGACAAAGCGTCTGCAACTACATTTGTCCTGCCAGGTTTATAAAACAATTCGTAATTATATTCTTCCAATATTGCTTTCCACCGTTTCATTTTGCTATTGTGGTTTTTATTACTAAGCGCATATGTTAGTGGTTGATGATCTGTATAGATCCTGACCTTAACTGAACCGTATAAATAGTTTCTAAGCGCGTTTAGTGCCCAAATAATGGCTAGCATCTCTTTTTCGTTCGCGGCGTAATGCTCTTCCGCTTTATTAAGAGTCCTTGATATAAACGCTATAGGTCTATTATCTTGCGACAGAACTGCACCAATTGCAAAATTAGAAGCATCGGTTACCAGTTCAAAGTCCTTCCTGTAGTCTGGATAGGCAAGAACAACGTCCTCAGACATGAGGGTATTTTTAATTTTATTAAAAGATTCTAACGTTTCTTTGTTTAGGAAAATTTTTACATTGGCTGATTTGTTCTTGGAGACTCGGCCTCCTTCCCCTCTTAAAAGGGATGTCAGGGGCTTTGCAATTTTTGCATAGTCTCTTATGAAACGTCGGTAGTACCCTGACATACCCAGGAAACTACGGAGTTCCTTCAGCGTTCTAGGTTGTGGAAATTTGGCGATAGCCTCCACTTTTACCCGATTGGTTTTTACGCCATTTTCGGATATGACAAAACCCAAAAAGTCTACATCTTTTCTAAAGAATTTACATTTGTCGAGTTGCACTTTCATATTGGCATCCTCTAATGTTTTAAAAATATTTGCAATATGTTGAAAGTGCTCTATTTCCGATTTGCTGAATATTATTATATCGTCAATATAGACGTAACAACATTCTCCAATGAATGCCCGCAATATATCATCGAGGGCCCGTTGGAAAATCGATGGGCCATTTTTTAAGCCGAACGGCAGACGTGTGAATTCGTATTTGCCGTTGTTTATTGAAAATGCTGTTTTTTCAATGTCAGATTTTTTTAGTGGGATCTGGTGAAACCCACTTTTTAAGTCAAGCACTGAAAAAAATTTGCTATTACCGAGCTGTGCTATTACTTCAGCTATTTCGGGGATGGGGTATTTATCAGCAATTGTAATTTTATTAAGCTTTCGATAATCGATCACAACGCGGTATTGTTTATTTCCCGCTGAATCTGGTTTTTTAGGTACAATCCACACTGGTGAGTTGTACGGTGATCTTGATGGTCTAATAATACCATCGTGTAAAAGTTCTTCTACCTGTCTTTTCACTTCTGTTTTTAAAGATGCAGGGTACGGATAAAATCTAGTGTAAACTGGAGTATTTGACTCAGTTCTGATTTCTCCGATAACTTTTGTTGTATACGTTAATTTTTCATTTGGGTCTGAAAAAAGTTTTACGTGTTCTTTTAAAATAGTGTTCATTTCTTTTTTTTGTTCCTTTGTCAAGTTATCTAACTTAATATCTATATTGTTGACTGCTTCCGATGCTAATTGTTTAAGAATGATTTTTTTTTGATTTTTCAACGTCATAAAGCTGTCTCCAGTATGGATCACAGCATTCATTTTCCTCAGAGTATCGTTTCCTAAGATGCCGTCAAAAGCTTTCAAAGAGGACATTAAAAAAAATTTTATTTCTTCTTCTAAATTAAATAATTTAACAAATGTAAATTCTGTTATCTTTACATCTCCTACCACTGACTTTGCAAAAAACGGTTTCTCATTCCTAATTTTTTTCTTGGCTAGATGTGGTTGTAAGTAGTTCTTGCTGGATCCTGTGTCCACAAGAAATTTAAGAATGTTCCCGCTCTCCGTCCTTACCTCGAAAAAGGGCAACGAAGAGCTCATCAGACTAAAAAATAGACGTCAGTTGGTTCTGAGCGGTCTTCATTGGTAGGGCTGCTTTCGGTGTTTATATGGAATGTTCTTTGAGCTTTTGTCTGCCCGTTCCGTACCGAAGGTGGTCTTTTTCCAGAGAAATTATTTTGATTTCGATAGGGTCGATTCATATAGTTTATATGTCTGGATCGTAGGCTCTGGTCCACGTCCATCGGCTCTGGCCGTGGTTGTGGCTTAGGGGGTCTAGGTGGGTTGTGAGAGTTATGTGGAGAAGACTGATAATGAGGTTGCCATCCCTGTTGATATGTTTGGGGCATGTGGGCCAACTGAGGGTAAAATGTGCGTCTTTGCATTGGATGGTAATTTTTCTTGGGGGGTAGTTGAGGGGGTTGGTTTTTTCCTATATGATGTATACGATTTGACCTATAACTCTGGTTTTCAAGTTTTAGGCAAAGGTGTAGAGCCTGGGGTAAATCGACCGGCTCTTTCATACCCAGAAGACGTGGCAGGTCTCCGTTCAGGCCCCTGACAAAGGTGTCTAGGGCCTTTTCCCTATATGATTTAGTCAGTAGCATCAATGATTCGTTACTTGTGTTCAAACACCCTATTTTGTTTAGGATGAGCGAAAGGTGTGTATAGATATCTTGGTAAAATTCGGAAACAGTTTTGCTTCCTTGCACCAGCGTTGCCATCTGGTGCTCCAACGTTGACACATCTCTCTTATCGCCGTAATGAGCGACGAGGCATTTAGAGATAGCTGTCCAGTTTAGAGGTGTGTTGTAAGACTCTAAGGCTATGTCTGCGTTTCCGGTTATTTTGTTTCTGATAATGCTCAGAATTCCAAAGTATTTGGGTGTTCCCTTAATTTGTTCGTAAATGTTCAGTACCCTATCTACGCTCTTTTTCCAAGAGCTGAATTCCCCCGGTTGCCCTGAGAAATCCTTAATGCACTTAACTACGTCAGGTATCTTATCCAAGTCAGTCAGATTGTTCCTTTGTCCGTTGTCAATTACTTGGTCTCTAGCGTCATTCGGATCTATACCTGGGTTAAGTATGGCCTGTACCAACTGTGGTCCTTGGTTCCTCAATACGTCAGTCGATATCCTAGAAATAAGTGCCGTCAAGTCTTCTATGCTTAACTGACCAGGATTTTGATTCTGGGGAAGCACAGGGGGCCTAATTAGATTATTTTGGTTTGCCATTTTTTTGTATTAAATATTTTTCTTCACTTTACACGTAGCTTTATTAAAAAAAACGCGATTTGCCAATGTAAAAAAAAACGTTTATAATAGTAGAATTTTATTTTTAAAATTCTGTGTCAAAAATATATTTTTAGTTTTAAGGGAAATTCGCCAATAAAAAGAATAATCTTAAGATCTACCTTACTTTTTACTTGATCTGTTGATGGGTTTTGATGATCACTGTTGGTTGGCTTCTTTGGGATTCCTTTGGATGAGTTTTTTGATGATTACTGTTGGTTGGCTTTACTTTGTCTTCCTTCTTTGGGATTCCTTTGGCTGAGTTTACTGATGATTACTGTTGGTTGGTCACTTTCAAGTCACCTCTTTCGATGATTTCTAACCTTTTTCTTAAGGTATCAGTTATTTTTTTCTCTTTTTTTTTTTTTTTTTTTTTTTTTTTGCTTTGACTTTTTTTTTGTTTGGAGTCACTCTTCGTTTATAATTAATTTTTTGTGTCTTTTTTATTTCACAACCCTTCTAATTTTCTAGTATTAGAGTCACTATTATTATTTGTTATTTACAGCCGATATTTTATTATTTTTGTATTTTAGGCTCACTATTATTTTTTCACAATTTTTTTATTGAAGCTTCTTCTAGCTTTAAGGGTTTTTCCACTATTATTTTTTCCTTTTTAGCCTTCGGTAAGGCTGGCACATAATACCTCCGTTTCGCTTTATTCTACTACGGGACCGAAACCGAATTTAAAGGGCTAATTTGCTCGGGCGCCACTTAAGCAGTCCCTGCTCGGGCGCCACTTAAGCATTCGCTGATTGCGAACGCTAAAAAAAATAAATAAAAATTTATTTTTCCTTTTTTCGGCTTTACGCCAATCTTTATTGAGCTGAATATAACAACTGAACTTAAAATTACGGAAAGCTTATTTATATTAACTTATTAAAAACAGGTGGCTTGACTTGTCTTACGACAATTATTGAGAAATGACAAAATTTGGTAAACAATTATTTGGAATTAAAAGTACAAAATTTAATAAATGATTAATTGGCAAGAATGCAAGTTGACAAATAATTCTTGCGAAAACCGTCTGAAAGATAGAATATGCAGAGGTATTCAATTTCCTTTGTTACTATTTGGGAACTTTGCATTTTTAAACGGGTGAAAACTTTTATGTTGTTAACTTATACAAGTGGTGGCATTAAGGCCAATTAAATGGTATTTGTATTACTTTAAGGATTAACAGATAATTTAGTATCATTTAAAGAGAGAACAGAAAGCGTTGGTGTTTAAGTCGCTGTGCATAATTTTAGATTCATAAATTAATACCGCTTAATGATCAAACTAAGCAGAATTGATAGAAGTAGTTATACGTAACATGATTACATTGCGATTCATTGTAATTTTTTTTTTCCTTTTTTTTTTTTGTTAAGTATTACTGTGGTTGGTTGGCAGCAAATCTTTATTGTTTGTTGCCTTTGGGTATCATGATGTACAAATATCGCAGCGATAATGAATAATAGAAAAGACAATGAAATAAAATCTACTTTTGTGTCTCTTCCTTTTATATCATTTTATTCCTTTATTCTTTTATGCCAAAAGAAGAGCAGACAAGTTCTTTTCTATACCCTTGGGATTCACTTGTCATAGCCACTATAATATTAACATTTTGCTTCATTGAGCTTTTATCTCCCAATTGCGTCCCTGCGTGATGCATTATCCTGTGAAGGTGAAAATAAACATTAAAGATAACGTTTATAGACAAAAACACTTGCTGCATTACGAGTTTAGAAACCAAACAACTATTGAAGTGTAAAGAAAGTTTTACGCCAAACAATCGTGCTATCAATCATATTGTTCGCACCAACAATAACAGCATAAGAAACTATTCTTATTAAAAGTTTTCTTTTCTTTTCGGAAATTTTTTCCCTATATATATATGAAGATAAATATGTAGAGTTAAATATGGTTTAACGTAAGAGCTTACGTAACTACATATTTAACTCAAGTTAAATATGCTTTGAGAAAACAATACTAATTTTATTTAACATTTAAATATTAAAAAGAATTAAAATTAATTTCTAATTTAAAACGATTTCACGCAATCTGAATTATATTTGTGAGTTTAAAAAAAAATATCTAATATCGTCATAGTGTGAATTTTCGATGAGTTTTCAAGGACTTTGACATTTTTGGACGCATTTTTTTTTTGTGCCCTATTACCACCATATACAAATTGTGGCCACGGGTTCATACAATACGGCGATATAAGTTCTATTTCTACATTGTATTTATCCAGTAGCTATAAATAGGTTAGGCCGAAAATTTATTTGAAAAGGATAGTTTTAAGACCGGCAACAAGGACTAGACATACATTTTATTCTAAGAAAAAGTCATATAACAAGGAATAGTCGTACAGATGAAAGAAAAGGACAGAAATATTTTATTATGAAAAAGAAGAGATAATAAGCAATAGAGGGACAGCCGGACACATAGGAAAAAGGCTCTCTATTCATATAAATCACTTTAATTTTCTCTCACTCTTCACCAATGCTTAACACCAGATAACACACACAAATACACAAAAACAAATACTGCAAACTGCAAAGCATTAGTTATATAGGAAATTCAGCTGATAAAATGAGAAGTGCGTTGTAGGGAGTTTTCCGTACATAAGCTTGCAATTAATATAAAAGTGGTAAAAATGCACCAAAGTATGACGTCAGCGGAAAGGTATCGGAGTGTAATTTTTAAAAATATTGCAGTTTTCATTTTCTATAGTATGAGAGTCGCGTAGGAGTCAGTTTTGTATACATAAATTTCCCAAATCTCGAAAAAAATGTTTTTACTTTATTTTTAGCAAAAATATATTTTAAACATTTGAAAACATAAGATAAACATACAAGTGCAAAAAAAAACCGTAAGTTTTTTGTTTAAAAATACAGAAACGGAAGTTTTCAAAAATGACGATTTTTGCCCAAAAATATAATAAAATCAAAATAAATCAAAAATCGACAATTTTCTCAAAAATCGAAAAAAATATTTTTCTTTTATTATTAGCAAAAATATATTTTAAACATTTGAAAACATAAAATAAATATACGAGACCAATAAAAACGCAAATTTTTCATTTAAAAATACAGAAACGGACGTTTTGAAAGTTTGATGATTTTTGGCCAAAAATGCAAAGGGGTAAACTGAAATTTAGGGGATTTGCGGTAAACTGAAATTTACCGCAAATCTCGAAAAAAAATTTTTTTCTTTATTATTAGCAAAAATATATTTTAAATATTTGATAACATAAAATAAACATACAAGTGGAAAAAAAACGCAAGTTTTTCGTTCAAAAATACAGAAACTGACGTTTTCGAAAAATGACGGTTCTCACAAAAATGCAGAAATTGAATATTTTCCCAAATTAAAAGAGGTGTAACTACAACATAGTACGACATATTATATATCACTGGGTAGGTGTTGAAATGTAGTTTTTAAAAATTTATTAATAATCTTTCAGTAGAAATAAAAAAGTTTACAATAAAAAAATTTTTTTTTTTGATAAATTTTGTAAAGTAAACTAAACGGGAGGAATTGGCTAAACATTGGATGCATTCACCGTTGGCGCATGTAAGATATAAAAAAAGTTTTCACTAATAACATTTGCCACAAAATATTTCATTTAATTTCGTATAAGAATGATCTCGTGATGACTTTCATACTATATCGGTATTAGACTTTTTTTTATTAAATTTACAAATACAAATCAGATTGTGTGAAATCGTTTTAAATTAGAAATTAATTTTAACTTTTTTTTTAATATTTGAATGTTAAATAAAATTAGTATTGTTTTCTCAAAGTATGTTTAACTTGAGTTAGATATGTACGTAATTACGTAAGCTCTTACGTTAAAACATATTTAAGTCGACATTATTTTCTTCACACACATTTTGCCTCTATGGTTGGCCATCAAATATTTAAATCTATTGTGAAATACATATACATATGTATTTGCAAGGAGCAGGAGTTTGATGTGTGTGTGACAACCACTGCTTGCATAAGTAGATGGAGCAGTTGTCAAACCCTTTGTAATTGATTGCTATTGTTACGAAAATTAGTAGGTCCTTTAGGTCCCTTTTTTAATATTGATTTTTATAATTTAAACTGTTTATTATATAAATTAATATCTTATAGTGTGTCGAGCTCTCTTCTGGAAGAAATTTTTTTTTATTATATTCTCCGAAATGAGACAAGTGATAATAGTAATCCTTTGCTTCCTTTGAGTTACATTTCACAGAAAAAAACTATATTTACGTAATTGTAAAAGATTATTCCTAATCTGGATAAATGTTGATTATTCAGTAGATTTTTTTCTAATGAAAATTTCTTATTTGATCACAAATAGAAAAAGAAAATTCTATTTACTTGTTGATGTTGTTTATTTTATTTGATTTTGCTTTATTTTGTTTTTTTATTATTATATTTAATTGTTCAAGTAGTGCAAAAGTAGGTGTACTTACTGTGAATTTGTAAAGGAGGTCATTATTCATATGTATGTGTGATAGTGTGTTTGTATGGGTGTATGTGAGCTTGTGCGCGTGTGTGTATATTTGAAAAAACAGTTTAAAATTGGAATGGGGCAACTCAAGCTATTGTTAATTTAGTTTGGAACTAAACAGAAGCAAAGAACATCACGTGGTTTTCAATTACGTTAGACCACCAAGTGGAAAAAAATATTTGGAAATTAAATTTATACTAGTAATGTTTTCATTTGGAATTAATTATTAAAATAACAATTGTTTTCATTTTAATTCAATACTCTGCATTTGTTCTCATTTGGCTTTGCAAAAAAGAAATACATTTTTGCTGCCTGCCTGCGTGCCTGCCTGCGTACCTGCCCTCTTGCCATAAGTTAATGCCATGTTTACTTCAAACGCCAACAGCAACAGAAATAATAATAAAAAAAACATTTTTTTTTTTTTGTTTACTTGGGCAGGAGCAGTAACGAAATTGTAGAAACTACAACAGTCATTGAGGGTAAACAATCAATATTTTTAAAACCTCAAAACACTGAATGACTTTTGTGGCAAAAGTTTTCATAAATTTCCTTCTCTCGCAGTTCGTTGTAAATGTATGAGCAGCATGTATGTGTAATTCAGCTTTTTTACTTTCATTTTTGAAAAAAGTTAACCAAGCAAAGTAAACAATACGAAACGCATAAAAAAAGAGCTTTTAAACTTAGTTTTTATTATTTATTCATATCGCTCATACTCGCCACCCCTCTGCACCTCCATTGTTTTGTGCTCACGAAATATGGCAGGCATTCCAGTCATTTCAATGAAAGCACACCAAAAGGCAAATCCTGCCATACATGAGCGAAAATGAAATAAAGGAACAAATAGCAGCAATCCAGCGTATCCGAAGTATCCGTGAGTGCAAAAATGCATGCAAATCTGTGCGAATGTTTTTGTAAACTAAGACTGCAGCTACAAATATGAGGCTAAACATATAGGCATATATGTGTGTGTGTTTTTCTGTTGTTCTCTATGCCAGTGTAGATCGCGGGATTCGCTATTTCATTTCTAAAAAAACTGCCAAATACTCTTTCTGAAAATTTTTTTTCTAATTAAAACGCGAGGGGAAAGAACTGAACTCAATATCTAGTGGAAATTAGAAATTTTTTTAATTTTCGTTTAACTTAAGAAAGAAAATTAGAAATAAAATTTTTTTATAATTTCGATTTGAACTCTTCTAATAGTTTTCAGTTCAAGGCGTTTTTTTTTTATAAAAATGTGAATATATATTTCGCGACATCACAGAATCCAAATCAAAAATTTCAAGTAAAAAATTAAAATATTTAGGCGAAAAACAAAAAAATTTTATTAATGGAATATATTCGCGTTGCTGCATACAAACGTGTAACGAATTATTTGAACTGCAAAATTAAAAAAAATATTTTTTCTTTTTACTGTAACATGTTTGCAAAATTAATTCAATTTCCATTACTGTCTTAAACTTTATTTGTATAAAAACTCTTAAAAAAATAAAAGAAATCAATTTTATCTTACCTTTCCGTTTATTTGATTTTTTTTTTAAAAAACTTTTTCTGTTTTATATTTTTTTTTTTTTTTTTTTTTTTTTCTTTTTTTTTTTTTTTTTGTTATGTAAATACTTGTTATCACGCCAAAGGCTGGAATTGGAAACATTTTCACGCTCCTGTCAAATCTTTACCTGTACCTGCGAGCACGTATAAGTGTACTGAGAAAAATCGTAAAACAAACACACACAAACACATTTAAATAGAATCTTTAAAATAGTAAATACCAAATGACATTTCAGTTAAAGTTTAGAAATGTGTATCCTCGACTTGAGTGAAAGCACTCCCATTTTAGTGGAGGATTATTTGCTTTAGTATTATTCGAAATGAGTGTAAAATAATAATAAAACAGAAAAAATATGGCCACTCTAGAAATTTCTTAAGTGCTTCTCACAGCACAATCTTCCGAATATTAGAATAGTAAAAATAATAATAATAACAGCAGCAAACTAAAATAACTCTATTTAAACGAATGCATGTTGCATAACACATATGTATGTTGCACACACACACACACACGCGCGCCCTCACACAACCTTGTAAAATTATGTTTGCGAGTTAGTTTCGTTTTTATAGTGTTGGAATATTTAAAATGTTGACACAATTTTCGGACGTGTTTAAGGGAGGGACTCTAAACACAAAGAAACCATCACACATACTGCTACAGTGTATTAATGTAAGAGAATTCATACGATTTTAAAATACTTACGTGTTTATTACGTAAATGATACCCACACTTATATGTATATGTATATGTATATGAATGTGTATGTGCTTGAGTATGATTGTGTTTCTTGTAATAAAATACATTCGTAGTTGTATTTTACGTCAATTATTGAAATACATGTCAAGAATTCCATTCATGCAAAGTGAAATTATATGAACACACGTAAATTATTTGCCGTTTTTTTCTTTTTCTTTGTTTGTTTGTTTGTTTGTTTGCTTGTTTGTTTTTCTATTTGTTTGTTTGCTTTTGTAGATGTATGCGTACTGTGAAATACTTTTGTGGTGTTTCATATACTGAATATTGCATAGCGTGTTGCTGAGCAGAGGCAGGATACAGTTTGAGCTTTGTTTCTTTCTGGAATAGACAACAAATTTTTTAATTTGCCTTATTAAGATAATGTAAACAATAATTATATATGTATATTGTTTTGTCTGATCTTTTTAAATGTACGTGTTCTTGTTCTTGTTGCTATCGTGTTCTTGTTCTTGTTGTTAACAAAAAACAAAGTATTTGACACGACTTTACTATTAAGGAGAAGTGATATTAATTGAATACTGTCTTCAGACCTTGCAAGGGTGAAAATGATTTCAAGGATCCAACAACTTGCTGATGCCACTATATGCGCAATAACTTGCTCCGTCCGGCCGAAATAAATTTATTTGGCCTGTCTTTCACAGTGTTTTATCCGTCATTAAATTTTTATTTTGCTTTATTTTTCTATTTGTGTCTCTGTATAAATTAATCCAATTATATATTTTAAGTTTGAATTAGTTGAAATCGTTATCCTTCAGCAAAAATGTGTGCCTACTTACTTAAGATTAGTAGCAAAAAGCGTCACAATATGTTTTTACGATTAAAACATTTGTTGGCATTTCATTAGAGTAATCCGGTCATAAAATATATATATTTTTTTTTTGGCTTATAGTCTTCAGTGCATTATTTTTATTGTTAACAAATTAAATTATTCTTGCAAGTAAACTAATGCTATTAATGGAGATAAAAGAAATGTAATCAAAATGCTTTCGTCGTCATATTCTTATCATGAAATGTGCCAAGTTGCTCCACACGGCAGAATATTGATTTATAAATTCATTATTTCGCAAATAAATCTCAAAACTTTTGATATAAGGATGTCTTATAGCAAAGTTGTGTAAATAATTTTCTTTTTAAATGTGCCCAGCAGTTCGAAGCGGATGACAGTTGGTTGCTTGGTAGTGACACAGTAAGTCCTCAACTAAAACAATGTGGCAGTTTTCTTGCTTTTTCTTGCCGCTAGAAAGTATTAAAAGGTGAAAATTTCCTTTCAGAAACCCTGATCCGCATCAGAATGGTTGGGGAAAGAGATGAGCTGGATTGGGCGTAACCTTGTATACGAATGTCTTACATTTTATATACGACATATGTATGTATTTCATACTCGTTTGTGTGTGTTCCATATCCTCTTGAATATCATGTTTGCAATGTGACTGTTTGCGGTGTTTTTGCTTTTTAATAAAACGTGCTTTTTGAAAAAAGTAATAATGAATTTAGCTGCGTGTCGAACTCACTTTCTGCCGACTTACGATAACTAGTGTAATTTTGGAATTTTTTTACAAGAAATATTTAGATTAAATTGAGTTTGTGGTTGACTGTGTTCGTGGTCGTGTATCGTGTGCACAAAATTAACATTGCTGATGATAAAACCCTGAATCCTCGCCAGTCTTCGTTACTAGCAAAGTAAACCATAAATGAAAAGGGTTGACAAGAAATGGTATAACACCACACGTGCCGCAAAAATCTACTCTTTCTATATCACAATGACAGTCTCATAATTCGCATCCTACTCTGTCTTCTATATCACAATGACAGTCTCATAATTCGCAGTAGTGCAAAATGGGAGCCATGAGTAGGCACTACCTGCATTAAGCGTTTTATGAAATCTATAATTTTTTAATGAACTTTAAGCTTTCAATGCTTTTGATTTTAAGCAGTTTTTCAAATGCTCATCCCCTGAAATAATTTCGGTATTCTTGTTTTTCAAAAGTAGTGTTTTTAAACTTCTTTTTGGTTTAGAATTCAAAGAAGGTTTTAGGTAATTAAGGAAAAATTTGTGGTGAAACATTTTTTTTTTTTGTTAAATAGAATTTCATTTAAATATTTATTTTTCTTTGTAAGGAAAATGTAAAACAAAATGATAAATCTTATAATTGCTTTCCAACAAAAAGTTCCCAACTGTACTCCACGCATTTAAATTAAGAGCTCATTCGGCTTCTATGAAGTCGCCTACTTGCTGTTGAGCATATTAAGCGATAAAGGATAAGCGTGGGATTTACTTTGAATTTTTTTTTGTAAACATCTTTAGATAAGATAATTTCTCATTAAAATTTTTTTCTTAACAGGCAAACCATGAAATAAAAGAAATATTGTTAAGTCCATAAATTTCATTAATTTATGATCACAATTTAATTAACAAGTTTTCTTAAACCTTAAGATTAAAAGGCAATCAGGTACGCTACGTTGTGGGCTTGATTATCAAGAGGGCATACAGTTTACTACGTTCGTATTTCCACAAATTCAAGCAATCGATAATTTCATTAAAATATCAACTCCCACAAGAAAATTGAAGATTTTCGTGTCAATTTGTTAAGAGCACGTAGTTGCTCGGTTGCCATTGAAGTTTATAATTATATTCAAAAGCCATGGTGATAAGGCTAATTTTTTTTTCTTGTATCTTATCACGTAAGTAAAATCTTTTATCATCAGATTAAGTGAATACCGCAGTGACAAATCTGACTAGCAAACAAAAAAAAATGAGAAAAGACCAAAAAAATTAAAGAAAAAACAAAAAAAAAAAAAAATAAATTAATAAATGAATAACCGAAATAAATAGATCATAATTATTATCCTTTTTCATTTTGTATTAAAAAGGATAATTCTGGTCAGATGGAAATTCGTAATTCGATTTTGCTCATATTTTTTTCTTGTTATTGAATAGATTTTCCATAAAGCTGAGCAATTATACGCGTAGTTGCTAATAGGATTACAGTTAAAGTAAAATTGTTTAATTAAATAATTTTTTAATTGCAGCAGAGTATTGAAAGACTTTAGTCGAGAATTTAGGCGTCCATGTGTCTCTTTTCTGCAAAAGGAGATGAGGAAAGAAGAGGCCATGAGCAAGGCAGATACCCAGCAGTCAAAACTAAACTATCAAAATAAAAATTTTTACCAAATAAAATGAAGAGGTCTTGACTTTCCCTCGCTTATTTGATGTTTTAGAATATATATTTGCTAGTAATAATCAAAAAAAATCGATTTCTGTAAGGTGGCAAACCATCCCATTTAGTGATAACAGCGTTAGGCCTTGAAAAATCCTATTTAAATATTTTTCAATTACTTTCCCCCACTTATTTCATGTTTTAGAATATATATTTGCTAGTAATAAACCAAAAAAATCGATTTCTGTAAGGTGGCAAACCATCCCATTTAGTGATAACAGCATTATTCCTTGAAAAATCCTATTTAAATATTTTTCAATTACTTTCCCCCACTTATTTGATGTTTTAGAATATATATTTGCTAGTAATAAACAAAAAAATTGATTTTTGTAAGATGGCTATCCATCACATTTATTGATAACAGCCTCTGGCCTTGAAAAAGCCTATTTCTATATATTTTTCAATGCAAAACTTGAGTTTTTATTATCTTTTCCCTGTTTATTTTTGAAAGGTATGCATCCCTTTGCTATTACTTTTATTTTTTGCAGAATTACATTTGGAATATATCGGTTTATATTTTCGCTCTTAGCAAATTGTTACAGTTTATGTCGTTATCTTATCCTTCTGTTGCTCATCGGCCGTATTTTTTAAGTTTATTAAAATACAATGATCTATGGATAGAAAGTATATTTGAATAACCAAATAATGGCCAAAATGATGAAATTTGAATGCGAAATACCAGATTTAGTAAAACGGAAATTATAAATGATTGTGAAACGCTGCACGCACCTCGTACATGTGCTTATTGTTTGTGGCTTTTTTTTCGACGCGGCTTAAATTGTTGAATACATCTATTCCTCCATTAAAGTTATTCTATGACTAGTACAATGCGCTCGCTGAGCTTTTTCATAAACGTTTCCCTTTTTCAGTTACTGCTGAAACTACTCCTGCCAAAGAGAAGGCCGTATCCGTCAATCATATCGAATATTTCAAAAATTTTAACTAGAATATTTCGTTGCTACTGTTGCATGTACTCTTCCATTTTTCAATCACTGATTATTTTTCTATTTATAAAAAAAAGGATATTGTTTGTGGATTATTAATATGCGAACGTGTGTGTACGAATACAACAACTGGTATTTGAAATGGAAAAAGGCATACAGAAATATTTATAGACGCTTACACACATTGACTGTCAGTTGTAGTGAAAGCTCATGTTGTATGTGCTCCCCACAGATGCATTGTCATCTTTTAAAAAGAAAATCCTGTATGAATTGTGGTAAAAATAATTACGTTTAATAGAAATGCAATTCTACATTTAGAGAAATTGCATGCAGTAATAAAAATTAAAAATGATTATGAAATTTATAATAACAATGATGACTTTTGAGCTCCCTGGTATTTGTCTTTAAACATACGAGAGAGTACTTAGCAAACGCTTTCCTCATTGCGGGCTTAGCTGAAATGTCCAGATGCTTAACTTAATTTGAAAAAAGAAAAAAATTAGTTGCATGCCGTGGGAAAAGCTGGACTTTTGGATATTGCAGCCACAAAGGTATTTAGGTGGTACCTGGTCCTTGGCTCCTGGCCCTGTACTTCATCTATCAACAATTATTTGCAATTGCATAAAACATTGAGCAGATGAGTTCTTGAAATGTTGAAATATTACAAAAAAAAAAGAAAAAAAAAAGCGCTCCACTATGCAATATGTGAGCGGAGGACAAGAATGATGTTGATGCCACTGTGCCAGCCAATGACAGGCCACAAGCACATATTCTGGTTTCTATGAAATTGTACGTTTAATTTTATTGTATATATTTTTTAATATATTCCCATTGATATCAACATTGACAGCCAGCAATGACAATTGATGTGGGCACAGTTAGATGCATATGTGCGCAGCCACATCCCCATCCACACATCTGCACACACACACACACGCTTTGCATGATTTCCAGAGGCATTTTGAGGGGAAATTTAAATTTAGATGTTGCGTATAAGATTTGCAGGAAAAAATTGAAAAAAGATTGTGCAATGTGTGGGCAATTAATGAATATAAATAAAAATTCATGCAGTTGGATCTATTTTTACTGGAGCCTTTCACGGCAATTCCCAGGACATGAAAAGACGAGTTAATTGAAATAATTTATTTTGCTTCATTGAATTGCAATACTGTAATGTAAGAGATATTGATTGCATTGCATATGTTTATGAAATACAAAATGGGCTTCTTATGGAAAATAAGGGCAATATATGGAACAGGCCTTTTACACCGATCAAACATTTAGCAGATCATTGATCAACTATTGGCAACTATTGTTCTTACAATAAACAAAAACAAGAACGCGAAATATTGTTTTTCTAAAATTACTTTTTAAAGAAAATTAAAAACAAATCGAAGACAAAGTAATGCATTGAAATAATAAATATTGCGAGTACTTGCAAGGAAATTTGGATCGTATTAACCGTACTGGCATAACTAGACTGGTATTAAATGTCATGATCCTATGGCTTATGTGCTGCAAAAATAGGATATTGTGGCCTAAAAATGCATCTGTGTGACAGATTTTTTTGACCTGTCGTACGTTTTGCAAAAGTTTTTGAAAATTTCCATAAAATTACAATTTTCATGCAATCAGAGTTGCTTTTACTTCTATCAGGAAAGAAAAAAATTATATGTATCATATTTGTATGATAGTGTGGCACCTACAACACCATTTTCATGCAATTTCTTAAAATAGAATGGCATCACAGCCGGTCACAGCAGGTTTGTGTGTGAATGAATCGTACTACTGTCTATGATAGTGAAGCCTCACCAAAAAGAAAATTATTTTAATGGCTCTTTGTTTTCACTGTATTGTTGAAACTTTTATCTGCTTCTAAACCGATTCCAAAGATCTATTAAGAGGAGTTCTTTCAAAGGAATCACCGCCTTGATGTTCTTTGCATTTAGTTTTCTCTGCAAGCTGTCAAAATTAGTTTGAAACTTTTCAGTTTTTACATTATGGCGGTTTTTACATTTTAGTGGTTGCAGTGCTGCTTATACACAAGTTGGCACCACTGTTGTGACGTGATTTGGATTTCAATTAAAATACTCAATCATCGCCTATTACGGACTGAATTATGAAAATAAAACAATTTTTTTTCTTACATTTTTAAAATAAATAATGAAGGAATAAATTCATTGATTTTTTGTGCGGTGCATCAGTTTTTGTCGCTAAATAGTTTTTGGCCTCTGTTTTAGCTGGAAAATGATTTCAGTGGGAATCTGGTAATTTTATTTCCATACAGGAATGCAACTAAATTAACTTGTTAGTTTTTGTCTCATATTAATATCACTCATCGCTTTGTTGTTGTTTTATAATTAAATGAAAGTTTTTAATTTAGTTTTAATGTGAAATAAATTGATTTTTTTTTTTTTAGGTTAATATACGGCAGTTTTGTGTGCCCTCTAAATAAGGAATTATGGAATTGAATTTATCGAATTTTGGAAATAAGTAAAGCTAAGGAACAAAAAAATAAGAGGTGGTTTGTAAGTATTGCTAATATCGGTAATCTTCTGGTACGACCCTTCCTTTCGGGTATATAAATGTACAAGGACAGTAGCTGCCGTAGCAGCCCTCAGCCAGGACCAACAACGACGAGTGTCGCTGAAATTGCAACGGAGATAGGAATAGCAAACGTAGTAGCTTCATTGACACTAGATAATCCTACAACTCATGGTCGCGGTGCCACCTTAGAAGACGACGAAGAGGACGGCTTTAGTTGTCCTTCTGAATCTAGCAGTGATACTGACTACGAAGTACGTTCACGACCTTCAACTACAAGCACAACATCAACGTCTTCGTCGTCGGCTGCAGGAGCGCCCGCGGTGGGAGCACCGTGCATAAGGCGTCAAAAACGTGTCACCGCCCACACCGGACAACGTTGTCACATCAATTCCGATGTACGCCTCTTACGAAAGATTGGTTTTATTGCATCACGACTACGTTTTCTAGGGAAAATTTATGGTGATTTCAAGTTGGTAAATCCTTATAGTCCGGCAAAGCAGAAACGTCTGTTGCAGGAAATTTTACTTAAGCACTCCAGTGGTGATCCTGAGCGTGAGTTGGCCAAAAGTGAAGTTCTTAGATTGCGCACTGCCGGCAACTCCTCAGTAAGAAGTCTTACTCCGGCCAGTTCCATAGCCAGTAGTTATTGTTGTTTACCACAAACGGAGAGCTCATTTGAAGACGATACGGTTACTGGCACTGTGCGCCGCAAGTCCTCTACTTCAGTAACCACGTCGGCTAATTTTCTACTCGAAGATTTGTTAATACAGTTATATGAAGATCGACGTAACAAAGTTACTGTAATACGCCGAAGACGTAGCAGGCGTAGCAGCGCTGGAGCAGTGGCTGGTGGTGCCTTCAAGTTGCCACGAAATCATTTGATCATAATGAGCAGTAAGACAACCAGCAGTAGTGTTGAGCGTCTATTACAATTAGATAACGAAGACGAAGGTGGTGGTGGGGTTGGTGTTGGTGTTGGGGTTGGTGTTGGTGTCACGGGCAGTGAAAGCTCCGACAGGCTTACCAAAGGTAATCACATTTACAATGCAAATACTGCAACTTCTAGTCAGCCGCAACAGCAGCGTAGTAATACTGGACTACTCCAGCCTATGCTGGGGGATGAGAACTTGAAACGTCGTCGTGCCAGCGACTGCACACCCACACATCCTGGCCACATCCAAAGTAATCAACTACAGATTACCTTAAAAAACAATAATTGCACAAAATTTCCTTTGCATCGCGGCAGTTGTGGGGCCGCTGGTGAGCATTTATTAGCAGCCAATTCAATAGCCAATCGTCAAACATTAATACTTAGCAAGTCGTGTGGCAATGTCGATACCGGGATGGGCAACAGCAATGTTGCCCTGTATGGCAGCACTGATTTGCGCAATTTGAGTGGCTTGTGTACTAGTGCGGGTGGCGGTAATGGTTCTGCCACAACCACTACAAATAGTGCGGCGGTCGGTGTTGGTGGCGGCGGCACAACACATGCCAATGGCAATAACGAGTACAGTATTGTTCAATTAAATAACACCATCATACAGTGTCATTTCAACGATGAAGATTTTAGAGCTCTGGTCAAGGATCTTAAGCGTAAAGTCGAATACACGGAGCGCATGAATTGGTTATGTAAGTTGAATATTTTATTTATAAAATTGTATCTTCTTCTTATCTCCTTCTACATGTTGCAAATCGAAGTAGATGATGCGAGAATGCCGTTTAATGTTTTTCTTATTATATTTTGAGTAGAGCGTAGTTGTTATTAAACTGTGTGCACTTTATTATTTAATTGGCTTTTTTGTTGCAAGTCCTTTTCAAACATCAAATCGAGAAATACTTCAAAATGGTATTTTTTACTTCTTTTTTTTTGTCTAACTAAAATAATTTTTTTTTTGTTTTTAGAGAGAAATGCTTGAAAAATTGCCTGAACAATTTTTTGTTTTTTTTTATATTTTAATTTTTTTACAACAATTAAATGTTTTTGTTAGACAATAACAAAATATTTAAAATGTTGTCTTGTAAATAAATGGGTTATGGTGCAATAATTATATGTGTGAAAAAGAAATTTACTTGGATTTTTTTGCTGTTCTTGTATTTTTAAAACTTATTTTTGTTTTTTTAATTTTCTAAATTTTATTTAAAAAATATTGTGTGGGTTGCTTAATATATAGAGGTGGTCGAATCAATTTTGAATGAAATTTCCATGATGCACTTGACTGAATTACATAGCCTGTCGTATTGTCCTTGTTAAATAAAAAATTAAATTATTTTCATTAAAGGAAAAAAAAAGAAATGTCTAAGAATTTCACATATTAAAAATAAAAGTTAATTATATATATTGAAATTCAGTGTGAATTCGAAATGTAGTCATAATTTGTGGCTAAGCGTGCTAACTAACCAGGCGTTGAGTAACCAACTTATGACTTGTTGGTTTGCCTGAAACAAGAGCTGACTTGGGAAAATGGAATCTGAAGGGTTGAACTTTTGATACTGTTAGCTTGCCATGTGTTGTTAGATAAAAATTTTGTTAACAATTTTCGGCCATGATGATACCAGACATTTTCTAAAAAATAATCCAAAAGATATTTGTTGTCCTTTCAGGGTGTGAGTGTGGGTTTTATCATTGGCCATGGATTTTTCAACATTGTAATGCAGGTCGATTATTTATAGAAATATGTGTTTTTTATTGATATTTTTAGTGCTTAACGATTTATTACCTTCATAATCATAAAATGTAATGACGCTGAAAAGAACTTATTTATTTCTAAATACAACAAGAAGAAAAATATATTCGCCGGTGTTTTTATACAATGCAATAAATATGGAAATAAAGTCGTTTAAATTCCAACAACTCTTTTGTTGGTATATACATGTATGAGAACATCTCACTCAAAATTAATTAATTAACGTTGAACATTATTATTTTAAATTTGACGGCTTCTTATTTGGAAGTGATGAAGAGAGAGGCAAAGTTTGCATGCCTCTATTGCCTTATATTTATCGTATGTTCATTAGTTAACATCAGAAATAAGGAAAAATTACATGAAATGGGCTGATGTTTTTAAAGCAAGAGGTATATACATGTGCTTACTTAAAAACTCCTATCGTCCTGGACAAGCAGGAAAGCACCGTGAGAACGAAGCACAAAGTATTTTTCCAATTTATATGCTTGCAAAAGTTCTCTGCATTGCAGAGGACGATATATAAATGTATACTTATTTATAGACTCAGACTGGCATGCAAAATCGGTTTGCGAGAAACAGAGACGAATGAACGATATTTAACACAAAAGATATACCTACATGTTTTCCATTTCCTTCCTTTTTGTTTGCTTTCTGACAAACACTTTCCGTTTGGAAAACTAAACTATGAAAATGTTAAACATCTCTTGCTTCTTCAAAAATTAATGACAACAACTTGATATGGAAATGCCCATATACTTGTCCATATGTATGTGTGCACGTATTTACTATCTTGAATATGTATGCCCATAAAGTTTAAAAAATAAATGCTTTTTTAATCCTCTTCCAGTCATGTGTGAGCAAAACCAAAAAAGTTTCCTTACGCATCTTAAGGTAATGGCTAAGTTTTTCTTTTTTTGGTGACATACACACATGCAAATATACACACTCAAGTACATATACATTTTCATAAAATTCTTGTAATATTTTAAGTAAGTTGCCTTTATTAAATAATTTATTATCTTGTCAAAATCTCAGCTTGCTAATCCAAGACTTCTTGGCAAGTCTGTTGCGATTTGCCTTTGATTTTCAGTTATATTCATATACATATATACTCTTACGTGTGTATGTGTGCATGTATAAATTATTAATTTATAAAATGTATGCTTTTATAGAAAGTAAAACATTTGGATACTGCTTGAACTTTGGGTACTCATGGCACTTGCTTTATCAGGTGAAAAGTTTTTTAAAGCCGTGCCTGAAGACAAGGTGGCACAAAAGTCATTACAATATGGATGGGCAATACAACTCTTGCAAATGCCAGCAAATCTCGCCTAAGCAAGTAGATACCAATATTTTACATTTATTAGCTCGCAAGTGTCACAGCAAAACTAACATTTATTACCGTCTATAAAAATTACAGCATCTTATAAGATGATGCCTTTAGAGCCACCTTATATTCAGAAATAAAAAGAATCAACGTAATTTACTTACAATGTTATTTTGTTATGAAGATGTAGCTGACAAATTTTGTCTCAAGTTGTTTAGGTGATTGGCAGCCAATAAGATCTAAATCTTTCAAGTGATTTGTTGGTGTTGCTGGCGCCTCTATGCCTAGACACCCCAACGAAATACTTATTAAGCAAAAATCTTGTTTTAAAATCTTTGACTTAAAAACATGCTGTTGCTGTTTTCAAAACTAAACGATGTCATGTTGTTGTTACTTTTATTGTTCAAAAAGTGTTATAAATGGATTTGCAAGAGATTTTAGAAATTATAGTGTGTGTCCAAAAGCTGATCGCTAAAAACTTTTTAACATTTTAAAAAATAAAAATTCTCGGAAATTCAAATATATGTATTTGTTCAATCTGCAGTTTGCTTTGCTAAAGACTTTTGCTTTCTATTATGCCACTTATGACTACTTCCATCTAACTACCAGTCCTCATTCAAACATAGTTGAACATAAATACAGAGAATATTTTGCTGAAACAAAAGCCGAGTGAAGGGAAAGGAAATATTAAATGTTCAGCTAACGATTGTTGGGGGAATAAATTACGAAACAACCTTTTGCTTAGTCAGTAGCTAAACAATTTAAAGAAAAATATGTACAAGCGACCCCATTTGACTTCTTATTTAATACTTGTCAAGTGTATAAGTAAACCGATAAGTTCTCACATACTGATTCACACCACAAAGGAAAGTAACTACGGACATGTTCATGCGTGCATTGATATCAGGTCAGCTTAAGCGTGCGTGTAGCTTTTCCACGACTTTGAGTGAAGCACATACGAGCATACCCAAACTTCCATTTAAATATTTATGTTTGTAATATATATATATATTTACGTATGTATGTATGTGTGTATAACTGCGTGTGTATATGAAAGAGTCCTGTAGAAAGTTAGTTGTTGTCTACATGCTTTGTTTCAGCTAGTAACGCTTTCCAGCAAAACACAAAAAATGTGCAAACATGTTGAAACTCTGGGCGGATGCGAACAATGAAAAATCGGTTTTCGTGTGTCTTCAACACAAGTAGCATCATGCGATTTTCACAGCTATTTGCTTTGATTTCTTTTTTATCTATTTAAGTTTGAGCAGCTTTCGCAAAAAAATACATTTTCCTTTTTTCACATTAATTTTAATATGCGTAAGCAAAACTAGGGCGAATGATGTATACTATATATTTAAAATATACCAACCGCTAATTTATCTTTCTTCTGGATTATTTTTGTCGTTGTTGGGCGAGACAATAGTTTCAAAACCGAAACAAGAGACAATTTAGTACGTTGACTTAAAACTAAAAGCTTAATGAATAAATGATAATGCTTTTTTCAGTGTTGTGTTTTAGCGATTTTTCATAAAGCCAATACTTTGATGAACGTGCATATCGTAACAGCTTAAGTGTCGTTTACCGATTTTTATTGGCTTTTAAACAGCTTTTGTAATTGTTTATTGATTTTGTATTGTTTGAGTGGTTTCTAATCAGTTTAAGAACTCGAAAACCCCGCTAATGATTATTATTTTTAATTTCTGACGTTTTTATTTGTTTTAAAAAACCTTATGACTTTCTTTGGCTATTGAATTTTATAAGGATATGAATATTTCTGTAAACTCTTAGTGTACTTTTTATGTTTCCGATGGCTGTAAGAGTTTGCTGTTTATACACTTGGGGTTATTTACAGGTTTAGCGATTTTATATAATTTTTTTATATAATTTTCAGTGTTGCATTTCCTTAAAGAAACGCTATTTCCACGAGTTTGCCATTACTTTTTTAAATTCTTATTAGTACTTCTTCTTTACACTTGTGGACATTTTTCTTACGTCTTAATTTCCAGAGATGGGTTTCAGTTGTTACAATCATTATGAAATATTTAATTTTTCCTTTTCCTTTGTAAGGTTTGAAATAAGTTTAAATACTTGAAATTAAAATATTAACAATAATTTATGTAAAAACAGTTTGTAAATGTTAATAAATTTGTTCTCGTATTTTAACTATACCTGCCTCCATTGTAACTGACTTAGTTCCTTCAACCATATACTTGCATTTAGAATTAAGTTTTATATTAAAAAGCTGTAACACATTGTCCGCATATATACGTATGAAGGTGTGGATTTATTGCACTCCTTTCCCCTGATTTAATTTAACTAAATTGCCATCTTCCGATTCTCCTAATGTTCCATTACTTTTCAATAAACAACTGTCTGTTTCTGTGCACCATCAACTTCTCTGCTAAAGTATCTGGAAGTAATATATGTATGTCTCCTGTTGGTTTAGTTAAGAAAACAGCCATAGTAGCGGTTTTATTAAACGAGAGTCTTGTTAAATGTAAGTACATTTTTCCTTCTGGCATTCCTTCATGTCCATACACCTTTACTATTGCACTGCGTTCCCTCTGTGAAGAATCTATTATAATAGGAGAATGTATGTACGCACGTACATGTTATTTAGCCATTTTAAAATATGACGAGCTTACGTACTATTATTCAAGTGTAATTGTATTGCAAGGCAATTCGGAACACGCAAAAAACAATCTTATACTGTGTGGCTGGCTCGTCACAGCAAACAGCAAACAGCAAAAAGCAGCCAGCAAGCATACAACAGCTATGCTTTTGAATATGAAATGAGGTCGTTACTTGCATGACAGTCTTATAAAGAGGAGAGTTAAGTAAATGGTAGTGGACAGTGTTTCCTGTTGAGGGAAGGTTGAACGAATCGCGAACATTTCACATGCAAGATTATTTAGAGATAATACTTTTATTTATTTGTTGCTTCTTAAAAGCTTTGTTATATATATTTACTCATTATATTGTTTATTTGACTGGCAACTTGGCAACTTGGCAACTTAGTGGGAACTTATACAACCAACTCTAAATAGCAGATTCTAATTTACAAAGTTTTTTTTTAATTAAATCAAATTAAATATTTCAAGTACTTTTTTTACTAAGTGGTACTATTTTTCCAAGTATCAGATATATTCTGGCAATAAATATCTATATTTTTAACCTTTTACCATAGAAGCGTGAGAATAAAATTTATATTATAATTTTATAAATAATATAATATAATTGTTGTTTTTATCCAATTTGAAAAATGGCATTTGCATTTATTTTATTTTCATATTCCCAAATTATTTAATGCGACTTGTTAAATAATTGCCAAAAGGCGACACACGACACGAGTACGGCACGACTTTTATCCCTGCACAAAATTTCAACTTGGCAATGAAAATAAATTGCTTTCATATTAATAATTATTTCCAAAATTTCTATTGAAAATATGTAATTAAAAGAACTTTTTATAACTCGCGGTAAATCCCAGAAATAATATTTAATTTAATTGCATCTCTTTATAAACGAAAATGCTAATTAATCTAATTGATCACATGAAAATGTGAAAGAATAATCCGGGGGTTGGGTTAAAATTTTAAAGTGACATTAAAAATTCTATTGAAAAGCAAGAATATGTAGGTTTTGCTTGCTGGCTCTAGCTTGGGAGTGCCTAAAAGTATGCAGCACATAAACATAGTGACGGCTCAAGCTTTTGTTTGCATATGTATGCAAGCATGGCTCTCTTACAAGAAGCACAACTGCTACAAAAAACCCCTTTAACGGTTTTACGTACCAAAAATTTGTTTGAAAACTTATTTCAAGTTGTCATAGCAACATGCAACTGTTTGCTGGGCTGTGTTGTCTGCAATGTTGTTCCAACATGTACGTGTGTGTATAAGTCGTGTGATTTGAAGCCGCTGTTGTTGGATATATCATTATGTATGTCATTCTTTTCCTTTGCTTTTTCCATATTTTTTTTGCGTTATGCTACAACGAGTTTGTGTGTGTGTGTGTGTGTGTGTGAGAGAGTTTTTATGAATAAAAACGTCGTTTATTGAGTCGTAGACATTAATAAAATGTGAGTTGTGTATTTTTTTATGACAGCGACAAATGTTTGCATAAATATGTAAATATTATTTTATTACACACAAAAGGCTTTGCAGATTGTTGAAAGTTATTTTGAAGTTTTCTTATTTATAACATCATTCGTTTAAGGTTCCACACAAAATGTTTTATATTTAAAAAGTTTTCCACAGTGTATGTCAATTATTCCATTACATCTTGGAAAGGATTACCGAATTGAAAACGATTTTTAGCAGTATTAATTTCAGAACTTTGTGCAGGAAATACTTAAATTTCTAATAAGAAAATACTTTCACTGTTTCCTGTTTAGCTTTTGATTCATAATGTTAGTACTCGTGTAATGTCGAGTAGTTTCTGTACTCATAAGCCTTTTCCGACAAAAAAAATGTATACGAGTATAGTATTGAAACATTTAAGAAATTATATTTTCATTTTATTATTATATTTTTCTTTAACTTTTTACCTTTTTATTTACTAATTTTTTTTAATGAAAGGAAGAGGAGTATAGTTTGAATTTTTTATACGCAGAAGAAGAGTGAGTTTAAGATCGTAGGGTTTATCCTTATCTCTGGGCAGTCATAATAATGCTTCTATGATTTTTTCTCAAGTGTTCCAGCAAGCAATACATATCAAATATATCCTAAATACATTTCCTTTTGTAGTCGCAACCACTTTTTTTTTTTGTCTATGCCTTCAACACCTTTTTTTTACTATCGCCTTCAGCCAAATTCGTCACAATTCATTTCATTGCCATATCCTGAGTGCCGGTCTTAGAAAGGAAGGATAAAATGTTATTGGTTTCAAGTTTTATTCATTTGCAAATATATTTTTCTTTTTCTTAATGTTTTGCTGTAAATGTTTTGAAAAATTTGTAGAGTATTTTAAGGTAAAAATTCCACTTGGATTTTCTAAATATAGATCTGATTTCTGAATGAAATCAGATTAGATTGTATTACAAAATATATATTGCAGAGATCAATTGCCTCACGTAAGTTCAGTCTAATAAAACTTCTGTGTTTGACTCATTTACTGCATATTTATTCGAGTAGAATTCATCTTAAGCAAATCGATATTCGTTTTTCTCTACAAAAAAGTGTGCATGCTTATGACGAATTAAATTTGCAATTATATTGCCAAAAAAACTTTATTTCTAAATTGTAAGTTTTCACACTATACGACTTTTTGAGTTTTACTTCCGAATTGCATTTGTTGATTTTTTTTTAAATTCTAATATTGTCTTAATTTTTATGTTGGCCATATTTGGGCACATCTCATCCTATGACCCATTTGCAGACAAGGGTTTTGTGTATTAAATTTATTTAAATAAATATTGTACTCATACGGTTGTTTAATACCAAAGAAATGTTTTTTTTTCATTTTTCCTTACGTGTCACCCATACAAACACAATAACTTAACGTAATAGTTGACGAGTATCTAGCGAGTAGTAGCAAGTTTTAATCGCATTGGGGTATCTGTAATTACTAGAATGGAAGTGTTCGCCACACCTGTGGATCACAGCTTGTTGCGTGCAAATCGGCTAAGTAGTTCAGATACACCGATTTCAGTCGTAATTTTTCTAATTTTACACCAGCATGCTCTTCGGCAGTTATTTATAAATTAGATCCTCGAAAGGTGTTCGAAAATGTATACGATGTCAGAAATTTATTTAAGTTTATTTTTTAAACTTAAACGTTGAATCTTGAATTGAATCCGTCACACACATGTTGCATGTGTATTTGAAATCTACATTTGAAGCCTTCCATGCTCATTTAATTTTTGTGGTTGCACGCATGTTTGTTTCTGTTCACGGTATGTTTCCTTTTATTGTTGTAGTGAAACTTCACTGATTTAATGAAATTTCTGATTTGTTTTTCTTTTAATTCCTCTTTTATATGAATTTTCTTATTTCAGGTAAGTTAACGCACAAGGAAATCAATAGTAAGTTTTTGCATAAAACAAGCAAACGAAAAGAAAACAGAACATCTGTTACATTGATGATAAAAATTAATCGAACTCTCTTCAAACATTTTTGTTACTCACTGTCGTCTAATTTGAAAGACAATTGCTTACAGTGGATTTCTAGTTTTATGTGTTCCATTTCATTTGCGGGTTCCAGGTGTTCTCTTTTCTTTTGGTTTCCTTTGTTTTTTCTTTTGATACGATTAGAAACCGTTGCTGAGTGCAAGAAGTAATTGAGAATTTTATTTCCATCTAATGAATATTTTGTATTTATAGCGATTCCTTTTGCTTTATGCCAGGATGTGCTAGCAAATCGAGTTGTTTCTTCGGAAAAATATTTATGGAAAAAATGTTTGAAATATTTCTATGGCTTTTAAGATTCTTAATATTAATGGCGTTTTCTTTTCTACAAAATAAGGCAACACTACCCGCAGGGAGGGCAATTTTGTGTTGTTTTCTCAAAAATGTGTTGCCCTGTGAAAGGGTTGCGTGTTCTTTTCTCAAAAATGTTGCCCTTTCGCAGGGCAAAAGGCATTGCACAGGGCAGAAATTGCCCTGTAAAACACACATGGTTTTTATTCTTGCACAGCGTTACCAGAAAATATTAAAAAATAGTCTTTTGAGTTGAAAGAGTCAGAAAATTAGATTTTAATAATTATTTTTATATTTTGTATTGTATAAAACAAACGAAAGACCACTAGGCGGCAGCTTATTTGTATGAGATATTAAAAAAAAATTTTTTTTGTTTTCTCAACCAGATGAATTAGCAATCTGGCAACTGAACATTTTTGTATACACATTTCATAAAATATACAGAAAATGTTTGTTTATCAGCTGTTAAAAAAAGGCATTGCACTTTTTTTAATTTGTGTTCTTTTCTCGTTATATAAAAAATTGCACTTTCACAGGGCGTGCAAAATATTTTAAAAAGGCACCTTTTCACAGGGCAATACTTTTAATGTAGAAAAGAAAACGCCATAAATTAATAAGACACAGCCACGAGCACATGCCGCACATACGCACATACGCACATGCACACCAGCCCACATAACAAAATGCAAAACATTCGTAGTTACACACACATTTGAACTACGACTTTACATGTGAAAAACAGCCTTCTCACTTTTGCAATACTTTAAAATTTGCATATGCATCATTCATTGCCTGCCTTAATTCAGAAAGGCCACAACTTATTTTATGTTCAACATAATTTTTGTGTATTGCTGAAAATGGTTCTATTGAACGATTTTGCAAGAATTGAGATGGCAAAAGCATCACATGCCGAAGATGCGTTTTTCGAAAGAAAAACATTACTTGATCCTTTGCTAAATGAAGCATCGATATGCCTATTCATGTATGTGTATTTAATTTGTTGAACTTTAATTTTGTGCCTAAAGCATTAAACACATAGACCTCTGCAGGCTACACAAATGCATGACTTTAAACGCCGCTGGCTAGTATTGTAGCCTTGTAGCCAGCTACATGTTGTAGGCAAAAGGTTTCTGTGGCGAATGTGTTTAAAGCTTAACTTATATACAAGCGGAGACATGAAAATTGAAAAATAGTTCGAAATAAATATAGAAGACTGGCTGAAGAGTGAGGGAACCGTCATATTGTTTTACTTACACTCGTATTTTCGATACTCCTTGCAGTCCTTTACTTGTAGTAGATGTGGACTTGTATAATGCTGACACTTTTGTCCTTTTATACTTAAAGATCGCAATAGGAATTGTAATTCATAAGCACATACACACACACACGTATACACACAAGTATACGGTACGAATCAATGGCTGCCTTAAATACACCCGGGTGTTTTTGTAATCTGCTATGCGTAAGCTATTGTTTGACCCTTTTCCTTAACATTGGAGAGTATTCAATTGAATTTTAGTCAAAATTGTTTTAAATAAATGAAAGAAAAATGTATTGTTCTTAATATTCTGCGTTTTTTTTTGCTGTTGTTTGTGTAGTCATAGCAAAGTGAAATTATTTACAATAGCCAATCAAGTCGTAGCATTGAATCCGAACCCAATATAAGAAATTCGAGGAATGTTGGCATTAATAAAATTAATTTAAGGCGAGTGTGTGTGGGCATGGAGATTTAATTACGTACAAGTATTTCTTGTCTTCTTGTTATGAGATTTATGAACGGTTCCGCTTCTTTAACTACGAGCACTAATAAATAAACAGCGTTTGTATTGGGCTAAAAGGGCCAGGAAAGTGAATATGTAGCCATGTGCATACAAAAGTTTATTTTCAAGTACAGAAGTGTGTGTATGTGTGCGTGTGTGTGTGTATAGATCTTGTTAACAAGCTCGTTTCTATTTCTGCCTATTTATTTTGTGAATGTGAATATTTAAGGATGTCAAGTGTTTTTTTTTTTTTGCTTTTCAAACAAATAACTAGACGAAACCAAATCTGAAAAATATCTTCTTTGTAGACTGTTTGTTTATTTGCTATCCTGTCTGTAAATTTCCTCATCTCAGTTTTATAATAAATAAATATTAAATGCCACTTTCCCTAACCACTCCCCTGCCATTTTTCCTTAACAGCAAGATAAAATCTCAATATGCATCTTTTATACTTTTTATGTAGTGATAAAATTTATTAAATTTTGTATGGCAGCAGAAATTGTTAAAAGTATGAATTGAAAAGCATGAGATGGTAATTCCAAATTGTATGGATTTATCTGAATTGCGATCTCTTCTTTTTTGGGCGAATTGCTAAAGTACAGCCTTAAGCTTGCAAAACTGATACTTTCAGAAACTCGGATTTCTTATAGTAAATCATTTTAATAAAATATATAAATAGTGTTTTTATTAATAAAGATGCGTAGATGGTATTTGTGTTCATGGCTCCCTCAATTTGCTCCTCATTGATACTCCTCCAAAAGTTGTATTAAACCTAATCCGCCCAAGATATGATTAGCCACATGGTCAATGTTGCGGCAAAAAGTTCCGCATATATTGTAAAAGAAACGTTTTCGAAAGAAGATAAACTTTAGCAAAGTACTAAGAGGAAGTTTTGCTTTAATTAATTACATTTTATTATGGAGTTTTACTGTAATCACTTCGATATGTTAGAGAATTAGTTGGTGCTTTAAATTTCGTGTATTTAGAAGCATGAGAGCTTAACTTACTCAACCAGGAAATTGCTTGATATCAAATTTACTCGCCACCTGTGACTTTCATTTCTACTTTCTTCATTATTAATATTATTATTCTTTTAATAATCTGTAGATAAATTCTTAAATGCTTGCACGCACATTCGTGCATGATTACATATTGATTATAGAAGTCCTGGTCAATTACTGTAAAGTGGATTTGTCAGTAGCTTAGAAGAGTTTTTCCTAAGTTCTTCTTAAGTTTTTCTACGCATTCTGGTTAATTTAAGTAGACGACTGCCAATTTTAGAATGCCTTGAGTACTTGTTAGAAGAATTCAAAATGATTGAAAATAGATGTGTTTTCGGAAAAATGTGAAATGTGTTCGCCATAAATTGATGCTTGTTTTCAAAAAGTATCAATTTCAATTTGCACACAAACACCTACATATTTGCTCGTGTCTGCATTAAAGGATTGGTTTAGGATGTATTAGGTTTTACGTTGAAAGGTTTGCTACAGAAGTTCATCGTTAAGCAGCTTCCGCTTACGTACGCGCAATGATCAATCATTTATTGTTAGTAATATGAAGTATGAATGTCCTTAAAGGACGTAGAAAGTGGTTTAAATTATTAAGCACCCTGGATCTGAAATAAGCGCATCCGAAGGGCTTATGCAGTTTGTATTTCACGCAATTTGACTTAAACAATTCTCCGCTTTTAAGCCTTTTTAAGATTTCGAATTGCTTTCAACTTTTGAGCTTATTTAAACAGTGTAGACTAATAACAGACCAACAAAATTATTTTAGAAATCATGCACGGATAAAAGCCAATAGGAATTTAAGTTGGAACCCTATTGACAAACTTGTTTCAGTGGTGAAAAGGGAAGAAAGTTTTCCTTCATCTGTTGAAGGTATAAAATTCTTATTGCTAAAAGTTATCCTCTCGTAATGACTGGCAGGGAGGTGGCGAATACCGATCTTGTGCTCTATTAATATTATGTAATAAGCAAAGCTTGTATTTAAAGGGACGTAAAAAGCTGTATTGAACTCCTTTCGTTTGTATATGAGTTTAAAAAACCGCTCAGACTATTCAAAAATAATATACGAATTCAAATGTATTTAAATTGTTTAGTTTCCATTAGGAGTTGATTAGTTCAAAGTATTTTGTATAGCAAATATTGTTAGTGGTATAAGTAAGTATCTGAATTAAAAAGAAAGGACGTTGAAGTGGGCGTGGTTCATAGTTATATGGCGACCTTAACAGTATAAAAAGGCATATATTACCAAAAAAAAAAGAAAATATCCCTTGTATGAAAGAAATTTGTACAGAAAACAAAGAATTTAAAACTTTGAAACAAAATTTGCCGTGAAAAGGGACACGAAAGGGGGCGGGACGTGCTAAATGTTTATTTCTACATCAACTGAAATGTATATATATAATGTGTATGCAATTTGAAGTAAATTTGTTAAAAACTATATGGGAGCAATTACATAATTTAAAAAAAGTGGGTGTAAAAGTGGGCATGGTCGGTAGAAGGTGCCTTATTAATCATGCCAGAGTCCCACTTAAATGATATGAAAATTTCTGTATGATCGGTTTAGAGGTTTCATCTCCTAGTAGCTAGAAACAAACAAATAAACAAACACACATTCCATTTTATATATACATATATAGATTTCAAAGTGTTTTTGAATAACAAATTAATATCTTGTATTAATATTAAATATTTTTTTTTTTAAATGGCTCAAAGTAATTAAAGATGAGCCCAAAATCTGAAATTAAGTGGAGGAAACTTTTGTGCTGGAAATTGCTCAAAAAGTAGAAAAATTAATAAAAAAAAGTACTTAAAGCGGAAACGAAAACAATGTACTTCAAGGGGAAACGAAAACAATGTACTTCAAGGGGAAACGAAAACAACGTACTTAAAGCGGAAGCGAAAACAATGTATTTAAGGGATATAAAAAAACAACACGGCAAAGAAAAAAATTAGTTAGAAGTTTTGCATTTTTTATAAGAGCGGAGCGGGCAAGTTTTCTGTGTATTGATCGCTTTTAATAATGTGCTTTGAAAACTAATGCCGCTTACTTTTGTTTTACTTGCATTTCGGCATTAAAGCTGAATTATTTTAGTTGACATTTGAACCCGGCCGAATGGCAAAGCCTATTTTTACACCAATACGAGTAAAGTAATGTAGCTTTGGAGTGACGAACGAAGTGAATAAAGACTTTTATTTCATTTTTATTTGCCAATCGCATTTTTCATGTGATTGGAAGTGTGCTTGTGGCGACACAAAGTAGTGAGACGTTACGTTTTTTATATTGTGAAATGGTCTTAAAAAAAATGTTAATGTATTGTAGCTCTCCGCCCGAACACACTGATTCAATTGTTTGTTTTCAAAATTATTTAAATTTTTTTGTTGCAGAAAAAGTTATCTCTCTTTTCCGGCAGTCAGCCAATAAATGGAACTGCCTTTAGGGATTACATTTGCCATATAAGTAACACAATTCTATTGATATATCAATTTTTATGTGTGGGTGGCCTCGTAATTGATTCAATTTAAAGACATCCTTTTTATCTTACGATTATGGCTGTGATTGATATTTTTTTCTCATATTCTTTCAAAGTCTTCTCAGTTAATATCTGAAGTTAATGCAAATTTTGTGGCAAAAAGTGTTAAGTCACACCCAACAATTTATTTATATATTTATTTAGGATTAACAGTGACAAACACGCCATTAAAACAACCTTTAAAATTAAATTGCCCCTCACTTGCCTTTTCTTGTATGCATTTTTTATTTGTTCGTGTGGGTATGTCGGTATGCTTGTCTGTCTAAATACTAATAAATATGCTACTAAATATTTATTAAAATTCTTCTCTCTAAATATCAATGTTTGCATTTGTATTTTTTGATAATTTTATTTATAAATTTTATACTGCCGGCAGAAAGGATATCTTTAAAATTTTAACCATTTAAAAGGGGAGAAGAGAAGCCACCTAAAATGTAAATAACTTTAGTAATTGCTACATAAATTATTTCCGCTAAAAATAAACATTCCATTATCGCCAAATAACGCATTAATCTCAAGTTATACGGCACGCGCTATTCGACATTTTTTTTTTTTCATGCCTGGATATCTTTATTTATTCAGCCCAGTTTTAGTAAATGATTTCAATAATTTTCCTTTTTTCGCCTTCTGTTTAAATGATTTTGGTTTTTCTTTTCTTTTTTTTATTATTTTTTTTGTTTATTTTGTTGTTCCCATGTTTAATATCTTATTTTGGTAATTGTTTTTTGGCTTTGCTTACGCTGCCAGCAAAGCTTCCAATAAGTTCAACGGAATTTCTTTTTCTACTTAAGGAGCACTAAATAGTTACCAGAAAGTGGGCGTACATGAGTGCACATAAATTATATGAAAATGTTTAAGCGTATTTTCCACATGCCGCACAGTCAACCGGGTGGCTCGTTTGTAGTAGATTGATGTTTCAACGACTGCAAGGAAAGATTTTTGGGAATTGCCTTTGAAAGCGTCAGATCGCAGACAGTTCTTTTTTTTATAAATAATTTCTTTGCAAACTGTCGGTACCCCCCCAGAGGTGATATTCGTAGCCTCACAAAAATTAAGCCAAATTAATATTAAAGATTTCATAATATGTGCAAGATCTTGGCTGCACATATTGCCAAGATTTACGATTCACTTTTGCCAAGTTATTTCCTGAATTATTTTACAGGGCTTGATAATTTTATTTTCAGGTTTTTTTTTAATTTTGTTTTTTTACAAACTTCTTTTAGTCAGAAATTAAATACATCGAATAAAATATTCTGAAATTGGTATTAAAACGCACTAGATTAGCAAAGATCTATTTGAATTTGAAACTGAGTTACTGCTTGTCATTATATATATATATATAGATCGCGCTAAGACGCGGATCTTCTGTTAATTCGTGTCTGTCATTCATTGCCGGCTTCTACAGACCACTCACATGAATCCATGAGCAATCAATTTGATTGCTCTGAATACTTTTCTGAATTGCAGATAATTGCAGATTAGAAAGTGTTTTAAGAGAGTTTTATTTAAATAAAATAATTAAATAAAATTTTTAAATTAAAAAAATCAAGTTGAAGTTTGAAAAGGCTGCGTTCGGCTATTGGAATTTGGCAAATCAAAAAAATATTCCATACATTGTTTGTGCTACTCTCCTCTTTCTCTACTTTCCATCTTTTTAATATTATAATAAAATATTTTAAATAAATTTTAAAAATATTGAAAAGCGGTGAGCTTTTGTGAGTCATTTCAATACATTTGCAAGTAATTTAATTAAAGTAAAAACAAGTGCAGGTTCTGTGGAAGAAACATAATTGGAAGGGAGAGGTCATACTCTTTAGCAAACCAATTTCATTTTTCTTAATAATCCGACTTTTTGGTCTCTCTTTTTATAACATGCCAAGGCTTTGCATAGACACTTGGAGCTTTTTGCTTTTCCCTATTAGATGCACTAGATGGAAAGAAGCCTACAAGCCAAACAAGTTTGAAACTCAAGCTAAGTAGGCGTAAAGATGGTTGAGATTTTCCAATGCTCTTCCAAACTTTTTTAACTTTTTATTAAATCAAGACTGTTTAGAAAGCATTAGACATCTTTAAAAAAAAAAAAAAATAATTTAAATATTCCTGTAATTCTATAAAAATTTTTCGATTCTCTTGCTTTGTAAGCCTTCGCACAGAAATTATTTTAAGATAAGCTTCTTAAAAAGCTTTTAAGTAAATGTATGTCCTATGCTACCACATTTGCTTCTTTTGTTTTTATTAAAATTCCATTGCCAGCAACGCTTATCGAAGCATTGAGGACATAAAAAATATTGTCTTTAATCTTGAGGCCACCAACGCGTACGATGCGGTAAAATAGTGAAACATATAAAATTAAAACATTTTCTAAAACGATTAAAGTTTGGGAAGTGCGCAACTTTTATGGTTGATTGGCTTGGAATTTTCTTTTTTAAATGAAAATGCGAATAAAACAAAAGCGTATAAAATAGAATTGAAGTCCTGTAAAATTTATTATTGTTGTGTTGGTTGGGGGGAGCATTGCAAATGTCAGGTGTCTAAAGTTGAGCAGCAGCATAATTCTAAAGATGGCTCTAGGGGGGAAATTAATATTGCTATAAGTGAATGTATTTTGTATAACGCTAATAAACAAAGTGAAGCTGCGTGGCAGATGCTTAACAGTTTTGTAATAAACAGTAGTTTACAGCCAAAGTGTTGTTCCTTCACAGTGCCTTCATTACACTCTTTCTATGGAGCAGCTTCATTATTTTTTAACGCCATTGTTTGCTCCTGTAACATTTTTTTTTCTCCTTAAGACAGTGAAAAAACAACCGCGTAGGGATTTAAATGGATGAAATGTGGAGAAGCGAGAGGTTTAAGCTTCGTTTCGTTTGTTTATTTCATGGAAATTTTTTAATCTCGCCTCCTGCCAGCAGCTTTCTGTTTACAATTTTCCGCTTTTTCCAATTTTGCTGCAACAACATTTTTTTCTTAATTTATTTCTATTTATTTCAACAATAGCCATTCAAACGTAATGATGTTTTATTTTATTCTTTCGCTTCCGCTCTCTCGCTCCCTTTCTTGCACGTTAATGCCCAGGGCTTAATCTGGTTCAAAGTAATGGCTTTGCATCATCAACAAGTGAGTGAAGCAGCTGCAACGATTCAAATTGTAATACTGTATTATTTCTGTTATTCTTATTAATACTGCTAGTATTATTTAAACGTAACTGCCGACCGGCCCCCTCCGACTGTGAGTACATGCGTACGGTTTTCAGTAAGATTTCAGTTACTTAAAACATTCCCCCAAGGCAGCAATCACTTACACGGTATTAGTTTCCCTGAAACTAGTAGCAGAATAAAATAATTAACTATCGTATTAATTGTAGAAAAGTCGTTTGGTTTGTTGGAGCTGCTAGAGAGGCGTCAGAGTAAGAGTTTTACTAATTACTAGTCAAAAGTGTGCGTCAGAGCAATGTTTGTATTGCTGTGGCATCCATGCATGCCTCAATAAAGTAATGAAACCATTAAGTTTCCTTTTTTTCTGTTGACATTGATTTAATTACAGAAAATAGCTTTCGCTTCTCTTAATAAATAAATTTAGTACATTCTATTGCCAGCATTGGACGAAATTCAATCAGTCTAAGCTAATTTGTTTGGTGGAAGTTTAACTTGTTTCTGTGTTGCTGTGTGTTTGTGTGTATGTGTGTTTGTGTGTTTGTGGTGAATATGTATTTGTGGCGAATGGTGTATGAAATGGCTTCCAATAGAGTTTAGCTGAAGAGGTAGTCGCACATGAAATTTTAAAAATATGTGTTTTGCTCTTGACAGCTGAGCAGCGTTCGATGACAATTTAATTTCCGTTATCAATTGGCATTTTGTATTTCCGGTTCACTTTTTGTATTTCTTTCTCAAACAGCAACATTTTTTCCTGCTTCATATAATAATAGAAGATGAATAAAAAAATATATGTATACAAAAATATTAAATGCAGTTTTTTTTTTGCTTTTTTCGTCTTCTTGTTTTCTGTTATTTATTTGCTTGCAGGTCTTTCTAAACGTCCTATGGGTCCAGCTCATCGTAAAAGCAGTTTGCCAAAGCACCAAGAGGTAAAGAAGCGTTTTTTGGAAATCTGCGATAGCACTTTTTCGGAAGAGGTGCGCAATGCTTTACGTTTGCCAGCTTTCGATTCATATGAATGGAGTGATGCCGATATTATACATCTGATGCAAACCATGTTTGTTGAATTAGGCTTTATAGAGAAATTCAATTTGCCCATCGATACTTTGCGGGAATGGCTATACGAGGTGTACAAGCACTACAATGAAGTTCCGTTTCATAATTTTCGTCATTGCTTTTGTGTGGCGCAAATGGTAAGTCAAGCTTTCACGAGCCCACTTATTTATTTGCATATCTAAAATAACAAATAAAAAAATAACATAAAAGAATAGATTTATAGTACAGTAGAATCTCGACTATGAGCGCCTCCATTACTCGAAGGCATCTGCTATATGGCTTGCAGCTTCTAGCTTTGGTGTCTTATAAAAAAAAAATTTAAATTCAGTGATGCCAATTCCTTCTACTTTTCGCTGATGGATCTAGTGAGTAAAACTTAATTTGTGCTGCTGCTGGTCTCGACTAATAAATCCTTTAATCGTGTAGAAAATTGCTATAAAATATGCTGTTTTTAATTTTGAGTTAAAATATTTTTTAAATGTCGTCGAAAAATCAATTTTTAAATTTTTATAACTACATTTCACATGCATATGTACATATATATTTAAATTTTTTTTTTAAATTTCATACTTTGCTGAGAAAGTAACCTCAGAGCGCTAAAAAAAATATGAAAAATAAAAATAATTTCAAAAAAAAAAAAATTTAAACTTCTGGAATTCTAAATGTTTTTGTCATTCTAATGTAACAAAGATTTATAATATTTTTCGTTTGCCGGCGCCAAGGTCGTTACCATGCCAGCCGTATAATCGAGGTTCAACTGTACATGAATTCTTAGTTAAAGTAAAGCAAAATTTAATTCTATTTTATTAATAACTATGCCAAGCCACTAAGGAAGTTCCATCAATAATTCAATCTGCTTGGAAAATGGATAGTTGTAGTTAAAGATAAGTTAGAAACAGGACACGCTTAACGTAAATTCCATAAAAGATAAGAAATGTAGTAAATGGCTTTTTAGTAAACTTCATTATCAGCACAATGATGAATGCTAATACAGAGATTAATATTCCTTTACAAAATGAACATTTTTCTTTCATAAAGGACCTCTCTTTAAGTAAACGATTATTGTCATGCTAAATTTAACAATTCATGAGATTGTTAATGTCTCGCGAAATAATTTCTTGAGCGTTTCTTTGTTAAACGAGTCCATATATCTTATAAAAAGTGGCTACAGAAAACTTATCTTTCTTAAAAACTTTCTTATTAAGAGTCTCTGTAAAGCACGAAAATAAATATCTGCTGCAGAAATTTTTTTTAAAAAAAGAACGTGTGAAAAATATATGGTAAAAAGGAATCTGTTGTGGGAAGTACTTTTATAAAGTGACTCCTTTCATTTTTCCTAAAAGAACCTTCTGCAGGTTTTGCAGGAAATATATTCTATGGAGAGCAGCTTTTTAAAAAGTACTTTGTTGTAGCACCTTTCAAGTCTGTACACTTTTAGAACTTTCTCTTTTCTTCTGTATTCATTTGCATTGCTGCTATTGCTTCTGTATCTCGTCTTTTCGCATATTAAGCTTATTATTTTATGTTCTAATTTTTTTTCCTTTGAAAGAATTTTCTAAGCACATACGCGAAAAAACATAAAGATATAAAAACCATATTGTTCTTGTTGTCGTTATCTGTTTCAGTCACAATATACAACACCATTATAAGAATCTCCTTTAAAAAAAAAAAAAGTAAAAAACAAAAAATTCGTGCATTATCAGAACCCCAAAGACTTAAGTATCCTTTCTGCATGTACGACCCAGTTACGAGACAAAACTGGCTTTATAATGTGTGCAAATGTAAGTATAAGTGAGCGTGTGTACGACTCTATAAATGAATACAAAACTTAAGTGCATAAAGTGTGCTAAACACTGAAAGAAAAGCTGGAATATAAACGTCCGAGAAATAAGAAAGAAAAGAAATATTTTGTAATTCAAACAAAATGTAAAAAGCTCCCATTTCTTTTAAGAAATTTTTAATTTCCAAATAGCTACTTATTTTCTGTCAGTGCATTTTCTCTTAGCTTGATTACATTATATGAATGTGGGTTTTGGTGTCATTCCACATACGAGTGGTTCCATTTTCAAATGTTGTATTAAAGCGCTGTAAAAATTTTTCATCATTGCAACGACAATGGCAGCCAAATTTTCCCTGACATGCATTACATTTTTTTTTTATTAAGCAAATTTATATCCAGAATTAAATATTTATTTCTATACAGTGCGACGACACCTCCATTCAGTTAATCGAATAAGTGTGTTTGTGTGTTTTACAAGTTCTGAGTGTACTTCTCACAGTCAGCTTTTAAGGGCATTTTAAGGGCATGGCATCTGGTTTGGTCGGCCAATTCAATTAAATTATAAATGATCTGTCGCTTATAAGTTAATTTACAATTAAAATGTGGAACAATATTTCAAGTGTAGTAACAGGCACACCACACAGCCGCTCACAGATAAATTTAATATTTCGGCCATACAATTGCACACGCAGGTGCTGGTTACGTACCTCAAAATGACCAACAGTGATCAAGTGCAGAAAACAAAGTCCATGAAGCTCAGAACATGGCTATGTTAAGCAGGAGAATGTGCATGTTAAAAATGTTTTAATTTTTTGTTCAAGACTTTGCTCATATGCTGCACGACACACATGTAATCCTTTTGTCTTCACTTCTGTCCACTACCATCCAACGGTTGTTCCTTTTTTTGTCTGCTGACTGGATGTAATATTCTAAGCCCAAATACTAAACCACGATTCGTGGCTTCACCATTGAGAGGAAATTTTTAGCTCTGCAACGAATCACAATGTGCAATGCACTGTGGGGCATTTTGCTCTTTTTTTTTAAGTTGGAGATTACTTAGAAAATTATTGCTTACTCGTGGCGTTTTAACTTCTTCAGGAAGGGAATACTTAGTGGTAGCACAAATAGTTTCTTAGAGTAGTTATTGCAGTTCCCATGGTGGCAATATAGGCGCGCGTTCCAATTATTCTGGTAACCATTTCATTAAATTTGTATTTTGAGCAGCACTTGGGAGAAAGGGATTGTGGTTGAGAAGATATGGAGCCCTTTTTAGTGATGAGTGAAATTTTTATTTTAAGGCTGCCATGAGTGGTAATCGAATCGTGGTAATTACTTGGTCACCTTCCTAATGCACTTTTAATTTCTAGTAATACAGAATATTGCTTAAAGTCACTTTTCTCCCTTCTGTACATTCTAATAGAGGACTTGAAATTTTTATTGCCACTCGTTTGCAATAATAAAATTTTCATTTGCAGATCTTTGATTTCTGTTAATATAGCCAATATCTCCCATGTGCAGTGTAGGTGATTAATGCCTACCATTGCACTTGCTAATTTCCCATCTGCATGTAAGCAGGCCAAGAACATCAGTCTTGTCTTTAATTCCAGCAATATTGGAAAAACCGCACAAATTTGGTTAAAGAAATGGAAAAACAATTGGCAAGAGCAGTGGATTTTAAATGATGCTCGCCTAATCTATGATTAACATCAGGCCAAATTGCATAGCAAAGAACAAAAGAATCCTTAAAGTTGGAGTAGTTTCCTTGAAATGCTAGGGAGTCCCGAATAGTTGCAAAAGCAATTTCATAAAATTACTTTTTGCAGTCGAGAGACATTGAAACATACATTGCACTTTATTAAAGAAATGTTTTAGAAAATTATTCAAATGTTTTTTTTTCAGATGGTTACAGTTTCGCACACACTTTCCTTCACACTCTCTTATACCCCAAACGAAATTGCTTTTTCGCTTTTTGTTTTTAAACTCCAGAGACATTTTTATGCTTTCGAGATAAATGCATATTTTTATTAAACTAACGAATAAACTCGTTCTTGCACTCGTATATTCCTTTTACTTCACCAATTCCATTTTCAACATTAAAAAAAAAAACATGGAACTGCTGCGGGCATTGTTGTGAGAAATCTTAGCACGGCCAGCAGGCAACATTGCATGAAACAAAAAACCGAGCAACTATACATAAAACCCATCAGAAGGAAACTTTTGCAAATCAAAAGGAATCAACTTGTAGCAAATTGTTGGCAGTTAAAAAGTTTCACGATTACAACAACAAGAAAGGGGATACAACTGAATAGTATTAGAAAAGCAATGATTTCTCCACAGACAGTAGCAAAGCTTAAGTTACGTAGAAAAAATATAAAAAAAGAAAATTTAAATTATTGTTGATCGGATTTCTGTTCTTTTTTTTCCTTTTTTTGTGCTCTCTTTCAAATTTATTCTCCTTTCATATTGATGTCTGTAACAGAAAGTGTTTTTTTTTTTTTGCGAAAAATATTGTGAGTTTGAGCGATGATACTCAATGATTGCTTGGATTCGTAAATTGTGCTACGCAATCAAGGAGCATTCAGTTGAACAGAGAAATGCGCATCTCTTTTATAATTGACAGTTCCGTAACAGATAAAAAAAGGATGCACATTTTTCTCTTTTTTTGTCTATGAAAAGATAATTTTATGCTTCAAATGCATTACAAACTGAAGCCTGATGTGCACAAGTTGTAGAAGAGTCTCTGGCATTTTAAATCTATTCCTTTTACAAATACGTGCGTGAGATGAAAATCGATAGATTTCAAAGCAAATAACTTTTCCACTGCAAGGTGAAGTGAATTCTAAATAACGGTTATGCCGTAGTCCACCAGCTCGCTAATCCTGCTGCCACACTTGGTTCGCGTTTTCGAATTACACATTCCAGTTTTCACTTGGTATTTCGGCTTGTATCTTCGTAGATCCTTGTAAATGTCTCGTTTCACTATCCTACACAGTCATACGATTTATCAAATTTGTCATGTGGGCTGACAAAGTAGCACAGTGTGCCTTAAAAATATGAGATTTTTTTTGACAAATCGTACCATTTGCAAAAGTTTATGAAAGTTTTCATAAAATGATAGTTTTCGTGCGATCAGAGTTCCTTTTACTTCAGACAAAAAACAAACAAGAAAACAACTTTGGCAAAATTTTATATATACAAAGTTTTGTTTGCAGTTTAATTTGTTGAAAATTTATTTTTCTTTTTTAATTTTAATAATTTGGAATATATCTGCCAAAAGTCGTTCGCAAGTATTCTTTGCAAAATCCATTTTCCAATATTTTTTTTATAATAATTTTAAAAATGGCAATCAATCCTTTGAATTACATTTAAAACATTTTGATTTGATATGCTAAAAAGGTTATATCACTATTCCACTTTCCTGTGAATGAATCGTACGACTGTGTAGGGCAGTGACAAATCGAGCCTTAGTGAGTGTCGGCTCATCGTACCGGTTTGTTTGTAGGTTCTGCCAATTATGCTATTTACAACTAATTATTGTAAAGGTGAAAGGAGACTGATATACAAAAAGCAATGTTTTCAAATGCCAAAAACATTTGATGCATTGAAACAGAACTCATGAATGTATTTGCATACATGCAAACATACGTAGTGCATACATATATTTATGAATGCATGTATGGGTGTATGTAAGCATATGCAAATAATTACCTGAAGGTAATATGAGAACCTCTTGCAATACATTTAACAGCATTTGTATATGTTTTTCATTCCAACAGATGTATGCTATAACACGTCAAGCCAATTTACTGCAACGTTTGGGTGACTTGGAATGCCTAATTTTGTTGGTATCCTGCATTTGTCATGATCTCGATCATCCTGGCTACAACAACATTTACCAAATAAATGCTCGTACGGAATTGGCATTACGGTATGTATTTCAATGTAAAATGTGCATGAATGTATATGGCTGATGACAAGAAGTTGCAAGTATTTCACAACAAGTAAACAATTCTGTCAATCAAAATGAGTGTGTGAGAGAGAGAGACAGAGAGATCCACTCAATAATTGTGTGGAATATGTTTTAGTTGACAATATTCTTGTATTTTGCATTCTATAACATTCTGTGCATGTTTGTGCGTGCATGGATGTGCTAAAGTGTGTGTGAATGATTTGAAAAAGATTGCCGCAAGGAAGGCAAACATCACGCACTGACTTCAGGCATTGAAAGTTGAAATATTTTGTCACTTTAAATTTCTAAAACAAATTTTCACTACACACTCTCCCATTTGTAAACACACTACAATTTCGTGCTCGCTGCTACTAGTGTGTGCTGCTTTTCAAGTTCTATTCCCAAAGGAATAGGACTTGTGCCAAGTAAGCTAATTTTTTTTTTGTTCATATTCATATTCATGTTACTTAAACTTTATAAAAACAGATACTGTTAATTTGGTTACGACTGGAAAAGTACTCAAATTCAAGAATGAAATCACTGGCTATAAGCTGGTAGTCTGCTGCATGCTCGAAATCTTTTCTTCTTGGCTTTCCATATTCTCTCGTTTGGCGATACAAACGTTTAAGCATTGATTCAAATTTTTTTATATTTTTATTATTTCAGTTATAACGACATATCGCCTTTAGAAAATCATCATTGCTCGATAGCATTTCGTTTGTTGGAACATCCAGACTGCAATATTTTTAGAAACTTTGGCAGAGAAGCATTCAAGTAAGTTAAAACACAAGCTGTTGTAAATATTTTATATTGAGTTATAACTCAGAAATGAATTTCCATTTCTTTTATGCTTTAGTTTTTTGTTTATCTACAAATTTTATTATTTTTACTGCAAAACTTTGCTTAACTAAAACTCTGTGTATTTTTTTATTTTTTTTTTATAAAAGTTTTGTGGCTTCTCGCACGCACGTAATAACTCAACTAAAGTTTTAGTTTTTATGCATAAAAAGTGAATTCTTAAGTTTGTCGTACATTATTTACTTTTCCAATGAATTTAAGCAAATATAGTTTTATTTCATTTACTATTTATGAATTCAAATGAAATATCTGTATTTAATTCATTAAAGGATTAAAGCCAAGGGAGATCCTTTTCACTCAAGTTTTAATTAGGAGAAACTGAATTGTGTCGAATTCAATTTGAAGTTTGTCAATTGCACAAATTTTTCAATACAGTTGATCACATATGTAAGTCAACACCATGTAACATGTGTTAATGGCTGCAGGAAATAACATTTTTCGTAGATAATAGTTTTAGATCATATAAATTTACTTCAACTGAATCACTTGGAAAATTTCTGTGGCAAAAGTCTGAGCCAGCAGACATAAAATATGGCTAAAGTTTTCGTTCAATCCAGTTAAAAAAATTCAAGTATAATTTCGAAATCTTCATATCAAAAGCAATTTGAAGCAGTTTCCGGAGTAATGGAAAGATAAAAATTATTTCTAATCCATTTCTGTTGACAAAGCCGCCCATTTCCTAAAACATTTTTTAATTATTTAGTTGGACAAAAAGTCCATTTGTAGGACAAAATGAAAATCTTTATGCATTTCGAAATTCTCTTTAAAATTTCAAGAGAAAAATGTATAGTGTAAATCGAGGCTGGGAACTTATGGTGAAAATCTGAATAGTCAGCCTTTCCATTTGTGTACCACGTCTCTCAAGGTATTACGAATATTTTTTAGTTTGAAATTTAATTTAAATTTGCTAAACTTTAATTAAATATTTAAATATTTGCATATGAGTACACAAGTAATTCCCAAAATTAATAAAGCTTAGATGTGTAGAAGTTTCAGTGTATGTGCATTCATTTTGTATTCGGGTAGGATATGAAATTTTCATTCAATTATCCAAGTGACAGGATGTGGAATAAGGATAAAACTGATTAACAAAACAATTGAAAGCAGTTAACCTTCATCTCAAGCCTTTGAAGGTTTAAGCAATTTTCCTTTAATTAAATACTAAAATCGTCGTGTAATGTAACAATATTAAATCGATCGAAATCGTGCAAAAAAATTTTAAACGTCTCTTTTCATAACCCCCATGTAAATTTAAGTTCCGGTTGTAAAGGTTTGTTTTGCATGGCCAACAATTTGTAATTATTCCATTCTGCTTATGGGACTCTTCTCTGTATTGATACAAAAAAATATGATTGTACATAAAATTGGCGGTTAAAAAAAGGATTTTGCATAACACAGAGGACATTTTTTAAATGCTGGCATTCTCGTTTTCTCGTTTACTTGTTCCAAAAATGTGATTTTTCAAACTCGTTCTTTAAGATTGATGAACAGAGATAAGCATTTTGCGATGTGACCAATGGCTTGCCTTTGGAGGGTTTCCAAAAATAAAATTAACTTTTCATACTTTGCTTTATCGTATTAGTCCATTTTGAGTTTCCTTATCTCAAAACGTAGTTTTATACCGCTGTTACTTTAAATTGAGGACATTTCAATCGACACCGGTAAGAGATTAATTATCATGGATGGCTCAATAAAATGTTTGCCTATGGCCGGCGCGAGATGGTCATTTAGAAAAATGTTAATCTATAACTGGCCCGCAAGGTAGACAATAGCTGGCTAAGTATGCTCAAGTTCACACGGCGTGAAGCGCACAGCAAATGAAGCATAAGACTTGGCTGCACCAGTTCTAATAATTTACCAAGTTTTAGAAAAATATTGTATTACCCGTTCCAATCACACAATCCATTTTTTCTATGATTTAAGAGGGACCTTGTATACCTCCATCCATTGTTTTGTAATTTGAAAAACATGCGCAGACATTCGCACGAAGTACAGCAAGTAAAGTAAAGCAATTTAATATTTTTAATTGAAAGTGTTTTTAATGTGATTTGCTTTGCGTTGCAAATAGAAGTGACGGGAACAAGACAGTTGTGTCTGTGGATTTCGTGTGACTACAACGTATCACTTATCTCGTTCAGAGCATCTTGCATTTAGTTCTCTTTTCGTCTCGAATTTTATTTACAAAACGCAGTCCTTAAGGAACTGACTGACTGACTGCCATTGCATAACAACTTAATGGCACCGAATATGGTTTTTATTTTCCAGCTATAAATCATCAACACGACATTGAGAAAATTCAGATGAAGGAGATTTTTTTTTAATAAAATAGTGAAGAATATGGCTTTAGAATGAAAACAAAAATCTTTTAATTTGTTTAGATCGGTTGGAATATGCAGCCATGTGTGTCTGCTTGCCTGTATGAGTGCACATGTAAGCACTTTTCTTCTGCTTGTTCTCAAGTGACAATATTCGGAATAGTGTACTGTGGGTGTAGCAAATTCTACACACACACACAAAAGAAAACATTTTTAAATTCTATATCATTGTTTGGGAATAAGTACCATGCATATATTTCGGAAGCAGACAGTCATGCTTCTCTGGATTACTTTGTTAAGCTTCTAATAAAGATACCATTCAGTTCTTTCTTAATCCTAAGTTAGTTTTTAATGAATAAAATAATTTATAAAGTATTCTAAATCTGTTCAAAGAACGCGCCTACCATATGCGACACTTTTCTTCGGGATGCATTGTACTGCCCGGTCGACATTTGTAAACATCGGCGAACTCCATAAAGTTACCCAAGACGTTGTTAACTCTGTCTCTGTGACTGGTGTGCAGAATTAAACGGTGTTTCCCACTGTTGCTGTTGCCGCACCAGGTTTGAGCAAAGCTTAAAAAGAACAGTTTCAAATCTTCTTGATCAAAAGTGTTACCCATTTCGTTTTCGAGGAAAGTTTCCAGTGCCAACCTTAGGCCCTCAGAATCTGCTATATTTTCATTAATGATAACATGACCGTTTTCGTAGCGATCATTAAGATAACAACTCGACTTAACGCCAAACTTAATAATGGCCTTTACGCCCCACGAATTGGCTACATTACCCGATTCATCATAGTTGAGGCCATCATAATCAAAGCCGTGCAAAATTTCATGGGATAAAATGTAGGCCAAACTGCCATATATTTTGGCCGACTTCAAGCATTGGTCATAAAGAGGAGCTTGTAAAATGCCTATGGGCAACTCAATGGCATTCTTTTTTAAACGGTAATAGGCATTCACATCCAAAGGTCCATATGACTGGTCTCTGTATAACGAACTTAAAAGAAGATCTGTTTCCGCGGCAATAGAATTGACATCTGCCACCATGTGCGGTATGGTTTTGTTAAGCTGTTTCGTCGTTTTCAATTTAGACAAGTTTATCAAATTCACATCATAGTTGTCCCCTAAGGGTAAGAGAGATTCTTCTCTACTCGCTTGCTCTAAAGTCGGCAGTAACAACTTCATTTTTCTCAGCTTTTCTCTGCTTAAAATCTTGGTTGCTGGATCTCTTTCAAAGACGGTGGTAGAATTTAATAATTTTTCAAATTGCAGCTTAAGATTTTCAAAAATTGTTGCTAAATGTTGTGCAGCATTTTTTAAAAATTCGTCACCCTGACCATGACGCAATTGTAGAAATAAACGGCTTAAGTCGCTGGGCATGAAATCATTAACTTGCATTAGACACTCTTCCTTTTGTTTAATGAAACTGTATTCCTCATGCAAATTCACTTCAAAGTGTGCTAGAAATTGCACCATAAAATACTTGGCTACTATTTCGCTATTGGCTGTCTTAAGGAAACGACTCAAACTTCTTAAATAGCGATGGTCGGCCACTATTAACATGGTATCTTGGTAATGTTGAGGCAGCTTGAAATCTTGCATTAAAATACGAAAGTACTTGAGGAAGTCTATGTCTGGTATTTCGGCGGCTAAGGACGACAAACTTTGTGGCTCTTTTAAAACCACTGAATGGTCGTTGCTTACCAAAGCCAGTAAAGATTTCTCAAACTCAACTATTTCCTCAGCAATCTGATTAGCTTTTCTCACACGCACGCCTAAATCAATCATTAGGAGCTTAATATAACGCTGATAAAGAAACACCGATTCTGGCTCGAAATCATTATTAGACCCTTTGGCTCTGATGAATTCAAAATCCGGAGGCATAATATAGAATATTAGTTGATGCGAGTTTTGCCAATTTGGTTGTATTTTGATTGCCATGAAAGCCTGCACACCATACCTTCTTAAGTGTCCTGCTGTCTGTTCCCAATTAAACAGTTTGTAATCGTTATTTCTACTAAAGTTCTTCTGCAAAATGGGCCAAGCACTGTTTATATCTTTCAAAACATCTGTATACACGCTTATGGCATGTTCATCTTGAGCCTTCGACTTAAAAGCTTTTTTATCCAGACAGGATTTGTAGAAATTAGCCAGTCCTTGATCGGTATCATTGATGCGACCTCCTTTGTCTATCGCATCAAAATATTCTAAGAGTAAATATTTATTTGAAGCTTTAATGGTTGTTAAAGTATCCGAGGGTTGAGCAAATCTCAGCTGGTATGGTGCACGCCAATTACCACAGGCATATTCCCAAAAGTCATTGCAAGGTTCCACCAACTTGTCAACATAAAGATCAGATAATTGCTTAGCATTTGACCAAAGCGAGCCATCGCATTGTAAGTTTTTAGGAATTTGCTTTGCTCCAACAACTTCAACAGCGATTAGTATCAGGCCAGAGAGGAAAAGCCCTTCTATTAAATGCGCATTGAACGTCATGCTGTGCCGAAGTGATTTAAACAACTACACTGGTTAGACGCAGCTAATCATTTATAGATTAAAATTTTGCAAAATACGCGGTCGTTTTCTTATTTATGAAACTGATAAGAATTTTCTACAACATTGGATTACAGAATCTTTAGTAACGTCAGCAGAACTGAGTTATTTCTTTTTATGGGTTTATTTTGCTCTTAAATAAAATCATAAAAATAACAAATTTTTTATAAAAATTTTAAATAATTAGTAAGATAACAAATTTTTTTTGCCTACATGACAAACTTATTGCAATTTTTTTGTAAGAAAGTCATTAAAGTTTAATTCCGAAATCCAGTTGCTTATTTAAACTGATACGGAGAAAAAATGGCCATGAAATCCGATTAAATTATGATATACATAATTACATTTAACGTAAATAAATATAAAGATATTTGATTTTTATTTCGAAATGCATTTTAAAAGAATAAAGATAATCCCACAAACATTTGGTTTTATGGTACGTAGAATTAGTAAAATCGTTTCGCTATGCGGTATGTCAGCTGACGAAAACCGTCTGATGGCATGCATGCTAAGGCTAGTCATGTAGAAATCTATAGGAAACAGATTTTTCTGTTGCAGGATATGTTTATACAAACAGCTGACATATTTGGCTACGAATCAGGACCATCAGCTTTATCAGCGAGAGATTCGTGACGTCCTTTCGGCATATCTCGTAGTAATCTCAGGCCAGTTCAGTCACATAATATGCACACAGAGGTCTCATCTGCCTTAATCGAGGCAGAATCTGTCTCAACCGATTTCAATGGGCAGTTGGTTGATTCGGCAATGTTGTGTTCTCTAAACCATACATTGTAATGTCCTTGGAGTTTGATAATAACATTTCGGATCTGACTGCTGTCAGTGGGCAATGCGATAATCTTTTTAAAACAAATTCCTCTTTTGCGAACAATATAAAAACTTAGTGGGAGTGAAAAAAGAATTATCTTCTTCATTAAGCCACATTTCATTTCCAGAGTGACATTGACAAGCTGTTTTTCAATGGAGTCCGTCAAATGGAGTCCATCCTTTTGACACTTGCAAATAATTACACACTTGCTCCATACTCTTAGTTGGTTACTTTGTAGTTAAAGTTTTGTTAAGAAAGAAAAAAAAATTGTTTCTTAAGATAATAAATAACGAAGGGACTTGTTTACAGAACTAAATTCTCTCTGATCGATGTTCTGTGTATACTTTACATTGATTATTCTATTGTATTCCTGAAGAAGGAAATTCCTTTCCTTGGCAAGAAGCTTGCAAAAATTATATTTAAACGCACTTACTATTCCCCTTCTCATTGCTTCGCACATAAACCAGCACGGTATACAAATAAATGAAAATTAACTTTATACATTTCGAAAGTCGTATAAGTATATGTATCCTGCGGCCGTGTAGCCTGACGCAAAAATACAGCTTAAGCTCTATCAGACGTTGAAATTGTAAATAAATTTCTTTTGTTCTATTAAATGTGGTGCTGTTATCCTTCATTCAAACTGTAAAAGGGATGTAAAAGGAAATTGGGGAAAATATATTAAAGGAAATATATTAAAGTTGGTATGAAAGTGCATTTTCCGTCTGATGCATTAAATAAATGAACAGCTATTCCCACTTGCAACGTTACGTAGTGCTTCGTGTTGCCGAACTGCAAATAATTATTTTAGTATTAGCAGAAACTTGCAGACATTATGGCGTGGAAGGGGGAAATTTACATTTCCTAACTGATATAGAAGCCATACCTCGAAGCTTGATGGTATTCGAACTCAAGCGTACGAAAATATTTGAAAATAATTTATTAAATTATACTGTGCAATCGAAGCTGACCGTTCTACTTCGTTCCATCCAAAAATTAATGCTACATACCCCACTAAATTCTGACAGTTGAGTTCTTGTGCTCGTCAGACATTATCGCAAGATTTTTCCACATGCTAAAGCCTCTACAAAACAGTCAACGGGTATATATAACCTGTGGTTCTCAGTTAATGGAAGACAAGCCACTATATAAGTTAAGGACTGTTTTTTGGCTCCTTGTTGCCAAATTGTCCCTTTATTATATCAAGCACTATGTGTTTATGTCTAAAAAAAAACTCTTTTATGTTTAAGCTTTATGGCTTATTGTTATTTTATTCAGTATTCGCCGGTGCACTATGTGCTCTGTTCTTGGACACTCTTAGACTCTTCTTATGACTATTCCTTAGTTGCTATTTATACTAGTAAGGATCATAAAAATAACGAGTAATTAGTTTCAATTACTATCGGCTTAGTTTTATGATCCTAACTTCTATGTCTAGACTATTGTATAATTTCTTATAATTATGTATAATTTCTTATTCTAGACTATCGTAATTATGTGTATTTTCTTAGTCTAAAATATTACAATTATGTATAATTTCTTAGTAAGTATTCTCTACCTAAACTAAAATTGGGATGGAAAATAGTGGAGGGCATTTAAAATATTGTGTGTGAGTTTTGTAAAACGCAAGGTTGACAGATAATTCAAGGTTGCGTTTTATGAAATAAAATGACATGAAGTCATAAACGAGGTCGCAACAGGGTTCTACTTGGTTCGGTCGTTAACTTATATGCTGACACTAAAGCCAACTTCACACTAGCCTTCAGTGCATCCCTCTCTTTCAGATATTGCTTAAAGTCTTTCAAGGGGCTAACTTCATAATGCAGCTCTAGGCATTTCAGATATATGTATGTATGATCGTCCAACGCGCCTACTGCAATTTGCTGCTCTCAAGAAATGTTTACAAAGTCCCCTCAAAACTTTATCATTTTTAAGATTTTTTAAACATGTCTTATTTTTTTTTTGCAAATTTCTTTTAAATAAAATTTAAAAATAAGAAACGAAAAAAATCAAAATATTTCATTGCCAGGAATAACAATTGGTGGAAAAGGACAAAATTTAAGAAAAACTCTGCGAAACGTCAACATTGATTACGGAATTTTTCTAGAGACTGTTTGAAAAGCGGGAGTGAGCAAACCAACTAGTGTCCTACTAATCAGTTGTATGCATACATGTTTGTGCACGCATTTACGGATTGTGGAGAGAAAATAATCGCGTTTCCATAGGATAAATTTTTTCAATTGTTTACATACACACACATACACTCATGCACTGCATGAGTGTAAACACTAAACAGCAAGAGAAAGTAAAATGAAAACTTTGCATACGCTACATGTTCCAGCATGCATGTTCACATGAACACACATGCAGCCGCATATGTATGTACATATTTGTTTATTTACTATGTGCTTGCACCAAATTAATCTTAAAAGTACGCAGTTAAGTACGAGCGTGCATGTGCATGTGGTTGTGATTGAGAGGAAGCAAGTAGGTGTACTTAATACGCTTCGTACTGCTCTGTAAGCCAATTAACTAACTTTGTAATTACTTAACCTTGCAAACATTTGCTTCGATTTGTTATCGCATTCTTTGAGATTCGAGAACCTGTTAGCTTTGAATAGTTGTAATAAAAACTATTTGCTGCCGACACCTCCTGAAAAGTATTTTCGATTTATAAAACCAGAATTCTGTGATTTCCTCACTTTCCCCCACTAACAACATTTTGATCTTTTGTGGTGGAAGAAGATATTTAATTTGTCATAAAAAAGCCAAATGCTTTTTTTTTTGTATTGCTTTGCGCAAAGCTTTTAATACCCTCTAGAATAGAAATACACAAAAGCATATTGTATTAAGCTAGAGGGCAGTTTGTTTGCAGAGGAGCACTATTCTCTTCAACAATACAGGGGACAGAATTTCTAATTCTTCTATTCCAACAAATAATGCATTAAATATAGTGGATCACTCATTTTTACACTTGCTAATATTTTACTAGTCACTTTATTTGAACCGTCCCAGGCATCCTTCTTGCCGACGTATTTATATACTTGGGAATACGTTCTTACTCCATTACTCAAAAGCCATAATGAGTTTGCATATAAACTAAACTAATCTGAAATCCTTAAAATCTCTTCTTTCTAGTCTAATAATTTGTTTTGAAATATCACTACCCGTTTTGCCAAATTTTATTGTTCACTGAGACCACATCATGTGCATACAACGAAATGTTTCCATTATTCAAAAGAAAGGAGAAATGTTTGCTGTGTTGTACCTCCTGTATAAAACAAGTACGACCACACGTTGCTCGTGTTCAAACGAAGTCGTATTTTTCGGTTGTAATAACGATAAACTCATTCCATTAGAAGAGAACGTTACTTAAACTTTTTATGATTGTAATTGTGTATTCTATATTTTCGTTTCCTTTATAACTTAATAAGTTATTTGTTAATAAATTGTGTTATTGGCAGTAAGACTCTAAGCTGCAACTAAATTTCAAAAGTTTATAAAAAAGTTATCTTTCCTCATCGCATTTTAAATTCTTTCATTAATATTTTTCTATGATTAAGTTTGCATGCATGTATTTCTAAATATGTTTCTGCTGGTTTAAGGAAATGCAGTTGCCTGCTGGGTGCTATTTTTGTGGAAGTTAAGGTGTGCAATGACGTATGAAAATCTTTAATAAAAATGCTTAACATTTTGTTTAATAAATCATTGAGAAAAAGTCAATTATATTTGATAATCCACAGATATTCATACAGTCGAATATATAGTCAACAAGTTAAATATTTTTTCGAAAATTTGTACTTGTTCGAAAATTTACGAATATCAAATAAGTTCGAAAAATAGATAATTATCTGAAATGTCTTGCATGTTCAAGACTTGCAAAACCTATACATTTGACTGAACTTGATGTGCTTTTTTCGGTCTTGGCTCTTCTGGACTCTTCCATTGGGATGTTTAGGCTTTGCTTTGAATGATTCGTTATTAGTTATGACATTTCTGAGCAAATCTGGATCTTCGTTGATGACATTCAACCGCTTCTAATTGATGTTCATGCGACATTGTTTTTGTTCAAAATTTATAAATTTTAGAATAATCTTCGCTGCCGCATATTTCATGCCTAAACAGCCCTAAAAGTTATTTGTCATGAGCCGAGCGATATTCCAATATCATCAGCAATCTCTCTAATAGTGATTCTACGATTACCCAAATCATTTTTCTTACTAAGTTTTTAACAAGCTCCGGCGACGAGAACGACCCTCGACATTCACATTTTCTCGGCCTTTCTTAAACCGGTTAAAGCTTAATTGAATTTGTGTTCTGTTCATAATAGACTCGCCAAACGTCACAGACAGCCTTTCAAATGTCCTTAAAACTTAATGCAGTTTCTTTGTCCATTTTTCGAATAGTAAATAATCGGCTAACCTTCTTATCTGTCAAAAACAAACCGATAAACCAAAATGGCTGATATTGCCAAAAAAATCGTATATGACAAACATGTATACCAACATAACAGAAAAAAATGCGAAAAATATCAAGTATTTTTGTGGAAAAATATAAAATATTATGCAAAAATTAGGATATTTTTAAAAAAAAAAAAATTTTATGAAACTAAAACTAATTCAAAAAATTATATGTATTCCGAAAACTTAATCTTATCGTTTTTATCTGAAAGTGCTGAAAATATACCAGATTGAAAGTTTAAAAAATTTGAATTTCAGAATGTACAATTATTTGATTTCAATGTCACTCAAAAAAGGTGGGGCTTACTAAGTAACTCGATTCGAAAGTATGAATAGCTTGAAAGTTGTATTCGATCCGAATTTGAACTCTTAGCATGTAACAGTTTCGGATCGAGCCAAAAGAAAAGCCATTAAATGAAATAATTTTGGTTATTTACGCCACATGGCAACACAAAGTAAACAAGAAATATTTCTAATATTCAGATCTTCTGCCAATCGTGTCTATTAATTGATGGTAACTTATTTGGCGGCCGGAGCTTTTATATAGCTTTTAGCCAAATGCGGAGGTCCGTCCTCTCATAAAGTTGAGCATAATTTCAAATTTTCTTTGCTTCGAGTTAATATTTTTCACAGCATATTCCCTATTGGAAAACACTTGTATTAATTTTTATCTATTAATAATATACATAAATTTAACAAATATTTACTTTTTTCGTTATTTTGATCCATTATCTGATCCATTAGACTTTCAAGCGATTTCCACCCCTACATTCGAAGTACATAGTGATGAACATCCGAAAGTAGAGTACGAGTATCGGATAATCGGTTACGGCAACGCGAAAGTAGAAAATGTATTTACGATTTCCATTTAGTTGGTAGCAAAGATTCGTATCCGTACTATTTAACTACCGAATCGAATTACTTAGTACCTCCTCTGAATTTTATTCGGATTTTCGGACAACTTTTTTAGTTTCTGAAAGTATATTTTAAATATTATTTGAACTATCCAAAAGAAGACAGACCAATTCTGTCTATAAATCATATAAATAGGTGAAATAAAAAGCCGCTAAATTCCCCGCTTTCCGGGTAAGGAGAGAAGACTGCAGCCGCAGCTGTTAGGTACATTGTTACTGTAAATGTTGTAAATGTGGTAAAAAAAATTTAACAACTCCTTGGATCGTTATCGTTCCATCGCTAAACAACTTCAAGCTAATTTTCTCTACTTATTCTGGCAGCAACATTTAGAACGCTCACTGTAGCACTTCATAGAAATGAACAGCAGTATTTCTTTGCATTATTCCTCATAAATATGCATGATGACGGTAATTAATACCCATGGCGAATGATTTACTTTACATTTGGTATCGTTTGTCTGAATTATTAGCATTTATCACGCTCAAAGGCGAAATGATGTACTGGCGCACAGCACTCTACATTTAGCTGAGCGAATAAATACCATGAGGAAAATTGAATTAAACCAGTTTAACTTGCAGGCAAATCTAAATTTCGAAATAGAATTATTTAATGTCTTGAATTGTTTATAATTTTCACTTCTTGTTTTCACATCCTCTACAAAAAAAAAATTAAGCTTGTGTTGTTAGCAATTAGCATCCTTAATCCTTTAGTTTAGCTTAACAATTATTTATTAAATGAAAGCAAAATAAAGTACGTGATTTTTCTTTCAACTTAATTATAACGAGTTTTCATAATTTGCATAATAAACCAAAACCATTGCAACATGTTTTAAAATGCTTCTATCAAGCACAGGCATGTTTCAGTTATTTTAATTGTACGACAACGAGAACGCCCTCGAAGGAATAAAAAAAAGAACCTAAAAGCAAGAGCCCATTAAATATGTTAATATTAAGATTAAATAAGGCACTTTAAGAACACGCTTTTAGTTTTCTTTAAAAGAACTTTAGGAATTCAAAAAAGCAACTTGAGAATGTTCTGGAAAGGGAAATGAAAAAATAAATGCATATAAAACATAAACATAGACAAATTGCACATTTGCATGCAGGATAAGCAAAAAGTATATGCAATTAATTTATTTCATCAAATTGCATTAAATAACATTTTAAGTAACTCACAAATTGAACTGCACACGTACATCCATATAAATACATATACACATACGCATGCATGCAGCCACGCACACGACCATACTTTATTTGGTAGTGGTAGTAGTGTGTGCAGGGAAATTTCGTTAAGCTTTGAATTTGATTGTCAGTTTAATTAAAATTTTCTAGTTGCATCATAACACACTTACAAATAGGGGGCAGTAAATCTTTTAATTTTAGTAATGAAAAAGGGAAGGAGAATAAGAAAGGGGAAGCTTAAGAAATAGTTTTTATACGTACGAAAAACGCAAGTGTATATTATCCTTAAAATTACGTACGTAAGCGTAATGCTTTTCTACAAACTCTAAAGATAAATTTAGTAGCATTAAATGGACCACAAAACATTCAGGATTTATACACACATACCAACACACACACATATACCCGCCCACACACATCGCACATACTTTTGGTTGGTAGAAAAACGTTAAAAGAAATTGCAGTAATTACAGAATGGGAAAAAAGCGTTAACGATGTTGATGATAGTTTTTTCGCCCCGACCACAAATGGCTACATTAGGGTGGTTGCTTTGCATTCGTGTGAAGCTGAAGAATAATGTAAATTATTTACTGCTTCAGACAGCCCTTCTCTTCATCTATTTCAGAATGTTTATTTATTTTATTAAGTAAAGCTGTTATTGCACATTGACAAGACACAACAGGGAAAATAGTTAGCTTTTGCAATCATCTTCTTTTGGCATTAGGGTAGAGCAAAACAAAAGGAAAATGTATTACTATTCCCTCTCTGAAATAGTTGCTTAATTGGAAAATATTCCTTTTTTGCAGTTGGCGTGGAACACATAATTCCGCCCCTTTCAAATGTGCTCAAGACAATATGTATAAGTCTCATAGTTTAAAAAAATTTAACAGAATATCGAAGAACTGCCCACTCTACAAGGTCATGCCCACCGCCCTTTACGTATGAAATTATTCCTACACGCCGTAGTTTAGAAGGAAAAAGTGTTGAAAGTAATTTTTCACTTAAATGCATACATTTTTGAATAGAGACAAACCGTTTTTTAAAAATTATTTTATGTTTTCGTCCTTTTACAGCCAAATACGTGAAGGCATTATCCGTTGCATTCTGGCCACTGACATGGCTCGTCACAATGAGATCTTAACACAATTTAAAGAAATCACGCCTGTGTTCGACTATTCCAATCGCGCTCACATTAATTTAGTAAGTTGTATTAAATAATTTTAATAAACAGGGAGTAATAAATGAAAGTTTAATTTTAGCTCTGCATGATTCTTATTAAAGTGGCAGATATATCGAATGAGGCTCGTCCCTTAGATGTGGCAGAGCCTTGGTTGGATCGATTGTTGCAAGAGTTCTTTGCCCAAAGTGCAGCTGAAAAATCGGAAGGTTTGCCTGTTACGCCATTTATGGATCCGGACAAGGTTAGCAAGAATGGCTCTCAAGTTCGTTTCATTGGTTTAGTTCTCTTGCCGTTATTTGAAGCATTGGGTGAATTAGTGCCAGAACTGATAGAATTTATTATAGTTCCTGTACGCATTGCTCTCGATTATTATAAGTAAATATGACTCTGCTAGTTGAAACTTTAAGTAATATATTCTAATTGATTTTCTTAACAATAAATTATTAGACGTTTAAATGATGCTCAAAATAGGTCACGCAAATCGGTGGCTGATAGTATTTCTGCAGTAGCTTCTGAGAATAACAGTGGCGGTTCTGATATTAATGCAGTCTCTACAAGTACTACGGGCGGTTCATCGTGTGTTAGTGGTGTCGGTGGAAGTACTGATGGTGGTACTGTGGTTGGTGGTAACTCTGGCGGCAGTATTTCACCCCAGATGCCACGTTCCCAATCTGGCATTAGTGTGAAGTCACGCCGGAGTTTACCTTCTCAAAAATCAGCTTCACGTACTTCTGTAGATGAGCCAGGTGGTATGCCAGCTGAATTGCACGATTTACCGGAAGGCAGCGAGAGTGGTGATTCCGAAACCGCCACAGAAGTGGACGTGAGTTGAGTGGTTACATTACAAAAATAGATGAATTCAGTTTTGTATTTTTTCCAGGTGGCCGAGAAAACTTCTAAATTTAAAGTAGACACTGAAGGCACAAGCAGTCGTTCCAAGTCTTCGCACTCAGCCTCGCGCAAATCGTCGCGAGAGAAGCGTCCTTCTATGATTGGAGAAATGTGCAGCAGTGGAAGCGGACAAAGAATCCGCAACTCTTATGGAAACATACACGGCTATCACACTAATCGCGGTAATTTCGGTTCGAATCGTGCAGTCAGCTTGGATCAATACAGCACAAATAATCGCCGTTTATCAGATGGTTTGCAACAAGTCATTTCTGACAGCAATGTGTTTTATAATCGGCACAATCGTGGGAGTCTGGAAGTGTCTGCGGTTAACTGTCGTGTAGTGGAAGATATGAATATGAATGCCACCGGTATTGTTACAGTTTCTCAAACACCGGCTATTTCTGCTCGAGCGGGAATTACTCCAATGCAGTTTAATAATACTTCCCAAATTGTGCCAAATAGTGATGGTACCACCACCAGTGCTGTAACCACATTACATATAACCACTACAACTAGTCAAATGGTTGCACAACAATCAGTAACCAACACCACTGCCCCAGTCACGCAGCAAAATATAATGTGTATAGCGGGTTTTTCCAATGGAAACATATCGCCAACACACCAGCATGAGCCTAGACCTCATTGTTGTGCGGTAGCGGCTGCTGCAGCTGCAGCAGTAGCGAATATTAATAACGGACAAAATGGAATTGGATCTAGTGCAACAGACAATCCCGCCGTCTCTAAGAGTTCGTGGAAAGCTCGTCTTAAGCAATTCTCAGACTATTTTAGTTTTTCTTTCGACAAGAGCTCCAAACGTTTCAGCAGTACACGAAGTAGTCCCTGTTCGGTGCGCAACAATAATGGCGGTCATGCTGGTTTTGTGGATACCAGCAGTACTTATATAGATCCTTTGACTGGCAAACCAACCGCCATGTGCTGCACCATATCAAATAACTTGCCATCGCCTGGCCTAAGGCCAAAACACATTTCCCACCAACAAGATTTAATAGCCGCTGGACGTCATCGGGCGTATAGTTTGGATGTACCCTGCAGTCGCAGTAATCCCCGCTATAGTAGCAGCAGTGGCGGTGGCGGTGATAGCAGCCGCAAGTCCTCACGTCACGATGGCACTGGTGACGAAAATAATAGCAACAATACGCTTCATAGTAGCAGCGGAGCTGGCAGCGATATGCCCACCTGTATGCCACCTCCAATACGTATTGGCAGTGTAGATGCCAGCGAGACTATAGTTATAAGTAGCGGGGGTTTTTCGAGTGCTCTTACACCTGCGAATCTAGTCGATGCTGATCCCAACTTAAGCATCGATTTGGGCATACCAACTAACATGTCATCGGCGGAAGCGCCGAAAATTTGACAACGCGGGAGCTCAGAGACGACCACAAATTCCTCTAATGGAACCTTTGCAGCAATACTGCAACATCAACAACAGCATGAGCATCGACAAGCGTCGGTAACTGCAGCTACAACAGGCGTCCAAACGTCCAGCTGCAATGTCTCCACATCGATATCGATGACAATGTGGTCGGCTTTGGGCCAAAGATTAAGTGCTTTGGTGTGCCACTGTTGTGAGCGGAAATTGCCAGAGCCGGAAAATGTGTAAAACGATGATAATGATGTCCATAATGAAGCCAATAACATACAAATAATATTTAATCACAAACCATTGCATTCTAGATAATCAAACCAGAAGGTCTGTCATTCATTAATTTATCCATTCATTGAAAAAAGTAGTATAAAGACGCATAGTAAATGTAAGAAACGCCAACAATAATGGAAGAAAAGTAAAAAAGATTGGTGAGCTCAAAATAAATTCATAGCAAATCACTACAATCCTTATATGTATTTCATATACTCGTACATACATACATAATAAAACTCCATTATTAATTTAGAGTAGAGTAAAAATGGTATTAAAAGTGAAGAATTAAAAACTGAAACTTTCATTAAAGTTCTTATTAAAAGTGCGCTACATTTTGCATCACTACGAAAGCAAGTCCAAACTGTAGTTTTATGCCGTAAACAAATAGCTTGTACGTTTTATTATTATAGTTTTAATCTAATTTAGTTTGAATTTGTTGTGCAATTTATTTGGTCATGCTGTGTGGGTTAGTTTTGTATAGGTGCGTGGGTGTGTGAGTGCGTTTGTGAGTGTGTTTGTGTTTGTTTAAAAAAACCTTCATTTCTGTGTCCGATTCAAATAAACACCCACTCAACCGACAACAAATCTAAACGATACTAAGACAAAAATAAAAGAGTCCTAAAAATAAATATTTGTTCTTTATATTTAGTGCTTTTGTTTCTAATTTATTTTTATATATCTAAAAAAGAATTTAAAAGTTCCGTTATTCTATTTGTTGTACTACAATTGGAGGGATCAGAGAGATGTTTCCAAAAAGGACATGAATATCTATTTTTCAATTCTATTTATACAACAGCACGAATTGTATGTGTTACAGCTTTAAAAAGAAAGCCATGCCCACGTATTTCTTATTGAGATTTCGAAACGATTTTAAACACGTATGGAAAAATGGTATTCCAAACTAAGTATATTGAAAAACATTTTTTCCCCCTTGGCGGTATAAATCTCTCTCCTTCTCGCCTTTTTCTCCAGTTAAAAACACTATTCCGAACAGGAGGAATTATTTATCTACAGTCAACACTGTCTTAACGCAACGCTTATTAACCAATTTAATAGAGTTCGGTTCTTTAACATATATTCTTCTAGATTTAATCTTTTTTAGTGCTTTAATTGGTGATTTCAATATACAACTTTTAACGGGTAAGATTTCTGTAACATTTAAAAAGATATACTTCAGTTCATGTCCGTTTGAACTGTGGATGTTCTGCCATTCGCTTTTCCCTCTTTTCCCCCTCATTCATTTTTATTTCAATTGAACCTTGTAGAAAGTTGTATTTTCAGTTGTATTGCATTTAATTCTATTAATATTTCTTTTATTTGTAACCGATAATTTTGGAAATTTTAATTCGTAGTGGATTTGCTTATCGTTTTCAATTGAATTGTTGCGTTTAGATTATCAAATTTGCACCTCAAATAAAAAGCCAAAGAAATCATTGATGCACATTTTATACGGCATATAACTGGCTTTTCCGGTGGCAACTTAAAAAACCAAATTGGCAGAAAAAAATTTTTAAATAAATTAAAATATTTACCAAGCTGGAACTTGGTGTCAAATATTAAGAAAATTTCTATAATCATACCATGAATTATCTTATTAAAAAGTAAAAATTAGAACGATCTTAATTAAAAAGCGAAATTATTAAACATATTAGGAGGAGAATCAATTATGATATGAAATTTATAAATTATTTAATGCCTACATTAGCTGTAAAGGTAGATAGAAAAAAATTCACTTTGGTGAATAACATGATTAGAGAATTTAAGCTACTAAGGGGAATTTAAAGCTACTAATCATTGGGCAGAAGTAGTGTAAAAAAACACAATTAGTCTATAATATTTAAGGGTTTTGATTTATTTTAAATAATATTTAATCTAAAACTAAAAGACTTAAGCTTGAATTTATTCATAATTATAAATATTCTTAGACATTCAAAGAAAAATTTAAAAATTAAATCGTAATTTAAAATCTTTTTGCAAGAAAAAAAAACTCATTTCCAACAGATTCCAATTTATTTAAAAATGTTAGTGGCATATAAACTACAGCCAGTCAATTACATTACATCTCTTTTACCCACTACTTTCTTTAAAAAATCACCTAATCTTTATAAAAGCAAACTTAATAAAAATGTAAATGAGTACATTTAAAAACTAATTATAATTAATAACAATACAATACTGAGAATTGATATTATAGGAGGGCATATACATGTATACATACATTCATACATACAGAGTTACGTACATACATGCGCACATTCAACATATTCGACTACATTTCAAAAAGCTTAAGAAAAAAATTGAAAATTAAAATAAGTAAGAAATAAACAATGACAATTTATTTTCTAAACATGTGCACCCAAACATGCATACACACATCCATGTACATATATACACATAGCTGTGTAAAAAAAAGCATTTAAATATTTATTTGTACCGATAACTTACTATAAACCCATGCACAAATAAATAACAAAAAAATGTAAAAATTTTAATTTAAAATTTGCTACGTACAGCTTGAACACAATTAGAATTACTAGCAAGAGGGTATGACTTATAAAACTTCAACTACTTGCCCACTTAAGGACAAGAACTTAAATAAATAAATCCCACATTCTGCAGTTACGTCTCCCTCTAAAGGGAGACTGTGTGTGGCTGTGTTTGTATGTGTGTCATCTTCTCATTAATCCCTACAATGCAATACAAATGATTAAATCGTATGAATATGCAACACATTACATACAGACATAAATACATATGTACATGCATTGTTATGTAATCAGTTATTTACATGTATGTTTGTCTGTTGGTCATTTCGCCATTATCTCGTTTTTATTTGAACATGCATACGTGAATAAATGTATGGATGTGTATACATGCATGCATACATTAATGCACCCATAAATACATCTAATTAAGGCTATTTATATAAAATCCTAAAATATGGACCAAAGTATGCTAAAGCACGTGCTGATCAAGAAACAGAAACAAAAGCAAAAAAAAGGAAAGAAAGAAAACATTGGTAAGTGTTATTTATAATAACACTTGCAGAGCATGTTAAGTCAAAAACAGAATCAGCGCGACAGACGTAAACTGCAACGCTCATAATGATAGGCAGTATGAAAAGTTTTATTAAATAAATTCATTTCACGTGATTTGAAAATTCGCATTAAAAACCACAAAATAAAACACTTTATTACTAAGTAATTCAGACCACTTTAAAATACATAAATAGAAGCACAAATTTAACGTCGTTTGCCTATTAAACTGTATACCAGCTAATGGAACCTTTTACCAAAAAAAAAAAAAAAAAAAAAAACAACAAAACAAAAACAAAAACATGCACCTATACAAATTTCAGTCTTCCTGCCCCTAAATCGAACTGAACAAAATCATTAAACTGTATGATTATATAGTAGAAACCTTTTTTATGGTTCCAATCGACTACAACTAGTTTATATAGATTTTACAAATGTAATGAAATGCACTTTAACTGTCATAACAAATTTTATTAGTGTCTATATGATAAATAGTATTTGAATGTATTACAGCAAAACAAGGGTTTCTCATTTTAAGTTGAAAACGAATCTTTATCTATTACTAAAACTACTCTACTCTAAAACCTAAATTTATTTTATAATATTTACCCTCCAGTCAACAAAATGTAACTACCAAAAGCCTTTAATTTATTTACACAAGACTAAAAAACAAAATGAAAAAAAAATAATTTTTATTCTATACAATAAAAAAAAATATATACAAATAATAATTATTAAAAAAAAAGAAAATAAATGAATTATTAAGAAAAATAATTTGAAATTAATTGCAACAATAAATATTTTAAAATTATTTAATTACAATTATGAAGGAAAAATATTTCAAGCAACATAAATTTATGTATGTATACTGAAAAACAAAGAGATTTAGGTGTCTAGTATTAAAATATATATATATATATAACAAATTATATATAAAACAAGTGAAAAGTTTCTTCAAATTTCAAACAATGGAAACTTCTTCAAAGGTATTAAAAATGACTGCTGGCTCGACTGACAGAAATAAAACTAATTTATTCAAACAAGAGAGTTGATGCAAAATTAAAAACCAAAAAAAAAAACAAAAACAAAACCATCTCTACTACAAAAATACGAAAATATTTTCATCTCTAATCTGTTAAATCATAAATGTAAATTAAGTTTTTTCTTTTGATTTGCTTATTAAGTTCACAAGTTTATAAGTTTTAGGACATCCTCTAGCTAAAGGGCTGCAACAGGACTCCTTTCGTTGCGTAACAGGGCGAATTGAACATATACGTCACTGAACTACAATGATCATCCAACTTTCTGCTTTACTCAAGCTTTTTTGCATTTTTTTATGTCAAGGTGCCATAGTGGTAACAATTATCAACATGCATGGTCTTCAATAACCTTAGGCACACGCGTGTTCACATGATTTTTTTTTTTTTTTTTTTTTTTTATTGCACAACATCAAGAGTTGCGCAATTGTATTGTCGGTGCAGCAATTTTAGCAATGTGAACTACTTTTTACATTTGAATTAATGAATTTAAACCAGTTGTGCGCCCTTTAGTTTTATTTAATATTTGAATTGCTTTTTATACAAAAACCAAAGGAGAAGTACAAATAAGTGCTGCAAAACAATTCAGTCTTTAGCTGCACTAGAAAACCTTATTTGGTTACAAATTTTTAACCAGCACTTTTTTCGCTGCTTCAAACATTTTTCATTTGCTTCAATTTTTGTAGAAATAGAAATAGAATTTTGTAATAATAAATTTCAAGAAATTATTTTATTGAATTCGTATTCCTGTTTTATTAAAAAAAATATATGTATAAAATATAATATCGAGTATAAATGTAGAGTACACATACTATATAATTTAGATCAGCAGATGTAACTCTTTTGAAAAATATTGGCTTGTTTTTTATTTAAAATTAATATTACATTTATAGCCTACCAAGTATTTTTAAAGATTTTAAAACAATATTTTCATGCAAAACACCAGTCTTTACTTATGTCCGCAATTGTGCGCCAAGGACCTCTTAATTTTGTTTTCTTAGTCCCTCCCAGCATTAAAAATGATAAATAAATGTTTAAGAAATAATAGAAATAATGTACACACACATACATTAAGAGGTCGATTCTTAAAGGCACATTTGCAGCATTTTTCTACAATTTCTGGAAAAGAGCATTTGACATGTTTATCAGTGGAAAAAAACACTGCAATGAAAAAACACTCAAAACGACAAAAATACTGCATGTAATACAATAACTAAATCTTATTAATTGATGGTATGATTGATGAATTTTAATGATCGCACCAATGAAAATTAAGCAAAACTACAACACAAAAACTTGACAATTCCATAAATAATAATTTAACAAAAAACAAAAAAAAAACCAAAAAACAAAACAAAAACAAAAACAAAACAAAAGTGAAAAAAAGCGTGTGACAAATAAATTAACCAACATCATCATTTCATCTTTAATCATAAAAAAAATAGAGGAAAAAATAAGCTTTTAAAAAATTAACATGAACATAAAGAAAAAAAAACGAAAACAAGCAAACAAATTAAAAGAAAAATAAAACACTTTAATAAAAAGACAGTAATCAATCACTTTAATAAAACTCAGTATGAAAATCTCAAATTAGCCTTGGTTTTATTTACATGATTGAATTAAGCAGGCACAAGTCGTTCTCAATAACATCTACTAGCACTGCCCCATTTATGGGCTGCGTCCGTGTGTATGCTTATTTACATAGTATGCGCGTCTGTATGTATGCGGATCTACGACTGGGCCAATTAGAACGATCTTTCTCTATTATAGCATTGCCTACAATAAATATAGAAAATTTCTATATTGGCAAAATAAATTAAAAAAGCGAATTAAAATTCATAAAAAAAAATTGCCGATTTTTTGACCCCAGAAGGAGAGATTTTTTAAAAATAACTGATAAGCAAAAAAAAACCAAAAATATACATACAATCATACATACATATGTAGAAGTATATCAGATTGTACGTAGAGAGAGATAAGACGTAACACTGAACATTGAAATGTAAAACATCTGGTACTTCGCATTAACTTCCCTCTCTCTTATTAACACAAACTCCCCCAAATTGTAACTCCCTCACTTTGATTCATTTTTATAATATTTTCAAACAATGTGCTCTGGCAACTGCTTTAGTGTTCAGCACTTGTGGACAGCCGTTGCCTACTACAGTTTGTAGTATATCAATCACGAAGGGGGTGTGTAAGTAAACCTACACTTTTCGACTTGTTTTACAACTGAGTTGTATAATCCGGTTTACAGTTTTGATGGCAAATTAAAATCCTTGAAATATATTTATTTTTACTCAAATTTACTTATTAATTTGTAACGACTTAAGTGCGTCTATTTCATGCATATCGCCACTCTAACACAGAAATGCTCTAAGTAGTGCTATTCTTTCTTTATATTTCTTCGTTTAAAGCTTTTATTTCAACGACACAACAATTTTGTCATCCATGAGAGACTGGAGAAACATTGGTGGCAATAAGCCAAACTATACATTTTCATTTTGTGGCCTCAAATCTTTATGGGCAAAATAATACATTTTTTATTTACTTCTTCCACTTTTTAAAAACATATAACTTTTTAAATGCTCTATGCGGTAATTTAGAGGAGGCACTAAATAAAACAAGGGACCGATGTAAAAACGGATAGACATACTAAGTTGGCATCCAGATGCATTTAGTATCAACATGTTGAAGAACTTGGTTTGCGTACTTGCCAAAGTAGGGGATCTATCAAACAATACTGTCTTGGAGATATTTTTAGTGATCACTTGCGGAATGGCTGAGTCGCCTGCATTTGAGTTTAGTTTGAGTAAAACATTTGCCACATCAACAACGTCGCTTATCTTATCTCGTCTTAACTTGTCTTGTCTTGTCTTTGCCATCTGAGAGTTGTGTGTATGCCTCTCTAAATAAAAAGAAAGAGGAAAAAGAAAACATATATCTTAAGGCAGTAGTGAAACGCAAGTAAAGCATTAAAAATGTTATTGAAGTCTGCAAAATTAGCAGCATCGGTGTTGTTTTTAGTTTTGTGTATGATTCAGTTTGAAATATCAGGTAATTTCTCAACAAATCTTTAAAATAAATAAAAAATGTGAATAAGTATAAAATTAATAACGACTCGAGATAAAATTAATTCAATAATTAATTTCTGTCAATAAAATATTTCCATACTTTACAGTTTCATATAAAACTGAAATAGAAATAACACCAGCACCTCCAGAAGAGGCCACCACTAAGAAGTCTGGTTTCTTTGGAGGTATTAAGAAATGGTTTGGTGGATCTTCGCAAACAACTGTGAATCCTTTGGTGGAGGCTTCCACCGCAAAACCCGCCGCTTCAGTGCCGACTCAAAATTCTAAGACTCCAGTTTCCAATAATAATAATCAGAAGCCACCTCCATTAGTTATTGCTAATGCACCTATGGCTCCACTAGGTCCTCGTCCCGATACACCGGCGTCTTCACCATTCGGTGTTGGACCGCCGCAATGGCCTCAGGGCACTACCTCCACCACGACCGCATCCCCTGCTGGTAAACAGCAAACCTCCCAACAGCTGCCTCAACCTCATCCGGCAGGAGGTTTTGTATCTACCACTACTACGTTAAAACCACATTTACCACCTGGTTTTGCACCTAATCATCCACATAAATCGCAGCCGTCTGGCATTGATCTCAGCTACGGTGGAGCTTTCAATGCTGGAGGTTATACTCAACACGGTGGAAAACCAAGTTTCGGCTTAGCGCCTATGACCACACCTTCCACAACCACTACATCAACGTCTAGTCCTACAAGTACCACCACAAGTCGTCCACAACAACTTGATATTGGTGTAAACAAGCCTGTTTCCCATCCCAGTAAGCCGAATATTCCTTCCGTAAAAGAAGATTTTCCAGCTTTACCCACACCAAAATCTCCCAGCTCTTCACCATCATCGCCTGTAAATCCTTCTTCGCCTTCAGCTTGGAACAAACCTTTGCCTACACCTGCTGTCAATCCTTCCGCCTCCAGCACCACTGTGCGATCACCTCTGCCTAAAGCTCCTGCCGCTGGAGTAGGTGGTGGCTCACACAATGCAGTATCTTTCGTACCGCACGCTAGTACCACAACAACTGTACGTCCGGGCTTCGAAAAGGAAGGTAATTCTTTGGCTACGGATGATGAAATCAGATCCTTGACCGAAACTCTCTACACCAAAGATGTCAACAGCCAATTAAATTTCGTTACTCTCCGCCCTCAGGGCAAAACACGATCTATTGATAGTACAGACGAAGCGCCACAATCGTAAGTTTGATTTTCTTCTCCTATTCAACCAGAAACTTATTTAATTCCTACTTAAGGCTTTTGGAAGTTGATCCTAAAGCTCTCGAATCTCCCACTATAGCAAAAATGCGCCTATTATTCAATAACTATGAGAAGGACACTTCAGTAAATGAGTATGTCACGCCTTTGGAACGCCAGGAGGAAAATGCTTTTGTTGATGCGGTTGTGAACACCAACGTTATGAGACAAGCCATGCTCTTTCTCCAAAACAAAGGTAATCAAACAACTCACATTCGTTCATGCTCTGACATCTGCAGGTCTTACTTGCGTTTTATTATTTTTCGAAAGCATCTCTGGAAGATAGAATATTTACTTTTATACTAAAAAGAAAATGCTTGTTATTTATATTAAAACAATTGATAACGAATAGCTATTGTATTCAAAATACTTTGCGTCTTGCCACCCAACCTTCGTCGAGTTGTAAAGGCAGATGTTAATTGAAATTCAAATGTTAGAGCGTATTTTCTTGTATCATGTTTGGCGTATTTAAATTTTTAATACATCCACAGGTATCGTAACTCCTGATCCCAAGACCCATCGCGATTTAATCAAAGAATTGTGGTTCACCCAATATTCCCGCGGTAACGGCAAAATTGGCAGCTCCGGATTTGAACACGTTTTCGTCAATGAAGTTAAAAATGGCACAATTATTGGATTGCACAATTGGGTATATTTCTATGAAGAGGAAAAATCCGGCAATTTAGATTACAAGGGCTATCTCAATCAGTTGGATTTGGGCAGTGTAAGTATTTCTGTTAGAATAGTATTTTCACTTTTTTTTGACATTTAATTTTGTAGAAGGGAAAAATTTTGAAAGTGCGCTTTACCCACAACGGTTTAAATAAACCTGTTAACACCTTGTTTGTTGGCACCTCTCCGGAATTGGAGCTGGCTTTATATACGGTTTGCTTTAAGTTGAGACCCGATCGCACATGTCCCGTTTCATTAGATAATCAGAAATTTGGCATAATTACATATTCATGGCGTTACCGCGGTAAAAATTTGATTGGAAGTGCCTATCCAGAAATTTAGAAATACAAACATATGTATTTACAATCATATATTTCAATATATTTTGTATATTTCTAAGCTTTAATAAAATATACTTACATACATATTTAGAAAAGCGATCTACAAGCATACACACTTGGCTTGCTGCACAATCAGTAATCTAATTATATAAAGTCAGTCAAATATACGTACATGCATACGCACACACAAAAGCGTGTCTAAGAGAATACTTTTAAATTTATTTCTTATTTTAAGTCGTAGGAAAAAAGCAAATACAATAGACTGAGTTGTTTTTCAAACATAACGTCTAATTCAGTATCTTGCAACACTTTCAGTAAATAAAATTAAAGTTCCTGATTTGGCAATGTTTCTTGTTAAAAGAAGGAAATTGTTAATATCGCAGACGTCAACCCTCAAAATTCAATATGTGTCGCGTGTTTAATAGTTATTGACAGTTATGAGGTTTTCTGCTCATTTATACGAAAATATGGCATCCCATTTTTATTTATTCGCCTATTTAAGGTGCATAAACTGAATTGGCTTCGTACTAAATCAGTATCACATCAACTTTCGCCGCGTGTGCGTGAAGTACGGCAGTCGTATAATTTATACGCAAAATATTTCGAATTCGAAGAAATTTACTAATTGAAAGTTCATGAAAAGTTTTATGTAAACTCCTGTAAATAATGATTAAATAATACAATAATAAAAGACAATCTAATTATTGTTTAAAACATAAAGAAAAAGTGAAAATTGTAGGTGTAATTGAATAAATACAAGCTGTTTTAACGGCAAACAAAATGGAAAAAGAAAACAGACAATAGAAGTGAGTAAAAAGAACAAATGTAAAAACAAAACAAGACATGTTGAGTATTGAGAAATCATTGTTTGTGTATACTTGTTTGCTACTCCGACTGAAGTGGTATGAATGTGTATGCATTTTTGTGCATGTGTGGTTGCTTGTGAGGTAGTCAGTTGTAGTATTATTGTAATGTTTTCATTCAAAGAATAAAATATAATTTTTGGTACCATATAAAAAATATAATATGGAGTATTGTAAACCAAACATATAAAGCATACATATATATATACGTATGGAAGAAGCTGGTTTTTTGTAGTGTAGAAAAAAAAACACTTTAATTTATCAACCGGATGTAGAGGCCTATTCAATTGCTCCGACAGGACTTAAATAAATTTTATATATTGTGTGAATTCAATGAGTTTTAGGGAAAGTTAAGAGGAGTTGATTAAGAAAAAGTGTTGCCATACAACGAGTAGCTAAAAAAAACATGATAAAACATGACGTACTGCCAGATTTAATAATTTATCAACTCGTAAATTCGCTAAAATATTAACAATATATATACAAAAAAGATAATTAACACGTACAACAAACAAATCATGAATGGGCTTATTTATATGTGTATATGTGTGGTAGCTCTTCAGATAATAATTTTTTTTTATTATTGTTAACTACAAAGTATTTCTTAAGAAAAGCGAAACGATTTACTATAACTTTAACTTACTTTATAGTTTCATCTCTAATCGGTTTTTACCTAAAAATTAAAAATTTAATAATTTTTTTATTTTTGCTGAAAATCTGTTCTTACGCTATTAGTATACATAGATTTGCCTAATGAGATTTAATAGAGTATTGTGTAATTATGTAGTTGTATTTCAGATATTTTAAGTATATAAAATTGAATAAATTTAATAGGTAATCAATTATTCGTCGCTTAAGTCGATTAGACTTTAAATTTGTAAATGATTTTAAAAGTAATAAGGAGTTTGTTAACTGAATTCGTTTTTAATTAACAGGTTTTGCTGCAAAGTTTTAACAAATCATTTCATTACCTGATAAAATATGCCTTTGTTTGAGTAGAGAAAACTGCAACCATTAAAAATTATGTTAATTTTTAAAATTTTAATTTTTTAACTGTAGTAGTGTTTTGTTTAAATCTTGCCGTCCTAAAATGTATTTGATTAACAATTTTTTTATGTAAATTAAATGGGAATGACTGTTTTATGTACTATCGGAAAATACACTTCAATATGGAATTAAATATACATAAATAAAATATTGAATATAAATTTTGAAATTGTTTTTCTAGACAGTTCAACACTCATAGAATGGAAAGTCTAAATTGCAGCTTAGCAACTTAAAATTGCTTTTACACAGTATTCTAGAGTAAAGCCTTTTTTGAAGTCCCCATAAATAATTATTTTCATTCATTTCAGATCACCTTCGCAATATTCTGTACTACAGACCTGCTTTGCATCCTTCGATAAACGGAATATTATTATACTCAACATAAAGAAATGTCTGTTAAGAAAGTATGGTGAAATGAGAAATTACACCACTCTGTCATTTGCTCTTTATTTGTTGGTGTGTTCTCTTTTTGCTCCATTATCCATCATCACTGCCATGAAAATATTATGTTGAGTGAAATGTAAGCATAAAGTACGTATACGCGAAAGAGGAAACGTCGTGCACGGCTCGCGGGTGTATATCAAAGCAAACATATTCATGCAATAAAAATATTGCAAAAAAAAACAAAAGAAAAAATTATTATAATAAAAAGCAGTCCCCAAATTGCAATTAATTTAACATGCGATATATGAAAATTAAAAATCTGCAGCGTTTGTTGTAAATTGATGGATAACTATACAAATGAAAAGGCAACTATTCCCTTAAAATATAGTATGTGTAAAATAGTATTCCTGTAAGTGTATTTGCATGTGTTTGTGTGTGCATGTCGGTCGGTCGTTCGGTATGCTCGAGCTGCGAGCCTAACAATAATGTACGTTGTATAAGTACATATTTTTGGGTGTGAAAACGAAAGTGAAAATCTAGCACAGCTACGAGAAGTAAAAACAACGAGGACGAAAAAGGGAGAAGGCAGTAATTCCTTAGTCAGGCAGTGTAGCACATATTATCTTCCACTACAAAAACTATCATTTGTATGCATGTTATACTTACATACACTCGTCCATACATACATCGGTATATACATAAATATATATATGTATATCCATATTTGTATGTATATATAGATATGGCTATCTGTATGTAAGAGTGTTTTTTCATTTCTTTGCATCACACATCACAACATCAACTTCAGCACCAAAATCAACAAACATCATCATTATCATCGCTATTCATTAACATCATCTCATACGAGTATACAAATCCTTAGGTCAGCTGAAATATTATATAAAAATTGAGGTGCTAAGAAATGTGTGTCTCTGCAATAACAAGAGTAAAAAATGCCAACGTGCAGAACAAATTAAATAGAAAACAACATTGTAAACGCAAACAAAAGTGAACTTAGAGCAAATAAAAATAATTTGAAAAAAACAAAGCAAAGTGCACAAGAAACTAAAAAAAAAAACACAAAAATACTTTGACAGTCAATTAATAAATATTAAGAAATTAAAAATAGTGTACGACTATCTGCAATAGAAAAGCATGAAAAGCCTTTAAAACAATATAATACATACGTATGAATGAAATAAAACAAAATCAATTCTTTAAGGACATGACTGACTGGCAGCGTGCTCGTGTGTGTGTGTTGTGCTGGCCTAAGTTAGTGTGTTTGTGGGTGCGTGTGTGACGTCAAAGCTCACTATAATTGTTGTTATACACAAAGAAGATATACATACATACATACATATATACATACACATTTTGCTTTGCTTTTCTATTAGTGATATCGTTGCAGCTGCTTCTGCCCCTGCTCCTCTCGTTCTAACCATACCACTAACATTGCCAACAACATCACTGCCACCTACAACGATATAATCTTATAACTTCTGTTTCCAGTTACAACGCAGCAAAAAAACAAAAGGCAAAAAAACAAGAGTTTCGAAACAAATATAAGATAAACGAGCGTAAAGAAAGGGACTTCAAAAATGAAACGCCAACAAAATAAAGTGAAAAATTTGAAAAATATAATAACAAAAGTAAATGCATACATACGACCACGTCCTTTTAAGAAGTGAGAGCAAATGCGCTTGTATTGGAGTTCTTTCATTTGAGTGAGTCTAATTTTAATAGAAAAATAAACGCATCTTCAAACTACACACAAACGCATTCAAGTAGGGGCGAGGGTTTACTTTTCGTTTAAGTAATCCCTTAAACAGAATTTATAACTTCTTTTTTGCCCACCTCGTTTCATTCCAAATAGCAAAAAACAAAAAAAACAAAAATAAAATTAAAAGAATAGGAAACTGAAATTGCTACAAAATATAAAATACAAAAGTACGAACACCAATTCTAATAAAATACAACAATGGAGCAGCCCAGCATACTCGTTAGGATCCTGCACTCTATACCGCACGTGAACTATACGTTCCAACGGGTTAATGACACCTTCAATCCGGACAGCGATGTTTATCTAGAGGTAAGTTTTTGTTGATATTTTTTTTTTTTTTTTTGATATTTTATTGCGTTATAACTCTATTCTTTTTATGGCCACAAATTAAGACATGCCCAAAGATGCCTAATTAGTTTGCCTTTGTAATTTGCAAGTTTGCGGAAACTAAGCATATTGTAATCTTGAAATTTTATCTTGTGCTTCTAAACTGCATGCAGGTCCTACTTTTGTCTGCCTGCGTTCTTTCTAGTTTTTTTTTGCTGTTTGCTTTCTTTGTCTTCACTATTCGTTTTGTCGCCTGATAAGAAATTATAAACTTTTGAACAAAAAAATTATGTCTTATGCAGTAAAATTTATATATATATATATATATATGTATGTGCGTGCATAAGTATATATGTATATAAATATATCGTTCGTTGAAACGCAAAACCACGTAAAAAATATGAATTGGAAGAAAAGCTGGTGGTAGAGAATACCGATGATGAACTGGTATAAAAGTAGGCACTATTAAACTGTTTTCGATTTTCTTTTATTCACTCTTGTAATAGAATCGGTGTTACTTTTTAGCTGTTAACTACTAGGTCGGCAGTGCCAATGCCTTCGCCATTTGCACATTGCAATAATAATTAATCCACAAATTTTTTTCTGACTGCTGGCAATAGAAGTCGTATGCACTAGCCAACGATTTCCTAACGGAATGAAATTAAAAAAGAAAATTGATGGAAAATTTGTTGGGTTACATCTCCTTCGAAATTACTTTTTTGGCTTAAGACCTGTATCGGTATGATCGAAATTCAAACACTCTATCACTAATATGCACCATAACTATTGCCATGTAATTTTTTTCAATGCTCGTTGAGCTTTCACGTTTAGCACTAATAGAATTCGAAATGGAAATGTTATCGTTTTAGAAAATAAAATAATAAGTATTTTATTTATATTGTTGTATTGTAATTGTGTTAATAATTGAAGGGAAGTGGATATTGAAGAAACTAGACAAGTTTGTTAACGGGCATGTTCATTCGATAGCTGATGGTTGTTCACAACTGCAAAAGTATCGAATCTCGCTTGGGAAAGGAAACCTCTATAATACCCATACGGGAATTTTAATGACTCAAAACTTTTACTTTAGCTCGAGACCTTTTTCCATAATTTAATTATACAAACTTTAATTTCTATTTGCTCTTCATAGAAATCTATTGAGCAATTTATGACTCGACAAAGTGTCATATAGTTTTAAATGTGTAGGAGACTTGTTAGACTCCAGCGAATCTATCACAACAAAAGCTATAACTTTGCTTCAAATACCATCAAACCATCAAACCATTTCCTTATTGGCAATTTTATAAAATTAAAAAAGCTCCATATAAAATTTTGTAGAAAAAAAATTTAAAAAATTGTCGGATATTTGGAAGGTACGTAAAAGTTGCTGGAAATTCTTTTATTAATAATTTGCTTATATTTTACGAAGAAAAAATAAGTTCTCCCTCTCTGTATTGTTTTATTTTCCTTTTTTTGATGCGTCAGGCTGCATATCAGGATTAAAAACACTTTATACAGTATTAAGCCACTAGAGTTCCTTAGCTAAACAATTGCTTGCACAAGCCAAGGCTTTCGTGTATCTTTTGTGTGCAAGCGAAATTGCCTTAAAACACAAACAAGTGCCTGAATTACTCAATTGCATTATTATTCATTCACAAGAAAATGAAAGCGAAAATGATGCAAACAATTTTGATGTATGTAAATGTTGTGCTGATTGTATAGAAATAAACATTTTCTAAAATTTTCTAAAGTGGCGAAAAATATAATAATAATTTTCTTGCGATTGTGCATAATAGTGTGGCACCTATAAATACTGTGAGATTATCTTAGCAAGGAATCGTGCCATGTCCTTCAATGAGAAATGTTAACCAGAAATTTTTTTTTATAAACAAACTCTTTAACTTTTAGGCTTAAGAAATTCCCCCCCAGGATTTTCTGTTATTGGCCAAATTAGGATTGAACTATTTTTAACTGTCATTATTATATTAATCATTTCCAGTTTCTTTTACTTAGAGCCATTTTATTTTTGGCCATATTTCTGTTTCGTGCATACTATTGTTAAGAATTTTTATTTAATTTGTAAAGATTTTGCTCCAATTGGCAAGAAATTTATCACGAAATAGAACGTTTTTTATTTATTTATTCTTTTTTTTATTTTTTTTTTTTGTGCAACTGAACTCTGTTAGCGGCTCCATCATACCACGCCTTTACTTACTCTTACTTTATTTAAGGACATACAAATTGTGCTTTTCATCCATTATGACGTAAAAGTCATATAAATGTGACCGAAGTAGTAGAACAGATTTCAGCGAACTTATTTTAATGCATTTGTTGTTGGAAATGAGAAAAGCGAAGAACATTCGAACATTTTGTTTAACAACAACAAAAGAAAAAACGTCAGAAATATCCTTGCCATTGATTGTCCTAGTTTTCGCATTAAGTTGCACGTCATTGGTATGAATGGAAAAATGCAAAAAATTATTTAATGAAAATATTCCAAAAATGATAAATACAAAATAAATCTCAATTTTTGTTGTTTGATGTATGGATGTGTGTGCGTGCTTGCATCATTATCCTGAAAAGTTAAGTTAAATTGGCTAACTGCCTTCCCGCTCTCTCTCTGCTTTGCTCTTTCTCTCTCTCTCTCCTTCTTTGACTGACTCCCTTCACCATCCTTTAGCGAAATGTCAACAAATTAACTTGAACACAAAGAACGTCATCAGTAGTTTTTGGGAAAGTTCTGTGCTCGTACTAGTTTTATTCACACAAGTTTGTAGAAGGATAAAGGAGTATTGAAACGAAATAATGAAATAAAAAAAATTATATGCACTAAAATAGTTTCTCTTCGAAAAATATATGCTGTATGCCGAATTGATTGATCGGTTGCATACCAACATTAGCGCGAAACACCAGTTAAAAATTTAGCACTTTTAAAACTGGAAAGTCGACCCGCCATCGTCCTGCTAAAAAAAAATTACAAATTTATAGACAACAGCATTATCCTTTTCTTAACTCCTTGCATTAAAAATTAAAAAATATTTTCTTTGATTTTTATTCAGTTTCTACATTTTATTTGATATGCCTGTGAAGTTCTTATTCAATTTTTCTGTGCTGCTTCTAAAAATGGAAGAGTTCATCTTCCCCTCATACATATGTAGATTGAAAACAGTTGTGGTCCGGAAATTAATGGTGTGGAAAAAATTATCGATAGAACATTTTGAAGCAAAACTTTTGTTTGGAATAAAATTTATTTCCAGTAAAAGTTTATGCCATGACGGCGGTGTTAAAGGTATCTGATTAACTTTGGCTCTGGTAGTTTTGCGCTTAGTGAACGCCTGCTAATTTTGGTTTACACCTACGAGTACAACAATCATTAGCGCCCTTGTGTGAACTTAAATTCCTTGCATATTAAATAAATATTAAAGAAATTCTCGTTTAGTTTTCCTTTAATTTTTTATGAAACTATACAAATTCCAGAGCATATAACTGATTTGTGAATTAAATGGGAATTTTATTAGCAGCTTTTAACGAAAATTTTTTTTTGATTTATAAAAAAGTAAAGTGTTAGTAATTTTATTAGACAATGATTAATAACAAGAAGCAAAAAATTAAACCCTGCCCCCAAGTTATTTAAAATAAGACGGGTTTCACTGCGATGCCTACTGTACGGTTACTGTGATTATTAGAGGGCAATTAAAAATGTGTTAAAGTTTAGAGTGAACTCAATATCACTTTATGTAGAGTCAACAGACTTGAAGTACTTTCAGAACTTTTATTCAGGCGATTTGCAGTAATGTTGTGTATGTTCCTCTCAAAGTTAACATTGAAGGCACTGATGAAGTCGTTGGTGAATTGGAATTAGAATATGCAGTACAAGAAGAAGCAAAGGATTTGGAATTATTACTACTATTATTCTAAAAGAAAGACAGACAACAAAGCTCAAACGTACCAAATTATATTCGGAGAAAAAGATGGACAACAAATAATAGCAAGACAGACGGACAAACATTTCATTCTAAGAAAAAGACCGCCAACAAAAATTACGCTAAGAAAAAGACAGACAACAAGGAATAGATAGGCAAATATTTTATTCTAAGAAAAGAACCCAGAACAAGGAATAAAAGGACAGACGGACAAACATTTTATACAAAGAAAAAGACAGACAACAAGCACTAAACGGACAGACGGACAAACATTTTACTGTAGGAAAAATGGTCACTATTCACATAAATCATTTTAATCTTCTCTCACAACAATAAAAAAGCACAACACACACACACACAAAAACCGCGAATACTGCAAATACAAGGTTCTTGCATTGAATATATAGGAAATACCCTTGATAAAATGAGAAGCGCGTAGTAGGGATTTTTCTTTGCATAAACTTGCAATTGTTATAATAGTGGTGTAAGTAAAACAAAGTATTACGTATTATACATCATTGGAAAGGTCTCGAAGTATAGTTTTTAATAATATCTAATTTTTAATTTTCTACAATATAAAAATTGCGTAGAAGGGCGTTTTATGTGCATAAATTTGTAATTATTATGAAAGTAGTATAATTACAACAAAGCACAACATATCATACACCATTGGCAAGGTCTCGAAATGCTTTTTTTTTTATTACTTTTCTTTCAATAGGAATATAACTTCTTAAAATCAAAAATAATTTTCTTTAAAAGATGTTATATTTGAATTACATGAATTTTGTAAAGAAGGAACTGAAGGAATTGGCTAAACATTGGATGTACTCACATATCTAACATATAGTGAAAGGTTTATGGTAATAACAGTTGCCAGAAATTATCATTTTACCTACATTTAATCAGTAATCGTTTCTAATTTAGGAAATGTAAGGAAGTTCTTCCAATCGAAAGTAGTAAAATTTAAATATCCTTGGGATCTCTCCTAAGACTACAATCCAAAGATGTCTGCTGCGGATTACAGCTTGTTGTATGCAAATCAATTAATTTCGCACCAGCACTCGTGATGACTTGCTTATGGCAGCTCTAATTTGTGAATTAGATAAACGTATCCAAAATATGGCAATTGCTTATTCTCGAAAGTCCATCGAAGATTCATATTAGAGTTGTAATGAAAAAATTCTCAAACTCAATTCTGGAATCAATTTGTTTTTTTTTTTTTTTAATTGGATAGTCTAATACGTTTAGTGAGGTTTTTTCGTGTTTTATATGCAATCACGTAATCTCTGGCGTATAAGCGTATTTATCTTCACACATCCACACGCACACACACAGTAAATTTTCTACTTAATTACACTACATTGCCTTATTACGAGTACATTGACGTTATTGCTGACTATGTTGTTTAGTGAGATGATTTTTATATTCATTTGGCAGTGGCTGTAGGTATTTGCGATTTTTTCCTAACATGTGTCCTTTGATCATTGCAATCCTTCAATCGCTCTTTCCTTCAGCCCTTTTCACCATCTCAATCATTATGAGTTTTCCTTATTCCATGGCTAAAAACAGTTTTTTTTTTACGTAAGTTACTGTAAATGTGCGCATCCATCGCTTGCATTTATTTGTTTGTTTGTTTGCGTATAATGTGGATGGTTGACCCAGTTACATGACCTGGATGTTATTTCTTTATGTTTTCATAAAATATTTGCAAAAATCTTTACAATGTGCCAGTACTTTTCTGTTTTGTCACTTTACATAATTTGAACTAAAGGATCTACAAATATGTAACATATTTTGTGCAGCATTAATGACTGCATGTTCGTAAGTTGTAAATGCAAGCATGGAAACAATTCAATTCATATCAATGCAATAATCCGATTTAATGGAAATTATTAATTCATAGAAAATGTTACTGCCACATTTTATTATGCGCCAAATTATTTTAATTCATAACGAGTTGCATAAAAATTATAAAATTTATTTTATTTAATTTTTCTTTACTTGGCAGTCAAAATGCAGTGAAATTTATTATTATCTCTTCTAATTAGGCTTAAGTTTGATTTTTTTTTTTAAAAAAATGGAAAAACAATATTTATTTAATAATAAACGATATCTCGTGGAAAATTTTTTTGGCCCTCCTGTAGGACAATACGTAACAATATTTTATATAAATAATAATAATTATTAACTGAAAAGTGAAATGATTTTTAGACAAAAAGAAGAAGATACCAGATATCTATAAGTCGAATTCCGCTTGCTATAACTCTGAGCAACAGGAACTGTGTCACTAATGAAATTAGTTCTACACCCAGTACGAATGTCCTTAATCTGCAAAAGCTCTACCACATACCGACGCGTATAACTAACATAGTCACTTGAGTTTTGTGATGTTATATTGCTGCGATAAAACTGATTAAGCTCGCTGAACACGTGGAAGTCTTCAAACTACCGTTGGCCGAGCTTGGTCCTAGTAATAAGTTTTACCAGCAGTATGGCATACTTTGTATGCCATCCAGTAATTGCCGTTATTAAACGTCTTTGATTTTCCTCATCGTTCTGACGTTTTTTTCTTTTAATATATGGAAATGATTCAGCTTGTAGCTCTGCGCTTTACGCTCCATGCTTTGGCAGTCCATCGTGCTGTATTTTGGATTTTTTAAATTCGGAAAGTATGTATTTGGAGTGCATCATGTTGGTGGAGTTGCAGTTTCGTGAGGTGGAAGTATTCAGGAAAACCAAATGGCTGCTGATGTAAGCCCACTCAACAGTTTTAAACCAAATTCCCTATTCAGGTTTGATTAGAAGTCTGTATAAAAAATGAAATGATACTTCGATCGTATGTGGTCAGAATTTCATTTATAGAAGTGGACAATAGAGTGGTTCGTATTAACAACAAATTTTGAATAGATTTTTCGAGTGCTGTTAAACACCGTCTGATTTCGCACAATAGTATTAATGTGTGGCATAGTTGTCATTCAGCTCCTTAAAATAGATGCTGACTAGATTCAGCAAATTTCCTTTAATGCTGGACTTTTCATTACCACGTTCTCAGTAGTGATTGATGAGCGGATAAATAATCCATATTATGTGCCGAATTGTTAATGTTTTACGATATAGAAAAATAAGTAATTTGCGATTTTTTTGCTCCATTTTGTCGTAAAGCTTAACCAGCCTATAATCCTATTTTTCACGACAAAGCAAACATGAATGGTGTTTAATTTTGGTTGTTGTTTGACCCACCTTTAAAGGCACTATGAAATAAATTGCTCTGATGTTAATTTAAGGCCAAGTTTAAATGCAGTGCACACCCACACAAATTTAATACATACACACGTGAGAGATCTTTCTTCGTTATAATTAAATCTGATTCCAATATAATAATTCGGTCGGATAACTCAAGCTCAGCCAGAAAATTTTTAATTAACGTTTATTTATGCCATTTCTTAAGATGTTCGCAGTCATGTAGTAAAGAAACCATCTATTGGAAAACCGAATTTAAATTTTATGTTTTAAGTGGGTGGTACTGTCGTGAATGCAACACAATTTCTAATTTTTTGTTGAGAATTATATTTATTGCTTTATGCGGCAACGGCATAAGGAGAGAGCCAATTAACTTTCACTTTTATGGGCGATAATTATTTTTTTTTTATTAAAGTTTTTCTTAACAAATTCGATACACCAACTTGAGTCTTCTTTTCTTAATGGTAATACCTGTATGGTATGGTATGGGGCTATTTGTGTGTGCGTGTTCATTTTTGAACACCCCTTCTTCGCTCAATATTAATAATTTACTCGAATAAAAAAAAAAAACTCGGTTTCTCGTTCTGGTTGTTGTGGGATTGATTTGGAGTTTATGGAAATGTATTGTGAAAATAAAGACATTTCAATAAAAAATGCCGTCCATAAACATTTACGGATGGATCTCAAGTGTTTTTTTTTTTTTTTTTTTAATTTTACATTTTATATTTTTTGTTTGTTGTTTTTGGTGTGTATATTTTCAATAGTGCCGCCACCGCCCTGCTGCAGCCTGGATACATTATGGACTCGATCAAACTTTATTTGTTGTGAGAAAAAAAATAGAATTTCCATATTTCCTTGTGTCTGCCTTTTTGTGTTGTGTTTGCGTGGTGTGTGTGTGTGTGTGCGTGGTGTGTTTTACTTTTATCAACTATACCGAAAACGAATAAGTGAAGACGAAATGAAGAATGACTGATATGCTGGTTAGATAAAGTGTGTGTAACTGTGTGTCCACACATGCACGAACGTGCATACATTGCAAACAAATACAGGCAGCCTGCATACAGAGATACGTGGTGTATGTTATGTCGTAAATTATAAATATGTAAAACGTTCGCATGAAGTCTGTCTGCATGGCATTCCTTTTAAATATTTCATGATTATTTTCTTTGTTTGCGCTTATGAACACACATTTGTTGTGTTGTTTTGTTTGTATTTAAAATTCTAAAATTTATAACCATCATCATTCGACTGGCACTAATATGGCTCGTAGCGTAGTTCCAGTTCTTCGTATATTGAAAGTGCAATCAGTCATGAAGGCATACATTTGTATGCACTTTGATGCCCTATTGTATCTTAAGTTGTTTCTTGCATTTATGAACGCAATTGGCTGATAAATACTAAACGATAATGACAATTTTTATCACATTAAGGTTAATTTTATATTTGCTCTGTTCATGCGGTCCGCATCATGCGAGTGTTGAATAAAACTACAAACCCGATAATAGATAAGGACTTCTACTGGAATAATGACGATAATTAATAAAAATAAGCGGTAGGATTTCTATTGAAAAGCAATTTTTGTTACGCCAAAGATCGTAAAGGATAGAGTAGCCATTACAAAAAAAAATTTAATTACCTTTTTATTTAAATTTTAATTTGTGCAATAAATTATTAATATAAAATTAGGCACAAAAGTTATTTTCACGAGATAATTTTAGTTTACAATCAACTTCGAATGTCAAATATGAAAAAATGACTTGTTTGACTAACAGCACAAAGCGGAACGTAGTACCAGACTGTCCTTCACAATAATCGGCTTACAGACGGCAAAAGTCTTTCGTAATATTGTGTGTGCAACTTTTTATAAATTTACCCAATTTAATGTTTGACAGTTTTATTTACGAAATGTTTCACAAGGCAAAAATTTCCACATCCCTTCACATCCGTAAGTGCACTTTTATCGTGTAATCTAATTTATTCCCAATATTGCTTATACGTTCACGTATGCAGCGATTCGTCTCCTGGTTAGTTTGCTTTTCCTTTCTGTGCTAGTTTGGAGAAGAACAAACTCTTGGACTTAAGTTTTCAGTCGTTTCAATTTCAAAGAAATTTTTAAACTACAAAATTTCGCTCTTTTCGATGAGGAACTACTTAATTTAAGCAATGAAAATTAAATAATTAGAAAATTTAATTTTTGAACTTAACTAACAATTTTAAATGTGGGCCCCTTATTCGGCTCACATTTCGGTTTTGAAAATTGTACAAGCCGTACCTTCATTTCATGTAAACTGTACTCTGTTATAAGCGTCTGCGCCGGCGCTGTACAAACACCGAACAGCTGTCTTTTACTAAGAAAATGAGTAACTAGAAAAAATTAATTTTAAATTTAACAGCAATTCAAACAGACAGAATTGTAAAGCAAACAAACAAACAAACAAAAAACTCCCTTAAAATACGCCTTAAAATTTTATTTTTAGAAATTAAACACAGTCAACCGATACTGACTCATCTAGTCAAGAGAAAAAGGATCATTTAAGTCTCGAAGTTAGTGTTGTTAATTGGAATGGAAAATGGTGTAAACGAATATAGTAAATATAAGTAAATTCGTAAGACTGCTAAATGAAAATTTTAAACAGTTGTCAGACATTTGTAGTCAGCTAATAGATGGTAAGTAACTATGGAAAGGAAATGAAAGAACAGGAATTATTTGGCAAGGATGTTTGTATGCTAAGCTGGACTTTGATCTTAAAGACATCATCACATCATTTACCACTATTCTTTTTCAAAAAAATTTCCTCCTCGCTTGATTTGTCTTTTATTTTTTAATTTTTTATATTTTTCTTCTTGAATTTTCAAGGACTTCTTGTGTTGAAAATAGTTTTCATTAAAGCTTTTTTCAAGCTTCCATGTAAACAAATGTGTGATACGTGTCTGTACGTGCGAGCATATCAATTGCGGCTTTCACTATTAAAATATTTATCGGCATATTCAGTGAACATCAATGCCCATTTGCCAACAAATTACAGGCACTCAGTGAGTGATTAAGAGAAGCCCCAAAAGGGCCAAAAGCATATTTACTAATCATGTGTTTTAAGTAGTTAGTTGGTTACAAATTGTCTAATCGGCTTATTTTTACTTATTATGCATGAGCGGAGTGGTGTGAAACTTAAAACTTTTTATTCACCAGTCAAATTGCAGAAAAATTTATATCCACTAAACCCAGTTAAACAAGTTCTCAAATGCCAGTGGGGTAGTAGCTGGCTTTCGCCCAAGGATGTCTGGATGAGCACATGTACGCCTGAAATTAACACTTGAAATTGTTTGGTGTGTTTAAGTTTAAAGTTTTGCTAATAAAAATCATATCCGAAAAAGGCGCGGTCACACCGTGCAAACATTAGTTTCATTAAAATTGAAGCCAAAAGTTCCTCTCAGTCCTGCGATGAGAGTAATAGTATGCGAAACAATCTTATGCTGATGTTGTGGTATTGTCGTTCATTTAAATGTTCCTTTTTTTGCCAAGTCTTTTCTTAATGTGAGCACACTCTTCAAGACCAAGCTTTTCTCAACTACTGAAACTACCAACTACGCGAATACAACTGTTGCAACCAGCATACGAGTACTTTCCGAGAGATATTAACTAAAACTCCACAAACACGCTTTGGCTATAAAATAAAGGTGTTTAATGAAAAAGTTTAAAATAGTTTCACATTAAAAGTGATAAAAATAACAAAAAAAAAGGGGGGAAATAGTCGTTTTACTTGTTTTCTACACAAATTTTAAAAATAGAATAAATTTTGTAGCAATTTCGTGTGTACTCTTTACAAAAGTTTACTATTTGTTCTTCAGACTCTGTTCCGCCTCGTCGTTTTAATTACAAGTCTTTAAGCTTTTTGCTTTTTGCTTTTATTTGCTTTACTTTTATTTCTTGCTTCAAAACTGAACTTTACAATAGGCAGCGAAAATGATCGGCATGTTTGTTGTGTGACAAGAGCGAACTTTGTTCGTGATGAATCTTAACTTTGTAAATCAAAATCTTTTCACGCTTTTGTAGAGAGAGAAGATGCAACACAGTAATTTTCTCAGCACTTGACTTGTAAAATGCGGGTCACATTTGCGAGTCACATCTTCTGTATAAAAAAAAATTGTATACAACTAAAACAGAACATTCAACAATTTTAAATGAATTATTTCTTCCTGAAATATACTTTTCAAATTCAGTCAAATAATATACTTCCTGTGGAATTTTTAAATTGAATATCCGAATCTATGAAGACTAATGAGTCTGAAAGATACACATAACGATTTAAATATGTTTTGACGTAAGAGCTTACGTAATTACATATTTAATTCAAATTAAATATGATTAGAGAAAATAATAGTAACCCTTTTTTAAATTCATATACTAAAATATTAATTTTAATTTGTATTATTATATTAATTTAATTTCTGAATTTTTTTTAAAAAAAAAACTATTATCGGCATCTTATGAATTGTCGATGACCTTTCGAAGATTTTTGGAATTCCAAATTTGAGAATTTTATAAAATGCAATTTATGATTATTAGGTATTATCACGGGAGTTTAAATGTATTATTTCCAAAAATCTTTAGCCGCCCACCTCTTTCCGTTCTCATGTAATTCATCCTTAGCTACCATAGTGACTTTTAACCGTCCAACTCCTTCTTTTCTCCTTGAATTACTCCTCTGGATGAATTCCAAACGTGAAAATACTTAAAAATGGCAAAAACTTAACTAAAAGTAAAGAAGATGCTCTATTTGATGATTACCTTCTTCTAGAAGTCAGCCTTGAATGGAATTCCAAATTTTTCTAAGCTGAACTGACGTTTTTATTACTTTTTCTAGTCAATTTTTTGTCTTAAAATACGAGTATATTTCTTATATATTTGCCAGTAATTAAATAACACAAGAAATTGCGATTTTTATAAGGCAGCTACCTTAGTGATTTTTAACCGTCCAACTCCTTCTTTTCTCCTTGAATTACTCCTTTAGATGAATTCCAAACGTGAAAATACTTAAAAATGGCAAAAACTTAACTGAAAGTAAAGAAGATGCTCTATTTGATGATTACCTTCTTCTAGAAGTCAGCCTTGAATGGAATTCCAAATTTTTCTAAGCTGAACTGACGTTTTTATTACTTTTTCTAGTCAATTTTTTGTCTTAAAATACGAGTATATTTTTTATATATTTGCCAGTAATTAATTAACACAAGAAATTGCGATTTTTATAAGGTAGCTACCTTAGTGATTTTTAACCGTCCAACTCCTTCTTTTCTCCTTGAATTACTCCTCTGGATGAATTCCAAACGTGAAAATACTTAAAAATGGCAAAAACTTAACTAAAAGTAAAGAAGATGCTCTATTTAGTGATCACCTTCTTCTGGAAGTCAGCCTTGAATGGAATTCCAAATTTTTCTAAGCTGAACTGACGTTTTTATTACTTTTTCTAGTCAATTTTTTGTCTTAAAATACGAGTATATTTCTTATATATTTGCCAGTAATTAATTAACACAAAAAATTGCGATTTTTATAAGGTAGCTACCTTAGTGATTTTTAACCGTCCAACTCCTTCTTTTCTCCTTGAATTACTCCTTTAGATGAATTCCAAACGTGAAAATACATTAAAATGGCAAAAACTTAACTAAAAGTAAAGAAGATGCTCTATTTGATGATTACCTTCTTCTGGAAGTCAGCCTTGAATGGAATTCCAAATTTTTCTAAGCTGAACTGACGTTTTTATTACTTTTTCTAGTCAATTTTTTGTCTTAAAATACGAGTATATTTCTTATATATTTGCCAGTAATTAATTAACACAAGAAATTGCGATTTTTATAAGGTAGCTACCTTAGTGATTTTTAACCGTCCAACTCCTTCTTTTCTCCTTGAATTACTCCTCTGGATGAATTCCAAACGTGAAAATACTTAAAAATGGCAAAAACTTAACTAAAAGTAAAGAAGATGCTCTATTTAGTGATCACCTTCTTCTGGAAGTCAGCCTTGAATGGAATTCCAAATTTTTCTAAGCTGAACTGACGTTTTTATTACTTTTTCTAGTCAATTTTTTGTCTTAAAATACGAGTATATTTCTTATATATTTGCCAGTAATTAATTAACACAAGAAATTGCGATTTTTATAAGGTAGCTACCTTAGTGATTTTTAACCGTCCAACTCCTTCTTTTCTCCTTGAATTACTCCTCTGGATGAATTCCAAACGTGAAAATACTTAAAAATGGCAAAAACTTAACTAAAAGTAAAGAAGATGCTCTATTTGATGATTACCTTCTTCTGGAAGTCAGCCTTGAATGGAATTCCAAATTTTTCTAAGCTGAACTGACGTTTTTATTACTTTTTCTAGTCAATTTTTTGTCTTAAAATACGAGTATATTTCTTATATATTTGCCAGTAATTAATTAACACAAGAAATTGCGATTTTTATAAGGTAGCTACCTTAGTGATTTTTAACCGTCCAACTCCTTCTTTTCTCCTTGAATTACTCCTCTGGATGAATTCCAAACGTGAAAATACTTAAAAATGGCAAAAACTTAACTAAAAGTAAAGAAGATGCTCTATTTGATGATTACCTTCTTCTAGAAGTCAGCCTTGAATGGAATTCCAAATTTTTCTAAGCTGAACTGACGTTTTTATTACTTTTTCTAGTCAATTTTTTGTCTTAAAATACGAGTGTATTTCTTATATATTTGCCAGTAATTAAATAACACAAGAAATTGCGATTTTTATAAGGCAGCTACCTTAGTGATTTTTAACCGTCCAACTCCTTCTTTTCTCCTTGAATTACTCCTTTAGATGAATTCCAAACGTGAAAATACTTAAAAATGGCAAAAACTTAACTGAAAGTAAAGAAGATGCTCTATTTGATGATTACCTTCTTCTAGAAGTCAGCCTTGAATGGAATTCCAAATTTTTCTAAGCTGAACTGACGTTTTTATTACTTTTTCTAGTCAATTTTTTGTCTTAAAATACGAGTATATTTTTTATATATTTGCCAGTAATTAATTAACACAAGAAATTGCGATTTTTATAAGGTAGCTACCTTAGTGATTTTTAACCGTCCAACTCCTTCTTTTCTCCTTGAATTACTCCTCTGGATGAATTCCAAACGTGAAAATACTTAAAAATGGCAAAAACTTAACTAAAAGTAAAGAAGATGCTCTATTTAGTGATCACCTTCTTCTGGAAGTCAGCCTTGAATGGAATTCCAAATTTTTCTAAGCTGAACTGACGTTTTTATTACTTTTTCTAGTCAATTTTTTGTCTTAAAATACGAGTATATTTCTTATATATTTGCCAGTAATTAATTAACACAAAAAATTGCGATTTTTATAAGGTAGCTACCTTAGTGATTTTTAACCGTCCAACTCCTTCTTTTCTCCTTGAATTACTCCTTTAGATGAATTCCAAACGTGAAAATACATTAAAATGGCAAAAACTTAACTAAAAGTAAAGAAGATGCTCTATTTGATGATTACCTTCTTCTGGAAGTCAGCCTTGAATGGAATTCCAAATTTTTCTAAGCTGAACTGACGTTTTTATTACTTTTTCTAGTCAATTTTTTGTCTTAAAATACGAGTATATTTCTTATATATTTGCCAGTAATTAATTAACACAAGAAATTGCGATTTTTATAAGGTAGCTACCTTAGTGATTTTTAACCGTCCAACTCCTTCTTTTCTCCTTGAATTACTCCTCTGGATGAATTCCAAACGTGAAAATACTTAAAAATGGCAAAAACTTAACTAAAAGTAAAGAAGATGCTCTATTTAGTGATCACCTTCTTCTGGAAGTCAGCCTTGAATGGAATTCCAAATTTTTCTAAGCTGAACTGACGTTTTTATTACTTTTTCTAGTCAATTTTTTGTCTTAAAATACGAGTATATTTCTTATATATTTGCCAGTAATTAATTAACACAAGAAATTGCGATTTTTATAAGGTAGCTACCTTAGTGATTTTTAACCGTCCAACTCCTTCTTTTCTCCTTGAATTACTCCTCTGGATGAATTCCAAACGTGAAAATACTTAAAAATGGCAAAAACTTAACTAAAAGTAAAGAAGATGCTCTATTTAGTGATCACCTTCTTCTGGAAGTCAGCCTTGAATGGAATTCCAAATTTTTCTAAGCTGAACTGACGTTTTTATTACTTTTTCTAGTCAATTTTTTGTCTTAAAATACGAGTATATTTCTTATATATTTGCCAGTAATTAATTAACACAAGAAATTGCGATTTTTATAAGGTAGCTACCTTAGTGATTTTTAACCGTCCAACTCCTTCTTTTCTCCTTGAATTACTCCTCTGGATGAATTCCAAACGTGAAAATACTTAAAAATGGCAAAAACTTAACTAAAAGTAAAGAAGATGCTCTATTTAGTGATCACCTTCTTCTGGAAGTCAGCCTTGAATGGAATTCCAAATTTTTCTAAGCTGAACTGACGTTTTTATTACTTTTTCTAGTCAATTTTTTGTCTTAAAATACGAGTATATTTCTTATATATTTGCCAGTAATTAATTAACACAAAAAATTGAGATTTTTATAAGGTAGCTACCTTAGTGATTTTTAACCGTCCAACTCCTTCTTTTCTCCTTGAATTACTCCTTTAGATGAATTCCAAACGTGAAAATACATTAAAATGGCAAAAACTTAACTAAAAGTAAAGAAGATGCTCTATTTGATGATTACCTTCTTCTGGAAGTCAGCCTTGAATGGAATTCCAAATTTTTCTAAGCTGAACTGACGTTTTTATTACTTTTTCTAGTCAATTTTTTGTCTTAAAATACGAGTATATTTCTTATATATTTGCCAGTAATTAATTAACACAAGAAATTGCGATTTTTATAAGGTAGCTACCTTAGTGATTTTTAACCGTCCAACTCCTTCTTTTCTCCTTGAATTACTCCTCTGGATGAATTCCAAACGTGAAAATACTTAAAAATGGCAAAAACTTAACTAAAAGTAAAGAAGATGCTCTATTTAGTGATCACCTTCTTCTGGAAGTCAGCCTTGAATGGAATTCCAAATTTTTCTAAGCTGAACTGACGTTTTTATTACTTTTTCTAGTCAATTTTTTGTCTTAAAATACGAGTATATTTCTTATATATTTGCCAGTAATTAATTAACACAAGAAATTGCGATTTTTATAAGGTAGCTACCTTAGTGATTTTTAACCGTCCAACTCCTTCTTTTCTCCTTGAATTACTCCTCTGGATGAATTCCAAACGTGAAAATACTTAAAAATGGCAAAAACTTAACTAAAAGTAAAGAAGATGCTCTATTTAGTGATCACCTTCTTCTGGAAGTCAGCCTTGAATGGAATTCCAAATTTTTCTAAGCTGAACTGACGTTTTTATTACTTTTTCTAGTCAATTTTTTGTCTTAAAATACGAGTATATTTCTTATATATTTGCCAGTAATTAATTAACACAAAAAATTGCGATTTTTATAAGGTAGCTACCTTAGTGATTTTTAACCGTCCAACTCCTTCTTTTCTCCTTGAATTACTCCTTTAGATGAATTCCAAACGTGAAAATACATTAAAATGGCAAAAACTTAACTAAAAGTAAAGAAGATGCTCTATTTGATGATTACCTTCTTCTGGAAGTCAGCCTTGAATGGAATTCCAAATTTTTCTAAGCTGAACTGACGTTTTTATTACTTTTTCTAGTCAATTTTTTGTCTTAAAATACGAGTATATTTCTTATATATTTGCCAGTAATTAATTAACACAAGAAATTGCGATTTTTATAAGGTAGCTACCTTAGTGATTTTTAACCGTCCAACTCCTCCTTTTCTCCTTGAATTACTCCTCTTGATGAATTCCAAACGTGAAAATACTTAAAAATGGCAAAAACTTAACTAAAAGTAAAGAAGATGCTCTATTTGATGATTACCTTCTTCTAGAAGTCAGCCTTGAATGGAATTCCAAATTTTTCTAAGCTGAACTGACGTTTTTATTACTTTTTCTAGTCAATTTTTTGTCTTAAAATACGAGTATATTTCTTATATATTTGCCAGTAATTAATTAACACAAGAAATTGCGATTTTTATAAGGTAGCTACCTTAGTGATTTTTAACCGTCCAACTCCTTCTTTTCTCCTTGAATTACTCCTCTGGATGAATTCCAAACGTGAAAATACTTAAAAATGGCAAAAACTTAACTAAAAGTAAAGAAGATGCTCTATTTAGTGATTACCTTCTTCTGGAAGTCAGCCTTGAATGGAATTCCAAATTTTTCTAAGCTGAACTGACGTTTTTATTACTTTTTCTAGTCAATTTTTTGTCTTAAAATACGAGTATATTTCTTATATATTTGCCAGTAATTAATTAACACAAGAAATTGCGATTTTTATAAGGTAGCTACCTTAGTGATTTTTAACCGTCCAACTCCTTCTTTTCTCCTTGAATTACTCCTCTGGATGAATTCCAAACGTGAAAATACTTAAAAATGGCAAAAACTTAACTAAAAGTAAAGAAGATGCTCTATTTAGTGATCACCTTCTTCTGGAAGTCAGCCTTGAATGGAATTCCAAATTTTTCTAAGCTGAACTGACGTTTTTATTACTTTTTCTAGTCAATTTTTTGTCTTAAAATACGAGTATATTTCTTATATATTTGCCAGTAATTAATTAACACAAAAAATTGCGATTTTTATAAGGTAGCTACCTTAGTGATTTTTAACCGTCCAACTCCTTCTTTTCTCCTTGAATTACTCCTTTAGATGAATTCCAAACGTGAAAATACATTAAAATGGCAAAAACTTAACTAAAAGTAAAGAAGATGCTCTATTTGATGATTACCTTCTTCTGGAAGTCAGCCTTGAATGGAATTCCAAATTTTTCTAAGCTGAACTGACGTTTTTATTACTTTTTCTAGTCAATTTTTTGTCTTAAAATACGAGTATATTTCTTATATATTTGCCAGTAATTAATTAACACAAGAAATTGCGATTTTTATAAGGTAGCTACCTTAGTGATTTTTAACCGTCCAACTCCTTCTTTTCTCCTTGAATTACTCCTCTGGATGAATTCCAAACGTGAAAATACTTAAAAATGGCAAAAACTTAACTAAAAGTAAAGAAGATGCTCTATTTGATGATTACCTTCTTCTAGAAGTCAGCCTTGAATGGAATTCCAAATTTTTCTAAGCTGAACTGACGTTTTTATTACTTTTTCTAGTCAATTTTTTGTCTTAAAATACGAGTATATTTCTTATATATTTGCCAGTAATTAATTAACACAAGAAATTGCGATTTTTATAAGGTAGCTACCTTAGTGATTTTTAACCGTCCAACTCCTTCTTTTCTCCTTGAATTACTCCTCTGGATGAATTCCAAACGTGAAAATACTTAAAAATGGCAAAAACTTAACTAAAAGTAAAGAAGATGCTCTATTTAGTGATCACCTTCTTCTGGAAGTCAGCCTTGAATGGAATTCCAAATTTTTCTAAGCTGAACTGACGTTTTTATTACTTTTTCTAGTCAATTTTTTGTCTTAAAATACGAGTATATTTCTTATATATTTGCCAGTAATTAATTAACACAAGAAATTGCGATTTTTATAAGGTAGCTACCTTAGTGATTTTTAACCGTCCAACTCCTTCTTTTCTCCTTGAATTACTCCTCTGGATGAATTCCAAACGTGAAAATACTTAAAAATGGCAAAAACTTAACTAAAAGTAAAGAAGATGCTCTATTTGATGATTACCTTCTTCTAGAAGTCAGCCTTGAATGGAATTCCAAATTTTTCTAAGCTGAACTGACGTTTTTATTACTTTTTCTAGTCAATTTTTTGTCTTAAAATACGAGTATATTTCTTATATATTTGCCAGTAATTAATTAACACAAGAAATTGCGATTTTTATAAGGTAGCTACCTTAGTGATTTTTAACCGTCCAACTCCTTCTTTTCTCCTTGAATTACTCCTCTGGATGAATTCCAAACGTGAAAATACTTAAAAATGGCAAAAACTTAACTAAAAGTAAAGAAGATGCTCTATTTAGTGATCACCTTCTTCTGGAAGTCAGCCTTGAATGGAATTCCAAATTTTTCTAAGCTGAACTGACGTTTTTATTACTTTTTCTAGTCAATTTTTTGTCTTAAAATACGAGTATATTTCTTATATATTTGCCAGTAATTAATTAACACAAGAAATTGCGATTTTTATAAGGTAGCTACCTTAGTGATTTTTAACCGTCCAACTCCTTCTTTTCTCCTTGAATTACTCCTCTGGATGAATTCCAAACGTGAAAATACTTAAAAATGGCAAAAACTTAACTAAAAGTAAAGAAGATGCTCTATTTAGTGATCACCTTCTTCTGGAAGTCAGCCTTGAATGGAATTCCAAATTTTTCTAAGCTGAACTGACGTTTTTATTACTTTTTCTAGTCAATTTTTTGTCTTAAAATACGAGTATATTTCTTATATATTTGCCAGTAATTAATTAACACAAAAAATTGCGATTTTTATAAGGTAGCTACCTTAGTGATTTTTAACCGTCCAACTCCTTCTTTTCTCCTTGAATTACTCCTTTAGATGAATTCCAAACGTGAAAATACATTAAAATGGCAAAAACTTAAGTAAAAGTAAAGAAGATGCTCTATTTGATGATTACCTTCTTCTGGAAGTCAGCCTTGAATGGAATTCCAAATTTTTCTAAGCTGAACTGACGTTTTTATTACTTTTTCTAGTCAATTTTTTGTCTTAAAATACGAGTATATTTCTTATATATTTGCCAGTAATTAATTAACACAAGAAATTGCGATTTTTATAAGGTAGCTACCTTAGTGATTTTTAACCGTCCAACTCCTTCTTTTCTCCTTGAATTACTCCTCTGGATGAATTCCAAACGTGAAAATACTTAAAAATGGCAAAAACTTAACTAAAAGTAAAGAAGATGCTCTATTTAGTGATTACCTTCTTCTGGAAGTCAGCCTTGAATGGAATTCCAAATTTTTCTAAGCTGAACTGACGTTTTTATTACTTTTTCTAGTCAATTTTTTGTCTTAAAATACGAGTATATTTCTTATATATTTGCCAGTAATTAATTAACACAAGAAATTGCGATTTTTATAAGGTAGCTACCTTAGTGATTTTTAACCGTCCAACTCCTTCTTTTCTCCTTGAATTACTCCTCTGGATGAATTCCAAACGTGAAAATACTTAAAAATGGCAAAAACTTAACTAAAAGTAAAGAAGATGCTCTATTTAGTGATCACCTTCTTCTGGAAGTCAGCCTTGAATGGAATTCCAAATTTTTCTAAGCTGAACTGACGTTTTTATTACTTTTTCTAGTCAATTTTTTGTCTTAAAATACGAGTATATTTCTTATATATTTGCCAGTAATTAATTAACACAAAAAATTGCGATTTTTATAAGGTAGCTACCTTAGTGATTTTTAACCGTCCAACTCCTTCTTTTCTCCTTGAATTACTCCTTTAGATGAATTCCAAACGTGAAAATACATTAAAATGGCAAAAACTTAACTAAAAGTAAAGAAGATGCTCTATTTGATGATTACCTTCTTCTGGAAGTCAGCCTTGAATGGAATTCCAAATTTTTCTAAGCTGAACTGACGTTTTTATTACTTTTTCTAGTCAATTTTTTGTCTTAAAATACGAGTATATTTCTTATATATTTGCCAGTAATTAATTAACACAAGAAATTGCGATTTTTATAAGGTAGCTACCTTAGTGATTTTTAACCGTCCAACTCCTTCTTTTCTCCTTGAATTACTCCTCTGGATGAATTCCAAACGTGAAAATACTTAAAAATGGCAAAAACTTAACTAAAAGTAAAGAAGATGCTCTATTTGATGATTACCTTCTTCTAGAAGTCAGCCTTGAATGGAATTCCAAATTTTTCTAAGCTGAACTGACGTTTTTATTACTTTTTCTAGTCAATTTTTTGTCTTAAAATACGAGTATATTTCTTATATATTTGCCAGTAATTAATTAACACAAGAAATTGCGATTTTTATAAGGTAGCTACCTTAGTGATTTTTAACCGTCCAACTCCTTCTTTTCTCCTTGAATTACTCCTCTGGATGAATTCCAAACGTGAAAATACTTAAAAATGGCAAAAACTTAACTAAAAGTAAAGAAGATGCTCTATTTAGTGATCACCTTCTTCTGGAAGTCAGCCTTGAATGGAATTCCAAATTTTTCTAAGCTGAACTGACGTTTTTATTACTTTTTCTAGTCAATTTTTTGTCTTAAAATACGAGTATATTTCTTATATATTTGCCAGTAATTAATTAACACAAGAAATTGCGATTTTTATAAGGTAGCTACCTTAGTGATTTTTAACCGTCCAACTCCTTCTTTTCTCCTTGAATTACTCCTCTGGATGAATTCCAAACGTGAAAATACTTAAAAATGGCAAAAACTTAACTAAAAGTAAAGAAGATGCTCTATTTAGTGATCACCTTCTTCTGGAAGTCAGCCTTGAATGGAATTCCAAATTTTTCTAAGCTGAACTGACGTTTTTATTACTTTTTCTAGTCAATTTTTTGTCTTAAAATACGAGTATATTTCTTATATATTTGCCAGTAATTAATTAACACAAGAAATTGCGATTTTTATAAGGTAGCTACCTTAGTGATTTTTAACCGTCCAACTCCTTCTTTTCTCCTTGAATTACTCCTCTGGATGAATTCCAAACGTGAAAATACTTAAAAATGGCAAAAACTTAACTAAAAGTAAAGAAGATGCTCTATTTAGTGATCACCTTCTTCTGGAAGTCAGCCTTGAATGGAATTCCAAATTTTTCTAAGCTGAACTGACGTTTTTATTACTTTTTCTAGTCAATTTTTTGTCTTAAAATACGAGTATATTTCTTATATATTTGCCAGTAATTAATTAACACAAGAAATTGCGATTTTTATAAGGTAGCTACCTTAGTGATTTTTAACCGTCCAACTCCTTCTTTTCTCCTTGAATTACTCCTCTTGATGAATTCCAAACGTGAAAATACTTAAAAATGGCAAAAACTTAACTAAAAGTAAAGAAGATGCTCTATTTAGTGATCACCTTCTTCTGGAAGTCAGCCTTGAATGGAATTCCAAATTTTTCTAAGCTGAACTGACGTTTTTATTACTTTTTCTAGTCAATTTTTTGTCTTAAAATACGAGTATATTTCTTATATATTTGCCAGTAATTAATTAACACAAGAAATTGCGATTTTTATAAGGTAGCTACCTTAGTGATTTTTAACCGTCCAACTCCTTCTTTTCTCCTTGAATTACTCCTCTTGATGAATTCCAAACGTGAAAATACTTAAAAATGGCAAAAACTTAACTAAAAGTAAAGAAGATGCTCTATTTGATGATTACCTTCTTCTGGAAGTCAGCCTTGAATGGAATTCCAAATTTTTCTAAGCTGAACTGACGTTTTTATTACTTTTTCTAGTCAATTTTTTGTCTTAAAATACGAGTATATTTCTTATATATTTGCCAGTAATTAATTAACACAAGAAATTGCGATTTTTATAAGGTAGCTACCTTAGTGATTTTTAACCGTCCAACTCCTTCTTTTCTCCTTGAATTACTCCTCTTGATGAATTCCAAACGTGAAAATACTTAAAAATGGCAAAAACTTAACTAAAAGTAAAGAAGATGCTCTATTTAGTGATCACCTTCTTCTGGAAGTCAGCCTTGAATGGAATTCCAAATTTTTCTAAGCTGAACTGACGTTTTTATTACTTTTTCTAGTCAATTTTTTGTCTTAAAATACGAGTATATTTCTTATATATTTGCCAGTAATTAATTAACACAAGAAATTGCGATTTTTATAAGGTAGCTACCTTAGTGATTTTTAACCGTCCAACTCCTTCTTTTCTCCTTGAATTACTCCTCTGGATGAATTCCAAACGTGAAAATACTTAAAAATGGCAAAAACTTAACTAAAAGTAAAGAAGATGCTCTATTTGATGATTACCTTCTTCTGGAAGTCAGCCTTGAATGGAATTCCAAATTTTTCTAAGCTGAACTGACGTTTTTATTACTTTTTCTAGTCAATTTTTTGTCTTAAAATACGAGTATATTTCTTATATATTTGCCAGTAATTAATTAACACAAGAAATTGCGATTTTTATAAGGTAGCTACCTTAGTGATTTTTAACCGTCCAACTCCTTCTTTTCTCCTTGAATTACTCCTCTGGATGAATTCCAAACGTGAAAATACTTAAAAATGGCAAAAACTTAACTAAAAGTAAAGAAGATGCTCTATTTGATGATTACCTTCTTCTGGAAGTCAGCCTTGAATGGAATTCCAAATTTTTCTAAGCTGAACTGACGTTTTTATTACTTTTTCTAGTCAATTTTTTGTCTTAAAATACGAGTATATTTCTTATATATTTGCCAGTAATTAATTAACACAAGAAATTGCGATTTTTATAAGGTAGCTACCTTAGTGATTTTTAACCGTCCAACTCCTTCTTTTCTCCTTGAATTACTCCTCTGGATGAATTCCAAACGTGAAAATACTTAAAAATGGCAAAAACTTAACTAAAAGTAAAGAAGATGCTCTATTTGATGATTACCTTCTTCTGGAAGTCAGCCTTGAATGGAATTCCAAATTTTTCTAAGCTGAACTGACGTTTTTATTACTTTTTCTAGTCAATTTTTTGTCTTAAAATACGAGTATATTTCTTATATATTTGCCAGTAATTAATTAACACAAGAAATTGCGATTTTTATAAGGTAGCTACCTTAGTGATTTTTAACCGTCCAACTCCTTCTTTTCTCCTTGAATTACTCCTCTTGATGAATTCCAAACGTGAAAATACTTAAAAATGGCAAAAACTTAACTAAAAGTAAAGAAGATGCTCTATTTGATGATTACCTTCTTCTAGAAGTCAGCCTTGAATGGAATTCCAAATTTTTCTAAGCTGAACTGACGTTTTTATTACTTTTTCTAGTCAATTTTTTGTCTTAAAATACGAGTATATTTCTTATATATTTGCCAGTAATTAATTAACACAAGAAATTGCGATTTTTATAAGGTAGCTACCTTAGTGATTTTTAACCGTCCAACTCCTTCTTTTCTCCTTGAATTACTCCTCTTGATGAATTCCAAACGTGAAAATACTTAAAAATGGCAAAAACTTAACTAAAAGTAAAGAAGATGCTCTATTTGATGATTACCTTCTTCTAGAAGTCAGCCTTGAATGGAATTCCAAATTTTTCTAAGCTGAACTGACGTTTTTATTACTTTTTCTAGTCAATTTTTTGTCTTAAAATACGAGTATATTTCTTATATATTTGCCAGTAATTAATTAACACAAGAAATTGCGATTTTTATAAGGTAGCTACCTTAGTGATTTTTAACCGTCCAACTCCTTCTTTTCTCCTTGAATTACTCCTCTTGATGAATTCCAAACGTGAAAATACTTAAAAATGGCAAAAACTTAACTAAAAGTAAAGAAGATGCTCTATTTGATGATTACCTTCTTCTAGAAGTCAGCCTTGAATGGAATTCCAAATTTTTCTAAGCTGAACTGACGTTTTTATTACTTTTTCTAGTCAATTTTTTGTCTTAAAATACGAGTATATTTCTTATATATTTGCCAGTAATTAATTAACACAAGAAATTGCGATTTTTATAAGGTAGCTACCTTAGTGATTTTTAACCGTCCAACTCCTTCTTTTCTCCTTGAATTACTCCTCTGGATGAATTCCAAACGTGAAAATACTTAAAAATGGCAAAAACTTAACTAAAAGTAAAGAAGATGCTCTATTTGATGATTACCTTCTTCTGGAAGTCAGCCTTGAATGGAATTCCAAATTTTTCTAAGCTGAACTGACGTTTTTATTACTTTTTCTAGTCAATTTTTTGTCTTAAAATACGAGTATATTTCTTATATATTTGCCAGTAATTAATTAACACAAGAAATTGCGATTTTTATAAGGTAGCTACCTTAGTGATTTTTAACCGTCCAACTCCTTCTTTTCTCCTTGAATTACTCCTCTTGATGAATTCCAAACGTGAAAATACTTAAAAATGGCAAAAACTTAACTAAAAGTAAAGAAGATGCTCTATTTAGTGATCACCTTCTTCTGGAAGTCAGCCTTGAATGGAATTCCAAATTTTTCTAAGCTGAACTGACGTTTTTATTACTTTTTCTAGTCAATTTTTTGTCTTAAAATACGAGTATATTTCTTATATATTTGCCAGTAATTAATTAACACAAGAAATTGCGATTTTTATAAGGTAGCTACCTTAGTGATTTTTAACCGTCCAACTCCTTCTTTTCTCCTTGAATTACTCCTCTTGATGAATTCCAAACGTGAAAATACTTAAAAATGGCAAAAACTTAACTAAAAGTAAAGAAGATGCTCTATTTAGTGATCACCTTCTTCTGGAAGTCAGCCTTGAATGGAATTCCAAATTTTTCTAAGCTGAACTGACGTTTTTATTACTTTTTCTAGTCAATTTTTTGTCTTAAAATACGAGTATATTTCTTATATATTTGCCAGTAATTAATTAACACAAGAAATTGCGATTTTTATAAGGTAGCTACCTTAGTGATTTTTAACCGTCCAACTCCTTCTTTTCTCCTTGAATTACTCCTCTTGATGAATTCCAAACGTGAAAATACTTAAAAATGGCAAAAACTTAACTAAAAGTAAAGAAGATGCTCTATTTGATGATTACCTTCTTCTAGAAGTCAGCCTTGAATGGAATTCCAAATTTTTCTAAGCTGAACTGACGTTTTTATTACTTTTTCTAGTCAATTTTTTGTCTTAAAATACGAGTATATTTCTTATATATTTGCCAGTAATTAATTAACACAAGAAATTGCGATTTTTATAAGGTAGCTACCTTAGTGATTTTTAACCGTCCAACTCCTTCTTTTCTCCTTGAATTACTCCTCTTGATGAATTCCAAACGTGAAAATACTTAAAAATGGCAAAAACTTAACTAAAAGTAAAGAAGATGCTCTATTTAGTGATCACCTTCTTCTGGAAGTCAGCCTTGAATGGAATTCCAAATTTTTCTAAGCTGAACTGACGTTTTTATTACTTTTTCTAGTCAATTTTTTGTCTTAAAATACGAGTATATTTCTTATATATTTGCCAGTAATTAATTAACACAAGAAATTGCGATTTTTATAAGGTAGCTACCTTAGTGATTTTTAACCGTCCAACTCCTTCTTTTCTCCTTGAATTACTCCTCTTGATGAATTCCAAACGTGAAAATACTTAAAAATGGCAAAAACTTAACTAAAAGTAAAGAAGATGCTCTATTTGATGATTACCTTCTTCTAGAAGTCAGCCTTGAATGGAATTCCAAATTTTTCTAAGCTGAACTGACGTTTTTATTACTTTTTCTAGTCAATTTTTTGTCTTAAAATACGAGTATATTTCTTATATATTTGCCAGTAATTAATTAACACAAGAAATTGCGATTTTTATAAGGTAGCTACCTTAGTGATTTTTAACCGTCCAACTCCTTCTTTTCTCCTTGAATTACTCCTCTGGATGAATTCCAAACGTGAAAATACTTAAAAATGGCAAAAACTTAACTAAAAGTAAAGAAGATGCTCTATTTGATGATTACCTTCTTCTGGAAGTCAGCCTTGAATGGAATTCCAAATTTTTCTAAGCTGAACTGACGTTTTTATTACTTTTTCTAGTCAATTTTTTGTCTTAAAATACGAGTATATTTCTTATATATTTGCCAGTAATTAATTAACACAAGAAATTGCGATTTTTATAAGGTAGCTACCTTAGTGATTTTTAACCGTCCAACTCCTTCTTTTCTCCTTGAATTACTCCTCTTGATGAATTCCAAACGTGAAAATACTTAAAAATGGCAAAAACTTAACTAAAAGTAAAGAAGATGCTCTATTTAGTGATCACCTTCTTCTGGAAGTCAGCCTTGAATGGAATTCCAAATTTTTCTAAGCTGAACTGACGTTTTTATTACTTTTTCTAGTCAATTTTTTGTCTTAAAATACGAGTATATTTCTTATATATTTGCCAGTAATTAATTAACACAAGAAATTGCGATTTTTATAAGGTAGCTACCTTAGTGATTTTTAACCGTCCAACTCCTTCTTTTCTCCTTGAATTACTCCTCTTGATGAATTCCAAACGTGAAAATACTTAAAAATGGCAAAAACTTAACTAAAAGTAAAGAAGATGCTCTATTTAGTGATCACCTTCTTCTGGAAGTCAGCCTTGAATGGAATTCCAAATTTTTCTAAGCTGAACTGACGTTTTTATTACTTTTTCTAGTCAATTTTTTGTCTTAAAATACGAGTATATTTCTTATATATTTGCCAGTAATTAATTAACACAAGAAATTGCGATTTTTATAAGGTAGCTACCTTAGTGATTTTTAACCGTCCAACTCCTTCTTTTCTCCTTGAATTACTCCTCTGGATGAATTCCAAACGTGAAAATACTTAAAAATGGCAAAAACTTAACTAAAAGTAAAGAAGATGCTCTATTTGATGATTACCTTCTTCTGGAAGTCAGCCTTGAATGGAATTCCAAATTTTTCTAAGCTGAACTGACGTTTTTATTACTTTTTCTAGTCAATTTTTTGTCTTAAAATACGAGTATATTTCTTATATATTTGCCAGTAATTAATTAACACAAGAAATTGCGATTTTTATAAGGTAGCTACCTTAGTGATTTTTAACCGTCCAACTCCTTCTTTTCTCCTTGAATTACTCCTCTGGATGAATTCCAAACGTGAAAATACTTAAAAATGGCAAAAACTTAACTAAAAGTAAAGAAGATGCTCTATTTGATGATTACCTTCTTCTAGAAGTCAGCCTTGAATGGAATTCCAAATTTTTCTAAGCTGAACTGACGTTTTTATTACTTTTTCTAGTCAATTTTTTGTCTTAAAATACGAGTATATTTCTTATATATTTGCCAGTAATTAATTAACACAAGAAATTGCGATTTTTATAAGGTAGCTACCTTAGTGATTTTTAACCGTCCAACTCCTTCTTTTCTCCTTGAATTACTCCTCTTGATGAATTCCAAACGTGAAAATACTTAAAAATGGCAAAAACTTAACTAAAAGTAAAGAAGATGCTCTATTTAGTGATCACCTTCTTCTGGAAGTCAGCCTTGAATGGAATTCCAAATTTTTCTAAGCTGAACTGACGTTTTTATTACTTTTTCTAGTCAATTTTTTGTCTTAAAATACGAGTATATTTCTTATATATTTGCCAGTAATTAATTAACACAAGAAATTGCGATTTTTATAAGGTAGCTACCTTAGTGATTTTTAACCGTCCAACTCCTTCTTTTCTCCTTGAATTACTCCTCTTGATGAATTCCAAACGTGAAAATACTTAAAAATGGCAAAAACTTAACTAAAAGTAAAGAAGATGCTCTATTTGATGATTACCTTCTTCTAGAAGTCAGCCTTGAATGGAATTCCAAATTTTTCTAAGCTGAACTGACGTTTTTATTACTTTTTCTAGTCAATTTTTTGTCTTAAAATACGAATATATTTCTTATATATTTGCCAGTAATTAATTAACACAAGAAATTGCGATTTTTATAAGGTAGCTACCTTAGTGATTTTTAACCGTCCAACTCCTTCTTTTCTCCTTGAATTACTCCTTTAGATGAATTCCAAACGTGAAAATACATTAAAATGGCAAAAACTTAATTAAAAGTAAAGAAGATGCTCTATTTGATGATTACCTTCTTCTAGAAGTCAGCCTTGAATGGAATTCCAAATTTTTCTAAGCTGAACTGACGTTTTTATTACTTTTTCTAGTCAATTTTTTGTCTTAAAATACGAGTATATTTCTTATATATTTGCCAGTAATTAATTAACACAAGAAATTGCGATTTTTATAAGGTAGCTACCTTAGTGATTTTTAACCGTCCAACTCCTTCTTTTCTCCTTGAATTACTCCTTTAGATGAATTCCAAACGTGAAAATACATTAAAATGGCAAAAACTTAATTAAAAGTAAAGAAGATGCTCTATTTGATGATTACCTTCTTCTAGAAGTCAGCCTTGAATGGAATTCCAAATTTTTCTAAGCTGAACTGACGTTTTTATTACTTTTTCTAGTCAATTTTTTGTCTTAAAATACGAGTATATTTCTTATATATTTGCCAGTAATTAATTAACACAAGAAATTGCGATTTTTATAAGGTAGCTACCTTAGTGATTTTTAACCGTCCAACTCCTTCTTTTCTCCTTGAATTACTCCTCTGGATGAATTCCAAACGTGAAAATACTTAAAAATGGCAAAAACTTAACTAAAAGTAAAGAAGATGCTCTATTTGATGATTACCTTCTTCTAGAAGTCAGCCTTGAATGGAATTCCAAATTTTTCTAAGCTGAACTGACGTTTTTATTACTTTTTCTAGTCAATTTTTTGTCTTAAAATACGAGTATATTTCTTATATATTTGCCAGTAATTAATTAACACAAGAAATTGCGATTTTTATAAGGTAGCTACCTTAGTGATTTTTAACCGTCCAACTCCTTCTTTTCTCCTTGAATTACTCCTCTTGATGAATTCCAAACGTGAAAATACTTAAAAATGGCAAAAACTTAACTAAAAGTAAAGAAGATGCTCTATTTGATGATTACCTTCTTCTAGAAGTCAGCCTTGAATGGAATTCCAAATTTTTCTAAGCTGAACTGACGTTTTTATTACTTTTTCTAGTCAATTTTTTGTCTTAAAATACGAGTATATTTCTTATATATTTGCCAGTAATTAATTAACACAAGAAATTGCGATTTTTATAAGGTAGCTACCTTAGTGATTTTTAACCGTCCAACTCCTTCTTTTCTCCTTGAATTACTCCTTTAGATGAATTCCAAACGTGAAAATACTTAAAAATGGCAAAAACTTAACTAAAAGTAAAGAAGATGCTCTATTTGATGATTACCTTCTTCTAGAAGTCAGCCTTGAATGGAATTCCAAATTTTTCTAAGCTGAACTGACGTTTTTATTACTTTTTCTAGTCAATTTTTTGTCTTAAAATACGAGTATATTTCTTATATATTTGCCAGTAATTAATTAACACAAGAAATTGCGATTTTTATAAGGTAGCTACCTTAGTGATTTTTAACCGTCCAACTCCTTCTTTTCTCCTTGAATTACTCCTCTTGATGAATTCCAAACGTGAAAATACTTAAAAATGGCAAAAACTTAACTAAAAGTAAAGAAGATGCTCTATTTGATGATTACCTTCTTCTAGAAGTCAGCCTTGAATGGAATTCCAAATTTTTCTAAGCTGAACTGACGTTTTTATTACTTTTTCTAGTCAATTTTTTGTCTTAAAATACGAGTATATTTCTTATATATTTGCCAGTAATTAAATAACACAAGAAATTGCGATTTTTATAAGGTAGCTACCTTAGTGATTTTTAACCGTCCAACTCCTTCTTTTCTCCTTGAATTACTCCTCTTGATGAATTCCAAACGTGAAAATACTTAAAAATGGCAAAAACTTAACTAAAAGTAAAGAAGATGCTCTATTTGATGATTACCTTCTTCTAGAAGTCAGCCTTGAATGGAATTCCAAATTTTTCTAAGCTGAACTGACGTTTTTATTACTTTTTCTAGTCAATTTTTTGTCTTAAAATACGAATATATTTCTTATATATTTGCCAGTAATTAATTAACACAAGAAATTGCGATTTTTATAAGGTAGCTACCTTAGTGATTTTTAACCGTCCAACTCCTTCTTTTCTCCTTGAATTACTCCTTTAGATGAATTCCAAACGTGAAAATACATTAAAATGGCAAAAACTTAATTAAAAGTAAAGAAGATGCTCTATTTGATGATTACCTTCTTCTAGAAGTCAGCCTTGAATGGAATTCCAAATTTTTCTAAGCTGAACTGACGTTTTTATTACTTTTTCTAGTCAATTTTTTGTCTTAAAATACGAGTATATTTCTTATATATTTGCCAGTAATTAATTAACACAAGAAATTGCGATTTTTATAAGGTAGCTACCTTAGTGATTTTTAACCGTCCAACTCCTTCTTTTCTCCTTGAATTACTCCTTTAGATGAATTCCAAACGTGAAAATACATTAAAATGGCAAAAACTTAATTAAAAGTAAAGAAGATGCTCTATTTGATGATTACCTTCTTCTAGAAGTCAGCCTTGAATGGAATTCCAAATTTTTCTAAGCTGAACTGACGTTTTTATTACTTTTTCTAGTCAATTTTTTGTCTTAAAATACGAGTATATTTCTTATATATTTGCCAGTAATTAATTAACACAAGAAATTGCGATTTTTATAAGGTAGCTACCTTAGTGATTTTTAACCGTCCAACTCCTTCTTTTCTCCTTGAATTACTCCTCTGGATGAATTCCAAACGTGAAAATACTTAAAAATGGCAAAAACTTAACTAAAAGTAAAGAAGATGCTCTATTTGATGATTACCTTCTTCTAGAAGTCAGCCTTGAATGGAATTCCAAATTTTTCTAAGCTGAACTGACGTTTTTATTACTTTTTCTAGTCAATTTTTTGTCTTAAAATACGAGTATATTTCTTATATATTTGCCAGTAATTAATTAACACAAGAAATTGCGATTTTTATAAGGTAGCTACCTTAGTGATTTTTAACCGTCCAACTCCTTCTTTTCTCCTTGAATTACTCCTCTGGATGAATTCCAAACGTGAAAATACTTAAAAATGGCAAAAACTTAACTAAAAGTAAAGAAGATGCTCTATTTGATGATTACCTTCTTCTAGAAGTCAGCCTTGAATGGAATTCCAAATTTTTCTAAGCTGAACTGACGTTTTTATTACTTTTTCTAGTCAATTTTTTGTCTTAAAATACGAGTATATTTCTTATATATTTGCCAGTAATTAATTAACACAAGAAATTGCGATTTTTATAAGGTAGCTACCTTAGTGATTTTTAACCGTCCAACTCCTTCTTTTCTCCTTGAATTACTCCTCTTGATGAATTCCAAACGTGAAAATACTTAAAAATGGCAAAAACTTAACTAAAAGTAAAGAAGATGCTCTATTTGATGATTACCTTCTTCTAGAAGTCAGCCTTGAATGGAATTCCAAATTTTTCTAAGCTGAACTGACGTTTTTATTACTTTTTCTAGTCAATTTTTTGTCTTAAAATACGAGTATATTTCTTATATATTTGCCAGTAATTAATTAACACAAGAAATTGCGATTTTTATAAGGTAGCTACCTTAGTGATTTTTAACCGTCCAACTCCTTCTTTTCTCCTTGAATTACTCCTTTAGATGAATTCCAAACGTGAAAATACTTAAAAATGGCAAAAACTTAACTAAAAGTAAAGAAGATGCTCTATTTGATGATTACCTTCTTCTAGAAGTCAGCCTTGAATGGAATTCCAAATTTTTCTAAGCTGAACTGACGTTTTTATTACTTTTTCTAGTCAATTTTTTGTCTTAAAATACGAGTATATTTCTTATATATTTGCCAGTAATTAAATAACACAAGAAATTGCGATTTTTATAAGGTAGCTACCTTAGTGATTTTTAACCGTCCAACTCCTTCTTTTCTCCTTGAATTACTCCTTTAGATGAATTCCAAACGTGAAAATACTTAAAAATGGCAAAAACTTAACTAAAAGTAAAGAAGATGCTCTATTTGATGATTACCTTCTTCTAGAAGTCAGCCTTGAATGGAATTCCAAATTTTTCTAAGCTGAACTGACGTTTTTATTACTTTTTCTAGTCAATTTTTTGTCTTAAAATACGAGTATATTTCTTATATAACTTAAGCATTCGCAGATTGCGAACGCTAAAAAAAATAAATAAAAATTTATTTTTCCTTTTTTCGGCTTTACGCCAATCTTTATTGAGCTGAATATAACAACTGAACTTAAAATTACGGAAAGCTTATTTATATTAACTTATTAAAAACAGGTGGCTTGACTTGTCTTACGACAATTATTGAGAAATGACAAAATTTGGTAAACAATTATTTGGAATTAAAAGTACAAAATTTAATAAATGATTAATTGGCAAGAATGCAAGTTGACAAATAATTCTTGCGAAAACCGTCTGAAAGGTAGAATATGCAGAGGTATTCAATTTCCTTTGTTAATATTTGGGAACTTTGCATTTTTAAACGGGTGAAAACTTTTATGTTGTTAACTCTTCCCCTCTTAAGTCGATTGTCCACAATCGTGATGGCTTAGGTGGAGAATTAAGATCTTTTGTTGCAAGTTGAAGGTATGGTTTATTTATATCAGTACTACATGCAACATTATCTCTTGAAGAATAAAGTTTTGGCTTAACTCTGTAGTATAAAATTAATATCGTTAAGATAACGAATAATGTTATTATAATGTCTGAGCTTAAACTAATTATGTGTGTATTTTTGTTTTTGTTAAGTAACAATTTTATGTTATCTTCATTATTCAATTGGTTAACATATAGGCTTTCAAGCTTAAGATCTAATTTATTAATATTTTTCTTTTCTTTGATTTTTGATATTAGATTTGGCATAATAAGAGTTTCATGAATTTTTAGATTAATATTGGTGTATGTTGTGCTAAGTGTGGTTACATTACAATTTTCAAATTTAATGAGGAATGTTCCCGTATGCTTCACTTTTATTTCATTACAATCTTGGGTGATATTTTCTTTGAAATTTTTAAATACAAGTATTCCTGGCATTACCTCTACTACGGCGGATTCTTGTACCGTTTCTAGCTCGCATTGTGCTTCCCGGAATCTTAAAATGTCTTCCATGCACCTATTCTCTATCCTTACTAAATTCCTTTCTAAATCATCTTCGATATGTTCTTTGAATATTTTAGTATCATTGTCAACCAATATGTCATATGTTAGTGGTTGATGATCTGTATAGATCCTGACCTTAACTGAACCGTATAAATAGTTTCTAAGCGCGTTTAGTGCCCAAATAATGGCTAGCATCTCTTTTTCGTTCGCGGCGTAATGCTCTTCCGCTTTATTAAGAGTCCTTGATATAAACGCTATAGGTCTATTATCTTGCGACAGAACTGCACCAATTGCAAAATTAGAAGCATCGGTTACCAGTTCAAAGTCCTTCCTGTAGTCTGGATAGGCGAGAACAACGTCCTCAGACATGAGGGTATTTTTAATTTTATTAAAAGATTCTAACGTTTCTTTGTTTAGGAAAATTTTTACATTGGCTGATTTGTTCTTGGAGACTCGGCCTCCTTCCCCTCTTAAAAGGGATGTCAGGGGCTTTGCAATTTTTGCATAGTCTCTTATGAAACGTCGGTAGTACCCTGACATACCCAGGAAACTACGGAGTTCCTTCAGCGTTCTAGGTTGTGGAAATTTGGCGATAGCCTCCACTTTTACCCGATTGGTTTTTACGCCATTTTCGGATATGACAAAACCCAAAAAGTCTACATCTTTTCTAAAGAATTTACATTTGTCGAGTTGCACTTTCATATTGGCATCCTCTAATGTTTTAAAAATATTTGCAATATGTTGAAAGTGCTCTATTTCCGATTTGCTGAATATTATTATATCGTCAATATAGACGTAACAACATTCTCCAATGAATGCCCGCAATATATCATCGAGGGCCCGTTGGAAAATCGATGGGCCATTTTTTAAGCCGAACGGCAGACGTGTGAATTCGTATTTGCCGTTGTTTATTGAAAATGCTGTTTTTTCAATGTCAGATTTTTTTAGTGGGATCTGGTGAAACCCACTTTTTAAGTCAAGCACTGAAAAAAATTTGCTATTACCGAGCTGTGCTATTACTTCAGCTATTTCGGGGATGGGGTATTTATCAGCAATTGTAATTTTATTAAGCTTTCGATAATCGATCACAACGCGGTATTGTTTATTTCCCGCTGAATCTGGTTTTTTAGGTACAATCCACACTGGTGAGTTGTACGGTGATCTTGATGGTCTAATAATACCATCGTGTAAAAGTTCTTCTACCTGTCTTTTCACTTCTGTTTTTAAAGATGCAGGGTACGGATAAAATCTAGTGTAAACTGGAGTATTTGACTCAGTTCTGATTTCTCCGATAACTTTTGTTGTATACGTTAATTTTTCATTTGGATCTGAAAAAAGTTTTACGTGTTCTTTTAAAATAGTGTTCATTTCTTTTTTTTGTTCCTTTGTCAAGTTATCTAACTTAATATCTATATTGTTGACTGCTTCCGATGCTAATTGTTTAAGAATGATTTTTTTTTGATTTTTCAACGTCATAAAGCTGTCTCCAGTATGGATCACAGCATTCATTTTCCTCAGAGTATCGTTTCCTAAGATGCCGTCAAAAGCTTTCAAAGAGGACATTAAAAAAAATTTCATTTCTTCTAAATTAAATAATTTAACAAATGTAAATTCTGTTATCTTTACATCTCCTACCACTGACTTTGCAAAAAACGGTTTCTCATTCCTAATTTTTTTCTTGGCTAGATGTGGTTGTAAGTAGTTCTTGCTGGATCCTGTGTCCACAAGAAATTTAAGAATGTTCCCGCTCTCCGTCCTTACCTCGAAAAAGGGCAACGAAGAGCTCATCAGACTAAAAAATAGACGTCAGTTGGTTCTGAGCGGTCTTCATTGGTAGGGCTGCTTTCGGTGTTTATATGGAATGTTCTTTGAGCTTTTGTCTGCCCGTTCCGTACCGAAGGTGGTCTTTTTCCAGAGAAATTATTTTGATTTCGATAGGGTCGATTCATATAGTTTATATGTCTGGATCGTAGGCTCTGGTCCACGTCCATCGGCTCTGGCCGTGGTTGTGGCTTAGGGGGTCTAGGTGGGTTGTGAGAGTTATGTGGAGAAGACTGATAATGAGGTTGCCATCCCTGTTGATATGTTTGGGGCATGTGGGCCAACTGAGGGTAAAATGTGCGTCTTTGCATTGGATGGTAATTTTTCTTGGGGGGTAGTTGAGGGGGTTGGTTTTTTCCTATATGATGTATACGATTTGACCTATAACTCTGGTTTTCAAGTTTTAGGCAAAGGTGTAGAGCCTGGGGTAAATCGACCGGCTCTTTCATACCCAGAAGACGTGGCAGGTCTCCGTTCAGGCCCCTGACAAAGGTGTCTAGGGCCTTTTCCCTATATGATTTAGTCAGTAGCATCAATGATTCGTTACTTGTGTTCAAACACCCTATTTTGTTTAGGATGAGCGAAAGGTGTGTATAGATATCTTGGTAAAATTCGGAAACAGTTTTGCTTCCTTGCACCAGCGTTGCCATCTGGTGCTCCAACGTTGACACATCTCTCTTATCGCCGTAATGAGCGACGAGGCATTTAGAGATAGCTGTCCAGTTTAGAGGTGTGTTGTAAGACTCTAAGGCTATGTCTGCGTTTCCGGTTATTTTGTTTCTGATAATGCTCAGAATTCCAAAGTATTTGGGTGTTCCCTTAATTTGTTCGTAAATGTTCAGTACCCTATCTACGCTCTTTTTCCAAGAGCTGAATTCCCCCGGTTGCCCTGAGAAATCCTTAATGCACTTAACTACGTCAGGTATCTTATCCAAGTCAGTCAGATTGTTCCTTTGTCCGTTGTCAATTACTTGGTCTCTAGCGTCATTCGGATCTATACCTGGGTTAAGTATGGCCTGTACCAACTGTGGTCCTTGGTTCCTCAATACGTCAGTCGATATCCTAGAAATAAGTGCCGTCAAGTCTTCTATGCTTAACTGACCAGGATTTTGATTCTGGGGAAGCACAGGGGGCCTAATTAGATTATTTTGGTTTGCCATTTTTTTGTATTAAATATTTTTCTTCACTTTACACGTAGCTTTATTAAAAAAAACGCGATTTGCCAATGTAAAAAAAAACGTTTATAATAGTAGAATTTTATTTTTAAAATTCTGTGTCAAAAATATATTTTTAGTTTTAAGGGAAATTCGCCAATAAAAAGAATAATCTTAAGATCTACCTTACTTTTTACTTGATCTGTTGATGGGTTTTGATGATCACTGTTGGTTGGCTTCTTTGGGATTCCTTTGGCTGAGTTTACTGATGATTACTGTTGGTTGGTCACTTTCAAGTCACCTCTTTCGATGATTTCTAACCTTTTTCTTAAGGTATCAGTTATTTTTTTCTCTTTTTTTTTTTTTTTTTTGCTATGACTTTTTTTTTGTTTGGAGTCACTCTTCGTTTATAATTAATTTTTTGTGTCTTTTTTATTTCACAACCCTTCTAATTTTCTAGTATTAGAGTCACTATTATTATTTATTATTTACAGCCGATATTTTATTATTTTTGTATTTTAGGCTCACTATTATTTTTTCACAATTTTTTTATTGAAGCTTCTTCTAGCTTTAAGGGTTTTTCCACTATTATTTTTTCCTTTTTAGCCTTCGGTAAGGCTGGCACATAATACCTCCGTTTCGCTTTATTCTACTACGGGACCGAAACCGAATTTAAAGGGCTAATTTGCTCGGGCGCCACTTAAGCATTCGCAGATTGCGAACGCGGTCCCTGCTCGGGCGCCACTTAAGCATTCGCAGATTGCGAACGCTAAAAAAAATAAATAAAAATTTATTTTTCCTTTTTTCGGCTTTACGCCAATCTTTATTGAGCTGAATATAACAACTGAACTTAAAATTACGGAAAGCTTATTTATATTAACTTATTAAAAACAGGTGGCTTGACTTGTCTTACGACAATTATTGAGAAATGACAAAATTTGGTAAACAATTATTTGGAATTAAAAGTACAAAATTTAATAAATGATTAATTGGCAAGAATGCAAGTTGACAAATAATTCTTGCGAAAACCGTCTGAAAGGTAGAATATGCAGAGGTATTCAATTTCCTTTGTTAATATTTGGGAACTTTGCATTTTTAAACGGGTGAAAACTTTTATGTTGTTAACTCTTCCCCTCTTAAGTCGATTGTCCACAATCGTGATGGCTTAGGTGGAGAATTAAGATCTTTTGTTGCAAGTTGAAGGTATGGTTTATTTATATCAGTACTACATGCAACATTATCTCTTGAAGAATAAAGTTTTGGCTTAACTCTGTAGTATAAAATTAATATCGTTAAGATAACGAATAATGTTATTATAATGTCTGAGCTTAAACTAATTATGTGTGTATTTTTGTTTTTGTTAAGTAACAATTTTATGTTATCTTCATTATTCAATTGGTTAACATATAGGCTTTCAAGCTTAAGATCTAATTTATTAATATTTTTCTTTTCTTTGATTTTTGATATTAGATTTGGCATAATAAGAGTTTCATGAATTTTTAGATTAATATTGGTGTATGTTGTGCTAAGTGTGGTTACATTACAATTTTCAAATTTAATGAGGAATGTTCCCGTATGCTTCACTTTTATTTCATTACAATCTTGGGTGATATTTTCTTTGAAATTTTTAAATACAAGTATTCCTGGCATTACCTCTACTACGGCGGATTCTTGTACCGTTTCTAGCTCGCATTGTGCTTCCCGGAATCTTAAAATGTCTTCCATGCACCTATTCTCTATCCTTACTAAATTCCTTTCTAAATCATCTTCGATATGTTCTTTGAATATTTTAGTATCATTGTCAACCAATATGTCATATGTTAGTGGTTGATGATCTGTATAGATCCTGACCTTAACTGAACCGTATAAATAGTTTCTAAGCGCGTTTAGTGCCCAAATAATGGCTAGCATCTCTTTTTCGTTCGCGGCGTAATGCTCTTCCGCTTTATTAAGAGTCCTTGATATAAACGCTATAGGTCTATTATCTTGCGACAGAACTGCACCAATTGCAAAATTAGAAGCATCGGTTACCAGTTCAAAGTCCTTCCTGTAGTCTGGATAGGCGAGAACAACGTCCTCAGACATGAGGGTATTTTTAATTTTATTAAAAGATTCTAACGTTTCTTTGTTTAGGAAAATTTTTACATTGGCTGATTTGTTCTTGGAGACTCGGCCTCCTTCCCCTCTTAAAAGGGATGTCAGGGGCTTTGCAATTTTTGCATAGTCTCTTATGAAACGTCGGTAGTACCCTGACATACCCAGGAAACTACGGAGTTCCTTCAGCGTTCTAGGTTGTGGAAATTTGGCGATAGCCTCCACTTTTACCCGATTGGTTTTTACGCCATTTTCGGATATGACAAAACCCAAAAAGTCTACATCTTTTCTAAAGAATTTACATTTGTCGAGTTGCACTTTCATATTGGCATCCTCTAATGTTTTAAAAATATTTGCAATATGTTGAAAGTGCTCTATTTCCGATTTGCTGAATATTATTATATCGTCAATATAGACGTAACAACATTCTCCAATGAATGCCCGCAATATATCATCGAGGGCCCGTTGGAAAATCGATGGGCCATTTTTTAAGCCGAACGGCAGACGTGTGAATTCGTATTTGCCGTTGTTTATTGAAAATGCTGTTTTTTCAATGTCAGATTTTTTTAGTGGGATCTGGTGAAACCCACTTTTTAAGTCAAGCACTGAAAAAAATTTGCTATTACCGAGCTGTGCTATTACTTCAGCTATTTCGGGGATGGGGTATTTATCAGCAATTGTAATTTTATTAAGCTTTCGATAATCGATCACAACGCGGTATTGTTTATTTCCCGCTGAATCTGGTTTTTTAGGTACAATCCACACTGGTGAGTTGTACGGTGATCTTGATGGTCTAATAATACCATCGTGTAAAAGTTCTTCTACCTGTCTTTTCACTTCTGTTTTTAAAGATGCAGGGTACGGATAAAATCTAGTGTAAACTGGAGTATTTGACTCAGTTCTGATTTCTCCGATAACTTTTGTTGTATACGTTAATTTTTCATTTGGATCTGAAAAAAGTTTTACGTGTTCTTTTAAAATAGTGTTCATTTCTTTTTTTTGTTCCTTTGTCAAGTTATCTAACTTAATATCTATATTGTTGACTGCTTCCGATGCTAATTGTTTAAGAATGATTTTTTTTTGATTTTTCAACGTCATAAAGCTGTCTCCAGTATGGATCACAGCATTCATTTTCCTCAGAGTATCGTTTCCTAAGATGCCGTCAAAAGCTTTCAAAGAGGACATTAAAAAAAATTTCATTTCTTCTAAATTAAATAATTTAACAAATGTAAATTCTGTTATCTTTACATCTCCTACCACTGACTTTGCAAAAAACGGTTTCTCATTCCTAATTTTTTTCTTGGCTAGATGTGGTTGTAAGTAGTTCTTGCTGGATCCTGTGTCCACAAGAAATTTAAGAATGTTCCCGCTCTCCGTCCTTACCTCGAAAAAGGGCAACGAAGAGCTCATCAGACTAAAAAATAGACGTCAGTTGGTTCTGAGCGGTCTTCATTGGTAGGGCTGCTTTCGGTGTTTATATGGAATGTTCTTTGAGCTTTTGTCTGCCCGTTCCGTACCGAAGGTGGTCTTTTTCCAGAGAAATTATTTTGATTTCGATAGGGTCGATTCATATAGTTTATATGTCTGGATCGTAGGCTCTGGTCCACGTCCATCGGCTCTGGCCGTGGTTGTGGCTTAGGGGGTCTAGGTGGGTTGTGAGAGTTATGTGGAGAAGACTGATAATGAGGTTGCCATCCCTGTTGATATGTTTGGGGCATGTGGGCCAACTGAGGGTAAAATGTGCGTCTTTGCATTGGATGGTAATTTTTCTTGGGGGGTAGTTGAGGGGGTTGGTTTTTTCCTATATGATGTATACGATTTGACCTATAACTCTGGTTTTCAAGTTTTAGGCAAAGGTGTAGAGCCTGGGGTAAATCGACCGGCTCTTTCATACCCAGAAGACGTGGCAGGTCTCCGTTCAGGCCCCTGACAAAGGTGTCTAGGGCCTTTTCCCTATATGATTTAGTCAGTAGCATCAATGATTCGTTACTTGTGTTCAAACACCCTATTTTGTTTAGGATGAGCGAAAGGTGTGTATAGATATCTTGGTAAAATTCGGAAACAGTTTTGCTTCCTTGCACCAGCGTTGCCATCTGGTGCTCCAACGTTGACACATCTCTCTTATCGCCGTAATGAGCGACGAGGCATTTAGAGATAGCTGTCCAGTTTAGAGGTGTGTTGTAAGACTCTAAGGCTATGTCTGCGTTTCCGGTTATTTTGTTTCTGATAATGCTCAGAATTCCAAAGTATTTGGGTGTTCCCTTAATTTGTTCGTAAATGTTCAGTACCCTATCTACGCTCTTTTTCCAAGAGCTGAATTCCCCCGGTTGCCCTGAGAAATCCTTAATGCACTTAACTACGTCAGGTATCTTATCCAAGTCAGTCAGATTGTTCCTTTGTCCGTTGTCAATTACTTGGTCTCTAGCGTCATTCGGATCTATACCTGGGTTAAGTATGGCCTGTACCAACTGTGGTCCTTGGTTCCTCAATACGTCAGTCGATATCCTAGAAATAAGTGCCGTCAAGTCTTCTATGCTTAACTGACCAGGATTTTGATTCTGGGGAAGCACAGGGGGCCTAATTAGATTATTTTGGTTTGCCATTTTTTTGTATTAAATATTTTTCTTCACTTTACACGTAGCTTTATTAAAAAAAACGCGATTTGCCAATGTAAAAAAAAACGTTTATAATAGTAGAATTTTATTTTTAAAATTCTGTGTCAAAAATATATTTTTAGTTTTAAGGGAAATTCGCCAATAAAAAGAATAATCTTAAGATCTACCTTACTTTTTACTTGATCTGTTGATGGGTTTTGATGATCACTGTTGGTTGGCTTCTTTGGGATTCCTTTGGCTGAGTTTACTGATGATTACTGTTGGTTGGTCACTTTCAAGTCACCTCTTTCGATGATTTCTAACCTTTTTCTTAAGGTATCAGTTATTTTTTTCTCTTTTTTTTTTTTTTTTTTGCTATGACTTTTTTTTTGTTTGGAGTCACTCTTCGTTTATAATTAATTTTTTGTGTCTTTTTTATTTCACAACCCTTCTAATTTTCTAGTATTAGAGTCACTATTATTATTTATTATTTACAGCCGATATTTTATTATTTTTGTATTTTAGGCTCACTATTATTTTTTCACAATTTTTTTATTGAAGCTTCTTCTAGCTTTAAGGGTTTTTCCACTATTATTTTTTCCTTTTTAGCCTTCGGTAAGGCTGGCACATAATACCTCCGTTTCGCTTTATTCTACTACGGGACCGAAACCGAATTTAAAGGGCTAATTTGCTCGGGCGCCACTTAAGCATTCGCAGATTGCGAACGCGGTCCCTGCTCGGGCGCCACTTAAGCATTCGCAGATTGCGAACGCTAAAAAAAATAAATAAAAATTTATTTTTCCTTTTTTCGGCTTTACGCCAATCTTTATTGAGCTGAATATAACAACTGAACTTAAAATTACGGAAAGCTTATTTATATTAACTTATTAAAAACAGGTGGCTTGACTTGTCTTACGACAATTATTGAGAAATGACAAAATTTGGTAAACAATTATTTGGAATTAAAAGTACAAAATTTAATAAATGATTAATTGGCAAGAATGCAAGTTGACAAATAATTCTTGCGAAAACCGTCTGAAAGGTAGAATATGCAGAGGTATTCAATTTCCTTTGTTAATATTTGGGAACTTTGCATTTTTAAACGGGTGAAAACTTTTATGTTGTTAACTTATATTTGCCAGTAATTAATTAACACAAGAAATTGCGATTTTTATAAGGTAGCTACCTTAGTGATTTTTAACCGTCCAACTCCTTCTTTTCTCCTTGAATTACTCCTTTAGATGAATTCCAAACGTGAAAATACTTAAAAATGGCAAAAACTTAACTAAAAGTAAAGAAGATGCTCTATTTGATGATTACCTTCTTCTAGAAGTCAGCCTTGAATGGAATTCCAAATTTTTCTAAGCTGAACTGACGTTTTTATTACTTTTTCTAGTCAATTTTTTGTCTTAAAATACGAGTATATTTCTTATATATTTGCCAGTAATTAATTAACACAAGAAATTGCGATTTTTATAAGGTAGCTACCTTAGTGATTTTTAACCGTCCAACTCCTTCTTTTCTCCTTGAATTACTCCTCTTGATGAATTCCAAACGTGAAAATACTTAAAAATGGCAAAAACTTAACTAAAAGTAAAGAAGATGCTCTATTTGATGATTACCTTCTTCTAGAAGTCAGCCTTGAATGGAATTCCAAATTTTTCTAAGCTGAACTGACGTTTTTATTACTTTTTCTAGTCAATTTTTTGTCTTAAAATACGAGTATATTTCTTATATATTTGCCAGTAATTAATTAACACAAGAAATTGCGATTTTTATAAGGTAGCTACCTTAGTGATTTTTAACCGTCCAACTCCTTCTTTTCTCCTTGAATTACTCCTCTGGATGAATTCCAAACGTGAAAATACTTAAAAATGGCAAAAACTTAACTAAAAGTAAAGAAGATGCTCTATTTGATGATTACCTTCTTCTAGAAGTCAGCCTTGAATGGAATTCCAAATTTTTCTAAGCTGAACTGACGTTTTTATTACTTTTTCTAGTCAATTTTTTGTCTTAAAATACGAGTATATTTCTTATATATTTGCCAGTAATTAATTAACACAAGAAATTGCGATTTTTATAAGGTAGCTACCTTAGTGATTTTTAACCGTCCAACTCCTTCTTTTCTCCTTGAATTACTCCTTTAGATGAATTCCAAACGTGAAAATACATTAAAATGGCAAAAACTTAATTAAAAGTAAAGAAGATGCTCTATTTGATGATTACCTTCTTCTAGAAGTCAGCCTTGAATGGAATTCCAAATTTTTCTAAGCTGAACTGACGTTTTTATTACTTTTTCTAGTCAATTTTTTGTCTTAAAATACGAGTATATTTCTTATATATTTGCCAGTAATTAATTAACACAAGAAATTGCGATTTTTATAAGGTAGCTACCTTAGTGATTTTTAACCGTCCAACTCCTTCTTTTCTCCTTGAATTACTCCTCTGGATGAATTCCAAACGTGAAAATACTTAAAAATGGCAAAAACTTAACTAAAAGTAAAGAAGATGCTCTATTTGATGATTACCTTCTTCTAGAAGTCAGCCTTGAATGGAATTCCAAATTTTTCTAAGCTGAACTGACGTTTTTATTACTTTTTCTAGTCAATTTTTTGTCTTAAAATACGAGTATATTTCTTATATATTTGCCAGTAATTAATTAACACAAGAAATTGCGATTTTTATAAGGTAGCTACCTTAGTGATTTTTAACCGTCCAACTCCTTCTTTTCTCCTTGAATTACTCCTTTAGATGAATTCCAAACGTGAAAATACTTAAAAATGGCAAAAACTTAACTGAAAGTAAAGAAGATGCTCTATTTGATGATTACCTTCTTCTAGAAGTCAGCCTTGAATGGAATTCCAAATTTTTCTAAGCTGAACTGACGTTTTTATTACTTTTTCTAGTCAATTTTTTGTCTTAAAATACGAGTATATTTCTTATATATTTGCCAGTAATTAATTAACACAAGAAATTGCGATTTTTATAAGGTAGCTACCTTAGTGATTTTTAACCGTCCAACTCCTTCTTTTCTCCTTGAATTACTCCTTTAGATGAATTCCAAACGTGAAAATACTTAAAAATGGCAAAAACTTAACTGAAAGTAAAGAAGATGCTCTATTTGATGATTACCTTCTTCTAGAAGTCAGCCTTGAATGGAATTCCAAATTTTTCTAAGCTGAACTGACGTTTTTATTACTTTTTCTAGTCAATTTTTTGTCTTAAAATACGAGTATATTTCTTATATATTTGACAGTAATTAATTAACACAAGAAATTGCGATTTTTATAAGGTAGCTACCTTAGTGATTTTTAACCGTCCAACTCCTTCTTTTCTCCTTGAATTACTCCTCTGGATGAATTCCAAACGTGAAAATACTTAAAAATGGCAAAAACTTAACTAAAAGTAAAGAAGATGCTCTATTTGATGATTACCTTCTTCTGGAAGTCAGCCTTGAATGGAATTCCAAATTTTTCTAAGCTGAACTGACGTTTTTATTACTTTTTCTAGTCAATTTTTTGTCTTAAAATACGAGTATATTTCTTATATATTTGCCAGTAATTAATTAACACAAGAAATTGCGATTTTTATAAGGTAGCTACCTTAGTGATTTTTAACCGTCCAACTCCTTCTTTTCTCCTTGAATTACTCCTCTGGATGAATTCCAAACGTGAAAATACTTAAAAATGGCAAAAACTTAACTAAAAGTAAAGAAGATGCTCTATTTGATGATTACCTTCTTCTGGAAGTCAGCCTTGAATGGAATTCCAAATTTTTCTAAGCTGAACTGACGTTTATATTACTTTTTCTAGTCAATTTTTTGTCTTAAAATACGAGTATATTTCTTATATATTTGCCAGTAATTAATTAACACAAGAAATTGCGATTTTTATAAGGTAGCTACCTTAGTGATTTTTAACCGTCCAACTCCTTCTTTTCTCCTTGAATTACTCCTCTGGATGAATTCCAAACGTGAAAATACTTAAAAATGGCAAAAACTTAACTAAAAGTAAAGAAGATGCTCTATTTGATGATTACCTTCTTCTAGAAGTCAGCCTTGAATGGAATTCCAAATTTTTCTAAGCTGAACTGACGTTTTTATTACTTTTTCTAGTCAATTTTTTGTCTTAAAATACGAGTATATTTCTTATATATTTGCCAGTAATTAATTAACACAAGAAATTGCGATTTTTATAAGGTAGCTACCTTAGTGATTTTTAACCGTCCAACTCCTTCTTTTCTCCTTGAATTACTCCTCTGGATGAATTCCAAACGTGAAAATACTTAAAAATGGCAAAAACTTAACTAAAAGTAAAGAAGATGCTCTATTTGATGATTACCTTCTTCTGGAAGTCAGCCTTGAATGGAATTCCAAATTTTTCTAAGCTGAACTGACGTTTTTATTACTTTTTCTAGTCAATTTTTTGTCTTAAAATACGAGTATATTTCTTATATATTTGCCAGTAATTAATTAACACAAGAAATTGCGATTTTTATAAGGTAGCTACCTTAGTGATTTTTAACCGTCCAACTCCTTCTTTTCTCCTTGAATTACTCCTCTGGATGAATTCCAAACGTGAAAATACTTAAAAATGGCAAAAACTTAACTAAAAGTAAAGAAGATGCTCTATTTGATGATTACCTTCTTCTAGAAGTCAGCCTTGAATGGAATTCCAAATTTTTCTAAGCTGAACTGACGTTTTTATTACTTTTTCTAGTCAATTTTTTGTCTTAAAATACGAGTATATTTCTTATATATTTGCCAGTAATTAATTAACACAAGAAATTGCGATTTTTATAAGGTAGCTACCTTAGTGATTTTTAACCGTCCAACTCCTTCTTTTCTCCTTGAATTACTCCTCTGGATGAATTCCAAACGTGAAAATACTTAAAAATGGCAAAAACTTAACTAAAAGTAAAGAAGATGCTCTATTTGATGATTACCTTCTTCTAGAAGTCAGCCTTGAATGGAATTCCAAATTTTTCTAAGCTGAACTGACGTTTTTATTACTTTTTCTAGTCAATTTTTTGTCTTAAAATACGAGTATATTTCTTATATATTTGCCAGTAATTAATTAACACAAGAAATTGCGATTTTTATAAGGTAGCTACCTTAGTGATTTTTAACCGTCCAACTCCTTCTTTTCTCCTTGAATTACTCCTCTGGATGAATTCCAAACGTGAAAATACTTAAAAATGGCAAAAACTTAACTAAAAGTAAAGAAGATGCTCTATTTGATGATTACCTTCTTCTAGAAGTCAGCCTTGAATGGAATTCCAAATTTTTCTAAGCTGAACTGACGTTTTTATTACTTTTTCTAGTCAATTTTTTGTCTTAAAATACGAGTATATTTCTTATATATTTGCCAGTAATTAATTAACACAAGAAATTGCGATTTTTATAAGGTAGCTACCTTAGTGATTTTTAACCGTCCAACTCCTTCTTTTCTCCTTGAATTACTCCTCTGGATGAATTCCAAACGTGAAAATACTTAAAAATGGCAAAAACTTAACTAAAAGTAAAGAAGATGCTCTATTTGATGATTACCTTCTTCTGGAAGTCAGCCTTGAATGGAATTCCAAATTTTTCTAAGCTGAACTGACGTTTTTATTACTTTTTCTAGTCAATTTTTTGTCTTAAAATACGAGTATATTTCTTATATATTTGCCAGTAATTAATTAACACAAGAAATTGCGATTTTTATAAGGTAGCTACCTTAGTGATTTTTAACCGTCCAACTCCTTCTTTTCTCCTTGAATTACTCCTCTGGATGAATTCCAAACGTGAAAATACTTAAAAATGGCAAAAACTTAACTAAAAGTAAAGAAGATGCTCTATTTGATGATTACCTTCTTCTAGAAGTCAGCCTTGAATGGAATTCCAAATTTTTCTAAGCTGAACTGACGTTTTTATTACTTTTTCTAGTCAATTTTTTGTCTTAAAATACGAGTATATTTCTTATATATTTGCCAGTAATTAATTAACACAAGAAATTGCGATTTTTATAAGGTAGCTACCTTAGTGATTTTTAACCGTCCAACTCCTTCTTTTCTCCTTGAATTACTCCTCTGGATGAATTCCAAACGTGAAAATACTTAAAAATGGCAAAAACTTAACTAAAAGTAAAGAAGATGCTCTATTTGATGATTACCTTCTTCTAGAAGTCAGCCTTGAATGGAATTCCAAATTTTTCTAAGCTGAACTGACGTTTTTATTACTTTTTCTAGTCAATTTTTTGTCTTAAAATACGAGTATATTTCTTATATATTTGCCAGTAATTAATTAACACAAGAAATTGCGATTTTTATAAGGTAGCTACCTTAGTGATTTTTAACCGTCCAACTCCTTCTTTTCTCCTTGAATTACTCCTCTGGATGAATTCCAAACGTGAAAATACTTAAAAATGGCAAAAACTTAACTAAAAGTAAAGAAGATGCTCTATTTGATGATTACCTTCTTCTGGAAGTCAGCCTTGAATGGAATTCCAAATTTTTCTAAGCTGAACTGACGTTTTTATTACTTTTTCTAGTCAATTTTTTGTCTTAAAATACGAGTATATTTCTTATATATTTGCCAGTAATTAATTAACACAAGAAATTGCGATTTTTATAAGGTAGCTACCTTAGTGATTTTTAACCGTCCAACTCCTTCTTTTCTCCTTGAATTACTCCTCTTGATGAATTCCAAACGTGAAAATACTTAAAAATGGCAAAAACTTAACTAAAAGTAAAGAAGATGCTCTATTTGATGATTACCTTCTTCTAGAAGTCAGCCTTGAATGGAATTCCAAATTTTTCTAAGCTGAACTGACGTTTTTATTACTTTTTCTAGTCAATTTTTTGTCTTAAAATACGAGTATATTTCTTATATATTTGCCAGTAATTAATTAACACAAGAAATTGCGATTTTTATAAGGTAGCTACCTTAGTGATTTTTAACCGTCCAACTCCTTCTTTTCTCCTTGAATTACTCCTTTAGATGAATTCCAAACGTGAAAATACATTAAAATGGCAAAAACTTAATTAAAAGTAAAGAAGATGCTCTATTTGATGATTACCTTCTTCTAGAAGTCAGCCTTGAATGGAATTCCAAATTTTTCTAAGCTGAACTGACGTTTTTATTACTTTTTCTAGTCAATTTTTTGTCTTAAAATACGAGTATATTTCTTATATATTTGCCAGTAATTAATTAACACAAGAAATTGCTATTTTTATAAGGTAGCTACCTTAGTGATTTTTAACCGTCCAACTCCTTCTTTTCTCCTTGAATTACTCCTCTTGATGAATTCCAAACGTGAAAATACTTAAAAATGGCAAAAACTTAACTAAAAGTAAAGAAGATGCTCTATTTGATGATTACCTTCTTCTAGAAGTCAGCCTTGAATGGAATTCCAAATTTTTCTAAGCTGAACTGACGTTTTTATTACTTTTTCTAGTCAATTTTTTGTCTTAAAATACGAGTATATTTCTTATATATTTGCCAGTAATTAATTAACACAAGAAATTGCGATTTTTATAAGGTAGCTACCTTAGTGATTTTTAACCGTCCAACTCCTTCTTTTCTCCTTGAATTACTCCTCTTGATGAATTCCAAACGTGAAAATACTTAAAAATGGCAAAAACTTAACTAAAAGTAAAGAAGATGCTCTATTTGATGATTACCTTCTTCTAGAAGTCAGCCTTGAATGGAATTCCAAATTTTTCTAAGCTGAACTGACGTTTTTATTACTTTTTCTAGTCAATTTTTTGTCTTAAAATACGAGTATATTTCTTATATATTTGCCAGTAATTAATTAACACAAGAAATTGCGATTTTTATAAGGTAGCTACCTTAGTGATTTTTAACCGTCCAACTCCTTCTTTTCTCCTTGAATTACTCCTCTGGATGAATTCCAAACGTGAAAATACTTAAAAATGGCAAAAACTTAACTAAAAGTAAAGAAGATGCTCTATTTGATGATTACCTTCTTCTAGAAGTCAGCCTTGAATGGAATTCCAAATTTTTCTAAGCTGAACTGACGTTTTTATTACTTTTTCTAGTCAATTTTTTGTCTTAAAATACGAGTATATTTCTTATATATTTGCCAGTAATTAATTAACACAAGAAATTGCGATTTTTATAAGGTAGCTACCTTAGTGATTTTTAACCGTCCAACTCCTTCTTTTCTCCTTGAATTACTCCTCTGGATGAATTCCAAACGTGAAAATACTTAAAAATGGCAAAAACTTAACTAAAAGTAAAGAAGATGCTCTATTTGATGATTACCTTCTTCTGGAAGTCAGCCTTGAATGGAATTCCAAATTTTTCTAAGCTGAACTGACGTTTTTATTACTTTTTCTAGTCAATTTTTTGTCTTAAAATACGAGTATATTTCTTATATATTTGCCAGTAATTAATTAACACAAGAAATTGCGATTTTTATAAGGTAGCTACCTTAGTGATTTTTAACCGTCCAACTCCTTCTTTTCTCCTTGAATTACTCCTCTGGATGAATTCCAAACGTGAAAATACTTAAAAATGGCAAAAACTTAACTAAAAGTAAAGAAGATGCTCTATTTGATGATTACCTTCTTCTGGAAGTCAGCCTTGAATGGAATTCCAAATTTTTCTAAGCTGAACTGACGTTTTTATTACTTTTTCTAGTCAATTTTTTGTCTTAAAATACGAGTATATTTCTTATATATTTGCCAGTAATTAATTAACACAAGAAATTGCGATTTTTATAAGGTAGCTACCTTAGTGATTTTTAACCGTCCAACTCCTTCTTTTCTCCTTGAATTACTCCTCTTGATGAATTCCAAACGTGAAAATACTTAAAAATGGCAAAAACTTAACTAAAAGTAAAGAAGATGCTCTATTTGATGATTACCTTCTTCTAGAAGTCAGCCTTGAATGGAATTCCAAATTTTTCTAAGCTGAACTGACGTTTTTATTACTTTTTCTAGTCAATTTTTTGTCTTAAAATACGAGTATATTTCTTATATATTTGCCAGTAATTAATTAACACAAGAAATTGCGATTTTTATAAGGTAGCTACCTTAGTGATTTTTAACCGTCCAACTCCTTCTTTTCTCCTTGAATTACTCCTCTGGATGAATTCCAAACGTGAAAATACTTAAAAATGGCAAAAACTTAAGTAAAAGTAAAGAAGATGCTCTATTTGATGATTACCTTCTTCTGGAAGTCAGCCTTGAATGGAATTCCAAATTTTTCTAAGCTGAACTGACGTTTTCATTACTTTTTCTAGTCAATTTTTTGTCTTAAAATACGAGTATATTTCTTATATATTTGCCAGTAATTAATTAACACAAGAAATTGCGATTTTTATAAGGTAGCTACCTTAGTGATTTTTAACCGTCCAACTCCTTCTTTTCTCCTTGAATTACTCCTCTGGATGAATTCCAAACGTGAAAATACTTAAAAATGGCAAAAACTTAACTAAAAGTAAAGAAGATGCTCTATTTGATGATTACCTTCTTCTGGAAGTCAGCCTTGAATGGAATTCCAAATTTTTCTAAGCTGAACTGACGTTTTTATTACTTTTTCTAGTCAATTTTTTGTCTTAAAATACGAGTATATTTCTTATATATTTGCCAGTAATTAATTAACACAAGAAATTGCGATTTTTATAAGGTAGCTACCTTAGTGATTTTTAACCGTCCAACTCCTTCTTTTCTCCTTGAATTACTCCTCTGGATGAATTCCAAACGTGAAAATACTTAAAAATGGCAAAAACTTAACTAAAAGTAAAGAAGATGCTCTATTTGATGATTACCTTCTTCTGGAAGTCAGCCTTGAATGGAATTCCAAATTTTTCTAAGCTGAACTGACGTTTTTATTACTTTTTCTAGTCAATTTTTTGTCTTAAAATACGAGTATATTTCTTATATATTTGCCAGTAATTAATTAACACAAGAAATTGCGATTTTTATAAGGTAGCTACCTTAGTGATTTTTAACCGTCCAACTCCTTCTTTTCTCCTTGAATTACTCCTCTTGATGAATTCCAAACGTGAAAATACTTAAAAATGGCAAAAACTTAAATAAAAGTAAAGAAGATGCTCTATTTGATGATTACCTTCTTCTAGAAGTCAGCCTTGAATGGAATTCCAAATTTTTCTAAGCTGAACTGACGTTTTTATTACTTTTTCTAGTCAATTTTTTGTCTTAAAATACGAGTATATTTCTTATATATTTGCCAGTAATTAATTAACACAAGAAATTGCGATTTTTATAAGGTAGCTACCTTAGTGATTTTTAACCGTCCAACTCCTTCTTTTCTCCTTGAATTACTCCTTTAGATGAATTCCAAACGTGAAAATACTTAAAAATGGCAAAAACTTAACTAAAAGTAAAGAAGATGCTCTATTTGATGATTACCTTCTTCTAGAAGTCAGCCTTGAATGGAATTCCAAATTTTTCTAAGCTGAACTGACGTTTTTATTACTTTTTCTAGTCAATTTTTTGTCTTAAAATACGAGTATATTTCTTATATATTTGCCAGTAATTAATTAACACAAGAAATTGCGATTTTTATAAGGTAGCTACCTTAGTGATTTTTAACCGTCCAACTCCTTCTTTTCTCCTTGAATTACTCCTCTTGATGAATTCCAAACGTGAAAATACTTAAAAATGGCAAAAACTTAACTAAAAGTAAAGAAGATGCTCTATTTGATGATTACCTTCTTCTAGAAGTCAGCCTTGAATGGAATTCCAAATTTTTCTAAGCTGAACTGACGTTTTTATTACTTTTTCTAGTCAATTTTTTGTCTTAAAATACGAGTATATTTCTTATATATTTGCCAGTAATTAATTAACACAAGAAATTGCGATTTTTATAAGGTAGCTACCTTAGTGATTTTTAACCGTCCAACTCCTTCTTTTCTCCTTGAATTACTCCTCTGGATGAATTCCAAACGTGAAAATACTTAAAAATGGCAAAAACTTAACTAAAAGTAAAGAAGATGCTCTATTTGATGATTACCTTCTTCTGGAAGTCAGCCTTGAATGGAATTCCAAATTTTTCTAAGCTGAACTGACGTTTTTATTACTTTTTCTAGTCAATTTTTTGTCTTAAAATACGAGTATATTTCTTATATATTTGCCAGTAATTAATTAACACAAGAAATTGCGATTTTTATAAGGTAGCTACCTTAGTGATTTTTAACCGTCCAACTCCTTCTTTTCTCCTTGAATTACTCCTCTTGATGAATTCCAAACGTGAAAATACTTAAAAATGGCAAAAACTTAACTAAAAGTAAAGAAGATGCTCTATTTGATGATTACCTTCTTCTAGAAGTCAGCCTTGAATGGAATTCCAAATTTTTCTAAGCTGAACTGACGTTTTTATTACTTTTTCTAGTCAATTTTTTGTCTTAAAATACGAGTATATTTCTTATATATTTGCCAGTAATTAATTAACACAAGAAATTGCGATTTTTATAAGGTAGCTACCTTAGTGATTTTTAACCGTCCAACTCCTTCTTTTCTCCTTGAATTACTCCTCTGGATGAATTCCAAACGTGAAAATACTTAAAAATGGCAAAAACTTAACTAAAAGTAAAGAAGATGCTCTATTTGATGATTACCTTCTTCTGGAAGTCAGCCTTGAATGGAATTCCAAATTTTTCTAAGCTGAACTGACGTTTTCATTACTTTTTCTAGTCAATTTTTTGTCTTAAAATACGAGTATATTTCTTATATATTTGCCAGTAATTAATTAACACAAGAAATTGCGATTTTTATAAGGTAGCTACCTTAGTGATTTTTAACCGTCCAACTCCTTCTTTTCTCCTTGAATTACTCCTCTTGATGAATTCCAAACGTGAAAATACTTAAAAATGGCAAAAACTTAACTAAAAGTAAAGAAGATGCTCTATTTGATGATTACCTTCTTCTAGAAGTCAGCCTTGAATGGAATTCCAAATTTTTCTAAGCTGAACTGACGTTTTTATTACTTTTTCTAGTCAATTTTTTGTCTTAAAATACGAGTATATTTCTTATATATTTGCCAGTAATTAATTAACACAAGAAATTGCGATTTTTATAAGGTAGCTACCTTAGTGATTTTTAACCGTCCAACTCCTTCTTTTCTCCTTGAATTACTCCTCTGGATGAATTCCAAACGTGAAAATACTTAAAAATGGCAAAAACTTAACTAAAAGTAAAGAAGATGCTCTATTTGATGATTACCTTCTTCTGGAAGTCAGCCTTGAATGGAATTCCAAATTTTTCTAAGCTGAACTGACGTTTTCATTACTTTTTCTAGTCAATTTTTTGTCTTAAAATACGAGTATATTTCTTATATATTTGCCAGTAATTAATTAACACAAGAAATTGCGATTTTTATAAGGTAGCTACCTTAGTGATTTTTAACCGTCCAACTCCTTCTTTTCTCCTTGAATTACTCCTCTTGATGAATTCCAAACGTGAAAATACTTAAAAATGGCAAAAACTTAACTAAAAGTAAAGAAGATGCTCTATTTGATGATTACCTTCTTCTAGAAGTCAGCCTTGAATGGAATTCCAAATTTTTCTAAGCTGAACTGACGTTTTTATTACTTTTTCTAGTCAATTTTTTGTCTTAAAATACGAGTATATTTCTTATATATTTGCCAGTAATTAATTAACACAAGAAATTGCGATTTTTATAAGGTAGCTACCTTAGTGATTTTTAACCGTCCAACTCCTTCTTTTCTCCTTGAATTACTCCTCTGGATGAATTCCAAACGTGAAAATACTTAAAAATGGCAAAAACTTAACTAAAAGTAAAGAAGATGCTCTATTTGATGATTACCTTCTTCTGGAAGTCAGCCTTGAATGGAATTCCAAATTTTTCTAAGCTGAACTGACGTTTTCATTACTTTTTCTAGTCAATTTTTTGTCTTAAAATACGAGTATATTTCTTATATATTTGCCAGTAATTAATTAACACAAGAAATTGCGATTTTTATAAGGTAGCTACCTTAGTGATTTTTAACCGTCCAACTCCTTCTTTTCTCCTTGAATTACTCCTCTTGATGAATTCCAAACGTGAAAATACTTAAAAATGGCAAAAACTTAACTAAAAGTAAAGAAGATGCTCTATTTGATGATTACCTTCTTCTAGAAGTCAGCCTTGAATGGAATTCCAAATTTTTCTAAGCTGAACTGACGTTTTTATTACTTTTTCTAGTCAATTTTTTGTCTTAAAATACGAGTATATTTCTTATATATTTGCCAGTAATTAATTAACACAAGAAATTGCGATTTTTATAAGGTAGCTACCTTAGTGATTTTTAACCGTCCAACTCCTTCTTTTCTCCTTGAATTACTCCTCTGGATGAATTCCAAACGTGAAAATACTTAAAAATGGCAAAAACTTAACTAAAAGTAAAGAAGATGCTCTATTTGATGATTACCTTCTTCTGGAAGTCAGCCTTGAATGGAATTCCAAATTTTTCTAAGCTGAACTGACGTTTTCATTACTTTTTCTAGTCAATTTTTTGTCTTAAAATACGAGTATATTTCTTATATATTTGCCAGTAATTAATTAACACAAGAAATTGCGATTTTTATAAGGTAGCTACCTTAGTGATTTTTAACCGTCCAACTCCTTCTTTTCTCCTTGAATTACTCCTCTGGATGAATTCCAAACGTGAAAATACTTAAAAATGGCAAAAACTTAACTAAAAGTAAAGAAGATGCTCTATTTGATGATTACCTTCTTCTGGAAGTCAGCCTTGAATGGAATTCCAAATTTTTCTAAGCTGAACTGACGTTTTTATTACTTTTTCTAGTCAATTTTTTGTCTTAAAATACGAGTATATTTCTTATATATTTGCCAATAATTAATTAACACAAGAAATTGCGATTTTTATAAGGTAGCTACCTTAGTGATTTTTAACCGTCCAACTCCTTCTTTTCTCCTTGAATTACTCCTCTTGATGAATTCCAAACGTGAAAATACTTAAAAATGGCAAAAACTTAACTAAAAGTAAAGAAGATGCTCTATTTGATGATTACCTTCTTCTAGAAGTCAGCCTTGAATGGAATTCCAAATTTTTCTAAGCTGAACTGACGTTTTTATTACTTTTTCTAGTCAATTTTTTGTCTTAAAATACGAGTATATTTCTTATATATTTGCCAGTAATTAATTAACACAAGAAATTGCGATTTTTATAAGGTAGCTACCTTAGTGATTTTTAACCGTCCAACTCCTTCTTTTCTCCTTGAATTACTCCTTTAGATGAATTCCAAACGTGAAAATACTTAAAAATGGCAAAAACTTAACCAAAAGTAAAGAAGATGCTCTATTTGATGATTACCTTCTTCTAGAAGTCAGCCTTGAATGGAATTCCAAATTTTTCTAAGCTGAACTGACGTTTTTATTACTTTTTCTAGTCAATTTTTTGTCTTAAAATACGAGTATATTTCTTATATATTTGCCAGTAATTAATTAACACAAGAAATTGCGATTTTTATAAGGTAGCTACCTTAGTGATTTTTAACCGTCCAACTCCTTCTTTTCTCCTTGAATTACTCCTCTTGATGAATTCCAAACGTGAAAATACTTAAAAATGGCAAAAACTTAACTAAAAGTAAAGAAGATGCTCTATTTGATGATTACCTTCTTCTAGAAGTCAGCCTTGAATGGAATTCCAAATTTTTCTAAGCTGAACTGACGTTTTTATTACTTTTTCTAGTCAATTTTTTGTCTTAAAATACGAGTATATTTCTTATATATTTGCCAGTAATTAATTAACACAAGAAATTGCGATTTTTATAAGGTAGCTACCTTAGTGATTTTTAACCGTCCAACTCCTTCTTTTCTCCTTGAATTACTCCTCTGGATGAATTCCAAACGTGAAAATACTTAAAAATGGCAAAAACTTAACTAAAAGTAAAGAAGATGCTCTATTTGATGATTACCTTCTTCTGGAAGTCAGCCTTGAATGGAATTCCAAATTTTTCTAAGCTGAACTGACGTTTTTATTACTTTTTCTAGTCAATTTTTTGTCTTAAAATACGAGTATATTTCTTATATATTTGCCAGTAATTAATTAACACAAGAAATTGCGATTTTTATAAGGTAGCTACCTTAGTGATTTTTAACCGTCCAACTCCTTCTTTTCTCCTTGAATTACTCCTCTTGATGAATTCCAAACGTGAAAATACTTAAAAATGGCAAAAACTTAACTAAAAGTAAAGAAGATGCTCTATTTGATGATTACCTTCTTCTAGAAGTCAGCCTTGAATGGAATTCCAAATTTTTCTAAGCTGAACTGACGTTTTTATTACTTTTTCTAGTCAATTTTTTGTCTTAAAATACGAGTATATTTCTTATATATTTGCCAGTAATTAATTAACACAAGAAATTGCGATTTTTATAAGGTAGCTACCTTAGTGATTTTTAACCGTCCAACTCCTTCTTTTCTCCTTGAATTACTCCTTTAGATGAATTCCAAACGTGAAAATACTTAAAAATGGCAAAAACTTAACTAAAAGTAAAGAAGATGCTCTATTTGATGATTACCTTCTTCTAGAAGTCAGCCTTGAATGGAATTCCAAATTTTTCTAAGCTGAACTGACGTTTTTATTACTTTTTCTAGTCAATTTTTTGTCTTAAAATACGAGTATATTTCTTATATATTTGCCAGTAATTAATTAACACAAGAAATTGCGATTTTTATAAGGTAGCTACCTTAGTGATTTTTAACCGTCCAACTCCTTCTTTTCTCCTTGAATTACTCCTCTTGATGAATTCCAAACGTGAAAATACTTAAAAATGGCAAAAACTTAACTAAAAGTAAAGAAGATGCTCTATTTGATGATTACCTTCTTCTGGAAGTCAGCCTTGAATGGAATTCCAAATTTTTCTAAGCTGAACTGACGTTTTTATTACTTTTTCTAGTCAATTTTTTGTCTTAAAATACGAGTATATTTCTTATATATTTGCCAGTAATTAATTAACACAAGAAATTGCGATTTTTATAAGGTAGCTACCTTAGTGATTTTTAACCGTCCAACTCCTTCTTTTCTCCTTGAATTACTCCTCTTGATGAATTCCAAACGTGAAAATACTTAAAAATGGCAAAAACTTAACTAAAAGTAAAGAAGATGCTCTATTTGATGATTACCTTCTTCTAGAAGTCAGCCTTGAATGGAATTCCAAATTTTTCTAAGCTGAACTGACGTTTTTATTACTTTTTCTAGTCAATTTTTTGTCTTAAAATACGAGTATATTTCTTATATATTTGCCAGTAATTAATTAACACAAGAAATTGCGATTTTTATAAGGTAGCTACCTTAGTGATTTTTAACCGTCCAACTCCTTCTTTTCTCCTTGAATTACTCCTCTTGATGAATTCCAAACGTGAAAATACTTAAAAATGGCAAAAACTTAACTAAAAGTAAAGAAGATGCTCTATTTGATGATTACCTTCTTCTAGAAGTCAGCCTTGAATGGAATTCCAAATTTTTCTAAGCTGAACTGACGTTTTTATTACTTTTTCTAGTCAATTTTTTGTCTTAAAATACGAGTATATTTCTTATATATTTGCCAGTAATTAATTAACACAAGAAATTGCGATTTTTATAAGGTAGCTACCTTAGTGATTTTTAACCGTCCAACTCCTTCTTTTCTCCTTGAATTACTCCTCTTGATGAATTCCAAACGTGAAAATACTTAAAAATGGCAAAAACTTAACTAAAAGTAAAGAAGATGCTCTATTTGATGATTACCTTCTTCTAGAAGTCAGCCTTGAATGGAATTCCAAATTTTTCTAAGCTGAACTGACGTTTTTATTACTTTTTCTAGTCAATTTTTTGTCTTAAAATACGAGTATATTTCTTATATATTTGCCAGTAATTAATTAACACAAGAAATTGCGATTTTTATAAGGTAGCTACCTTAGTGATTTTTAACCGTCCAACTCCTTCTTTTCTCCTTGAATTACTCCTCTTGATGAATTCCAAACGTGAAAATACTTAAAAATGGCAAAAACTTAACTAAAAGTAAAGAAGATGCTCTATTTGATGATTACCTTCTTCTGGAAGTCAGCCTTGAATGGAATTCCAAATTTTTCTAAGCTGAACTGACGTTTTTATTACTTTTTCTAGTCAATTTTTTGTCTTAAAATACGAGTATATTTCTTATATATTTGCCAGTAATTAATTAACACAAGAAATTGCGATTTTTATAAGGTAGCTACCTTAGTGATTTTTAACCGTCCAACTCCTTCTTTTCTCCTTGAATTACTCCTCTTGATGAATTCCAAACGTGAAAATACTTAAAAATGGCAAAAACTTAACTAAAAGTAAAGAAGATGCTCTATTTGATGATTACCTTCTTCTAGAAGTCAGCCTTGAATGGAATTCCAAATTTTTCTAAGCTGAACTGACGTTTTTATTACTTTTTCTAGTCAATTTTTTGTCTTAAAATACGAGTATATTTCTTATATATTTGCCAGTAATTAATTAACACAAGAAATTGCGATTTTTATAAGGTAGCTACCTTAGTGATTTTTAACCGTCCAACTCCTTCTTTTCTCCTTGAATTACTCCTCTTGATGAATTCCAAACGTGAAAATACTTAAAAATGGCAAAAACTTAACTAAAAGTAAAGAAGATGCTCTATTTGATGATTACCTTCTTCTAGAAGTCAGCCTTGAATGGAATTCCAAATTTTTCTAAGCTGAACTGACGTTTTTATTACTTTTTCTAGTCAATTTTTTGTCTTAAAATACGAGTATATTTCTTATATATTTGCCAGTAATTAATTAACACAAGAAATTGCGATTTTTATAAGGTAGCTACCTTAGTGATTTTTAACCGTCCAACTCCTTCTTTTCTCCTTGAATTACTCCTCTGGATGAATTCCAAACGTGAAAATACTTAAAAATGGCAAAAACTTAACTAAAAGTAAAGAAGATGCTCTATTTGATGATTACCTTCTTCTGGAAGTCAGCCTTGAATGGAATTCCAAATTTTTCTAAGCTGAACTGACGTTTTTATTACTTTTTCTAGTCAATTTTTTGTCTTAAAATACGAGTATATTTCTTATATATTTGCCAGTAATTAATTAACACAAGAAATTGCGATTTTTATAAGGTAGCTACCTTAGTGATTTTTAACCGTCCAACTCCTTCTTTTCTCCTTGAATTACTCCTCTTGATGAATTCCAAACGTGAAAATACTTAAAAATGGCAAAAACTTAACTAAAAGTAAAGAAGATGCTCTATTTGATGATTACCTTCTTCTAGAAGTCAGCCTTGAATGGAATTCCAAATTTTTCTAAGCTGAACTGACGTTTTTATTACTTTTTCTAGTCAATTTTTTGTCTTAAAATACGAGTATATTTCTTATATATTTGCCAGTAATTAATTAACACAAGAAATTGCGATTTTTATAAGGTAGCTACCTTAGTGATTTTTAACCGTCCAACTCCTTCTTTTCTCCTTGAATTACTCCTCTTGATGAATTCCAAACGTGAAAATACTTAAAAATGGCAAAAACTTAACTAAAAGTAAAGAAGATGCTCTATTTGATGATTACCTTCTTCTAGAAGTCAGCCTTGAATGGAATTCCAAATTTTTCTAAGCTGAACTGACGTTTTTATTACTTTTTCTAGTCAATTTTTTGTCTTAAAATACGAGTATATTTCTTATATATTTGCCAGTAATTAATTAACACAAGAAATTGCGATTTTTATAAGGTAGCTACCTTAGTGATTTTTAACCGTCCAACTCCTTCTTTTCTCCTTGAATTACTCCTCTTGATGAATTCCAAACGTGAAAATACTTAAAAATGGCAAAAACTTAACTAAAAGTAAAGAAGATGCTCTATTTGATGATTACCTTCTTCTAGAAGTCAGCCTTGAATGGAATTCCAAATTTTTCTAAGCTGAACTGACGTTTTTATTACTTTTTCTAGTCAATTTTTTGTCTTAAAATACGAGTATATTTCTTATATATTTGCCAGTAATTAATTAACACAAGAAATTGCGATTTTTATAAGGTAGCTACCTTAGTGATTTTTAACCGTCCAACTCCTTCTTTTCTCCTTGAATTACTCCTTTAGATGAATTCCAAACGTGAAAATACTTAAAAATGGCAAAAACTTAACTAAAAGTAAAGAAGATGCTCTATTTGATGATTACCTTCTTCTAGAAGTCAGCCTTGAATGGAATTCCAAATTTTTCTAAGCTGAACTGACGTTTTTATTACTTTTTCTAGTCAATTTTTTGTCTTAAAATACGAGTATATTTCTTATATATTTGCCAGTAATTAATTAACACAAGAAATTGCGATTTTTATAAGGTAGCTACCTTAGTGATTTTTAACCGTCCAACTCCTTCTTTTCTCCTTGAATTACTCCTCTTGATGAATTCCAAACGTGAAAATACTTAAAAATGGCAAAAACTTAACTAAAAGTAAAGAAGATGCTCTATTTGATGATTACCTTCTTCTGGAAGTCAGCCTTGAATGGAATTCCAAATTTTTCTAAGCTGAACTGACGTTTTTATTACTTTTTCTAGTCAATTTTTTGTCTTAAAATACGAGTATATTTCTTATATATTTGCCAGTAATTAATTAACACAAGAAATTGCGATTTTTATAAGGTAGCTACCTTAGTGATTTTTAACCGTCCAACTCCTTCTTTTCTCCTTGAATTACTCCTCTTGATGAATTCCAAACGTGAAAATACTTAAAAATGGCAAAAACTTAACTAAAAGTAAAGAAGATGCTCTATTTGATGATTACCTTCTTCTAGAAGTCAGCCTTGAATGGAATTCCAAATTTTTCTAAGCTGAACTGACGTTTTTATTACTTTTTCTAGTCAATTTTTTGTCTTAAAATACGAGTATATTTCTTATATATTTGCCAGTAATTAATTAACACAAGAAATTGCGATTTTTATAAGGTAGCTACCTTAGTGATTTTTAACCGTCCAACTCCTTCTTTTCTCCTTGAATTACTCCTCTTGATGAATTCCAAACGTGAAAATACTTAAAAATGGCAAAAACTTAACTAAAAGTAAAGAAGATGCTCTATTTGATGATTACCTTCTTCTAGAAGTCAGCCTTGAATGGAATTCCAAATTTTTCTAAGCTGAACTGACGTTTTTATTACTTTTTCTAGTCAATTTTTTGTCTTAAAATACGAGTATATTTCTTATATATTTGCCAGTAATTAATTAACACAAGAAATTGCGATTTTTATAAGGTAGCTACCTTAGTGATTTTTAACCGTCCAACTCCTCCTTTTCTCCTTGAATTACTCCTCTTGATGAATTCCAAACGTGAAAATACTTAAAAATGGCAAAAACTTAACTAAAAGTAAAGAAGATGCTCTATTTGATGATTACCTTCTTCTAGAAGTCAGCCTTGAATGGAATTCCAAATTTTTCTAAGCTGAACTGACGTTTTTATTACTTTTTCTAGTCAATTTTTTGTCTTAAAATACGAGTATATTTCTTATATATTTGCCAGTAATTAATTAACACAAGAAATTGCGATTTTTATAAGGTAGCTACCTTAGTGATTTTTAACCGTCCAACTCCTTCTTTTCTCCTTGAATTACTCCTCTTGATGAATTCCAAACGTGAAAATACTTAAAAATGGCAAAAACTTAACTAAAAGTAAAGAAGATGCTCTATTTGATGATTACCTTCTTCTAGAAGTCAGCCTTGAATGGAATTCCAAATTTTTCTAAGCTGAACTGACGTTTTTATTACTTTTTCTAGTCAATTTTTTGTCTTAAAATACGAGTATATTTCTTATATATTTGCCAGTAATTAATTAACACAAGAAATTGCGATTTTTATAAGGTAGCTACCTTAGTGATTTTTAACCGTCCAACTCCTTCTTTTCTCCTTGAATTACTCCTCTTGATGAATTCCAAACGTGAAAATACTTAAAAATGGCAAAAACTTAACTAAAAGTAAAGAAGATGCTCTATTTGATGATTACCTTCTTCTAGAAGTCAGCCTTGAATGGAATTCCAAATTTTTCTAAGCTGAACTGACGTTTTTATTACTTTTTCTAGTCAATTTTTTGTCTTAAAATACGAGTATATTTCTTATATATTTGCCAGTAATTAATTAACACAAGAAATTGCGATTTTTATAAGGTAGCTACCTTAGTGATTTTTAACCGTCCAACTCCTCCTTTTCTCCTTGAATTACTCCTCTTGATGAATTCCAAACGTGAAAATACTTAAAAATGGCAAAAACTTAACTAAAAGTAAAGAAGATGCTCTATTTGATGATTACCTTCTTCTAGAAGTCAGCCTTGAATGGAATTCCAAATTTTTCTAAGCTGAACTGACGTTTTTATTACTTTTTCTAGTCAATTTTTTGTCTTAAAATACGAGTATATTTCTTATATATTTGCCAGTAATTAATTAACACAAGAAATTGCGATTTTTATAAGGTAGCTACCTTAGTGATTTTTAACCGTCCAACTCCTTCTTTTCTCCTTGAATTACTCCTCTTGATGAATTCCAAACGTGAAAATACTTAAAAATGGCAAAAACTTAACTAAAAGTAAAGAAGATGCTCTATTTGATGATTACCTTCTTCTAGAAGTCAGCCTTGAATGGAATTCCAAATTTTTCTAAGCTGAACTGACGTTTTTATTACTTTTTCTAGTCAATTTTTTGTCTTAAAATACGAGTATATTTCTTATATATTTGCCAGTAATTAATTAACACAAGAAATTGCGATTTTTATAAGGTAGCTACCTTAGTGATTTTTAACCGTCCAACTCCTTCTTTTCTCCTTGAATTACTCCTCTTGATGAATTCCAAACGTGAAAATACTTAAAAATGGCAAAAACTTAACTAAAAGTAAAGAAGATGCTCTATTTGATGATTACCTTCTTCTAGAAGTCAGCCTTGAATGGAATTCCAAATTTTTCTAAGCTGAACTGACGTTTTTATTACTTTTTCTAGTCAATTTTTTGTCTTAAAATACGAGTATATTTCTTATATATTTGCCAGTAATTAATTAACACAAGAAATTGCGATTTTTATAAGGTAGCTACCTTAGTGATTTTTAACCGTCCAACTCCTTCTTTTCTCCTTGAATTACTCCTCTTGATGAATTCCAAACGTGAAAATACTTAAAAATGGCAAAAACTTAACTAAAAGTAAAGAAGATGCTCTATTTGATGATTACCTTCTTCTAGAAGTCAGCCTTGAATGGAATTCCAAATTTTTCTAAGCTGAACTGACGTTTTTATTACTTTTTCTAGTCAATTTTTTGTCTTAAAATACGAGTATATTTCTTATATATTTGCCAGTAATTAATTAACACAAGAAATTGCGATTTTTATAAGGTAGCTACCTTAGTGATTTTTAACCGTCCAACTCCTCCTTTTCTCCTTGAATTACTCCTCTTGATGAATTCCAAACGTGAAAATACTTAAAAATGGCAAAAACTTAACTAAAAGTAAAGAAGATGCTCTATTTGATGATTACCTTCTTCTAGAAGTCAGCCTTGAATGGAATTCCAAATTTTTCTAAGCTGAACTGACGTTTTTATTACTTTTTCTAGTCAATTTTTTGTCTTAAAATACGAGTATATTTCTTATATATTTGCCAGTAATTAATTAACACAAGAAATTGCGATTTTTATAAGGTAGCTACCTTAGTGATTTTTAACCGTCCAACTCCTTCTTTTCTCCTTGAATTACTCCTCTTGATGAATTCCAAACGTGAAAATACTTAAAAATGGCAAAAACTTAACTAAAAGTAAAGAAGATGCTCTATTTGATGATTACCTTCTTCTAGAAGTCAGCCTTGAATGGAATTCCAAATTTTTCTAAGCTGAACTGACGTTTTTATTACTTTTTCTAGTCAATTTTTTGTCTTAAAATACGAGTATATTTCTTATATATTTGCCAGTAATTAATTAACACAAGAAATTGCGATTTTTATAAGGTAGCTACCTTAGTGATTTTTAACCGTCCAACTCCTTCTTTTCTCCTTGAATTACTCCTCTTGATGAATTCCAAACGTGAAAATACTTAAAAATGGCAAAAACTTAACTAAAAGTAAAGAAGATGCTCTATTTGATGATTACCTTCTTCTAGAAGTCAGCCTTGAATGGAATTCCAAATTTTTCTAAGCTGAACTGACGTTTTTATTACTTTTTCTAGTCAATTTTTTGTCTTAAAATACGAGTATATTTCTTATATATTTGCCAGTAATTAATTAACACAAGAAATTGCGATTTTTATAAGGTAGCTACCTTAGTGATTTTTAACCGTCCAACTCCTTCTTTTCTCCTTGAATTACTCCTCTTGATGAATTCCAAACGTGAAAATACTTAAAAATGGCAAAAACTTAACTAAAAGTAAAGAAGATGCTCTATTTGATGATTACCTTCTTCTAGAAGTCAGCCTTGAATGGAATTCCAAATTTTTCTAAGCTGAACTGACGTTTTTATTACTTTTTCTAGTCAATTTTTTGTCTTAAAATACGAGTATATTTCTTATATATTTGCCAGTAATTAATTAACACAAGAAATTGCGATTTTTATAAGGTAGCTACCTTAGTGATTTTTAACCGTCCAACTCCTTCTTTTCTCCTTGAATTACTCCTCTTGATGAATTCCAAACGTGAAAATACTTAAAAATGGCAAAAACTTAACTAAAAGTAAAGAAGATGCTCTATTTGATGATTACCTTCTTCTAGAAGTCAGCCTTGAATGGAATTCCAAATTTTTCTAAGCTGAACTGACGTTTTTATTACTTTTTCTAGTCAATTTTTTGTCTTAAAATACGAGTATATTTCTTATATATTTGCCAGTAATTAATTAACACAAGAAATTGCGATTTTTATAAGGTAGCTACCTTAGTGATTTTTAACCGTCCAACTCCTTCTTTTCTCCTTGAATTACTCCTCTTGATGAATTCCAAACGTGAAAATACTTAAAAATGGCAAAAACTTAACTAAAAGTAAAGAAGATGCTCTATTTGATGATTACCTTCTTCTAGAAGTCAGCCTTGAATGGAATTCCAAATTTTTCTAAGCTGAACTGACGTTTTTATTACTTTTTCTAGTCAATTTTTTGTCTTAAAATACGAGTATATTTCTTATATATTTGCCAGTAATTAATTAACACAAGAAATTGCGATTTTTATAAGGTAGCTACCTTAGTGATTTTTAACCGTCCAACTCCTTCTTTTCTCCTTGAATTACTCCTCTTGATGAATTCCAAACGTGAAAATACTTAAAAATGGCAAAAACTTAACTAAAAGTAAAGAAGATGCTCTATTTGATGATTACCTTCTTCTAGAAGTCAGCCTTGAATGGAATTCCAAATTTTTCTAAGCTGAACTGACGTTTTTATTACTTTTTCTAGTCAATTTTTTGTCTTAAAATACGAGTATATTTCTTATATATTTGCCAGTAATTAATTAACACAAGAAATTGCGATTTTTATAAGGTAGCTACCTTAGTGATTTTTAACCGTCCAACTCCTTCTTTTCTCCTTGAATTACTCCTCTTGATGAATTCCAAACGTGAAAATACTTAAAAATGGCAAAAACTTAACTAAAAGTAAAGAAGATGCTCTATTTGATGATTACCTTCTTCTAGAAGTCAGCCTTGAATGGAATTCCAAATTTTTCTAAGCTGAACTGACGTTTTTATTACTTTTTCTAGTCAATTTTTTGTCTTAAAATACGAGTATATTTCTTATATATTTGCCAGTAATTAATTAACACAAGAAATTGCGATTTTTATAAGGTAGCTACCTTAGTGATTTTTAACCGTCCAACTCCTTCTTTTCTCCTTGAATTACTCCTCTTGATGAATTCCAAACGTGAAAATACTTAAAAATGGCAAAAACTTAACTAAAAGTAAAGAAGATGCTCTATTTGATGATTACCTTCTTCTAGAAGTCAGCCTTGAATGGAATTCCAAATTTTTCTAAGCTGAACTGACGTTTTTATTACTTTTTCTAGTCAATTTTTTGTCTTAAAATACGAGTATATTTCTTATATATTTGCCAGTAATTAATTAACACAAGAAATTGCGATTTTTATAAGGTAGCTACCTTAGTGATTTTTAACCGTCCAACTCCTTCTTTTCTCCTTGAATTACTCCTCTTGATGAATTCCAAACGTGAAAATACTTAAAAATGGCAAAAACTTAACTAAAAGTAAAGAAGATGCTCTATTTGATGATTACCTTCTTCTAGAAGTCAGCCTTGAATGGAATTCCAAATTTTTCTAAGCTGAACTGACGTTTTTATTACTTTTTCTAGTCAATTTTTTGTCTTAAAATACGAGTATATTTCTTATATATTTGCCAGTAATTAATTAACACAAGAAATTGCGATTTTTATAAGGTAGCTACCTTAGTGATTTTTAACCGTCCAACTCCTTCTTTTCTCCTTGAATTACTCCTCTTGATGAATTCCAAACGTGAAAATACTTAAAAATGGCAAAAACTTAACTAAAAGTAAAGAAGATGCTCTATTTGATGATTACCTTCTTCTAGAAGTCAGCCTTGAATGGAATTCCAAATTTTTCTAAGCTGAACTGACGTTTTTATTACTTTTTCTAGTCAATTTTTTGTCTTAAAATACGAGTATATTTCTTATATATTTGCCAGTAATTAATTAACACAAGAAATTGCGATTTTTATAAGGTAGCTACCTTAGTGATTTTTAACCGTCCAACTCCTTCTTTTCTCCTTGAATTACTCCTCTTGATGAATTCCAAACGTGAAAATACTTAAAAATGGCAAAAACTTAACTAAAAGTAAAGAAGATGCTCTATTTGATGATTACCTTCTTCTAGAAGTCAGCCTTGAATGGAATTCCAAATTTTTCTAAGCTGAACTGACGTTTTTATTACTTTTTCTAGTCAATTTTTTGTCTTAAAATACGAGTATATTTCTTATATATTTGCCAGTAATTAATTAACACAAGAAATTGCGATTTTTATAAGGTAGCTACCTTAGTGATTTTTAACCGTCCAACTGCTCCTTTTCTCCTTGAATTACTCCTCTTGATGAATTCCAAACGTGAAAATACTTAAAAATGGCAAAAACTTAACTAAAAGTAAAGAAGATGCTCTATTTGATGATTACCTTCTTCTAGAAGTCAGCCTTGAATGGAATTCCAAATTTTTCTAAGCTGAACTGACGTTTTTATTACTTTTTCTAGTCAATTTTTTGTCTTAAAATACGAGTATATTTCTTATATATTTGCCAGTAATTAATTAACACAAGAAATTGCGATTTTTATAAGGTAGCTACCTTAGTGATTTTTAACCGTCCAACTCCTTCTTTTCTCCTTGAATTACTCCTCTGGATGAATTCCAAACGTGAAAATACTTAAAAATGGCAAAAACTTAACTAAAAGTAAAGAAGATGCTCTATTTGATGATTACCTTCTTCTAGAAGTCAGCCTTGAATGGAATTCCAAATTTTTCTAAGCTGAACTGACGTTTTTATTACTTTTTCTAGTCAATTTTTTGTCTTAAAATACGAGTATATTTCTTATATATTTGCCAGTAATTAATTAACACAAGAAATTGCGATTTTTATAAGGTAGCTACCTTAGTGATTTTTAACCGTCCAACTCCTTCTTTTCTCCTTGAATTACTCCTTTAGATGAATTCCAAACGTGAAAATACATTAAAATGGCAAAAACTTAATTAAAAGTAAAGAAGATGCTCTATTTGATGATTACCTTCTTCTAGAAGTCAGCCTTGAATGGAATTCCAAATTTTTCTAAGCTGAACTGACGTTTTTATTACTTTTTCTAGTCAATTTTTTGTCTTAAAATACGAGTATATTTCTTATATATTTGCCAGTAATTAATTAACACAAGAAATTGCGATTTTTATAAGGTAGCTACCTTAGTGATTTTTAACCGTCCAACTCCTTCTTTTCTCCTTGAATTACTCCTCTGGATGAATTCCAAACGTGAAAATACTTAAAAATGGCAAAAACTTAACTAAAAGTAAAGAAGATGCTCTATTTGATGATTACCTTCTTCTAGAAGTCAGCCTTGAATGGAATTCCAAATTTTTCTAAGCTGAACTGACGTTTTTATTACTTTTTCTAGTCAATTTTTTGTCTTAAAATACGAGTATATTTCTTATATATTTGCCAGTAATTAATTAACACAAGAAATTGCTATTTTTATAAGGTAGCTACCTTAGTGATTTTTAACCGTCCAACTCCTTCTTTTCTCCTTGAATTACTCCTCTTGATGAATTCCAAACGTGAAAATACTTAAAAATGGCAAAAACTTAACTAAAAGTAAAGAAGATGCTCTATTTGATGATTACCTTCTTCTAGAAGTCAGCCTTGAATGGAATTCCAAATTTTTCTAAGCTGAACTGACGTTTTTATTACTTTTTCTAGTCAATTTTTTGTCTTAAAATACGAGTATATTTCTTATATATTTGCCAGTAATTAATTAACACAAGAAATTGCGATTTTTATAAGGTAGCTACCTTAGTGATTTTTAACCGTCCAACTCCTTCTTTTCTCCTTGAATTACTCCTCTTGATGAATTCCAAACGTGAAAATACTTAAAAATGGCAAAAACTTAACTAAAAGTAAAGAAGATGCTCTATTTGATGATTACCTTCTTCTAGAAGTCAGCCTTGAATGGAATTCCAAATTTTTCTAAGCTGAACTGACGTTTTTATTACTTTTTCTAGTCAATTTTTTGTCTTAAAATACGAGTATATTTCTTATATATTTGCCAGTAATTAATTAACACAAGAAATTGCGATTTTTATAAGGTAGCTACCTTAGTGATTTTTAACCGTCCAACTCCTTCTTTTCTCCTTGAATTACTCCTCTGGATGAATTCCAAACGTGAAAATACTTAAAAATGGCAAAAACTTAACTAAAAGTAAAGAAGATGCTCTATTTGATGATTACCTTCTTCTGGAAGTCAGCCTTGAATGGAATTCCAAATTTTTCTAAGCTGAACTGACGTTTTTATTACTTTTTCTAGTCAATTTTTTGTCTTAAAATACGAGTATATTTCTTATATATTTGCCAGTAATTAATTAACACAAGAAATTGCGATTTTTATAAGGTAGCTACCTTAGTGATTTTTAACCGTCCAACTCCTTCTTTTCTCCTTGAATTACTCCTCTGGATGAATTCCAAACGTGAAAATACTTAAAAATGGCAAAAACTTAACTAAAAGTAAAGAAGATGCTCTATTTGATGATTACCTTCTTCTGGAAGTCAGCCTTGAATGGAATTCCAAATTTTTCTAAGCTGAACTGACGTTTTTATTACTTTTTCTAGTCAATTTTTTGTCTTAAAATACGAGTATATTTCTTATATATTTGCCAGTAATTAATTAACACAAGAAATTGCGATTTTTATAAGGTAGCTACCTTAGTGATTTTTAACCGTCCAACTCCTTCTTTTCTCCTTGAATTACTCCTCTGGATGAATTCCAAACGTGAAAATACTTAAAAATGGCAAAAACTTAACTAAAAGTAAAGAAGATGCTCTATTTGATGATTACCTTCTTCTAGAAGTCAGCCTTGAATGGAATTCCAAATTTTTCTAAGCTGAACTGACGTTTTTATTACTTTTTCTAGTCAATTTTTTGTCTTAAAATACGAGTATATTTCTTATATATTTGCCAGTAATTAATTAACACAAGAAATTGCGATTTTTATAAGGTAGCTACCTTAGTGATTTTTAACCGTCCAACTCCTTCTTTTCTCCTTGAATTACTCCTCTGGATGAATTCCAAACGTGAAAATACTTAAAAATGGCAAAAACTTAACTAAAAGTAAAGAAGATGCTCTATTTGATGATTACCTTCTTCTGGAAGTCAGCCTTGAATGGAATTCCAAATTTTTCTAAGCTGAACTGACGTTTTTATTACTTTTTCTAGTCAATTTTTTGCCTTAAAATACGAGTATATTTCTTATATATTTGCCAGTAATTAATTAACACAAGAAATTGCGATTTTTATAAGGTAGCTACCTTAGTGATTTTTAACCGTCCAACTCCTTTTGTTCTGCTGGAATTCATTGTTTAGAGGAATTCAATAAAATGCAAAAAAGTTATAACTAAAGTGGAAAATGCTAGATATTTTGATGATTAGGTTTTAGTACAGGAACTAAAATGTATTATTCCCAAAAATTTTTAGAAGCCCACGTCCTTCTGTTCTCCTGAAATTTGGACTTCTTCCCTAAGGATTTACTTAACTGCTAAATGTAAGAAAACTTAAGAGTAAAGTGATAATTTATTTTCATAAACCGATTTTTATATTTTAGCTATCCCTGAAAAGTTTTTTTTTTCATCAAAATTAATAAATTTATAATTTTTAAAACTGCATTTCGAGAGCTTTTCAATGATGTATTATATAATACTTTGTTGTTCTTATATCACTTTTATAGTATTATAAATTACAAGTTTAGACACGAAAACCTTTCTACTTGTGGTCTGTCTTTTTTCAATATAAAATCTTTGGCCATCTATTCCTTGTTATCTGACCTTTTTTAGAGTAAATTGGTTGTCCTTGTTGTGTGTCCGTTTTCTTAGAATAAGATATTTGTCCATCTGTCCGCCTATAACTTGTTGTTTGTCCTTTTCTGGAATAACATACTTGTTTGTATGCTTATAAGTGAGAAAATTTTTAAGAGCCACCGGAATCAGATATATACTCATTTACGGCTTTCTCTTTGTGAATGTGTATCAGGCTAAAGTTCATTTTGTATCTCTAAGGCAGCAATGCTTTGAGAAAACTTCACTTTAATTTTGTTTGCTTTTAGTTTTCTTACATTGCGCAATGGAAATTTCAGCTAATTAATTTCCCTTATTCGGTCCCGTGTGGATTTGGATCTGTCTAAGAAAATATACTACGACCTTTGCCCGAAATAAGTTATTTATTTTCGACAGTCAAAATATAAGTGGATTAATAAAGACACTAAAACATAAAGACATTATAGCCATGAAACTCTTAGGAACTGCTAGAAATGGTAAATTCTTTTCCTTTTGATTTCATACTTTTTGTCACGATCGGTTAATTATTTTTAGGCATCTGTTTAAACAATTTATGTTGTTTGTGGAAGGGGTCTTAATGTGTAAACATTTAAATTTTAAAGTTGCAATATGTATTGACGACCTTTTCACATGAGACCGACGAATAACGCTTCATTTATTCGATTTTGTCCTTCATGCTACACATGCTGCTATTTTATTGTCATTCACACAACTAGTGAACATACATTTCATACACATTCTCCACATTACTCAACGGACAAATAGCTGGAAAGCTTATTTAATTTGATTTAAGAAATAGTAAATGAATAGAGCCTCGTTAAAGCTAAATAAACTAAATTGAATTTAATTTCTTGATTTCATAAAAATAGAAATAGAAATTTGCATGCTGCAGTTCGAGCGCATGGAGATCCACTATGAATCAATGTTCATACTTGATTTCCTTTAAATCGATTAATAATTAAAATAAAAGTAGAATATCAGAAATTACCTTAATGGGGTCACATCAACTTCGTAACTCGTAATTGCCAGCAAACCTTTTCAAAAAAAAAAAAAAAAAAAAAAAAAAAATCTTTTTTTGTATTAGACTAAAAGTGTGTTTGGAAATTTGTTAGCAGTCTGTTTATGATTTCAAATAGAAAAGCAAATGAAATAAAGCTTATGAATTTTACTAAAGAACTTAACGCCCACCCAGAACTCAGCGAAATAATTTTTAACAATTAAAAAGAGTTTTTGAACTTGAACTTTTTTGTTAACATAAAAGTTGTGAATTGCTTTGTTGCAACATCTCGTGAAAAACAATTCATAAATGTTATGAAATTTTGTTTAACCGGCAGTCACTTGTTAGAAACTTCAAGGTACCTAAACAATTTTTAAACAATAAATAATTAAAATTTATTAAAATATATTTATTTAATTTGCTTTGTAAAGACATAAATTGTCGGTTACAACAGTATTGCACAATAATTTCAATTTACAAAAATAACAACATAAAACATACTCTCGCGGATGTTGGTACTAAACTTACCCCAGAGGTATACATAGAATGCGTAGTGTATGGCCTGCATAAAATAAAACTTCGTGGTGTCGTTATTGTTTCTTCTTCTTCTTTCCGCACGTCATGTAAAATTTTACCGTCAGCTGTTCATTGACACTTTACAATGTTCCAGGTGTCCACTGACAATAGACAGAAATTATCGCATTAGAAAAAAGTAAAAACCACGCACATAAAACTCACACACTCAATATTTAAGCAAATAATTGCTCAATATTTGTAAAGCCAATTAGCTTTATAAGACCAGCTGGGTTGGATTGTTAATCGAAGTCCCAAATGTATTTGAGAAATTTTATGGCACCTAAAACCGAAATAGGGGAATCGTTATAGAGCTAACAATATTTACATGCATATGCATTGTATGTGTTTGTGTGTGTGTGTGTGTGCCTGAGCAAACTTATGTATTCGCCTTCGAATCGATATGCGCTGTAAAACGATTTATATGTGTACGACTGTCTACATTTCCGTTTAATAATAAATCTTTGGTTTGAATAAATTCCCTCTTGATGTTTCTTGCTCTGTTCCATTCGATACTGTTTCACTTTATCTGCCCGTCCGTCCAGACATGACTGCTTTGTATTTAATAATATTTAAATTCGACTTGCAACTCCAATAACGCATAAGAAAAATATTTTAATTAAGACGCATTTGCGCTTTGGTACTCGTATAAAAGGAATATATTTTTAAATATAATTATTATGGCATTCAACAATTTGCTTAAAGTACTGTCGGCTGCGAATCTTTGTATTGCACATATGCACATGTCGCCAGCTGAAATTGGAAAATGCGTAACAAATTAAATTAAAGCTTTTAATTTTTACATTTATACGAGCGTGTGTGGTATCTCTAGAAATTTAAATTTAATATAATTTATGCTGGGCTTAACCAAGCCAGTTGGCTGGGAGAAATTCCCAGTATCTCATTTAATAATTTTAATCAATTTGAATTTTAAAATACCACTTTCTGAGATACTTTTTAATAAAAACATATTGCTAAGGCTGGTTTGTTATGTAAATTATTTTCTTTTTTAGAAAACTCTTAATTTCACTTTAAGATAATTTCTTGTTTCTTGAAAAATTATCAAATAACTTTAAGTTAACAAAATTAACATTTCAGTTTTTTATATAAAATTAACATTAAGCATATTGAACAATTCTAATTTATGGTTGAAATAATATATTGTTTATATGGGCCCTATTGAAGAAGTTTTTTAAGGCAAGTTTCAAAAATATACTTTTTTAAAAGCCCCGTTTGTAAGATTCTCCAGCAAAAAGAGCGTAATTCTGGTAATTTCAAATGGAGTTACGAAAAATCACTATCCTTTTCACAAAATTGTTAAATATAATTTTATTACTTTTATTATTATTATCGCGGTCTTTCCAGTGTTTTTTTTTTTTTTTTTTTTTTTTTTTTTGGTGAACACAACATGCAAAATTATTCACTTTCACACCACTGTGTATTTATTCTCCAACAATTTGCTTAAAATTTTGCTCTGAATTGAGTAGATCATATTTTCGTCAATTTTAACTAATTGCAGTACTTTTTTTTACTTAAAAACCAGCAGCCTTGTACGCTTCTGTACAAAGTCGGTTGTTGCTAATTAAAACTTTTGACAGCTATGGTGGCGGAATTTATAAGAATTTAAAATAAATTGGCGCCCTGCAAGTTCAGCTGTATTCTGTCTTGCTTCGTTATCATTACAAATAAATATATTTAGACTTTTATTTTATCAGCTATTTATTTGGCCACAGCTGTGCTAACATTTACACATACAAAAGCTAAACAAGAGAATCTATAATTCAGCGAATAAATGAATGAAAAAACGATCTTATATCGGTAGACAATTCTTTTTTAACTTGAACGAAGTATATATATATCTTAATTTCTCATTAATTGTTATAAGCTTTTTTTCTATAGATATATAACAAAATAATAATTAATAAGATATATATATATTATTATAAATCTATTAATTTGTTTATTAAATATTTAATGGGGATAATTTTTGATCAAACTTTTAACATAAGTGCCAATAATTTTATAAAAATTATTTATTTTATAATCAAATATAATGAAAATATGTGCATGTATGTATATATTTCTTGTTATTAAAATGCCCATGTATGTGAAAGCTCAATTTGGGGTTCCTCCGTTTATTTTTTTCTCTAGGCTTTTTGCGATGTACTTCACCAACGTGATTTGCATGACAATTTTTTGTGTCTTTCGTAAGCATGACTTAAACAGCGCCTAAACGTAATAAATGTGTTTTTAAATGGAGTTCCACCAAAATACTCTTGTATTGCTGCGAGCAGCTTAATATTTATAAAAAAAATTATTTGACATTTATTTAGCTCGTACATGCAACATAAATTATATTTAAAAAAACCTGATTATGTTTTTTAGTGCCAGTTTAAAGTTTGTACTTCCGTTTCTTGTGATTTTATGATATTCTTTTGTTAAAATGTTATTAAGCCCCAAAAGTAGCGCGGCATAATAATAAAATGTTGAAATATTTGTGCATGTCTGCCTACTTTACTTTCAACAACGTTGAAATGGAAACAAAAAATATTTTCCTTATTAATTTCGATGTGATAAATAAACTATATAGAATCGTATCTTTCTCTTTTTTCGTAAGTGTGAATATTTTGTCATAAAATGTTGTGGTTTCATCCAGTGAATATTTCGGCTGCTGGACATTTGGGAACACGTGTTTTCCACATGCGTTTCTTTTGTTCATCTAATAAAAATTCAGTAGAGACATTTTTGGTGTAGTCACTCGTTTTAGCTTAACTCAATATTAAATTAAAATAATATAAAAAAAAGGGGGAAAATGAAAACTTAATTCATAAAATTTCCATTAGCAGCCAAAATCTCAATACTCTTACATTTTTGTTGCATAAATGCATAATAATTTACAAAAAAGGAGAAAAAAAAATACTTTGTAAATAAATGGAATAATTCAGTGTTACTTTTCCGCTTTAGAATCACTTTTATTTATTCACATTTCTGCATTTTGTATCGGTTGCATCTGCATTTATGGCAAATCGGTTGGTATTGAAATGGAAAAGCAAACAAACAAAAAAAAAGCCGCAGTAAAACAAACGCAGTCACATTAAGAGGAAATCCTTTTAAAACAAAAGTAAAAAAAAATATCTATTACTCCCTGCGAACTTTTGCATTTATTTCGTTAGTAACTACCTTCTGGGGAATTTGTGATCATAAAAATGAAAACAACAACAACAATAATGCTCAACCACAACGATATGGAAAAGGGGGGAAAAAAATTAATCAAGGAGCAGAGACAATATGCTACAAAAACCAGTTGGACCGGGCTGCCAAGTAAGGCAACGAACCGTCTGTTTATAGTTGCAACAACTGCAAGCTGCTGCTGCGGGGTTTTGTTAGCAATGCACAATCGGGCTGTTTGCGAAATAAAACTGCCCCGCATTTTGCAATGTTCTAAACGAGTTGAAATATAAGCCAGCATTGTCACTGTATTTCCCTTTTTCTTTTAAGCATTATTGTAAAAAACTGTCGTCCCGATCCGAACTCATTGGCATTCTACACGACCTCAAGGGAATATTTCGGCTTAGTATATTGTTAATATTAAATATGTTTATCTGTTCAACATGCCATTCTCAATAAATATCTTTTTAGCAACTGCGATTGGTAGCTGCCAACGAATAGTAGAGATCTTAAAACATCCTGGAACGTGAAACGTTTCCTTACTTTTTATTTGCAGTTAAAAACGCTGTCTCTGAATTTTCTTCTTTCATTTACTTAATTGAATTTAATTGGTAAAAAAAATAAATATCGTCTAGAACAAAAATAACAGCAGCAAACGAAATTAAGCATATACATTTTATTGCTGAAAAGCAAAAAATTTGGAATGGGGCATTTAAAAATTATTCTACTCCAGAAACATTTCTATCATTTCATTATGTTTCACTTAAAGTTTTTAAAAATCTTAAGTTTATGAATTGACTGCTATTTAACCTTATGTGTGCAACATGCGTCTTAAATAGCATTGAAGTGAAAACTTCCTCACTGTGCAACATGCATGGAAATTTGCACAAATAAACGTGAAACAGATGTGTCGGCGTTTTAGGACATTTTTGCTTTCTTTGTAAGAAATATTATTTTGTTCCACTTTTCCCCCTCTGCTGCGTGTGTTTATGATTCATTTCGTACAGAGAATTTGAATGGATTTGGTGTTTTCTGGTGGGTACGGGTCGTAAATTCCAGCTTTTAGAATTATTTTTTCCACCGAATTTCGATAGAAAAAACTTCAAAAGTAAGAGCAATAAAAGAAATTCAATTTTAAAAATTGCATTTTGCAGTTAAAAGTAAATGAAGTGGCGTTAGGAAAATAAATGAGTCGGTTTTGTTAAGCTACAAAATGACTTTAATGTGCCCTTTTAAAGTCTTTAAAAAGAAAAGCTAAACAAATTTAATCGGATCAAGTTTTCTTCCTAATTATTGGGTTTAATAAATGAAAATGTGGCTTAGTGAAATTAAATATCTTAATTTCTCTATTGATTTATTAATTAAATTTATATCATTACGAGGTATAGCAAAGGTGACAGCAATAAATTGAAAAGGCAGTTCTTTATCTTTGTGTGGTGTCTCGTAGTAGAGGATTTGGCTAATCTGTTCAGTGTGTGGGTAACCGCAAACCCACTTTATGTAAATGCATATATGCGCGTATAACTGCGTGTGTGTGTGTTTGTAGCGAACTCTATCCAACAGTGTTGCAAGAAAACCTGATTCTGTTTTCTTCTAGAGTCTCATAAATTTTATTTTCTTTTTTCCAAAGACATTTGATCTTAAGTCGAGAAACAGTAACGTTCATCCAACCGTTATACCAACATTCTCTGCGGGACATGCAAGAAGAAAAAATTTTGTGTCATCTACGATTATATTTTGTCTTGGGCTTTTTCTTTTTTTGTGTTTTATGTGCATACTTTAAAGTGAAGGAAAGCCAAAGTTACATGTTGAAAACAAAAAATTCATACAGAAACCCTAAAAATCAAAAAAAAAAATTAAAAACTTGCAAAATCAGTCTTGCAAAATGTTTTTTCTTTTTGTAAATAAATAGGAAATTTAATGAATAAAAAACCACTTTATTTATTTTTTGTTATTGTTTTGTTTATATTTCAGCTTAATTTAAGTAAAACTTGAAAAAGTTTTGTTTACTGTTGCAGAAAAATAAAGCCATAATGAAGTTAACAAATTAAGAGTTAAAATTGTTTGCAATCCAAATTGTTTTTTTTTTTTGCTTCTAAACTTTTATTAGGTCATTTCGCAATAAGAATTAATGCTTGTATTTTTCAGAAAAATCCATTAAAAGCAACTTGAAAGTAATTCGGAAAGATGAAATTTAAACCTTAAAAAGTGTTTCTCGAATTTTATGAAATATCGTCAAGTCTAGTTACTCTCAGCAATTAGCAAATAATATTTATAGGTAATCTTCTTACAACACGTACTTATAGGAAACCCTGTTGTATTTGAAGAAAGAACTTTCATTATCTGAGTTAATATCACAAAGAATTGTATAAAAAAAATTGGTCTAAAGACACTAAAGTTACAAAGTTTCTGCTGCATCAATCTGTTGGGAAAATGCTACTTAAAATTTAAAAATATGAAATATTATTCTGGCTTGAAACTCAACATTCTGCAGATACTCAACATTTAGAAAATAATTCTGTTTTTAGAATGCCTTGATTCCTATTATGTATACTTAGAGTTTAGGAAGTGGCCTAATTTTGGCATTAGCTGAATTTCACATACATATACATGCAGACCTGTAAATGTATTTAAACTTTAAAAATATATAGTTTATATTTTCTCATGCGAATGTGGTAAAACGGTGTAAAGAAATTTGTTAGTAGTGTTGTAGACAACACTACTATGGTACAACACTCGTATGGAACAATTGTTCATTGTGGTACCAAAAAAGAGTTTTTCTTTTTCGTCTCTCCCTAAAATGGGTTTTGAAGAAATGCTAAGAAAAATGTCTTACAGTATTATAGGGAAATTTGATTTTTCCGAATTTCGACAAGAAATCCAGATAAATTTTTTGTTTTTGTACACCTATGGATTCCTTAATTATTGCTTATACATTTCCCACATGGCAGGTTCACGTGCCTTCATCACCACTTTCATCTTTAATCCAAACTAAATTGCTTACAAAAGCAAAGAGAATGCTCAAATAAGTCCAAAGCTGAAATCAAATTCAGCATATTTTAACTACTACGTATGCATAATAACATATACACATGCATACATACTCATCATACGTGCATACGTGTGTGCCTATTCAGAGATTGATAAACATGCCATTTTGCAACAGAAAATACTACACTTGATATGAAATTTTTTCTACAATTTCTAGCCATAAAAATTAAAAATTCTCCAAAAAAAATTTATACATATATTATCGTTTAGAGTGGTTTTATCCATATATGGAATCCCCTCTGAATATTTATGTGGCTATTTGGGGTCAGCAAAGTGAAGCACTCAAGACCAATTTTAATTTATTAGTAATAAAGAAATATCACATCTCTCTTTATATAATTAGTGAAAAAAATAATAAACTAAATAAGTTTATTTATTAAAGAAAGAATTCCAAATCACAATTTTAAAGCTTTAAAAATATTCCCCTCGACGTTTAAAGCTTCAAAATGACTCACTCTCATGCGCTTCGCACTTAAATGTGGCCTTGCATTTGATTTGCAAACTGGAAAAGAAAAGCAAACAAAAATAAAAAGACAATAAAAATGAAAATGAAAAATGTCATTAAATTTTTTTTAAATTTAGAGAAACAATTTTTTTTTTATTAATTCCATTCATAAGTATATATTTGTCATAAATGCTGGCATGTACTCGTACACCAAGAAAAGTGTACAGATAAAAAACTTTTGTTAGAAAAAATCTTTGAAATTATTTGTTTTAGTCACATTAAAGGCTTAAGTTACACATCAGTCGAGCAGGTGATTTCCTACATTAAGGCGGCCCTTAAAGAAATAAATTCTTAGTGTCTTAGTTGATTACTTGAAAGTCTTTCTTTGCAGCATTTTCCTCAATGTAAAGTACTCAATTATAAATATACAGAACCTGAATTTTAGAAAAGAATTTTTTTTAAAATTGTAAAAATCAGATGAGTCCTCTCTAGAGAAAACCATGGGCCTTGTTTGTGCTTCTAAACGTTGAGCTAAGACATTTAAAAAAAATTGTACTGAAATTGCATGTGGGCACATCACTGGTATGAAAAAGGAAAAAGTGCCAAAGTACCAATTTGACTCTTAAAAAGTATTCTATAGGCGAGGGATTCTAATACTAATGTCCTTCACAAAGCAGAGATCGCCCTAATGCATATTTTCGTGGGCACGGTTTCATATAATTTAGAATTTTTTTAATCATACTGCAACAAAATACGTGTAACACCACTTCCTCCGTGCTACACCACTATCAACTTACAAGCTTTAAGTCTCTCCACTTTGATTCCTCACGCAAATGAACTTTTTCACTTAAATCGATAAAACGATAAACGATTTTCCACTCGATGATTAGCTTCAAAAATATATATGTCAATTGCTTCAATTCCACAATGATCAGTGTAACAAGAACAAGATTAAAAATCATGACTTGAAACCTCTTGAGAAAGTAAATAAATGAATTGGTGCATAAGAAAAACCAATCAGCCATTCTGTTTCATATGTTATAGGACCGATAAGTAGATAAGTAATAAGTAGTAGAAAAGTGCTTGGCTGCCTGCTTTTAAGTAGGTCTAATAAAGTTATTCAAAAAAAGGCGTAGCACATAAAAATAATGAATTATGTAATTTATAAATTATGTAAAATTCAAGGCATGAATTGTGCAATTTTCTGTAATTAAAATAAAATTAATATAAAACATAATTAACAGTTGAATTTTTATAAAGTTGTTCACCGGCTTCTGAAATCATTGTGGTGTCCTCTGCTGCAGGGTGCCTGCCTGAAATTTCGCTTTTTTACTGGCTTCTAAAATCAGTGTAGTGGCCTCTGTTGTAGGGTACCTGCCTGAAATGTCGCTTTTTTAATGGCTTCTAAAATCAGTGTAGTGGCCTCTGTTGTAGGGTACCTGCCTTAAATTTCTTTCTTTTACAGGCTTCTGAAATCAGTGTGGTGGCCTCTGTTGCAGGATGCCTGCCTGAAATTTCCCTTTTTTACCTTCAAATGATTTTGCCAATATTTTGAAAATTTCCCATTATTATTATTATTGTTTTCATCTTTTATATCACGATTCCAAGTGCCAGCTTAACCTAATTTTCAAATAATAAAAATGAACAAAATTTATTTTGAATAAACACAACAACAAATAATTGCTCATCAAATCTTTTGTGATTACATGCAACTAGTCATCAGTAGCACGAGTACAACCGACGCTTTAAAAGCTTTGACTTTGATTTTGAAAGGAAAAAGTGAGAGGTAACATGACAAAAACGGATAATGTTTCTAACAACACGCAGCCTCTCAGCAGAAAACTCCAATTATGGCATGTGTGGCACAACTGTCACAAAATTATGCATTAGCAGACACACACAGATGCACACATAGTCATACGTATTTGCAACACACACACCCATATACATATATTGAAAAAATCTATAAAATAATTGCAACTTTAATGTTTCCTATTTCTGAAAAAACTTTTTAGAATTGTATTAAATATATTACAACTGCAGCCTTCTCAACTGTTGTCAGTATTACTGACACTTTGAAAAGTTATTGTAAACATTTTCGACATGTGATAAATTGAGGTTCTGTTTGTAAATATGGCTCATCTAGGGAGGAGAGGGAAATTTAGAAAACATATTTGTATGCGATCTACTCGTATGGATTATTTCATGCCAAACCAAAATTCATTTAATATGAGGAAAGTGAAAATAGTAATTTAAAACGCAATGGGTTAATTCGATGCAAGCTTACACTTCATGTACTCACGGTGACTTGCAGTGCACGAGTATTTGAATTTTTTATTTAGTAGCAGTATTCAGAATGAGCTAAACAGGTATGAAAATTCATAAAATTATTCTTCACGGTTATCGATGAATTCGACAAAATTCAGAGACGTAGAGAAATTCCTTGCCATTCCTAGTAATCATATTCCACACTTTATGACGACGTCGAAATTTACTTTATGAAGTTGGAAGAAAGCTGTCTTTCTGTTCCTTTTGCAAGTAAAAGTAGCTAAATAAACCGCGAACTTTATGCTGATGCGGATGTACAAAGATTGCATTTTAATTAATATTTCAAATTATACACATCGCTGTACGACGTATGAGTATTTGAAAAGTTACGTATCGGCAAAAAGTTGTTGTCGTTCTACCACTTCAAAGCTCACGGTATCAAAATTGTTACATCTGCTTAGAACGGTTTAGAATTTCTACTAACGTACGCATACAATGTAATTAATGTGTGTGGATGTGAAGATGAATAATCCGAGTTAAATATGCTTTGACGTAAGAGCTTACGTAATTACAAAATTCAACTCAAATTAATGCAAATTAATTTGTGGCATGTCTTGTTACCGTAAACCTTTTTTTTATTTCGTCCATATTCCAATGGTGAGTGCATCAAATGCTTAGCCAATTCCATCAGTTGAGTTTAGTTTACTTTACAAAATTCATTTAATTCAAATATAACATTGTTGAAAAAATAATTTTTTTTTTTTGTTGTAAAAGTGTTTATTCGTATTGAGAGAAAATTAATGAAATTTTCTGTATTTGTGAACACTACATTGCGAGATATTTTCAATGGTGTATGTATACTATATCGTACTCTGTTTTACTTACACCACTTTTACAACAATTACAAGTTTATGCACGGGACACTCCCTACTAGGCACTTCTCATTTTATCATGGGTATTCCCTATATATACAATGCAAAAACCTTGCCTTTCCAGTATTTGTTGCGTGTGTTTATGGTTGTGAAATATGAGAGAAGATTAGAGTGATTTCTGTGAATAGTGAGCTTGTAGTCTGTCTTTTTCTTTTAACAAAGTATTTGTCCATCTGTCCTTCTATTCCTTGTTATATGTCTTTTTTTTTTTTATAAAATTTGTGCCCGTCTATTCCTTGTTGTCTGTATTTGCTTAGAATAAAATATTTTTCCGTCTGTCGGCTAATTTCTCTTCGAATAAATTATTTGCCCATCTGTCTGTCTATTTCTCGTAGTATATCCTTTACTTAGAATAAAGTATTTGTCTGTACGCCCGCCTATTCCCTGTTGTCTGTCCTTTTTTAGAATAAATTTCTTGTCCATATGTCCTATTACTTGGTATCTATATTATTATTAGAATAAAATGTTTGTCCATATGTCCTTGTTTTTCTGTTGTCTGTCTTTTTCTAATAACAAAATTTTTGTCCATCTTTGTATCTGTCGTACTCATAATTATCCGTCTTAAAATCACCGTATTTGACAGAATTATATTTTCGTCGATCTTTTTATATATTCATTGTTATCGGTCTTGTTTCTTAGAATGGATTTATTGTACGTCTTTTTTAATGACACTTTTATCAGAATGAAATATTTATCGGTCTGTATGGCTTAGAATTACACTTTTTGACAGAACGAAATTTTTTGTTTTGTTGATAATTATTGTACGACTATCCGTAAATTATTTTTGTACGGATACTACTTTTTTCCCTGACACTATTTTTGTCCGGACATTTTTTTGTCCGTTTTAAAAATAGCCATTTTTTTTCAAACAAAATTTTGCCCAACCCTGTTTATTATTGTCTCTTTTTCAGAATGAAATTTTTTGTCCATATTATTCATCCGATTCTTAGTGACAAATTCATGTGATATGATATAAGTTTTATATTATTGAAATTCACAAAGACAAAACAGAAATGGGGCAACTCTTCGGTTTAAAAACTTTTCTGTTTAGAAATTTTTATTTTTCATTTATTGTAAAAGCATTTTTATAAATATTTACGTGAATTCAAAGCACGTCTGCTGAGTTTATTTTATTTCCGTTCTAAAGCCATATCTATTTTATTCTCTGTATTGCCTGTATAAATGTCAATTGCATACTTTATGCGTTTCCTCTTTTATGCCCATTTAAATTTAAATTAAAATAAAAGATTGTTTGGATCTAAAATCTTTTTAACTAACGACACCCATTGCTGATTTGCAATGCAATAAAGTTCACATTCGCATTGGAGAAGGATGAGAGTATTATTCGGCATTATGTATATTGTTGAATTAAAATAATAATAATGAAAAAAAGAAGTATTGCAACAATTGAACTTTAATTTTGTGTTAGTAAATACATGGTGAAGTATAAAGTTGATATTTTAGTTTTGCCACTGCGGAAGGAAAAGCTAGACAGGCAGCCAAGCATTCGAGTACATAAAAAAACTCCATGGAAACATTATTTTTCTATGCAAATTCAATTAGCCTTAGATTGGATTAAAATCCATTTCATGGTTATTATTTTAAAAATGTTAAAAAGATAAGTATTAGAAACGCTTCTTATTGGTACAAGATTTGTCAGCTTCACATGGTTATACTTACTGAAGATATCAGTGGGAAAAGCTGGAGATATATGAAATATATACCTTTCTCAACTTATTAAAAAATAAGTGGAGAAAAGTTCGACTAACATCCAACTTAATTTAAAAAATATTTAATTTGTTTCCTTAAGCCCAGTTTATGACTTGGCCTTTACATTGACAAGCAGATATTGCCATTCAGATTTTTTTTTAACCAACTCTACTAGCAAAGCTTTTGGCTTGTCCGCAGGAAAACACCCAGGGTCTAGGCAGGAATCGAACATGAGACCTCCGATTCATTAGGCTGAGCATTATTCACTCGCCTACGGAGGTACCCGAACTCAATTTATTGTAAAAGTATAGCAAATTCTTGAAATGCCAATAAACCAGTCATCATTGAAAGTTTAGTCACATAGAGTACTTCATACGTATACTTGGTCCTTTACCCAAGTCCTTTACCCACGTATTTGAAGGGAGTTATGCCGTCATTTTTTCTGTTTAAAAATTGGAAGCAAGACGATGACGTTTTTAAATGATGATACTACGGACCGTCACACAAGTGATCTTCGCTTTAACTGAGAATTTTTATATGTAAAAATTTTTTTTTTAAATTAATCAGAAACTGATTATAGAAAAACGAATGTATAATTTTTTTAGCAACAGAAATAATTTTTCCACCTATTAAATCCACTTTTGCTTTTAAAGTTTTGCCCCTACACGTTGCATTCACATGATTTTTTTTGCATATGTATGAGTTTTTTTTGCGCTCAACGTACGTGATTTTATTGTAAAAATCTTGAGTTCTGATACGTGAACAAGAACTGTTATGGCTCTATTTGCACTCGGAAGGGGTCAGCTTTATTTTTATGTTCATAAAATTTATTAGGAAAGAGCTGTAAACCAATTTTATGAACACTCATTATAAAAGATGCATATTTTCATTGCGGAAGCGCCCTAATGCTTAGGCTATCTCCTTATTCTTTTTCTAAACAATCTTCTATACACGACTGTCTAAACTCAAAGCTATCATCGTAAGCAGCTACTTGATAACATTATAGTAATTCTATTTGCAATTATTTTCCACATTAAGCAGCTTATAATAAACTTTTATAATGTCAGTTTGAAAACTTTTATGGTCGACTGCATACTAAATTGTATTGAAAAGAAAAAACAAATAAAAACCAAAATTGCAGTCTTCCGTACTTCAATCAAACAGTATACGGTGATTAAAGACCATTAAAGAGACATTATCGTAAAATCAGCGCAACCTGCCAAATGAACATGGAGATGCTTTCAGAGCTGGAAGGTTAAGTGTAGCACTTTTTATCCTCGAAAGGAAAATTGCAATTGTGTGCTAGGCCATTTTTTATTCTTGGCGTTCTTGTTCGAAAAGTTTATTTCCAACATATGTACTTATTCCGCGGCCTTTTACGTTTTAGTTGCCGATATGCATATCTATGTAAATACTCGTACATATATGTGCATATATACTTATGCTTCACTTATATTTTGTCACTGTCTTCCTATAAAAATTAAAGTGATTTAAATTCGTAAATTGCTCTTAAGCCTCTATTCATTTAATTCGTTTAAGTCTTCTTACACTGATCACTTCCGTAGAAAATTGTAAAAGCTTTCACGCAAAATATTGCTGCTTCCGTTTCAATTTCTTCCTCATTTTCCATTTTTGTTTTCTGTTTGACATTTACTATTGTCAAAAACAATCGCATTAAAAGCATGTCGTTGTTTTTCTTCGCAACTCATTTCACAAGTGTACTTTCCAAATTAAATCAAATGTAATGCAATCCATACGTGGGTAGTTGTGGTTGGTTGGTGCCAAGCTGATTAAGGAAGTAAATGGTGATTCATAAAAATTTAAATATTACGAAGAAAACTTGAGAGAAACGGAGCAGAGTTCGTAGGACTTTTTGTAAACCACCGAATTATTGTTGTAATTACATTGATTGCATTTGCAGTTTGGCCGTCGATGGCTTTTCATTTTTAATCCAGTTTAAATAATTTGTTTTGCAAACTCTGTAATATTCTCTTTTTAATTTTAATTGCAGAGCCTGGGCATTTTGGCTTCAATTCCCGCCGGTTTATTAATACTATCGCTCTTTGGATTACTATTGTATCTGCTCACACGATGCTGCGACCGTAAGCAACGGAAACCGAGCGCGCAGAGGTGTCAGAGCTGTTCTTTAGTGATTATCACATTGATGACATGTGCCGCCATAGGTTTGGGTAAGTTGAAACCAAATACCATTTTACAAATTAAATAACAGATTTTAGTTATTAATAAAATTCAAGAAAAATCACAAAGATTTGTTTTATACCATTGAGGACCGGCGAGAGAAAATTGATCCTAAGAAAATTTTTGCATTTTGTGTCCACTGAACAATTTATAAATTATTTGCATGGCCGCCACTAGAAAATTTTATTCGTTCTCTAATTCTGTATTACGAAAGCTGCAACTTATAGATACCAGCGGCTTCCGTCTGAGAAATTTATTTTTGAACTTTCTTAATAAACTATGGAAAGAAAGTTCCATTTTTCTTTCTTAACAAAAGCTCCTAATACATTTAATAATAGATTTAAGCGTATAACTCTGCAAAAGCTCAAAACGCAGTTGTTGAAGAAGAGCCGCTTTGCAATACTAATAATATCTGAGAAGTATTTTTAAATGTTTAGCTGTGAGCTTTGCTTTTGCAACTTATAGGAGTTTTTGTATTGGGTACTTAAAGCCTTATTAAATTTCGAAAATTAATATTCATTGGCCTCAAATGACTAAAATGTCAGCTTAACTGCATCTCTTTCATTTCATATCCAACATTATTAATTGACTTCTTTTCATTAGATACGTTAGTTGGCCCAATCAATTTAATGAAAGTCCAATTTATATCTGAAATATTTTTTTAATGCAAAGAAAAATCCATTAAATATGAAATTCATTAAAAGGAGATTAAACAAACACTACCACTAATATTAAAAAGTCTTGGTTTCGAAAGTAATAAAAAGAAGTGGGGAAGCCGTGGTGGCATGCTAGTTTACTATAGAGAGGTTTCACTGTACGTAACTTGTTGGTAATATGTGTATGCTTTAACTGCAAAGTTAAAAATGCATTTATTTTTATTTATTCAATCTTTAGTCTTTATTTAAGTTCAGCCAATGCGAAAGTATACCTCCTTCTCATATTTGCGTACCCTGCAATTCAGAATATTGAGCGCTGTTGGTTCTACTAGATTTTTGCACTTTAAATTCTACATTTTTTTATTAAATATTAAAAAGACAATTTCCAATGTGCGTGAATACAAAGAGAATTTCTGCAAATGACTGTTGATGCAAATTTGCAGTACTTTCGGACAATACGATTCTTAATTTTATTGGCTTTTGCAAATAACACTTACGCTCACTTGTGTGTCTCCATCACATACTGACTGTTTGATAAGGCGCAATATAAAAGTGTTGTTTACTTGTTTCGGTGGGGGGAATGTTACGAAGAGAAATATTCATTTAATTAACAAACGACCTGCAATTAACACTTCAACCTGTTTTCAGACGTAACATTTTTTCGTATGGCTAAAATTCGCTATCGTGGGTTAAACAAGCCTCTACTGACAGTGCACTTCGTTTATGCCAGCAATAAATAAGGCTTATTTTTTTTTTGTTTTGTTTTTTTATTTTTATTTGATATGTAAAAGGCAAAAGGGGTATGTGCTTGCGATTACACACATGCAAACATTTGAAGGACTATTCATGTGCATCAGGCTTGTAAACATTATGGTCTATGAATGTTGAACTGCCACAGACTTATTGCAATCACTTCTGTCTGCTGCAATTGTTTCACTTCATTTTTCTACTGCTCTCCTTCCTCTCTGTCTGCTTTCATTGCATTTTTTCAACGGTTCCAGATGATTTTTTTTCCTCCCCTCTTGTGTTTCTTCTTTGTGTTTATTGTTGGAAAAATTAAATTTTTTATCTTGTTAGTTTGTTCTCATCTTGTTATTATTTCAGTTTTATTTTTGATTTTCATTTGGTCTGTGTGTGTGTGTGTGTGTGTGTGTATGAGTTTTATTATTATTACGAAATACAATTATTTTCAGGATTAAGGGCTTAAGTGACATACAGAGAAAGGATGTCAACAAAGTACGATTGGTTAGGCACACACAGATGCAGGCGAATCGTCAGTCACAGAACTCCATTTTATCGTATTTTGCTTGTTTCCTTCTTTGCTTGTTGGTTTTTTGGGCTGAGTTGACTATGCGGGATAATAATTCAATTTTCATCCGACCCGGTTTCATACTCGTACATCTCAGTTGTTATTTAATTCGCGTCTTATGTTTGTGGTATAATTTTACAACTGCAAGGCCACAAGGAGTGGGCGAATGTTGACGACTGGTAATAGCAACCTTTAGACTGCCACCATGCAAAAGGCATTTACAAACAAATACAACAACGCTAGTTTGTTTAGTAATTGCTGTAACACAATCTTGCAAAACGTTTTGATTGTTAAGAATTTAAGCGAATTATTTGCTCATTTCCAAGACAATGATTCACAATGAAGCAAACTCTGAACTGTAACTAAAATGTATCTGTACTGCAATTATTTTTATTTTATTTTTTTTTTTTCTTCTACTAAAATAAGTAGAATAAGCGGTAATAAGTTTTTGTTCGATATTTTTTTCTTTTACGTTCTGTATCTACATATGTGGCGTGGCCTTAGAGATGCGCGTTGTACTACTTTTTTCAGATGGATTTTAATTTCAACTACTTGTGTTATATTGATTGCATTGGCGAGATCATTGACTTCAAATAATAAATTAAATCATTAAAAGGGTCAATTAATGTTGCATCGGCGTTGGCATTAAAGCCAGCATTTATTCCATAATTTAATTTTTTCTTTCACAAATATAATTATAAAAAAAAACTACTCCAAATGAAAAAAGGGTTCGTTAATTTTTTTTTTTATTTTTTCTTATTTTTTTGCATTAACTCAATAGATACTTGTTTTATTGCAGGTCTCTATGGCAACGACGATTTCCATAATGGTTTATTACAAGCATTCAGTTCCGGCAAACAGGTGGAAGGACTTGTATTGAGCTTAAAACGACAGGTATGTAAAAAAATACATATAAAAATATGTAATAAATAAAAATCAATAAAGTTTTTTTCACACGGTTGAGTTAAAAACGAACACGTTAAACTGACCACCAACATTTCCATAAACTTTTTCTATCACATATTTTTTTCTGCTTCCATGCAATTTGGTCGCGTAAGGACGAAAGGGCATAACCATACTACCAATAATTTTACAGAGCACCTTAAAACATATTAAATTTAGGATTTAATAATTCAATAGGACCTCAAAATAGAAATTTATTGATGAATAAGTTTTAGGTCAAAATTTATGTACGTGTAAACAATTTAAAAAAAAAAAAATTAGAAAAAAAAAATGTTCTTGTTACGCCCTTTTTAAAATTTTATATGATGATACTTAATTACTTAATGCTCCAAAATAATTTTCATATAGACACTTTTGTTGTAAATAATTTTTGCAGAAATATCAATCGTTTCGAAACTTTTAAAACTTAACAAGTAAAAGCGGAACTGTGTTTTCAATTTGCATATATCCTTAGAAGCAATTTTAATTCAAACATGAATACATTCGTGCACACATTTGCCAAATGAGAAAAATATTAAGCCTTTCATAAATTCACTCTCCCAAGAAGCCGCAAATAATCCAATTTATAATCCTTTTTAGCATTACAAACTTATGAGCATTTCACACATTCATAAGATTTAGTGAAGTTTCTTCCTTTAAATATTTGTTGTCATATAAACAGACTCCAGTATTCAACTTCCTTTTATTTTAATTCAAGGCAGGAAACTTGCAAAGATTTTCATATTTACAAAAGAAGCTAAGCTAAATATTTATATAAATATATGAACAATTATAACTGCATTTGTAAGCAGAGCTAATATTAGAAATAGAGGCAGGTTTAAAAAGGACCTTTAGGAGGTTTCCATTTCTTTGGAATGTTTGAGTAAACCAAAATAGCTTTTTATTAATTAAATTTGTAATTTCTGTTTTAAAGAGTAGAGAGCAAATGCTCCTATAAATGCAAGGACTTTTCGACTTTTCAATAAAACCAATGAAGAAATTAGCATTCAAGTAAATGCTGTCAAAAGGAACCTTAAATTAATAAATTAATATTAGAAAATATGTTGTTCATTTTAAAAAAATTCAAGAAAGCTAAACAAAAACATGTGGAAATTTATTGGAAAAATATTTTTAAGTAAATTTTAGGTTTTAATTATATTAAGCTTGCCTATGCTTATGCAAAAATTGCTAACAAAATCAATCACGGCATTCAATGTGTGAATAGAGTTAAAAAGAATGCATTTACTCGTATTGTAAACAGAGTGTTCGACGGCTTGTGATACAAAATCTGCTATTAAACCAGCAAACACTTGTTTCGTTTCAGTTAATTTTATTAATTGCTTTTAATTAAAGTTTTGTTTGATAAATCCTTGTTCGAGTTATTTGATTATTTTGCTTTGAATTAACATAATTAATTGATGCCCTCCATTATTATTATGAAAATTTATTGAATTTTTTGCTTGCAAATCATATCGCTTAACTGGAAACGCCAGTCGGAATTATTCAGTCTTCACATGTAAATGAGTGCATGTGCAATTTGTGTTTGCATTAAAAAATCTGATTAGTCTTGAAAGGATTTTTTGTGCTTTCATCGTTTACATAAATGCAACCAACTACTTGCTAATGCAGACATGCATGTCCTTTGGCATTTATTTATTTGTAAAGATGTGCAATACTTTGCAAGAAATCTATTAGAGGAAAATCTTTAAATCTCTCATACACTTAATCAAATGCATGTTGCAATCCTGTATGTATAACATGTTATAAAGTCCTTCCGTTCCAGGCGACATATTCATTGAGCCCATTGGGGATTACACACACATCCAAATATATGTTACATACACTTGCATGTATACATGTGCGAGTATTTATAGATACTTCAACGCCTTTTAGGCTCCTTTCTTTAGATTCTCTTATATTTTCACTGCTTAAACAGCACAATAATCTGTGTGAGTTTATTAAAAAAGCATAAAAATAAATAAACTAGTTGTAGAAGAAGGAAACGTAAAATATTTATGCCAACGACCAGCAGTAACACCAAAAATGCAATAAGTGTAAATATTGAAATAATAAAAAAAAGACATAACTAGGAAGTTTAATTTTCTACACAAAAAATGCATTAAAAACTTCTTTAACGAAGCGGTTAAGACGACAAATGAAAGGAAGAATAAAATAAAATAAAATAAAATAAAATAAATTGAGAGAAGAACCATTTGCAGCAAAAGCTCCATTGTGAAGCTACTGGATCTGTGAATTGGAATCTGTTTTAAAATAAAAGTAAAATAATGTGACTGTCATAGAAATATTAAAATGATTTTCTATAAAGTTTCTATTATTCAAATTCAATTTACTAAATCTCCTTAAACTTTGTTTCAAATGAAACTTTAAATTTTGGATGTTTGTTGGCTGGCGAAGTAAGCATGACGAGAAACTTTATATATTAAGGTTTTCCTCTTTATTACGTATCTGTAGATATACACATGCTTGCATGTTTAGTATTATGCATATTTGCATATACACACATACATACATACACGTCCTTCCATACATTCGAGTACATGAAAAAACAAAAGGAAAGCAAAGTAGAAGTAGAAATAGAAAATAATAGCAAATGTGTATGTACTTAAAAGACGTTTGTATGGGTTTGAATTTTCTGTTCACATTTTACTCATAAGTGTATTTATACACTTGCTTTCGCACCAACATTACTTCATTCGCGTATCATCTGGAGGTTTCTCTCATTCTTAGCATACTTTTGGGCTGCTTAATGTGTCACTTTCCATTGTTACATTTTTTCCTGGCTTATGAGTATGTGTGCATGTGTTTACTATACACCCAGACAATGTTTTTGGCCACATTTAGAGTGTCACAAATTCAGATTGAATCCACCATACATGATACTTCACCTATGCCGACTGGCATCAAGCAGCCTACGGAAAAGCTTGATACTTGCTGTCGCATTAAAAAACCAAATGATATCAGTGAATAAAAAGTTAAAAGTTGCACGAGTATAATACTTTATGGGTTACATGTGCTTTACTTAATTGACTGTTGAAAGCTCATGTCACACAGAAACCATCAAAGATTATTTTTTGCAAGTTGACCTGCATTTCAAAGCGTCCTACAAATCGGTCTAAAAATAATTAAAAAAGGCTGTTTGACTTGTTTCCATATTCCCATATTGTCTGTAATCGAATGCAACAAAAAGTGTTTGTTGGGAAATTAATTTCATACACACATACATATATCCATTATACATGCACTATACGAGTATTTGATGTTTTTATAAAAGCTAATCAAAATGTTTTCCATTGTTTAAATTTTTATATATTAAAAAATGGAAAAAAATAATGGACACCTTTCCACTTGCACTTTGTTCGAATTATTCAGACTCCACCCACTTTCCCAGATCTTTGTTCAAACATCATTATTATTTTAATAAAGGAGTTTTTAAGAAAGCATATAAGACTTAAAACTCTTCTTGATCATCGGCGATGAAGAAGAGACTTGCAATGCAATTTTGTGCAACGGAAAACGTTAGTCCAAATAAAGAATGAATCCAATAATTTATTTAAAAATATGCTACTCTAAAAAGAAAAAAATTGATTCCCAATAATTGCCGAAAAATGCAACACTGCCAAAAAATAACATAATATGTATCGCTCAAACTATAAGAAAAGCAAATTAAAGTTTTATCAATCTTCATTATTTAGGAACTTCACAGTCGAAAAATATAAAATAATGGGCAACCAAAAATTCGAAAAAAAATATATATATATACGAATATATATGAGTATATTACAATGTGCGATAAAGTTAGTAAAACTGCCGGAATCCCTAAAACTATGACATGGCTAAAACTCCAAACACAATGCAAAATTAGATGAATAGGAACGAAGCCAAAATATATTCATGCTGTTACATAAAAGCATTTACTTGTAGTAAATAAAAGGAGAACTTTAACAGCAATCCTTCTTTAAGTTAAACTACGAGGGAATTATAAAGACTTTCCTACTCTATCTAAACAGGAGCAATTAATCTTTAGTAACGCAACATGTGTGCGTACGCGTACTGTGTGCATTGGCGTGTGAATGCATGTGCTTACAAGCGTTTTAATTCTACAGCAACTTTTTCTTCTCCATTGCAACTTTATTCCAATGCTGATGTTTTATAAAAATTAACCCTGTAAACATTTTACATAAAAGTTCCTTTTGCAGATTCTATAAGCTAAGTAATAGAAATGCATCACTTGTGCAATTAGTGCATTGCTTTACTTCAGCTGCGTAATTGTCATGAATCTCCTAAATGAATTTCATGCTGAAATAATTTTTGTTTTAAAAACTACTTTAAGCGTAGAATAAATTGCTTGTGAAGACAATCAATTTTCATTATCGTATAAAAGATAATTCCTGCTGCTAATTCGCCTCAACGGCAACGCCGTTTAGTACAAAAGTCTTAATTCCTGCTAAAAGTAAAATGAAAATGTCTGTACGCATAACCTTCTGCTACATATCGCCACCTTCATGTAGAAAGGTCGTAAATAATGTTGGTTTTTTGAGTGACGATATATTTTTGTGAGTGAACTATTTACAATATATTTTTTATTCGAAGTTTAAAAAATTCAGCAACCGATTTTACTCCTTCCAAAACTGCAAGGCTTAAGAGCGTTGCAAAGGAAACAGCCCTCTATGCAATAACCCCACAAGTTGAGGACTTTGTAACAAATATTCGAGAAGTTTGACTTTTTCAAGCAAAAATTTTAATACTTTTCATTATTATCACCAAAAAGCTCGCAAGCCAATATAGTCGGGTTTACAAGTCACATTGTCAGTTTGAAAGTTGCTGGCTATACGAGTAATGTGTAGTCATTTAGAAATTTGTCGCAAGAACTCATCATGGGTTGTCTCAAGTGAGTGTTTGTCTGCTTTAGTAAATTGGTTTCGAATCAATTCAGAAGAGCCGAGTTGCTTGGATTGCTTCTTCGGCACCCATAGTATTCGCAAAAGGAGAAATCTTGCGAGTAAAATGCTTACTTCGTCTTATTTCTTTTCCTTTTTTTTTCTTGTTTTTTTTTTATTTTATTTTCTTGTTTTGTTGTGAATACTGAAAATCTTTAGAAATTTTACTTTCCTTTCAAGAAGAAAACAAAAATACTGCATGCTGCAGTTTCAATAAAAATGAGCACAACGTACCATCAATTCAAAACTTTACAAAGATTTTTATTCACAAGGATCACAAGGAATAGTGCAGAAACAAGTAAAACGAAAATATGTGCTGTACAATGGGGAAATATTTTATTTCCTGTAAGTAGGTCTTTGAATTTTCAATTAGTTTGCTTTAACACATGTGACATTAAAGTTGTAAAGACCATCATTATGCGTGGAGATGTTTTCTTTTCTGAAATTAAATACTGAGTTTATTCAAATAACATTTGCCTTTCAATTAATTTTTAATTTTATATTGTGTACGTTGTTGACTCTTTTCTTTTTTTTTTTTTTTTTGATTTCTGGAAGAAGAATGTGCTTTTTGTAAAGTGCTACAAAAGCAATTCCAATTAAAAAATATATATATATTAATTTTGACGGGAATATCGATAATGTCATGAAACAGAGGAGAGTATTAAGTTGGCCTCCATGTCACAACTAACTCATTAACCTAATGAAAAGTTGTCTAAGGACATCACATCTTCATCAAAGCCTGCTTTTTCTTTAATACATTGTCTGATAAAAGAAACCTATATATGCCAAAATGTACGATAAGGATGTTGGTTTTTTTTAACTAACTTAATCTGCAAAGCTTTCGGCTCGACCGCAGGAAATATCCAGGGTCTAGGCAGGACTCAAACCCGCTACCTCCGGTTTAGTAGGCTGCACATTATTCATTCATCCACGGATAAATTGTTATCTCTCAGCTGCTAGATAGAGGCTGGGCACTGGAGATACTTTCTTATATACGACCTAAGATGCGATGCAATGGAAACCACCAGGAAAAAAGCAAGCGACCCGATCACATTCAATGTTAGATTAACACTTATTATACTTATTATGCTTCTTTTCATGGTTTAAAAGTTGATTTCACAAATTCATTGATAATTTTTCTTTCAAGAATACATGACCCTACAGCTTATACAGCTTTTACTATAATTTAAGTAGTTTTGCAAAGAAAGGATTAATAAGAATATTTATTACACAAACCTAAGACTACTCAATAAGGTATGCCGTAACATGGGTATGTGTGAGATAGGAAGGACAAAGAGAATAAAGGACGTAACACCCATTGCTATATTCCATGTTTCTATTTTAGCACAATGCACAAGGTGTAGGCAGACGTAGCAAGACAATTTTAAGTATTTTGATGTCTTGCAGGAGGCAACATGTTTATTCATTTCCTGTCTCTAATATTTGATGTCGAGGACAATATCACCGTCTAGTCCAAAGAAATACTTGCGCCAACTAACTCTTGTTAGTCGTTGCTAGTCTTAAAGAATATGGTGCAGGGAAGATGTCTTAACTGCAGGCAATTTTAAATAAAATTAATTTGTTTCAACGATTAACTTTGCAACTAAAACACAGTTGTTGTTAACGTTAAATTCAATGGAATGATGAAGCACCAGCAATTCCCATTTAATATTTTTTTTAAACCTTCTCAAGAACAGAGAAGTAGCCACGTGAAATCAAATACTCGTGCACACTGAAGGTTTTAATAAAAATCAGCAAAAACTAAAAACTTAAATAAAAGGATGAAGTTTTTGCGACGACAGAAGTAATTAGCAAGGGTTGTCCTTAGTAAAGTTCTTATTATCCTTTTTTTAGCACCAAAAATATAAATTTAAATTTGTTATTCATTCTCGCACATTAATAAAATGCAATCAAATTAGAGTTGTCCCACTCATGGGCTACTAACAGTGTAACACTGGAGTGTAAAAGCTAAACTTACTATCTTCGGAGGTGATCATCAACCAATGGAATTCTAGGCTGTGCTTTATTCGTTCGGCTACGGAAGCAGCCAAATTAGGAAATTTTTCTTAAAAAACATTGAATATTATATTTGAATGGTATTATTTTAAAATCCTGCAGATACTGAGATACAGCATCTTTAATTAAGAGACTGGTTACCAAACAATGTGTGTTTTAAGGACCCATTATTTTACATTTCTGCCATTCTCGTAAATTCGTCTTCCGTATTCCTTCCTTTAACAGTAAAGTTCCACAATTTTTGCTTGCGCTCAATAGCAAAATTGGACGCATCGTAAACTAAAATAAAGTTTAAACGTTTTTTTTTGCGGGAATAATTTTAGTTAACGTTTGTTACATATAAACGTAAAAAATTGAATATGGAGGTTAAAGTTAAAACCAGCGGACTACTTTTGACCACGATGTGTCAAATAGTTAAAAAAAAAAAAATTTTACTTGCCCTTAGCAAACCCAACACAACTCCTGTTACGTTTTATTGAAGTTTGGAAAATATAGTTTTGCGAATTGACAATATGATTCACTTGATTCGTGGCAGTTGCATTTGCTTGCCCAAATATTTACTTGTTTGCAATTAAGAACGAAATGTTTAACTGAGTGGAAAAACCAACCTGTATTGTAAAAGGCAGTCTCCTAAATACTTTTGTTGGAATATGTAGTGGGGCACACATTTTTTGGCCATAAAAAATAACAGGACAGAAACTCAATTACAATTTAGTTGCATTCTAAAAGAATGGCTTCGTAAATCTCGGATTGAAAATTTTACCAGTTCGTTTTTTGTGAGCGAATATAGAGGGAAAAGGGATTCACAATAATAAAATGGCTTACAGTCGAAATGGATCGTAAAAATATTGTTTAGAACCAAAAGAAGGCCAATAAGTGCAGTTTTATTAAAGTGTCTTAAATCAGAGAATTAATTCCTTTAAATACTTCTAACTCATACGCAAATAAATACGTATGTACATATGTACACGTGTGTGTGTGTGCATGTTTGCGTATACAGTTGCAATATAAAAAATCTAACATTCCAATTTGTAACTGGTGCATTGCTCGCTGTGTTAATGGTTCGATATGCTTTTTGTGGGAAGCGCTTCATATGGGCGGGGAACTTTTCATGTCTTTTGGAAATTAACATGTTACAAGCATTGCCCAAAATTTCCTACTTACCGAGTCTCCGTTGAGAAATATTTTGATGCACTGTACACCATCGTATAAACTGTCTGAAAATATAGAAATTTATTTTGTTTAGCTGCTTGCAACTCACTGTAATTAAATTAAGCTTTCAAAGTCTTTATGAAATTTGCTTTTTAATTATTCGTTCCCTCTTCTCTCGTAAAATGTAAAATGAATCCTTCCCTAACATGAAAATTGTTCATTAAAGTTTATTACTTTGACTTGATGGCTTTCAGACTCTTTTTTATTTCACTTTGCCAATCATTTGCAACTTCAGTTTACAATCATTCGCAAAGAGCATGATGTGCTATGAGTTTGTAATGAAACATACAGTATGTTACAAAAATTTACGTATGGAAAAGAAAAAAAACTATGGACAGCCTCGAGAATCAAGCAAACAATAATAAAGTTTATATGTCAAAGCAAAAACCTTTCCGATTTTTATTATAGTTTCGCTTAAAAAATAAAAATTAATTGAAAGCCTTTGCAAAAGTCTATATTGTACAGTTGCTTTAAATGTGGTTGTATTCATTAGCAGCACGCAAGTTTTCCTAAGGGAATTGTGTGTGTGGGTGCATTCTTATAAAAATATCGAGGCAGACGAAAACTGAACAGATCATTGTACACAAAACAGTTCTCTAAACAAACATTGAAGATGTTTTTTTTGTGTCTGAAAATTAAATTTATTTATACGAGTACATTACGGAGCATTTTACCGAGCTATACATAGATTTGGGATGTCATGAACAAACGTTTGTGTTCATCTGGTCAGTGTCGCCTCTCTTGTCAGTGTTTAGCTTTGGTTCAAGCAAAGTTATCAAACCAATGGGTTGCACAATATTGGATTACCGTCTTTTGTAGTACCTTATAACGTTTAGGTGCTCGCAAATGGAATTGTAAGATACAAGTAATGTGCAATCTCTGATGTTAGTTCCGCTGTCACACCACTTTTGTTATTATTATTATGTGTTTAATATTTCGTTAACATTTCGAGAATTGCAAAAAATATTATTAATTTTATTATTATTAATTTTATTTTTTTATTATTATTTATTATATTATTTATTTTATTATTTATTTAGTATTTAAGGACAAGGTTCATTCGTGAGGTTCTGCAGCGAATTCGTAATGAATCTCGAAATATTGATTATTTTTATTAGGAAACCGGAAATAGATTGGGGACTTGGGCCACATGTCTTAGTTTCCAAATTTCTCCGCTTTTGAAAATACAAAATTTCAATACTCAGCCTGCAGCTTTTGCATTTCGTTCGTCTATTAGGTATGGCCTCAAGTCCATTTTTTGGGGCATTTATTGTAGCGCTTAGTATTAAAACAATAAAGAAAATTGTAATAATTGGTTGGTTGAATGTTCGGTAATGTCATTTTCTTTCTATAGTTTGTGTCCAATGACGAGGAGAAATTTTACTTTCCTCTTTATCTTCTCCTTCTTCCTTTTATTATTATTATTCTTTTTTTTTAATAATACAATTAATTTTTTTTAAATATTTCAAATGTTTTGAACATTTTAGTTGTTTATAACTCTTTTAAAATTATTTTAGTCTGTGCAAAGATATGTATATGTATGGGTTGCATATGCATATAATACCAGCCATACACGCTGTATTCATCCGCATATGTAAAGATGTGATTGTATTTGACAGCATTATGAACATAAACTTAATAACAGCTTAAATGCAACGCGATTAAAAATTTTGTTTTACATACAAACTACAAACACTTCTAAAATGGCGGTTTACATCTGGAGTTTTCCCATGAAAAAAACATCTGATGCTGACAGGTAAAATCACCATAGACAGATGTGAACATGCAGACCCGCCCATCCACAATTCATAATCAAGCGTTTTAGTAGGGTGTGGGAGACACGAGACAGACATGTACTCATATACTTACAACGTTTTAAACGAAATTTTAAGACAGTTTTAATGATTTAGCAAATTTAATTATATCTTAATTCCTTGATATTATATATTATACTCGTACACACATAATAGTAAATACTTTATTCATCCTTTTGCAAACTTTAAGTTCTCCATATGCATATGTTGCTCTACTAGAAATTTAATGCTAAGATACGAGTGCAGTTTCAGCTTGACGACGTGCTTTCCATACGAGCACACACACACACATACACACATGCATTTTTCTTGTTAATTTATTTGAATTTTCATTTATATTTTCAGACCGAAGCCATCAAACACGATCTCGAAACAAAAATAAGCCAGCATAGGCTGGAAGCACAAATAGAAAAAGTTCAATATAATCAAACTGCTGTAATGTTGTTAATTGAAACGTGTGGCTTAGTTAGAGAGAATACCTCACGTGCTGTTACCAGTCTGGATAACATGGTGCTATACTTTATGAAAACCAAAGGCAGTGAAAATGATACCTCCCTAATGGGCTTATTACATGTGAGTTAATTGCTGCTCAGTTTGTCTCTAGACGAATAAACTTTCTGTATTTTATTCCTTTTGCAAATTTTGTTTTTCAGTTGGGTGAGCTTTATGAATCAATACGATGGCCTGCAACTTTAGGTTTCCTCACACTGCTTCTGCTGTTATGTACAGTATTGGTAATAGGCGTAGCACGCCGTTCTCGCTGTGCCTTGATATTCTTTAGCGTAGCTGGTCTATTTTGTATTATTATATGCTGGCTTTTGGCTGGTGTTTATCTGGCATCGGCCGTAGCTGCTGGTGACTTTTGCATGCGTCCACACGAGTACATGTGCCGGCAGGTTGGTATGGTAAGTCAATTAATTATTCTCTATATCTGCTCTCGAAACATTTAAGCCCAATAAACGATTGCCAATGACAAGTTACTAAACATCGACACAAAACTACAACAACTAAAACCACTACACAAACATCGACAAAGAAAATGCTCTTCATTTGTTTTCAAAGTTCCAGAAATACTCTTTGGCGCTCTTGTTAGCATAAAAAAAAATTGGTAACAAAATCCTTACAGAGCATGGCAGAATTGGCGAAAAGCCAATAAATTAAACCACCATATTGAAACAAGTACCGTTAAAAAGTTTCTCAAATTTTATTTCATTTAAACAAGGGCAATGAGCAACTTAATTCTCTCCTTCAGGTTCATATCATTTTTCGCCTAAAGCGATATTTATCAGGGGACACCAGGCCATTGCATGTAGCTGATAAAATTCGTTGTCAAATTGTATGTTCTTGCTCAGTGCTAGTATTAAACTGTCCCTGCAATTCAACCAGTTATTGGCGCATAATTTTCACTAATCCCTCCTTCTACTCATCTTTCTCAATTATAGCGATCTGAAACTTTTATTTTTCCTTTATAGCGGAGTCCTTATGTGTATTTTCTTAACTGTGGCACCTTACGCAATCGCTTCATTTTGCGGCTGAATGAATCACGTGATCTAGTGGAACGTGCTCGCGAATCAGTCTTTCTAATACAAAGGTAATTTATACATTGTTGGACTTTTGGGTTTAGTTTGTTTTCTATGCATAAGCTCTTTCTTACACCCACAACCACGTACGCTCTTTTTAGAATGAGCCAAGAAACATATCCACGTATAGATGTACACAAAACGTTAGAATCAATGGATAATGATTTAGAGGAAACGAAACGTAATCTCACAGTGTTGTCAGCGACTTTAGATAGAAGAGCTATAGATCGCCATTATTCGGAAGCTTTGAGAGGTCTGTGTGGCGGCGGTCTTTTAGGTTTAAGTCTGATGATGGTAGCCGGATTATTGACTTCTTTTTTGTTCACAATACTTGTTTATGCGGATTCTCATGCGTGGATATATTTAAGCAAGCGAAGGTATTCATATACAAGGTGGTGAAACCTGAACAAAATTTATTTCGTTCATTTTTTTTATTATAGACCCTCTGTGGATGCTGATAAGTCCGAAACTGCACCTCTATTCCCTTCTAATGCACCAAGTGCAAATATATCACCCACAGCACCTGTCCATCATACAGGCACCATAAATCGTACCCTTTTACACCATCAACAGAGTCATGGTATGGCTGTGGGCCATAGTGGCACTTTGGGCGGGAATCGCAGCAATGGCGCTGCCAATGGATTGAGATCAGGGTTGGCATCATACAGCAATCATCATAAAACTAACACACTTCATAGCGGTGGCGGTGTGGCTGGTAGTGGGAAGTTATCACCCTCACCACCGCCAGGTTACGATGTTGTGGTGCATGGCACAAGGCATGGCTTTTATTAATTTTGTTTATTTTAATTTTATTCTTTATTTTTCATATTTTTCTCTCCCTTCTACACACAACCTCTATACACAATTGCAATCTTCATTTATTTTTATTTTGCCTGAAAAAGGTTGTTCATTGTTTCGAACCGGATGATATTTCCCGTAGGTACCCCATTAAGGAGATAAAATTAAATACTACACTTTCGCACTGAAAACCTATGAAATAGACAATTGTCGACCTTATCGGTATTCTGGTTAATTTCCTTTCAATTGGTTTAAACTACTAAACCAATTATATAAATTTAAAAGCAAATGTAAATGTTTCTTTCACTATCCGCTCATATCTATAAACATGGCCAATTGAGAAACTCTTTAAAAATACGAAAGACATTTTGGCATTAACTATACTCTTTAAGTCTATTTGACGAGTATCGGCAGAAGACCTTAAGACTTTAAGGAAACCCTTTATGATAAAAATGCAGTGTTTGGATTTTCAATATCCTGCGCGTTCATTTCTACTTCAGTATAATTTTATGTATACCGTACGATATCGTACGTAATATTTATGTTCATTCATGTACATTTCAGTTCGAAAAAAGGGCACAATGACTTATGATGAAATTTTCTAATATATTCATAGATCACACATAATTTTATGCCGAAATCGACTCAAACCGCTTGAATATACATATCGCTGACTTTTCTCGGAAATGGCTCAGTAACGAAAAACAAATGATTTTCTTACTTTTTTAGTTAAAAATTGTAAGAGGTTCAAATGAGAATTTGTTAAAGTAAAATAAGGGGTATGCGGGTAGCTAAATGTGGCAAGTATATACGTGTGTACTGTTCTCCCAATCAACTGAAATTGAATTCAATCAAGATTTAAAATGTTTTATTTACTCTTTTTTTAGTTAAACCCGATCAATTAATTTCTATGTTTACATAATATATAAAATGATTTGTTGATAAATTCATATTTATTTAATCTCGTTTATCTGGAGCAGTCGGCGGCAGATTATATCCATCAATGCACAATAGGCTGTTGTGCGTTCACAGTAGCATATCAACACCAGTAAAAACGTTTTCATATATTATTTGAGAAATATGCTTTTTTATAAGTTAAAAGTTCATATAAACAAATTGACAAAATATGTTCACGTACACACACACACCCACACACATACTTAGTGATTTACATGTTTTACATATGCAACAGACAAGTTTTTATATCGCATTAGCAAAAATTGAATAGCATGTAGTTTCTTTTTATTTTCAAATATGTAATTCACACACGCATTCATACTCACGCAAGTCCTTTTATTTATATCGCATTTGTAAATAACGATGTTGCATTTAACATTTAAGTTCAATAAGTAAATGATACACGCAAAAGTAAAATTAGTCACGTTACAAATTATTGAAGTCGAATGATTTACTTCTTTATTTAATTTAAAGTGTGTCTCCTCCGGTATGTGTTTGTAGTTGTTTTTGTTCATCAGCGTGCACTCTTCAACTTCATGTGTTTATTTTTGTTTCCTTGTATTGCGATGTTAACACAATTGCATGCATTTCATATCCGTTTAACTGCTTTATGCAGTGCGTAACCAACTTTTAGAAAAGCATAAAGTTTACGTTTGATTAACGAATATATCGTTAGTGAATTGTTTCAGGTTTTAAAACCGTAAATATTTCATTGATTGAATAAGTGTTGTTAAACAGGTCAAATATTGAATGGGGAAAATCGTAGCAATCAAAGTGTTTGAGTATTCTACGTCGCTGCTTTTTCCATATTGTAAACTTTTCCATTGTAAGCCAACAGCAATTAGGGGAAAGCATAATATATATTTCAGGTCATCACAGCTGCAACCGTAATTTTAGAGTACGTACGAAATAATTGGAAAGAATCCTTGACATAAATTCTACTTTATGAAAGTCTATAAACCTACTCTGTACTCTATTTTCATTCAAAACTATTTTCCTATGGAAAGCACATAAAACTGCTTTTCCAGCACACTTAACTATCACTTTCAATAAGCATTATTGTAAGCTCACTAAGAAAAGCTGCCGATAATCAATCATTCAATAAAAATAATTTTAAACAAAACCATATAAAAAATAATTTGTACTTCATTTCATATTAGGGGCAGGCGGTTATTTTCCCATAGTAAACATACTTTGAAAATATGTGGGTTACTTTTTGAAAAATAGCAAATCAAATGGTTTTTAATAGTTGCGTAATGGTTAATTCAAATTTACATTTTCTGCTCACATTTTCATAAATATCAGCACATTTTTCCTTTTATTAGATTAATATAATCGTTTGTATGTATATAGTGAATTGTATAGTGTACTCGTATAATTGCATTTATAGCAAGTTTCCATTTCCACTCACATAACTTCAAATATGCATATGTAATAATTATTAATTGGAAAAAACTGACTTGTAACGTGTTACGTCTTTTTATGCCTCTTAGATCATCGGGTCACCACACTTTAGGTCGACTGCCTTCACATCAGCAGCCGGGCTATATGCCAGGGCCAAATAATGGCAAATATGCTACACTTAGCAAACAATGTAAGACTTTGGAAGCCAACGATTTTTACTGAGATTCGCTTGCCTGCAGCATTAATGCAGGCAATAGCAGTGTTCGACTTAATAGCATTACCGCCTCCAATAGTATTGGAAGAAATTCAATTAAAAGTATGTTTGCATCAGCCACGTTACCTCGTTCGGCTGGTTCTTCACTCCGTTCCGTATTGTCCGCCCAAACTTCAAACACAGTGTGCAGGTCAACTGGCAATGGACTGGATCTTGATGATGACAAGGATCCACGTGATGTTACTAACAACAGCTTTAATCGTTTCGATCCCAAATACATAAGCATCGGTCCGAAAGCAGTGAGAGGTAATAATAATTTAAGTATACCAACATCTGCCACAGCCAACAAATGTGCTACTTTAGGGCGACCTCACGGCGGTCGCTATGTAGGATCATTGAAAGGTACTAGTCCTTCTCCTAATTTGCGTAGTGCCAAAACTCCTTCAATATCGACAGTGTCCAAGGATTATTGCCCTCAGCCAGATTGCATACCCCAAACGTACGTGGCAAATACAACTGAAATGCTTGTCCCTCAAGCAACTCAGCCACCGCCTCCACCACTGCCTCCTCCAAAGCCCAAAAATACATTTACAGAGATACCGGGAACTACGGGCGTAGGCAGTTCATATGCCAAGGATCAATTGCAGATGCAATTACAAATAAAACAGCAACAACAACAGCAATATCAGCCACAAGAGGTGCAGCCAGTTACCGTAACACCAACTGTGCAACGTCCATTGCCAGCCCAACATCATCCTCCGACAACACACATTTTGCCTCCGTCAGCGGTGTACAGTATCGAAAGCTCTGCTTATAACCAGCAAAAACAGCCACAAATGCAGCAACACATACAGCAGCAAAATGAACCTCCTCCACTCCCGCCACCACAAATCATACCCTCCGTCGCATCACGACCTCTACCTCCACAACCAATTGCAACACCGATGCCGGTCCCACCATCACAACTTTCTCGCTCTTTAAACCCTAATTCAATTGTTAATCAGCCTTTGCCTGAAATTCCCACACACCAAAGCCAGCAATCACAAGTTCCGTCTATGCCCATTCAGCAACCAAAAATATCACCACAACCTTTGTGTGCCACCAATTTAAATCAGTATCGTTCTCTTCAAAGACCGCAACAATCAAAATTGCAATTACCGGCACAAACTCAAACAGCATCGCAACAGCAACTGAATCAGCTAAACCAAACTCATACTCAGATCCAATTACAACCACCTAGTTTACCACCTAAAAACCGTCACAAATCGCGAGAGCACAATTCGAATATCCAACAAATGCAGATTCTACCTCCTAAATCGAACAGTTTACGTCACCAACAAGTGATTTCGAACAACTACGAACAGGAAAGAGATCGCGAACGTGATAGAGAAAGGCAGAGAGAGCGCGAGAAACATGAACGTTCTCGCCGTTCTGAAACCTTAGATAATATGCGTTCGAATGCCGCCTACATGGATCAACATTCCATTTCTACTAAAAAACAACATTCTTATGAAACCACACAGCCATCTGGATATCATCAACGCCATCCTGCAGCTACAACGCCAAATAACAATTTCCATTCAACAATATTAACAAAACAACAACATCAACAACAGTTGCTAGTTGAAGCTCACCAACAACAAATGTATTATCGCTCACTGAAACGTGGTGGATCTCATGCCAATAATGATATGTATTCGGTAACCGAATTGTAGGAATGCGCCTGCTGTGGCGGCGGTGTCGATGTTGTCAGACGCTCAAAGTGTTCAACAACATCGAACACCTCTGCCGCAGCAATGGGCAATAGTTCTTGTGCAGCTCCTATACCTCTACCGCCTAAGAAACACCAACGTTCATCTTCGAGCGGAAGAGAACCTCGCGAATCGGCGGTATCCACCTCATATAATGCAAACAAGTGTGATGAACACGAATATGACGAATATTGCCCGGGAACGTATGAGCTACAAACGCCTCATCATCAAATTCATCGGCAATCTCACTCTACCACCGCTAACTCTTTGTCATCCAAACAACAACAGCGATCAGCTACATTTGATGTAGCGGACACGCGTGATTATGAACTAAAACGCTTGGGCAATCGTAGATCTCAATCTCAAAATGCCACAAACCTAAAGCAAGTCCGAAATGGAGGACTTGTTATGAGCAATGGCGATCATCATCGAGGTGAACGTACACATGATCGTGAGCGCAGTCGCAGTGATCATCGTATATCCAGTTACGCTTGCGAAGACACATCCCTAGGCATGAGCCATGCCTACAGCGGGAATGTTGCAAATGGCGGCATCACACATCATCACAATCACCACCAACAACAGCAGCAGCAGCAACAAATTCAGCAACAACAAAATCGGCAACAACAACGCCGAGAAAAAACATTTAAAGTATGATTTTTAGAGACGTCATAAAAATTTAGCCCCACTACCGAGGGGTCACCCACACCTAAGCGTGTGCAAACCATCTATGTGGCAACATGGTAAACTTCTAATAACGGAAAACTGAATGATATTCATTCATAAAGCAAACATCGGCCCAAAAGATGGTGGTGGTGACTGGTAAAAGGTAACCAAAGTGGTGGCGGCAAAAGGAGCGGATTTATAATAATAATGATAACATTAACGAAACCAGCTGTGGATTTGTGTGTTGCTTTATTTAATTGTAACTCATTGTGTTGGCATAATTGGCAATATTAGTATGCCTAGTGGTTTAATGTTAAAATATTAGAATTATTTGATTGCTTCAAAGCTGTGAAACAAAATATTTTAGGGTAAATTTTATTACACTTAATTACAAAAACTAAATTGGAATCATTTTGAATAATGTGCTTAAGTTTTCGTTGTTATTGTCATTACAGAGAAAAAGAAATCAGTGGAATTTAAATTTGTAACTTTCATACCACCCTTCTTCCACATCAAAAAAGAAAACTTGCTCATTTCTCAAATGTCTCATAACACATATGAATAATGTACAAACCAAAAAGAGATATGAATACCTAATAGTGGCTGACCGAAACACCGAAGTTCAGCCAATGCATAAAATTGATAAAAATATTTAATAATGCGGAGGTTAGTAGAGTTCAAATTTGTCAGTTTATGTTTAATAAATACAAGTGAAATAATAAAAATATAATAAGAATAATAATAATAATAATAATATTGAACCATCTGATTATTCGGTCGGGCATACATTACACTTGAACAGAAATAAATAAAAAATAACAAAGAACAAATCAAAGCCAAAAAAAGTACCGTTAAAATTAATTATTTTCCAGACATATTTTTAACGTTTCTACAATTTACTTATAACAATTCCAAGTTTTCGAATTTACCATGAGGTGAATAGTACTCATGTCCATAATACTCATACAGTGTATTGAATGTTTCCTCAACATGCACCATGAAATCTCTCTACGTGGTATTTAATAAACGACCATTAAGTCCGATACTGCAATTTGCTAAATCTCAAACAATAAGAAGATTATTTTACACTTTTCCTGTAAGTTGACTTTCTGTTTTTATTTTTTAATTATATATTAGGTATTTTATTTTTAGAATTATATACATTTGTACATATGTATGTATGTACATGCATACATATATACATATTAGCAAAAATTTAAATAAGAAATAACGAAAATAAAATTCAAAGCGTTTAATTAAAAAAAATAATTATTATTATGAATGCCGTTGCGAAATGTCAAAAGGAAAATAAATTTTTGTGACGTCTATAAACGAAAAGTAACAGAAGAATAAAAGAAAGATATTTGATAAATCAAAGGAATATTAAAACAATTACAATTACAACATACAAATACGTATTATAAACAATTTACAAAATACATACTAAAGTACTCTACCGCATACTTACATCCATACATAATTATTATTATACATACATACATACATAAAAACATTTGCTAATCCAAGTATTTATAATCAAATCCTTTTAAGACTTACAAATTTATAAATATGCAAATATGTATAAACATGTGTTCATGTGTATACATGTACGACACTGCATGCATGCATACTCGTGCATACACATCTGCATGCACATATAGTTTTCATCCTCAAATGAAAAACTCTAAATACATAAATACTTACATGATATATTCACATGCACTTAAAACTCACATACACATCCTACAACCTCGAACACATACACAAACAAATTCGTCTACAATTGCCTACCCAAGAAAATAAATTTAAGCAATAATATCCAGGACTTTTAAGAAATACAATTACATCATGTCACATTTTACAGATAGTCGATCAATTGTGTGACGGTTATAATAATAAACGGTAATATTTGAATTATTAATTTTTCCCATTTCTTGCTGATCCACTTGTTAGGAAGTAACTTATTCGAGCTCATTCCGAATAAGAATATTTAAGTGTATTTTTTTATATCTATATAATTCTTTTCAGTTGAGTATGATGTATAAATTTTTTATTACATGAAACTTGAAATTTACCCAAGAATTTCTTACAAAATTACTTCGCACTCTTTCTCCCTCTAATGCCCCCTTTACAATTATCGGAAAGTAAATACATCTCTCTAACGAAATCATAAATTGGATGTATAATATATAGAAATTTACATGCATAAATTTTATTTATATTGACGTTTATGACGGTTGCTACAAAAAGTCGCGAGAAAACATAAAGTCGCGCGAGAATTATATTTTTAATATCCGAAAAATATAATTTACGAGAACTCTTCAAATTTAAAGAATAAATAAATAATTGTTTTGCAAGTCTATAGTTTGTGGATGAGGAGGAAAGGGGATAAAAGGTTTACTCACCAAATGGCATCTATACATGTTTGAATACCGAACAAAGTTTAAAAGAAAATTGGGAAAACTTTACCTGTCTAAAAGAGGTTCAACATATGGATGAACCAATTATTTATTCTGCCAACTGAAACTGAAAACCACAAATTTAGAAATGAAATTTTCATTCGAAAGAAAAATACCCCGATTTTATAGTCAGATATAAAGTTTGAGTGCTTTCGCTCTAGGGATGTGTTTAACTTGTTTGATATGCTTTGAATATACACGTTGAAATATTTTCCCATCTCCCTCTCTCTCTCTCTCTCTCTTTTATACTTTATAAATCTCTCTTAACACTTGAAACAAAAAGTCACAGTTAGATCTTTAGATAATTATCCATTCCGTTTACATTTACTAAAACCTATAGATTCATATAATAGGCGCCCATAGGCATGCCAATAAGTATGCACATATATGTATACTTCCATGCAATCTTATCAATATTTATTTATGTGTAAAATTAACAACAAATACAAAAGAAAAACGTTGAGGATTGTAATTTTTTTTTAATAATTTCTGCTGTGCAGATACAAATAATTATGTAAACGTCAATCAAACAAAAAAACTTTGTTTTTTAAAAAATTATACGTAATGCGATTTGTGAACAAGAAATTTGCTCAAAATTAATTATTAATTTCAACCTTAAGCTAATTGTTTAAATTTATAATAATTCAGCAAATAAGAGCTCTTTCACTGAAAATCAATTTTCAATAAAAATATTTTGCATGCTCTGAATCTCCGTATAAAACTAATTGTAGCTTAAAAGAATTAAAAAAAAAATGTTAAAGCTTAAAACCGAATTGAAAAATTTCGTTTACGTTTTTAATTCACAACAGTAAACAACGGAGTAAAAAATATACGTAACGAGATGCCAAATTATGACCAATTTTGTCATGCGTAACTCGTATTGGCAAGTCTTATTTTATACATTCACAAATTGTTTAAAATTTATTTAAGTTTATAACGTTCTTATATTTTCTTAAAAGAAAAAAATAAAAGATTTTTCAAATTTATTCCGTCTAACTTTCCAGTTTTAAATAATTATTTTTCAAAAGTAATATTTTTGTTAAACAAAAGGAAAAAGAAAAAAACTTCGTAAGACTTCTTTTTTGCGTTCCACGTATTCAATATAATTTAATAGTAAGAAAATATATCTTAAGAAAGCATTGGTTAGTAACTGAATTGCCAAATCCCATTTGGTAATCGGCATATCTGGCATCGGTTTCAGCAACTGCCAACCAAATTGAGGCTCTTTAGCTGTTTGTAGTGTTGATATATAAGACGCGAATGCCTTCTGTGAGTTGTTATTTTAAACAGAGCGATTTTGTATAAACCTTAGAAATGGTTTTGTAGCTTAAAAAATTTTATAAAAGAATATCGCTTGCTACTTTAATTAGCTTATGGGTTAGAATAGTTTTAAGTTTCATATACCTCCACAAAGTTCACATTAAAAGGCGCCATAAAAAAAGTTTCTATTTGTACATTTTTGTACAATTTTTAGTTTTGCGTTTTATATGTATTTTGTTTTAATTTATCAAATACAAGTTATCTTTTCAATGTTTGTCTTTAAATATGACAACAAACATTTCGTCTGCAGAAGAACAATAATATGGATATTCCTAAGAAGTTCTTTATTAACAAAAAGGCATTTAATTTCTTATTATTTTATTAACTAAATTTATACGTATTGACTGTGTAAAAATTTGTGTTTTTTTTTTGTACTACACTTTAGATTGTAAAATTACTTGTACATAATTATTATAAATTGTATTTATTAAGTTAAAAGCAAATAGTAGTCACAAAAAATTTTCCTCTATTGAAATTTACAAACGCATAAAACATTACGTCATAAATCATAGCCAATGGTAAATGAAACTCATGTCAAAAGTTTTTTATACATCAAACAAGCATCGTACATACGAATTATCCTTAAGTCGGATTTAAGGACGAAAAATATGAATTATACATTTAAGACATTTAATTAAAAATATATACAATGCAAAAATGATAACCAAAAAATTATATAAATTTAATAAATTATTATATAAACTAAAAAAAAAGAAAGCAAACACGGTCACGATAATATATAACAAACTGAAAATAGTTTAATAGTTGGTTAATTGATTAAAAATTTAAAGAATAATATTTTAGATCAAAACAATTATAATTAAAATACGAAAGACAAAATAAATTAAAACAAGCTCTGTAGCTGATTGATTATAATCATTGAAAATGTTTATAAAACTCCCATTCTCGTTAGTGATTCAATTTAATTATTAAAGAATTTTTCACAAAAGTAAAAAATTAAAAAGAACATTTTAAGAACAAAAATAATTACTTTAGAAAACTTTTCCCAAAATACACACATAGTTTCATATACAAACTGCGACACACATACATGCGTCTATAGTTAATAGCTAAAGGAAAATATCCATACATAAATACATACAAACATACATATATATTATACATAAAAAGTAATACGAAATTTTAACAAGCAAGAAATCTATTAAAATCTTCTATACAATAGTTATATCAAGTGAAAATTCTAAAGATGTACATACGTACATATATGTAATTGAAAAAGTAATCAATTTATGTTTTTGTATCTATATATTTGTAAATTCGTTAATGAAGACATTTTACTCAATTTTACTCTCTACCTAAAAAAAAATCGATATCGATTTCTATTTCCTGAGAATACTATCAGATGCACAATTTCCAGACATAAAAACTTAAAAACATTAGTTAATTATTTACATTCATTTACATAAACATCTGTATGTAAGTTTGTTTATGCATTCTATATACATACAACAAATATATAATGATTGTATGTGTGTGTATTTAAGAAATATAGTGATGAATGAAAAAAAAATTGCATTTTAATGAAAACGATGGCATTAAGCTGTATGTAGTTATAAGTTAATCCACTACGAAAATATTTTTCATATTCAATTAAATACAAACAACAAACAACATACACACATAAACAGATCTATGTATGTATAACGATAATGAAATTTAAAATAAAATATAAATTAAATAAAATATGTTAAATTAATAATAACGACGAGCTGGAGAACGAACAAAACTAAAAATAAAGAAAATCTAATTAAAACTAATTACAACATTTCACATTTTAATTCTGTGTTATTGGAATGCAGGATCGCTAATTGCAGCCTTATAATAGCTTTAAATTTGTTTCCTGAATTTTATTTTCTTTATTATATAGAATTTATTTTTAGTTCTATTGTGACATACAAAAGAAACAGATATATCTCATACCAAACTTTAAAAATGCTCTTAGGATGTGTGCTTATGATTATGGAAGTTTTCAAATTTCATACCACATTCCACATCACATTTGCCGATCACGCGTTTCCTTATAAGAATTAATATTTCTAAACAATCAAGAATGTGTTGGCAAAACTGAAGGCTTGCTTCTACATACATACAACCTTTCCTTTAGTGGGCTTGAAATTATTTGCACCTCAACTCTACTACATATTCGTTGCTCAACAAATATCTGAGTCTATAACTTAAAATGCGTCCCGTTACACATACAATTGTACGTTTGTTAGAAAATAATAATAATTAAGTGCGGCACCAATCCGAAAGCACAACCTTCCAAAAAAAAAAAATAAATTAATCAATTAAATAATCTTAAACAAGATTATTTAAATATAAAAGTAGACTATCCAATATATAAAAATATTGTTCGGTAAATGGCTTTTTTATTTATAAATCATCCTTTGTTTACATTGAAGTATCCGCTAAAATAAAAAAGGAATTTATTCTCTCCAGTTTTCCAAAACATCCTTCGAAATCCTTGTATTGCTGTCAGTAGACTTTTCGCAGGCAGTATCCCCATCTAAATGTTTGCGCTTTATATCCTCATAAGTAGTGAGAAAGAAGTTAGGATTATTAACTTTTGAAACTTTCCCTAACCAATCGAACCATATTTCTTCTGTCAGGTCGGTGTTACCTGAGTACATAGGATTCCGTGGTGTTGTAAAAACCATACTGCGAAAATCCTTTATAACATCATTCAAGGCAGCATGGTATGTCGTGGCTAAATCATTTTTAACTTCCGGCATCAAGAAGCTATTAATAGTGGGTTGTATTTCTGCTAAACGACTTTTTTTCCGGTTTGCTGCTTGTAAAAATTGTTGCTGCATAACATGGTTTTTAGCAGTTTGGCCTTTATAGATACGCAGTTGTGAGTCCTTAAATAATGCCTTATACATTTGTTCTTGGCGATCTTTTGCTTCTGTTGTAAAGTCCAAACGCTTCGCCATATTTTTCACAAACAACACATTGGGAAAGTAATCATGTGGAAATGGCGTAACATCTTCCGAAGGCTTCATCAGTTCAGCATATCGCAATAAATTTATGAAATTCAAATTTAAATAATCATCTTGCACTACCAATAGCAAATGACACACAGACATTAAGCATATAATACTTCTTATATCTTCTAATTCATTACTAGTCATATCTTTTTTGTATGGATTCGAAAGAACAGGAGGAGAATCTAAAAGAATCATGCGATCGGATGTGATAAACATGTGAGTTGATTCTGTACGCGATCGAGCCGAACATTTGTTGAGCTTTAGCTTTGTTGGAAATATTGCATCTTCTTCGACGAACACATTCTTAAAGTAATCATAATCGATTTTTTCATTTGCTAGTAAATTAAGCATGGTAGATTTTCCTACTCCCTGAGTACCTACTACACCAACTACAAGAAAATCTGTGTTATTTTTCACTAACATCTTTTTAGCTCCATTGTTAATTGAACCAATGGATGATATAACAGTAGCTGGTCGAGTCATTTGATATATTGGCTCGATTATATTTGGTGGGACTGAAGCTTCATTAGAATCACTTGGAACTTCACACGTTGTATTAGGGCTCGTTGCAGGACTTTTTGGGAATATAATACTTTTCTGCATCCCATATCCTGAAGGTTGCTGATCATCATTAGCGTAGTTAGAAGTAGTGGCGACTTCATTGTCTGCCCTGGAATCAGATTTTACCTTTAATAATAATTTTGGTTGTATTTCCATATCTCTCATCTGGGAGTTCAGATTAGAAAAACGCTTGTCATCCTAAAAATAAGACTATGTAAATCAAAAAATAATGAATTGTAAATCGAAAAGTAACCTTGGGTTTCCTGTAGCGCTTCCTTCTATCTAACATTTTTGCTTAGTATCGCAGTATGATCTTTTTTTTTCGTCAGTGAAGACTGTTTATTAAAAGCCACAATTAAGTATTGTTATTGTTATTAAAAGCGAAACGACTTGTATGTGCCATCTGTTTCACAAAGCGCTGCCAGATTTAAATTTTTAGACTTGCACAGTTGAAAAAAATGTTACTTCGTAAATTTTACGGCAAGAAATCAAAGGATGTTAAAAATTAACTATGTTAATAATTGACGTTTATAAAAAAGGACATAATGCAACCACTCTTTTTGCAAATGTAAAAAAATATAGGATATTTTGTAAATTGACAATCATCTGGCTGAATTGGATATTTTAAAGCGAATTGAAAATGAATTAATGGATTTGCCTTGAAAATTACATATAATGTAATACTGCCACCTGGTAATGAATACTCTCCACTATATTTAGAGGTTCTGGCAACACTGTGAATAAAATGCAACTCGTAATAAAGAAAACATTATTTGCCTATTTCATAAAGACCATTCTGTGTAAAAGACCAATAGAAAATAAATCTCATTGATTAAAATTGTTCTGTGACAATAGTAAAAATAATTAAAATGCCTTTAATTATTATATCTGGTTACCCCGCTAGCGGCAAAACAAAGAGAGCTATGGAATTGCAAGCGTTCTTTGAAAACAAAGGGAAACGCGTGCATCACATATCTGAAAATAAGGCTATACCCAAGGCCGGTTTTCACAAAAACTTATATTTTGCTGACTCCCAGAAAGAAAAATTGGTAAGAAGTGCTTTAAAGTCCGAGGTTTTAAGATTGCTAGACAAGGAAAGTGTTGTAATTTTGGATGCTGGTAATTATATTAAAGGTAGGCCAGCAATCATATTAATGTATGTACCTCCTAATAACATTTGTTTATAAGGGTTTCGATATGAATTATATTGTGCAACAAAATCGGCAAGAAGTACACAATGTACTTTATTTTGTGGTATACAAAAAACTAAAGCTTGGGAATTTAACCAACAGAGAAGTGGTGAAGAAATATCTGATATAAGTGACACAGATCTTTCAAAGCTGGACAACTCTAATGTTGCTTATACACCAGAAATATTTGATGGCTTGTGTATGCGGTTTGAAGAGCCTCATGGAAATTGCAGGTGGGACAGCCCATTATTTGTTGCCTTTCCTGAGGAAGCTTTAGAATTTGACTCTATATTTAGTGCACTTTTTGAGTCAAAGCCCCTACCACCAAATCAGTCAACACAAAACGTGAGTTTAAAAGCTGAAAATTTTATTTCTTTTTATAACGTTCAAGTATAGCCGCCTTTAGGTTCCACCAACTATTTGTTTGAATTGGATCGTTTAACTCAAGAAATTGTGGCAACCGTTTTAGCTGCTCGCAAAATTGGTATATTAGGTCCTGTACGCGTAAATGGTAGTGAAATTAAGGTAATCGTACCAAATAATATGAACGCTATTCAATTAAATAAACTGAGGAGGCAGTTTCTAAACTACAGTAAACTTCATCATGCGACATCTAGTTCATTGGAGAGAGTACCACAACTGTTTGTGCAATTTCTAAACTCCAACTGTGGATCTTAAATCTGCAATTAAAAAACACTAAATATTGAAAAATAAAGAAAAAGGAGCCCTTTTGCGCAAGATAATTAATAACACAGAGGACTAAAAGAAACAACCTTTAAACATTTAACCAATAATAAAAAGTATCTGTGATTGTAATTAAAGAGGAAAAATACATTGTCAAGCCAAATACATATCCAGACATTCACATATGTACACAACATTGTCGGGCTTACTCCAGAATATCGCCACTCTTAATGTATTAAACAAAATGGAAGGAAGTAAGCCAGATACATATGTTTTATATCTCACAGTTTATTTACATAAATAATTATATTTATAATGGATTATCAGAAAAACGGACGGGTTTGAGCTTTGATTAAGTTGGTCTTAGGTTCGTAGGAATTTTAAATTTTTTAAGTTATGATACGTATAAACTTCAAAATGGAAAATACTTTTGCTTTCATTATCAAACATTCTTTTTCGACATAATGTATTGGAATTTATAATGTGTTTAATATTAATACGATTTAGGCCGCAACCATTGGGGAATTTTTTACTTTATAATAGACTATCTGATTTAGTATATTATATACTTTAATATTCTCAAAGATTTTATATCTTTTAATATGTCGTCCATGTCGAAACAAATTACATACATTTCTTGTTTCACGAATGCTTGAAAAAAAGTATATCTTACATTACTAGTGCAAAATTTTACCCATGCTTAATTTCGAAGTAAAAGATGCGATTTCAATTTACCTTAGTACAAATTTGAAATAAAAGTATAAAAATATTTGTTGATATAAAGCATTTATTTGTGTTATCTTCGGTACTTATTCTAATTGTATCTAAAAATAAAAGTAATTTGTCTCCTTATTAAAATTTTTCAAAAGTTACATAAAAAATGGGGGAAAATAATAAAAATTCACAATATATGAGAGAAAGGAAAATATATTTCATAAGGGTGGTGTATTTGTTAGTATTCCATAAAGCCAACATAGGAAAATATAGAAATTAGCTATTTCAAAGAAGCTAGCCCTTTAAAATTACTAGAAAATGTGTAATTATTTTCAATGCCAACATTACTATCATCATCACTATCATTTTCATTATCATTTGAAGAGCGCTGTAACGGTTTGCGGCATATCCAAAATAGGCTTTCATATTCACTTTTTAGCATAGATTGTGGATTTTGGGCATATTTTGTCCGTACGCCAGTTTTAGACTGTACAACCTCAAATCCCACACTGGCGATAACCAACATTATGTCCTCAAAGGTTGGCTCTATACTCGCTTCGTTTTGCATGTCACTAAAATGGTATAATAATGGACCCAAATTAATCCATATGCCACCCGGAATTAAAATATGGTAAATGGTTTCTATAAAATCTACCACATTGTTTGCGCAATCAATAAAGAAACAAGTAGCCACACAGTGGTACGATTCAGGTTGTTTATAAACCTAGAATAACAAAAGAAATTTTTCTAAACAATTAAAAATCTATGTGTATATACAATTACCTCTAAGAAATCTCCCGCTACAACGGAAAGTATACCACTTGGCCTGTTTTTTAGAGGGCAAACATCAGGAAAACGAACAGCGGCCACTTGGTCAACACGATGTAAATTATTGTCTTGTTGATGTACCCATGGATGTAATGTATACATATTCTCCCGCGAACAATTATTCAAAACAAAATTTGATGCTATTAACATGAAATAAGAAAATTCATTCGCTTCACACTCGTAACCACGGCAAGCTAATTCATAAGATAACCGCCCAAGACCGCAACCAGGAACTAAAATTTTCACTTCGTTAACATCGCTGTAGCGGTAAAAAGTAAATGTACCAATAGTGCAAATAATGAAATTTATATCTACTAACCATTCGCTTGGATCAAAGAACTGTTCAACGGCATCAATTATGGGTTTGTACGATTGCATACGTTCCTCAGCTCCCTCTTCACTCCAGTCCCGGGCAATAGCTTTCAGTGTCGATTGAGCCTTTAAAATGTGAAAACGTTCAACTTTCTCAGACTGTCACGAGTAAAGAAACAGTACAGGGAAATAACAATACAAATGATTCGATTCCCCCACACGGCAGAAACCAAAATATCTCAGCAATAAATTTGCTATAAACTAAAAACCGTTACTGGTCTTATAAAATATTGTTCTGCTAGTGCTTCTCACCACCACGATTTTTAAACAAAACACTAAATGAAACTTACATTTTCCATATCAATGTGCCGTATTTTAGTTGCGTGTTCCTCCAATACTCTATTCGAAACCATTGAAGAATCTCTTAATGGGTTTTCACTCAACATTTCACTTAATACTTCTTGATTTTTATCAATACAATCTCTTAATGTATTTAAATGCTGGCGATATTTTGTCAACATTTTCTGGTGCCTTTTAGGCAATTGATTTAAATACCATTCCGTTTTATTTATTCTCGAAAGCGAAAATTTTCTATAATTGGAGCAGTATAATAAAAGAAACACGTTTTCTATTTACCGTTACAATATTTCCTACATTTGACGGCTTACCGATATAATCGGAGGGCGGAAACAATTTTCTCCAAATGTTTCTTTTCCGTTTCTTCCTCTTCAGGTGTTAACATCGGTGGTTCTGCAGCAATGTTGCTCAAAGAAAACAAAGACATTGAAGAGTGCCTGTGATTCATACTGTTGGCCTGAATTTTAGAAACTGCCGAATTATAAGGAATTTCCGTCATGCCTAAGCACGTTGTTTTTTTTGTCCGGTTCGGTATATTTTCAATGTCATCAATGAGGGCTGCTTATCAAACGCAATGCGATGTGTTTAGCACTACAAATGTTTATTACATGAGAACTTTGGATATGCATTCACCCGCTGTTGCTATGACGTATTAAAGGAATACTGGTTGGAAAGCTTAAAGTTCTGCTTTTTTGGTAGACACCTTTTAAAAAATTAAAAGGCTTTTTTTTACGAAATAGTACTACTTTAACTAGGAAAAAACAAAAAGTGAAATTGTAGGTAAATGTCAAATGTAAATTTTTTTTGTCGTTCGTTTAGAGTTGTATTTCAGCAGAAATGATATGGAAGCAAGTGTAGACTGTGAACGCCTCATTCTTTATATCGGTACACCAGCGAAGTATCTTGTGGCAGTTTAAAGTTTGTGTCGTTTTCGTTTTAGTTGCTACTTTAATTAACTTCCAGTTAACTAACGTAATAAATTTTTACAAGTTGAAAGAATGTGCCACTACTTGCGTTGAAAGCAGTTGTGCCCAAAATCCTTCGCAGAATACATTTAACTCATTTGCATTAACTGGTGAAAATAATTATTACGTAGTTGATACCTTTGCAGTACGGGAAATGTATAATGGAGCTGCTACATATAAAGCTTCTCTGTGCATTAACTAGCGCCATTTTAAATATATTTTTAAGGGTGAATTTATTTATTACAGACCAAAAGAGTTCTTGAAAACAGTCTCTAAAATTACACTTTGAAAAAGTTTTATTTGTTTGTGTGTGTATTTTTATTTTTTAATTATGGCTGGATTGGAAACTTTAAGTTGTTCTCAGTTAAATGTTACGCCTTCTCGTAAACGAAAACGACAATTTCTTAAATTTGAACTAGAGGAAGAAGCGCTTAAAGAATCCGCTGCAACAACTTCCTGTTTTACAAACGAGGCTTTTAGTTCAACGCCAAAGAAACTTTTAGCTAAAAGACGTATTCCGTTAAAACAAAATGCAGAGAATGAAAATCCCTTATCAAATGTACGGTTGGAAATATCTAAATATCACGTAAAGACAGATAAAGTGGCTACAAACCCGTATGAGGTACAACGAAAGCCCGCAAAAAAGAAAAAGTGTCAAACTGCTGAAAAGGGCTGTTTTGAAAATCCTGCTCTAAACACGGAACTTCCAGATAAACCATTCAATCCATTTGAGGTATAACTGAAACTTATAGTACATATGTATATGCGTGAATTTAGATTACATATATTTTTCCGATTTTGTATTATCAGGTAGTACGTGGAGCTACTTTTAACAAAAGTTCCAATTGTTTTTCAAATCCAGCTTTGAATTTGAAAGTGCAGGATGATTCCGTGTTGCGTAACCCGTTTGAAGTACAGCGTATAGTATCCAATCGTGGCTCAGAAAATTTATATGCGGAAACGGTTGGCCAACCTGTGTTATTAAAACGTTGTGATGTATCGCCAGAATTTAAGAAAAAACAAAATCCAGCATTACTAACAAAACCGTGCCAGTTAAAACTAGGATTGCCTTTTGTTCCTAGAGTAGGTTGTCGCGTGGACTTTAACAATATTTCCATGTCGCAGTTAACATCAAGTAGTTCGACAGGCGAGAAACTGGTCTTATCTCCGCTGCCAAAAGCCGAAATATCGCCGGGTTCCAAAGCAGAAGAAAGCACTATGGATATAGGCAAGGAATTGGATCGTTATCAACTAGAATTGGAAAATAGCATAAATGAGGCAAAATTACGCAAAAGTGGTGTAACTACTGATCATGTACGCATTTCGCCTCCACATATAAATTATAACGTTCAAATGTGTGCTCTTGAAAAGAAATTTAAATTCTCACAAACACTTTGTGGCATTCTAGAAGACAGCGAAAACGAAGAAACAATCGAGGAAAGTGATAAAGAAAACGCACCCTATATCGAAGTACAAGTTCAAAAAGAACAAAAAACACAAACATCTGGACAAATTGTTTCTAATAATAATACTTTTGGATGTGGCGCACAGTACCAAAGAACAGAAACCGCTAAAGTAATTGAAATTGAAAAGACGGATGAATTATATTGTTCCTCGGGCGATGATCAAGAACATGAAGATTCATTTGATTTCAAAACTGAAAGGCCGTGTTTTGTAAGAGCTTACCGTAAGCCAGATATACCAAGTACAAAGATAACAATAAGTAAAGAACTTCTAGAGTGTAATATATCTGATAAGTCGGAGGAAAAAGATGAGCATGTAAAAAAATCAATTGATGTGAAAAATATAATACGGAAATCTATACGCAAACTTATACATCCTCATAACAATAGCCAACCCCAGGAAATTGCACCTCAAAACGATTCAGTTGAAAAGTGCAAAAATAAAAACCCCAACGGTTTCATGAACGTCATACGACACAGCTTAAGGCGAAAACCGTCAAAAGGCTTGGAAGTAAAGTCTTCAGCAAATCAGAATGACATATCTATCATAGACAAAACAGAAAGAACTATGAAACTCAAATCAGAAGTATTGCATACCGAATTTGTTAAAATTGAGGATTTAACTAACGAAAAGAAGCACAATTTACGAAACAGTATAAGAAAATCAACTCGTGAAGTACGAACTCACTTTTTAAAAACTGTTTTTCATAAGAAGCATGAAGAATATGATTGTTATAAGTGATTTCCTTCAAAGATTAATAATGCTGATAATATCTTGTAATTCTGTTATCTACATTAATTGAATATGAGAGAAGTAACTCACACTCTTGCGAAACGATACTGTTTTGACTGAAATAATTTTAGCACAACTGAAGTATCCTAATATATTATCTGTTTCTGTTTTGATTTCAAATTAACTATTAAGTTCGATGCACTCCTCGACATTTATTCGCACTGCATAACAAGAATTTATTTTAGGTGGACGGAATGCAAAACGGCGAAATTAATTACGTGAAACTGGTAGCAAATGGCAATTTTTTTGTTGATTCATCCTAGAGCAATGCCATAAGTTCTCTATGTAGTTTTAATGTTTGCACATATACACCTATTTATATACAATAATAAAATGTTTGCTATATTTTTGGCACGAAATACGTAGTTTATGTAGTAGTATGTTCACAAATTGTCAATTCCCTTCGCCCTTTCTACATTATTCGGTGGAATTTTCCTTGCTAATACCAAATTTTGAATTTCCTTTTATTGACTTAATTAACTTTTAATAATTTATAAAATGATATAAATTTAATAAATACAGATTTTTGTTTATGAAATGAAATTTATTCAATATCAGATCCGCACAAATCTTTTTAGCTAAAATTTCTTTACTTGTTGGGAAATTCTTCTCATGTTTGCTTTGTCCTGCTCTTAAAATATATCACGAATAAATAGTCTGATTTTATCTCGAACTTTGTATTGAATTGAGTTTATTCGTGGTATTACAATTATTGATACTGATGCGTGTGTACGACTCCTTACGTAAACACACTTTAATGGCTATGCCCATACGTACATATCTGCATAAATATATAGGAGTACGTAGGAATAATGAATGTTAAATTATCCTTCACTTTTTTTAATTGGTTGCTTTGTTTTATTTGTAAACGGTTTCTAATAAACGTTTTCTTCGGCATTCAAGAGGTTTATAGGCATGCTGGTATACGCTGGCTAGGCGCCAGTGTTCGGGGTAACCACCTTCACTCGCACCTCCTGCATAGCTTTGAAATGGTGGTACTAGAGTATCAATGTCATAATCTCGCTTCATGTAGGGATTTCGCGGTCGCGGTATCACTACAACTCTTTGAGAATGGTGGCTCCCTACACTACATCCGCTATCTGAACTTATTAAATTGCCGGCGGCGTTATATCTAGGCAGTCCTGCAAGAAATGCTGTCTTGGAAGTCATTCTTTTAGGTGGGCAGATACTTGAGCAGCAATTCGTTTCCGGTGCTATTTTATGGCATAGCCTTGGACGGTATTTGCTTATCAAGCCGGCGCGTTTGCAACCCGATTCTGCTGATTTGCCAGGAAATTCACACTCTGTTCCTAAGTATTTTTCTCTCAATGTTTTGTATTCTTGTTCTGCGAATATGTCTGGAGAAGATTTGTATTGCTTAGGAAATCTCGATTTTAACGATCGGTAGCCAACATTATTATCTCTGGAGGCACAGCCTTCTTTTGGAAAAGTTGGGCATGTGTCGATATCGTTTAACATATCATCTGTGGATATTTTTCTTCCGCCAAAATCCGTTTTACGTGCTAATACGTCTTTGTCAAAAAAAGTTGTCTCACCTAGTGTGTTCGCAAAGACTCCAGTCGAGTGACCTTTATTTATAATGTCATCATCGCGGGGAGTTTTAACGTAAGTGAATACAGCAGGACCCGCAGTGTCGTTGGACCCATCTATATGGTCAGGTCTAGATGGCTCTCGTGGCGGTTTGTAATCCCAACATATTGCCAAGTCCATAGGAGTCATTTCTTTATTTGTCGGTGTAGCCGAGTAGGACCTTGTCCCACTATCGTTTAAAGATCTAGACACCAAACCGCTAGTGTTCGGGCGATACACCTTAACTTTAGTGCAATGCGTGGGGCCGGCATTATGAGTCTTTATGCCAACTCCAGTGGCAATTGGGTCTATCTCTAAGGCCATACCAGGATTAGTACCTGTTATTTGCAATTTCCGAAATGCTAAATCTGCAACACAGTCTGGCAGGGGTTGATGATCTAGATTATCTGAGTGCATCCGTTTTGCGAGCTCAAAGTTAGCATAAGCTGGCACTACCGGAGAAGGACAACGTTCATTTGGCTTCTCCGTAATCGAATTGCACCCATACATTTTGTTTGAATCCTTGCTATTTAAATAGTCTTCATTGGAATTGATATAATTTTTATCGAATATTTCTAAATCTCGTGTCTCAGATGCTAAATTTGATTCCACTAAATCTGAAGTTTGCGGAAGCAAATGGTCAAGCTTTAGCGGCGGCGGTTCACATTCTCCAAGTTTACATTTGTGTTCTCCCAAATAGTTTTTGTCTAATATTAAATCTTTTTCAATGTTATTGTCTCGATCGTATTTCTCCTCTAATAGGAAATCTCTTGTTGGTTGTTGAGCTTTAAATGGTGTCAAATCGCCGGGTACATACTCCAAATCTTCGATCTACAGAGAAGTGGAATGTGTAAGAAGAGAAAATATAAAAAAACCGTCATAAAATTCCGAATAGTTGCAAAAATATTAAAAATACATTTAAACTACTAACGTGTTTTTTCTCATTATTTATTTGATATTTTTTGGAACAATCCAAACCTGTGCCAGCAACGCTTAAATCTTCTATCTGCACGTCTTCATTACCGTACCTTGAGTATGTATCTTTCTTAAGTAGAGATTTGTTGTATTTTTCTACAAAGTCTCGATTTATTCTATCCGGCAGCTGATAAGTATTACGAAAGTTTCCCCAGGGATTTGCAGCGATCTTCGACAAGTTTTTGTCCAGCAAGTGGCCCCGATCATTGGCAATTATTTTTGTGGTATATTTACGTTGTATTGGCTTGCTTGAATAATATTTAGGAAGCTCCCAGTTACTTAAACCTTTTGGCTTATACGCCGATTCAAACTGTTTAAAATGATAAAAATAGAAAAAAAAAAAACGGAAATGCATTACCACCTGTTTTTAATACCATAATTTATATCATTATAAGCCTCCAGTGCAAACAATTTGTTGAAAGTCAAATAAACTTGTTGTGCTTTGAAAATAACACAAAACACCCTTTTTCGTAAAGGTTTCCGTGTCCTCTTATGGATGAGTAACATCCCCATTACACTAATGAACTTGCATTATACAATTACACGCTGTAATTTCTATTGTACTCGTATTCCTTTCGTTTTTTAAGGACATGTGTAAAAAATGATTTGCATTAATACCATTTAAGCTCTGTTTACTTTTCAAAATGAACAATTGCATATTTTTATTCAATATTCAATCTGCTTCCTACATTTGTATGTAAATAGAACATATTTACACAATCCATTCATATATTCTGTTTAAATCCCTGCTACCATTTATCACTTTAAAATACGCAATATGCATCTTTGGACGAATGTTGGCTGGGCATCTGTTCCATTTCTCTACGCAGGAGAAAAATGATTGGAAAATACTTTTGGAATACCTTTGTAACCTCTTCCGTCAAACTCTTGTATGTGTAAAGTGAAATATTATTTTTGTAATCGTTACAATTAAAACTTTCGATAAAAAACGACGGGAATTGACCTCAACGGCCTGGTCCCTTAGTATTCGTCGACATCAAGTCACTCAATATCGTTCGTATATGTAACGTAAGTTCTTACGCTACATATTGCTTAAATTCTTACATTACATATTACGTAAGTTCTTACGTCACATATTACGTAAGTTCTTATGTTAGTTATTACGTAATATATTAAGTTACATATCACATACGTTCTTACGTTACAAATCATGTAAGTTCTTACGTCACATATTACGTAAGCTTTTACTTTACATATTTACATTTGAATGTTTGTGTATGTGTGTGTGTAGTATGCCTATGCGCACATAAATATGCAAAAAATCAGATGATTTTTATTTTCACATGCAAATATGAAATTTGATATGCCATCAGTTGTTACGCAACGTTATGCATTCTTCTTATTGTTACTTCCATCAACACCTCCTGGATTTGGTGACGTCTTCACAAACAAATTTGATTGAGTACAATGTAAAAGCCTACACAAGCACGTGCCCGCACACAAGTCGTACACGTCCCAACGATAATAAAAAACCTCCAACCACCGTAACCGAAAACCGGAGACCAGCAACAACCGCTAAACATTCAAATTATCACATTTGCCATGAAGAAATAATTAAATTTACACGGCAATTAAACACTATATAGAAATTCGTTTTTAAAATTAAGCTCTGGGTGCCATTGAGAAGTTTCACTAACAAGTGTATATTTGAAATTGATTTTAAACTCAATTAGCAAATAAGCTGAATGGGGTTTATAGAAAGACTTCTCATTTTATTAAACTTAAAGGACATCACTCACATACTCAGCATAGACGTGCATACGCATGTGTGTGCATAGTTTAAAGGATCTTCCTCTTGTGATGGCTACAAGTAACATTAAATCTCAGGGGTAACATTTATCAACGTTCAAATTGAGGATTACTTGCAAACCCATGCAACGCTCTGTAAACATCCTTTGCTGTAATCCAGAGGTTTTTGCAACAAGGATTAAATTCTCACATGCGGCCAAAGATGACTTTTGGATGCTTTAGCACCCCTTGCATTAGATATATTCAATTGTATGCCTTGCCTTATTGTATATGTGTATGTATTAACACGTGTTTCCTCAGAACCATCTTTAGAATGTGCTTAAAACACTTGTAACAATCAAATTATCCTGGTTTTATAACACTTGCAAATATAAAAAAGAAAAAAATGTTTTACTTTGAAAATAATTTAACGCTTCTCTTGCGCTGAACAATGAACGCAATGAACTATTTCTAACAATCAATACTTCAATCACCTTTAAAAACAGATGTCAATGCAATTGTTATTTTAATTAACTAAAAGTTTCCGAAATTATTTGGCCATTATATTAGATAATGAAAAAATGCTTTATCCTTTTACCAGTACGTTTCGCAATGTGAGGCCAAAAGGAATTTTTGCAGCGTTATAGCTGCTGCCTTGGCTTTTCAATAATTGACCTAATTTATTAAAATACTTCAACGAACTATTCAGTACCAGCACAATATTTACCCATTTATATTCATAATAAAACTTCCAACTACATAACAAGAATCTGTGTATGCAGGATAATAAAAATATGTTTGTATCCTGGCTAAGGAATTTCGAAATTTTATATGGGACTAGATACTCTTACATATTTTGTTTACGTTGCCATGCAAGTTGTTATATTTTTTTTTTATAAAAAAAATTTATGTATGTGTTTCGGAACATTTATGTGTATGTGTGTATGTGTATGTATGTGTGATTTCAATGGGCTTTGAGTAAACCAAGTTAAGTCGCGCTGAGAGACTTTTCAAATTATTTTAGCAGTAAATTTTTAGCTTTCGTCCTTCGACCTATTCTTTATGTTCCAAAGATTGGCATATTTGAGATCTCTGTCAGAACTTTATCTCTGTCAGGGAAGGGAGTCATTTAAAAATTTCAAAGGTAGAGTTATCTTGGAATAATTTTTCGCCCCGCTGTTCCATTACATTTTACATTTTAGAGCAGCCTCTTTCATAACCTTCCAACACGGACACTCAGCGATTATTATATTTTTCTGATTATTATATCCTCTTGTCGTATCTTGTTTCCCACCTTCGAACTTTCTAGCCTTTATTTGTCCTCTTCTCTACTTTTGGCCAATTCCCACTTCCTATTTTGTGCATTGAAAATTGAATATCCTTTTTCAAGTTTACTAAATGCTTATTAGCATTTGTTTGTTTTCGACGGAGGTTTTTCGGTGGGCCCTCTGTGCTCTTTACACTTTTAGATGGATTGGGGATAGCAAGTTTTGAAATGACTTTCCGATTGGCGAAGTTGTAAAAATTTTTCAATATTTCGTTTGAGAATTTTTACCGTGTTTTCTATTCTGTGACCTCTTAATTATTTAGCGTTCAGTGGAAATCAAGCTTACAACTCAAGCTTCATACTATATTTGAATTGGAAGCGGTCTTCAGTTAAGAATTCAGTCCTCAGAGAAGTTCAAATATCTTAATACTTAAAGGAGCAGACGAATAATGTTTTCCAAACTCAAATAGTTCCCAATTCGAAAGTAATATCGCGAAATAGCAAAAAAAATAAATGAGTTTGTGTTATGCGATTATCCTTTCCAATATCAATCAGCAGATAATCGGAAAATATTTTCAAAAGTTTTTAATTGTCTGCGCGTGCACATGAGCATTGGAACTGGTAGCATAAGAAAATTTCCTTCATCTGGTTTTAACAAACATAAAACCATTTTCTCAGATATTTCCTTTTTTTGTAATTTAAATGTAAAATAATTTTAAAAAAATTATTATGATCTCACAGTAACAAAAACAACACTTTCAAATAATAGTTTTCAATATTACACGCAGATTTGAATTTTGATTTTTTGTCACTTTTTCAAATCTTATATTTATTGGCTTTTCATACGAATATGCGCCCCGAACACATTTTCCTTTCGAACCGTTTTTGTAATTTAGTAATTTTTCATCTGGAGCTGGTGAACGTTTTCAGAATATCAGCATAATTTATTTTCAAATAACATTTAATATTAGAGAAGAGAAACTTATGGAAATCGGAAATTAACTCGTAACGATCGTGTAGAAGAAATAAAATTTTTCAATGTCGCAATTTAAATTTTGGATTTTTAAACTTTTGCTTTTGTTCTTGTCAACTTGGAAGGAACTTCTCAGCTAATACGAGAAATATAGTATTTATTTGCTATAACATTATTCCGACAATTTGCTAGATACCCCCCACCTATCATCACTTCATCAGCCGTGATAATGCGCGTAATATCCTACGCGGGTTGCACCTCCCACGTTTTAAACGAAATCAGCATCACTTTATTTTCCTGCAGTCATCAGAATACTGAATTACCGCAAAGTTTCGTTATATATATTCGCTTTTAAGGATATTTGTATTCGTGTATTATATATTTTTGCACACACACATGTTCACTTGCTAGCACTGTTCTGGCGCACACATTTGTACACTAATACTGGCTGGGTTCCTAAATAAAATTGGCTGCAAAGAAATACCTGGTTAGCACTGAAATTGTAAGCCATTGAATGTGGCCGCCACTTCAAATTGAATTAGAAAGAGTTTACTGTATAAATGATATTTTTAGAATTGGATTTTGGCTTGTTCCACGCACTAGTTATCTTAAAATTAAAAACAAGCAAACTAAAAAAAACCTCCTGCCATGTTGCAACTTCAAAGGAATTTTTGGGAAATGTTGTCCAGGACTACCAATTAGCGCTCATTGGAATGCTGGAAACAAATAAACAAAAATTGCCTTGGTTATGAGGTTTCGATTTACATACCAGCCCATTCACACTAGTGCATGTGTATGCACGTCACGCACATACAGCCACAGCCACACACACACGCATGCCTATGCATACATGGCTCGTTTGTTTGTATAAAAGTTGTAAGTAAATAATTAGCCGATGTCAGTGGGAGGTTAAGATGTATAAGACAACTTTTGCGCATGTTTGCAACAGCATCCTTTAATTTAGCAGGCGGGACACATGTGGCAAATAGTCCTGCTTATACATTTTGTTACAAATAAATCTAATAGCCAACTGCGACCACTTAAATGGAAAAAAGGTGCGAATGCTTTTGTTTGTTGGTTTATTAATACAGAAAAGCATGCAATCCAAAAATATCTTAAACACCAAAAGTTCTTTTAAATGTACTTTCCTTTTTATCCTTTCGTGCTTTTTTTGCCTTAACAGAGTTTCAGCTTTTTGCCAGTAATTAAATTCTTCACTAGTACGTATTCTTCGCGTTTTTCTTATAAATAAAATTTTTAGTTAATTCAATATGAATAATTTTGACTATTTAAAATAAATATTGTGTAAAAATTTGTATTTTCTAAAGATGCCAGCAAAATCTTACTCAAGTGAAAACTGATAATAATTTTTATGCAAAAGACTTTAAGCTTAAAACATATACGGCTCACTAAAAAAGTTTCCGCCAACTAAAAGTTACGAAATAGAAGCATGTAAAATAAAATTTATCAACTTTTTGTTACCTTGAAAAGTAAGAAAAATCCTAGTTAAGGCCTTTTTATATTAAGGGGGTCGTCACATCAATGTGTCTATATACTTATATTATATTTCAACTTATTAAGTATCAATTCAATACAATTCAATATTAAATTCCTGTCCAAGAAATTCGTAGCGGAAATGAATGTGAGTTTTAATTCCAGCCGTATTTCTAATATGAATTGTTTGTTTCATTTCCTTCCGAGGAATAAAAAAAATTATTTTCATTAAAACTCACAAATTCGTAACAATTAGTATTCGGTAGAATATTAATATTATTTTTTTATTTTAATCTCATTAAAAAAAAATTATATGATACAGAATATTAATATTTGGGAATGTATTGCAATTTAATTGTTAGATTTCAGAAAAGACAGGAGAAACTGTCTCGGATATATTTTTTTTTAAGTCTGCAAATACGCCATTTGTTTACTTTGGTTTTAGTTCGATATCCTCATAGTAAATTATCGATTCCGACGCGATATTATCAATAGGCCGAATAAAATTTCTTTGTTCATTTCACTTTTAGTTTTATTTTTAATAGTGAGATTAATGTGCAAGTCATTACGGCGTTTCCAGGACATGATTAAGATAAGCAATATAACAAATAGCTAATTTTAAAATTTCGATTTTGGATAATTTCTTGTCGGGAGGCAAAGTAGGTAGCAATTTCCGTAACTCTGCAAAAGAAATATTAAAGGCTTCAACACGTATGCGTTCTCTAGTTGCATGAGCAGTTCGATATTTTAAAGTTGCTCGCCTTCTGCGGCGTCGTTCTTCTCTAGATAGACCCACTAGTTCAGCTGGATCTAAATGGGTTATAGGTGTCGTACGACGCCTGGGGGCTGGTGTTGGTGGCGGTACGGGCCTACTACTGGTGGGTTGCGGACTAACGGGTGTATCACATCCCATACGTGCTTGATATCGTTTATCAAAATCGAATGCCGCGTAATCTTCATTCTCTACGTTATTCAAGTCCTGCAAATAATAACGTCCCACTGCAATATTTTGCGACGGAGCCATGTGCGTCATATCGTACACCATGTTCTCGTTATATTATTATTCTGAAAAGAGAAACTGTTGATAATTTCTCTGAGGAAAACTGTTTACATTGTATATATTTGTTTTTCTATCCACTTTTATATTATTTTAATTTAAAATTCCCTTAAACAGACACTTAATTTGCGGTTCAGTATTGCTAAGATTTTAATACCCTTGTGGGAAAACTAATTCGTATTCAAAAGTGGGCTTTCGTGTTATTCCAACATATGCCAACGGCATCAAATTGTATTATTCCTCTAAACATTGTATTGATTCATTGAGTTTTGTTATTGTTTATGAATGCACTTATATTTGGCACACTAAAGGGTTATTTGCTCTAAGAATTCTATTCATTGCATTATGTTTGTGTAAATATTATTACAACCCTTTCCTTGGAATTGGTAGTTCACTTTAACACCTCAAAAAAAAAAACATGCCAATATCAAAGTAAATCACGTTTCCATTTGGCAATAAAATTTTATTTGTGTGATTGCAAGAGACACAATTGTGACATCTGGGTTTAATTCTTCGATTATTTAAGTTTAATACATGAATCCATGCACATTTTTGGTATTTTATACTATTCTATACATATGTATGTATATACACATATATGCATGTCCATCCATACATATGCGTAAATGTTGAGACCACTCTTTGAAATCCATTTTAAAAACTTACCTTTCCTTCCGTTGCCATACAAATTTCGAAAACAATAATTTCAATCAGTGGCTACTTGGAGCATGTAAGTATGCATGTGTGCACTTCGATTAGAGACACATCTTAACAGCGCGAGTTCTTATAAGAAATTGTCATCACCTCTCTATTCAGCAGCATCCTTTTATAGATACAAATAGAAAGAAAACTCACCCTAGTAAAATTGTTACATAAATCAGCAGCCAATGGTGTGCGACTTTAAAATCTCTTTATGTAGTAAAGAAAATGGCGTTTAACTCCGCCCATTTACTATTCACATTGGTACAATTCATCATCTCTCATTTGTCATATTATCTACATCCTGCATTTAATTTTTGTCAATGGTAAATCATTAGCAGAGTTTAAGCGATGTATTCACATTACTTACTATTCTTCACTAATTTTTAAGTAGAGACCAAGAACTTGTTTTTTTTTTAATTCTATACAAAACTAACTGCAATTATTATTAAAGTTTAAATATATTTAATATATTATTTATATATATTTATTATATAGTAGGACCGATTACATTTTTTACGAAGTTTTTAATATTTCTGAAAAATTTATGTACTGAATTGATATTTCAAACCAGTTTCAATTTAATAATAATTGCAAATTGAAACGCTGGGCTTCGAATTTGATCTCAAAGTAAATTTGCTTTAACGAAAAAACAATTTTTTTTTAAATTTCATAAAATTTTGCTTGCACATTTGTATCAAATCATAAATATTAAACAAAAATAAACGATTTTATTTTAATTTCGATAACATCGAGAAACAATCTTATATATTTCCTACGCAGATTTAAATCTAAGGACAGTTTGGATCCTCTTCACAATATTAATTCGAAAATTTTCATGTATAAAATTTGTGAATGTTAAATTTGTGAACTGGTTTTTGAACTTTTGTAGTGTTCTCATGGCATTAGTTTTTAATGAACATATACAAAAACTGTCCTACTGTGCATATGGCTTTGATCAGCTTAGCATTTGGTTGTGTTATGTAGATACGCTTTAGAATTGACATTATAAATACTCACTAAACGCGTTTTTTCTCACAGCTGTTTTCTTCATAACCAATTTTTTTATTCGGATTAGAATTGTGTAAAGGCATAGACTTCTGAAATAAAATTTCTGCTTCCAATCAATATTAGTCATGTCTTTAAAGGTATTATTGTCTACTTCGTATAAATTAGCCGTGCAAGGCTTGCGTCACTACGGCAAACATAATAAAAAATTTCTATACAAAGATGGGAAGAAATATGGAAGAATCTTATATTATCCTAGGTACACATGCAAAGTTATAGGTATATTGTATATATGTAGAGACACTGAGTTCATTTTGAAATTTATATTTGCAGAGATGAAAACCATGAAGATCCACCAATTGAACCTGCAAAGTTATTTAGAGTACAACGCATAAAACCTGTAAAGGGCAATCCTTATTGGGAGAAGAAATTACTAAACGAATTTGGTCTGGATAAGAACCAAAGTGATTTTACTGTTGTAAAAAACATACCTGAAATAAATGCTCGCTTATGGAAGATAAAACATTTGATTAAAGTAACTCCTATTACATTTCCATATGGTGAGCCAACGGAAAATGATATAAACCATACGATAGTAAAGTCTAATGGGGAGTGTGTAGTCACTAAAGAAATTGGTCCGATTGAACAGAGAGTGCAAGCTCAAGAATCATTTGATAAAGATGCAAAACGTCTTGACACGGATTTGTTAAAAAGGGACGCGCGGTTAAAGTGGCTAAACCCCTGGTAATGGCTTATATTTGGTTTTTTTTTTAATAATTTTTAAATAAATTACAAAAGTAAAAAATTACTAGTTATTCTAATTTGACATAACTTGTACAGCTACTTTCTTATCGAGTTTCTTACATCCTGAGGTAGCGAATATACCATAAGTACGATCATAAGTTATTGATTCCTGAATTAAGCTTCTGTAAATATTTACAAATTATTTTCGGAAGATAGTATTTTAAAAAAAGCTTACTCTATTGCTCCATCCTCAGGAATGGCATTCCATCGCTTATACTCTTGTTCTATGCATTTGTACACATGGCACTTTTCTAAAGGTAAGAAGGGTATAAAATGATCTATCACATGAGCTTCGATTAGGCTAGTTTTCTTAAGGCCGCCCTCTAAATTGTAAGCAGCCTTTTCTAAAAATGGTTCAAAGTGCGCCAATTTGGTATGCTCTCTTGGAGTCCCGCTTTTAATAAGTTGACCCAATTTGTCAGACATGTATACGCCGGCAGCATTTGATAGAAATATGAACATTGCTTGCGTTGCATCTGTGCCATCTACGAATGTATTATAATCCACTATAGATGTAAGTGCTTCAAAAACCCCTTCTGGCATTTTGTCTACTTCATCAAAAATGAATAATGTGCGAGGACAAGCTCTAATAGCTTCACGTACTTCAAGGTTTATTCGCGCGGTGTACAACTTGGTATCCGTAGCAACTGGAAAATCCGACCTGCCCATGTACTTTCTGACAAACTTACTCTCTAAACCTTTCGCGTACAGCTTTTTGGCAATGAGATCAGCAACAAAATTTTTCCCTGTACCGGGAGTGCCGTGAAAACTAATAACCAATGGCTTTCGCGAATTTCGTTTTCCACTAAAATGGGCTTCCAACGCTGGTATTAACTGTTGTTGTACAATATGTTGGCCAAACAGAGTCTTTGAAAGTTCTTCTTTTAGGCCCAAAATATCGGCGGGAATACTTCTCTCATTGCAGCATTCCATCACACGGCAGTATGTTTGATCCTTAAGAAATTCAAATTTAAAACTTGCAAAGCCAACACCAACTGCTATGCCAATCGACACTGGATCTATTAGTCCCGTAGTCTTATGGAGGATACTAAAAATTGTTGTTATAAAAATTAAATGTAGGAAATGTGCCATATTCTAACAAGAAAATCATAAAATATAGATTTATGTTTGCAGAAAAAAACGGTTCTAGCGCCTATGCACAAACTACTTTGTGGCCTATGTAAATAACACAGTTTCTGTGTTAAGTAAAACTCAACATAACATTAAATTTTGCATATAAATGCTGTCAAAGTGTTTGTTATTTATTTTATTGTGATTGACATTAAAACATATGTTCATAGTGTCGTGGTAGGTTTACTTTTCGCTGTAGGAATTAATTTTTGTTGTCAAATTAAAGTTATATTTAACACACAAAGTATACCAGAGTTGTCAAAAGTGACAGTTCCAAATGTAAACCATTTTGAAGGACCGGCCGTTGTAGAAAGAGACAACAATAGCACAAAGTATACCAGAGATGTCAAAAGTGACATTTCCGATTGTAAACAATTTTGAAGGACAGGCCGTTTTAGGAAGAGACAACAACAGTATGATTGTACAACGAATGTGATGATGTAAACAAACTAAAATAAAATTACATTTGCTGGAATTTGAAATTAAGATTATATTTTTTTCGTTAATTTGTGTAAATAACTGAAAAAACTAAAGATATTTTTAAAATAAAAGCAATATATTTTTTTTCTAAATAAAAATGTGTGTTATCAACAGAAGTGATTGCGGTATGGATGCTGTATTGCAAACCGTCAGCTCCTTTAGTATATTGGTTTGCAATTCTATTAGCAGACGTTTTCTAAGAAAACTTTGATACGAATTTCATCTAACTAAGCGTTTTGGTTCCATTCTAGAGTTGGTAATTAATGGACTATAATTAGCAGTTAACACCTAAAACGGGACAGTTATATTGATATTATTTCCAAGAGAAAGTATTGGTGGGTTATATATAAAATTTATCAGTGTTAATAAAAGATTGATTTAAATATGTACATTTTTGTTCCGAAAACGATTTTATGTGTTTAGATTCACGAACTCGGGTGGATTGCACTGTGGTACGGACATTCTTGATGTTGACGAAATGCATTATGATCCGCCACCACATCATATAAAGATATGTCGCATTGGAAGATCCAGAATTGCCGTAATAAATTTAAGTGAAAAATAAAAAGTATTCAGTGTAAGTAGAAAAATAATAAAGCTTACTTTGATAAAAAGAAAATAAAATATGTTTATATTTTAGAAAAACCAGTTGACAGCTTACGCTACTATTTCATGCTGAGCTAACTATGAGTGTAAACCTCGAGTGATAAGTGTCGTAAGATGTTCCAAATAGATAGTACAACGGAGAGCCAATTTTTAGATTGTCTATTCATATATACCTATAAACAAATGTACCTATATTTACAAATATAATCAATTTTGACTATATATTAGACTTGCAAAACTAACAAACTTTCTTATAAACGAAAGACATATTTTTAATATATTTGTGCCAATGGCGCATTTATTATTGATATCATAATTTCCAAATAAAATATATCTCCCTTTTTGGATTTTTGGTCCTGAGAAGAACCATTTTTTTAGCATAATCTACAGTTTTTATCGACATTTTCTGGTCGGAACAGCTTTAGCCATTGTGCACGTCTAAAAAGAGATATATTTAGTAAATTGTGGGTTTTATAGCAACTGCGCTTTCCGCCTTAATTTAGGAGAAACTAATTTTTAAAAAATATTAAACATTTAAACTATTAAATTTTAAAATTATTTGTGGTTTGGGGTGGAGGTTTTTTCATTTGCTTATGAAAATAAACAAACAAATTTGATTTATACAGAAACGGCATGATTTGCATATTAATATGAAATTTTGAAAGTTACCAATTTTTTTTTTATAATAAATTTTAAATTCAAGCCATTGTTGTAATTTGTTTAATTATTTGGTTTAATATTTTTGAAATTATTTAATTAGTTACTGATAAATTTAGTGTAGGCGCCAAGCAAATTGCAGAAACACTCAATATATAAAACAATTACTAAGCTTCCAAATTCCATTCTCAATTCCTTTTTTATAAATTACCTTTCTAGTTTACTTGGAAATAAGTGGACCTTATCTCCTGATAAGGAATCTTTAACACACTTTCGCCCTCTACAATATAACGAAAAAATACAAAAAACCACCACCATTTAAATGGTATATTTAGTATTACACATTGTATGCAATACTTACATGCTATTTAAAACTAAATTTACTCCTTAACTCTTCTAAAATTAAACTTTAAATAAAATAAATATTCAACAAAACTTAAAATTTAAAAAAAAAATAAAAATTTCAATAAATATACTTACTAAAAATCTACATATTAAGCTTAAAATTACGAATAGCAGGCATAAAGTAAAATACGTAACCGACAGAAAAATAAAGCAAAACAAAATAAAAATTATCTTCAATTCTCTTTTGCGGTACTGCACATTTTAGAAGAGTATTCCAATTATTCATATAGCTGCGCCGCTCTTACCAGTCTGTTATAATCTGTGCCTGCAAAGACGAGATTATTTTTTTTGATATAAAAAAATAATCATTTTATATAAAATGATTTTTCTAACAAATTTTTCAAAGTTCAACTGAAATAAATATATTTGTAATTTTGATGTATATTCTTATTCATAACATGTATTAAAATCTAAATCAATGTGTTTACGTACATATGTACGTTCATACACTTCAAAACAAAACAATACTGTTTTTATATAAAAATCGTAAATTAAACCGAATTCTCGGACATAGCTTGCAACATCAAAGGCTTTAGTTGTGTTTGGATCAAAGAGTGATCATGCCCATGCGTAACTTCGAGAATTTTGCGAGCCTCCTGGAAATTTTGCATAGCTTCCGTAAGACAGGATTCATTCAGTTGTATTTTGGCTAATTTCATATAAAGTATACCCAACAATGGGTTCCAATCACCGCAATATTTTCTACAATTATATGCATTCATTTTAGTTTCAAGTGAAGGATTAGATGTAAACCATTACCTAAAACCAGGTAGTAACTGTTTTCCATACTCCATGGCTTCTGACCATTTTCCCACATCTATTGCAGCTTCAAAAGCAGCATCTAGTGTTTTTATGTACCAAACATTTAAAGGATGTAAAATTTCTTTTTGCCTGTTCAAAAGTATCTTGCACACATCCAAATCTTAAAATAGATATAAATATTATAAATAATAAATTAATTATATTCGGTATTCATCTCACAAGCAACATCTTTCATATTTTCAAGTTGTTGTTTAGTAAAAGCCATGACTTCTTTGAAAGTATTCCGCTGTTTACTTATTATTCCGGTACCACATTGTGAGCAGTTATTTAGTGATATGTTTAGAGGTGCAAAACACTTTTTGTTTATACAGCAACCAGACTCCATTTCCACCACTTCCTGGTCATCTATACATTTGCTGCACATACATAAAAAATAGTAATTATCTTTCAGATCTGTGCGCCTATATTCTGGGGTATTAAGCAGATCAATATAGCTAATAAAAATCTAAAAATAATTACAAGTAATGGAAATACAATTTTTCTGTGTTGTTATAATATTTAAAATTAATACTTTTGACCAATCTAAACATTCCATTGCTTCGGTTGCATGTATATGCAATGTTGTGCCTTCAAACGTAGCGACGGCATTCGGCTTGCAACTGTGATCAGTCACAGAAACTCCCAAAAAGATAGCTGTAGCAATTGAATTCATTTCAGCATCAAGTATATTAAACCCATTTGTAACAAGCTAAAAAGAAAAACCAAAAAGAATTAATTATTCGAACAATATATAAAATATTAGATATACAGCTAAATATGTAGATAAATGAGCGCCGCGTCGCTATGCAAAGTGCCAGGTGGGGTCTTGGTCTTTTAACCGTTCTATTTTTAAACACAAATTTTAAATAAAAAAGTAAAATAAAGAAATTCGCTTAGAGGAATAAAAAAGAAATTGTTGGCAAATTGCCAAATATAAATTATATCAATCAAATATAGTTGTAAAGCCTATTGACAAATAATACTATAAGCTACCTGTTGTGTTTGCTTGTTGTAAAAACATTTTTCTCCAAATATTTATAAGTTGTTCTAAGATAATTAATTATAGATTTCTCGTACAAGTATTTGTATTTAAAATCTATATTTAACAGATGTGCATTTACGTATGCATGTGTATTACAATAAACAACTTTTTACCCCAGTAAAATCTTTTCTCTATCAGTTGTCCTGCAATCGTACCTATAAAGTTGCAATCAAAACTTATGCGAAGTTACAAGTTGTAAAGGAACAATTTAAATGGCAAATGCATAAAAAAGTTTAATACTTTTTACTTAAATGCCTTTTTTTGCGTTATGGGAATACTTCTAAATTGTGTTTGAAATAAGAACTTATTATTTTACCCTTCCGTAAATAGTTAACAGTTCAGTTTCGTTTGGCACAATAATACTGTCCTCCATCATTTCAGAGAGTACAGAGTGCAGAGATTCCAAGTGCTCCATTCGTTTATGATCTTTCTTGATTTCTTGGTAATCTATTTAACATAAAATATGTGTGCAATTTCGTTTATTAGTTAGAAAAAATATACATATTTAAGTACGCAATTTAAACTTACGTGACATTAAATCTTTAAATTTTCTGTAGCATGTGTCGGTATAATAACCTTTTTCCAACTCTCCGCCAGTATTTAATTTTATTATTAATTTGCAAAGCATTCGAGCAGCATCTGGCACAGTACGAGGATAAATGCGTTTCAGGAATGGACATTCAATTTTATGCAAAGGCCAAGATTCCATTTGGCAAGCACGATTACAATAGTATACGTAATGGCAGTTGGAACACTTCATAACTTTGGTGCTACACATTTTGAGCAGAAAACATTAATTTAGGTTAAATTGTAATTACCTTCTGCAATATAACAAAACCTGTTGAGGCAGTTATCACATCGTTCTTTGCGATATTTTGACTTAAGCACAAATGCAAATGGTTTCTCCGTCAAAATCCTATCACCACGTTTGATCAACTTTGATTTGTCCGCTTTCATATTTACTATTGTTTTTCCATAATTCTGACGCGTTTTAAAATTTAAAGATTGAAACGATTGTATCAAAGATTGTGAGAATATTCTGTGAGAGGGCATTTTCAGTGCAAAAGGCACTTGTTTTTCTGGCAAGAAATCAATTCAAACTGCCATTCTATCATATTTACCTGTGAACAGATGAGCACGTTCATCATAAAGCACTTGGTGCTGCCATTCTCTTTTATATTTGTTATTCGTGCGCTAAATTTATAAATAAAACAAACTTTTGCATTTGCACCAAATAAAAAATTAATAGTCAAATATAAACAAAAAAGTGTGACGAAGGAGCAGAGAGCAAAGTCAATTTCTTTGCAGTACCGCTTGGCCGCCCCGTGTTGTTTTTGTAACGTCGCATAATTCCTTATATACCACAAGTTTATTTTAGAAAAATTTAAAAAGTTTTAATAATAAAATTTAAATTGGAAGAAAAAAAAAATAATTAAATAAAATTTTCTATATGCTTTAATTTCGGTTGTGTGACGAGTTTGTTGTCACTGTGCCTATATGTATAACAGGATGTAATGTGATGACAATAGTTACGCCGGTGATTGTTATTAGTTCTGGTAGGTTCATCTATACCGTACGTCAACGTTGTGTATTCTTTCTGCCACCTTGTACACTAAAATATTACAAGGCGATTAGTTTATTATATATTGAAGCTTAATATTGTGGAATATTTTCTTACTTGCCACTTTGGAGACTGGAACAATATTTACCGTTATACGAAAATATTCGTACTTCTTCAACTTTCTTTCATTTTAATTTCAAATGTAAAAGCTAGTCTACATAATGCTCTCTTTTCTAATGTGTCATTTGAGAACTTATACTTGCCGACTTCATGCTGGTAACATAATTCGCATACAAAACTAAGTTAACTTAGTCGTATACAACCATTCAACTCTGCTGGACCAACGAACAAACGGAAACTGAGTGTTTATATGTCAGAATACAATGATTGCACTTTTATATGCTCATTTACTGTTTAGCTCTTTGCAATTGAATATATAAGTGTGTATGTATTTACATATGTACGAGTATGTACATCCATTAAGAGGAAATCTAAGATAACACTTATGTGGTCGTGTATATAAATTGTTTATAACCAAATTTAACTTAAAATCGATTTAATGTTCGTTAATTTTGCGGGTTAGTACAATGGTTAAACAAAGGATGAAGTGTCGGTATTTTGGGCAAAAAAACTTTGTGGGAATTCATGTGTATGGCTGTGCGTAAAATAAGCGAAACGTGAGTGTCTTTTGTGTGACACCACCCCAAAGGAAAAACCAGATACAAACAAAATTGATTCCAATTATGAGTCAATCGAAAAATTAAACAAATAAGTAAAACAACAAATAAATAATATAATGTAGTATTAAAACTAAGAATTGGTTTTGTTAAGCCAAAAGTTTGAAAGCATACTTTACGGATATAAAATAACTTCATATGTTCTTGTAATGAATGAGCCAAACTTCCCTTTTTGTAGTGTTTAGGAAAATCATAAAAAGTACAAAAAAAAAGTAAATAAATACGCAGCTGTAGCAATAGCTGGTAGTAGAATAAATAATAATAATAATAATAATAATAATAGTAATAATAAGATAATTTATAATAACAAAACTAAAACAGATAAATAAGAAAATAATCAAAATAATAATTCTGTGCAAAAAGAAACAAAGAAAACATGTTAATTATGTGCCTGATTTGGTAGTTTTCGTTATGCCAAATGCTATAATTATATATTCTGTACTCTACATTTTGTTCACATTAAATATACTAGAGAATGAAAAACCCATTAACATAGAATACCAATAACAATCACAATAATTAAAATATACGGCAACCAATCCATACACATGCACGTGTATTAAAATGCATATGCATGATTAGCAAGTCACGAAGTGAAAAGTAAAAGAGCAAAAAATCAGCACAGTATGTGTTTGTGAATTTTGAGTTTATTCACAGTGTCATCTTTAACGTTCATTCCTTTTGCTCACTAAATATATGTGCATAGAAGCCACACACACACATTACTAACATACAATACACATCCATACTTATGCACATATGCACGTATGTGCTGCATTCATGCTGTTGGTTTCCCTGCTGTCATTGCTGCCGCTTTTATTTTCATTGAATTTGAAAGTTGTGTCAACGCCAATTTCTTTGTGGGTAAGTCCTTGTGCAATTAGTTAAGTTATATTTTTTGTTTACTGACAGAGATTTGTTAGCTTCGTTGTACACCCACCGATTTTTTATAATTATCCTTCTAGTTTCGCGGTGATTGCATATCTTTTTCCTCGGCTGTTACTTGTCATCGTTTATGATCAATATAGTAGAATTAAATAGATAAAACATTTATGATTTTCTTTTAAGATTTTCTACTAAAAAGGTGTTAAAATATAAAAAATTAAATAAACTGTATTACACATTTCCATAAGTTAAGATTAGACTCTATTATTTTGTACAGGTAAACACACACATATGATTGCATTCAAGTTCAAGCGTTGCAAGTATGTTTAAAAATTAAAAGAATAATTAAATAAAATACATTTTTCATCTCGTGGCTACCAAGTGAAATGTCAATGTTTTATAGTGCGTTCCTCCGAACTGAACTTTCACATTTCAGTACTAAATTTAGATGGGTGAGGCACCGCCCACTTATTCAAACCACGAAATTTCTTTATACCAATAAGTTAATACTTGTGGCTTAATACATGTGCTAAAAGTTTTTTCAACAATTTCCAAGGTAACTAAATTAAAACTGATGTGGGCGTGCCTTGACATAATTTTTGCCTTTGTTATAGGAAGAAAAGCTTTGAATATGTTTTACTTTATTGTTAAAATAAAGTACACATATCGCCCTCCTACTTTGTTAACCGCGAAATTGTATTGTATTATTTTTGTAATGAATTAATTATGTAATAGTTTTTAATATGTTTGATATTAAAATACAGTAGGCGTGACCCTAGTTACATTTTTTGCATATTTTATACATATATAGTTGTATTCGTTTTTAATATATTTGGCACTAAAAAGTTTTTCGGATATTTGATATTAAATAAAAGTAGGCGGAGTATCGCCCATATATGTATGTATGGATGTATACCTTAAGACACACGCTTAATTCAAAATTCGTAGTTTATTTATTATTATTATTATATATTGTTAGAAATAAGAATTGAAATAAATCGGTTAGAAGATTAAATTTTATTGAAACTTCAATAGAATCTATGGGAGTACTAATACACTTTATTTGTAATGCTTAGCGTATACTTGATTTTTTTCGTTGCCTGAAAAGTAAGAATATTATTTATCCGCTGCGAGATATTTGTGATTGTGGCCATAAGACTTGTCCCATATATTAATCTTTCCAATCATTTGCACTTTTCACACCAACAATTAATTCAGGATTTAGTTTAAATCACTTAACACTAGATTAAGAAAGGAGTCCTTATTTTAAACGAGGAAACATTTTTAAGCATCTTTGGAAAAATAAATTCACAATATTTAAACAACACAATATAATTTTACTTGTTTTTTGGTTTACTTCTTATTTGTTGTTAAGAAGCATAGAAGGACTGGAGAAACTTATTAAAAATCTTTAAAAGTTTCATGTAATGTTTATTCGATCTCACCTATTTTTCACCTCCATCTAATAGAAAAAGAAATTAGAGGTCGAGTGTTTAATTGTTTCGAAGAATAAATTCCGATTTGCATTTCCATTAAAAAGAAATATGTAAATAAATATATCTAAAAACATGAGTATTTATCATTTTTAATCTAGACATGTATGATTTAGATGGCATGGAAATAAAACGAATTTGGTTAATATTCGTGCCAACAACACCACTGTACCTTTGAATAAGTATACTGATTGATTTAGCATGTAAGGTGGTATGCAGTAATTCCCATGTGTACTTTTTTCTTCCTTATTTTTAACACAATGCCAGAGCAATATATATCAGAAAAATTGACTCAAAATAGGCTCGAACTCAGCTGTTGTGGCGTTAGTGTTGCAATCAGCCACATATATATTAAAATATATTTAAAATATATTTTTGCTAAAAATAAAGGACAAAAAATGTTTTAGATTTTTGGAAAAATACTCAATTTTTAGATAAAGGGGTACACTTTGAATTTTTGGGCAAAAACAGTCACACTTTAAAATCGTCCGTTTGTGTATTTTTGGATGAAAAATTGGCGTTTTTATTGCTCTTGTATGTTTGTTTTATGTTTAAAATAAAGGACAAAAAATTTTTTCGATTTTTGGAAAAATACTCAATTTTTAGATAAGGGGATACACTTTGCGTTTTTGGGAAAAAACAGTCACACTTTAAAATCGTCCGTTTGTGTATTTTTAAATGAAAAATTGGTGTTTTTATTGCTCTTGTATGTTTATTTTATGTTTTCAAATATTTAAAATATATTTTTTTTGCTAAAAATAAAGGAACAAAATTTTTCCGATTTTTGGAAAAATACTCAATTTTTAGAAAAGTACACTTTGCATTTTTGGGAAAAAACAGTCACACTTTAAAATCGTCCGTTTGTGTATTTTTAAATGAAATATTGGCGTTTTTATTGCTCTTGTATGTTTATTTTATGTTTTCAAATATTTAAGATATATTTTTGCTAAAAATAAAGGACAAAAAATTTTTTCGATTTTTGGAAAAACACTCAATTTTTAGATAAGGGGGTGCACTTTGCATTTTTGGGCAAAAACAGTCACACTTTAAAATCGTCCGTTTGTGTATTTTTGAATGAAAAATTGTCATTTTTATTGCTCTTGTATGTTTTTTTTATGTTTTCAAATATTTAAGATATATTATTGCTAAAAATAAAGGACAAAAAATTTTTTCGATTTTTGGAAAAACACTCAATTTTTAGATGAGGGGATACACTTTGCGTTTTTGGGCAAAAACAGTCACACTTTAAAATCGTCCGTTTGTGTATTTTTAAATGAAAAATTGGCATTTTTATTGCTCTTGTATGTTTATTTTATGTTTTCAAATATTTAAAATATATATTTTTTTTTGCTAAAAATAAAGGAAAAAATTTTTCCGATTTTTGGAAAAACACTCAATTTTTATATAAGGTGGTACCATTTGCATTTTTGGGCAAAAACAGTCACACTTTAAAATCGTCCGTTTGTGTATTTTTAAATGAAAAATTGGCGTTTTTATTGTCTTGTATGTTTATTTTATGTTTTCAAATATTTAAAATATATATTTTTATTTGCTAAAAATAAAGGAAAAAATTTTTCCGATTTTTGGAAAAACACTCAATTTTTATATAAGGGGGTACCCTTTGCATTTTTGGGCAAAAACAGTCACACTTTAAAATCGTCCGTTTGTGTATTTTTGAATGAAAAATTGGCATTTTTATTGCTCTTGTATGTTTATTTTATGTTTAAAATAAAGGACAAACAATTTTTTCGATTTTTGGAAAAATGCTCAATTTTTAGATAAGGGGGTACACTTTGCATTTTTGGGCAAAAACAGTCACACTTTAAAATCGTCCGTTTGTGTATTTTTGAATGAAAAATTGGCATTTTTATTGCTCTTGTATGTTTATTTTATGTTTAAAATAAAGGAAAAAATTTTTCCGATTTTTGGAAAAACACTCAATTTTTATATAAGGGGGTACCCTTTGCATTTTTGGGCAAAAACAATCACACTTTAAAATCGTCCGTTTGTGTATTTTTGAATGAAAAATTGGCATTTTTATTGCTCTTGTATGTTTATTTTATGTTTAAAATAAAGGACAAAAAATTTTTTCGATTTTTGGAAAAATGCTCAATTTTTAGATAAGGGGGTACACTTTGCATTTTTGGGAAAAAACAGTCACACTTTAAAATCGTCCGTTTGTGTATTTTTAAATGAAAAATTGGCGTTTTTATTGCTCTTGTATGTTTATTTTATGTTTTCAAATATTTAAAATATATATTTTTTTTTGCTAAAAATAAAGGAAAAAATTTTTCCGATTTTTGGAAAAACACTCAATTTTTATATAAGGGGGTACCATTTGCATTTTTGGGCAAAAACAGTCACACTTTAAAATCGTCCGTTTGTGTATTTTTGAATGAAAAATTGGCATTTTTATTGCTCTTGTATGTTTATTTTATGTTTAAAATAAAGGACAAAAAATTTTTTCGATTTTTGGAAAAATGCTCAATTTTTAGATAAGGGGGTACACTTTGCGTTTTTGGGAAAAAACAGTCACACTTTAAAATCGTCCGTTTGTGTATTTTTAAATGAAATATTGGCGTTTTTATTGCTCTTGTATGTTTATTTTATGTTTTCAAATATTTAAGATATATTTTTACTAAAAATAAAGGACAAAAAATTTTTTTATATTATAATTATATTTTAAATATTTGAAAACATAAAATAAACATACAAGAGCAATAAAAATGCCAATTTTTCATTCAAAAATACACAAACGGACGATTTTAAAGTGTGACTGTTTTTGCCCAAAAATGCAAATTGAGCATTTTTCCAAAAATCGAAAAAATTTTTTGTCCTTTATTTTAAACATAAAACAAATATACAAGAGCAATAAAAACGCCAATTTTTCATCCAAAAATACACAAACGGACGATTTTAAAGTGTGACTATTTTTGCCAAAAAATGCAAAAAAAATGAGTATTTTTCCAAAAATCGAAAAAATTTTTTGTCCTTTATTTTAAACATAAAACAAACATACAAGACCAAAAAAACGCCAATTTTTCATCCAAAAATACACAAACGGACGATTTTAAAGTGTGACTATTTTTGCCCAAAAATGCAAAGGGTATCCCCTTATCTAAAAATTGAGTATTTTTCGAAAAATCGAAAAAATTTTTTGTCCTTTATTTTAAACATAAAACAAACATACAAGAGCAATAAAAACGCCAATTTTTCATCCAAAAATACACAAACGGACGATTTTAAAGTGTGACTATTTTTGCCCAAAAATGCAAAGGGTATCCCCTTATCTAAAAATTGAGTACTTTTCCAAAAATCGACAATTTTAAAGTGTGACTGTTTTCCCAAAAATGCAAAGTGTACCCTCTTATCTAAAAATTAAACATTTTTCCAAAAATCGAAAAAATTTTTTGTCCTTTATTTTAAACGTAAAATAAACATACAAGAGCAATAAAAACGCCAATTTTTCATCCAAAAATACACAAACGGACTTTTTTAAAGTGTGACTATTTTTGCCCAAAAATGCAAAGGGTATCCCCTTATCTAAAAATTGAGTATTTTTCCAAAAATCGAAAAAATTTTTTGTCCTTTATTTTAAACATAAAATAAACATACAAGAGCAATAAAAACGCCAATTTTTCATCCAAAAATACACAAACGGATGATTTTAAACTGTGACTATTTTTACCAAATATGCAAAGGGTATCCCCTTATCTAAAAATTGAGTATTTTTCCAAAAATCGACAATTTTAAAGTGTGACTGTTTTCCCAAAAATGCAAAGTGTACCCCCTTATCTAAATATTAAACATTTTTCCAAAAATCGAAAAAATTTTTTGTCCTTTATTTTAAACGTAAAATAAACATACAAGAGCAATAAAAACGCCAATTTTTCATCCAAAAATACACAAACGGACTTTTTTAAAGTGTGACTATTTTTGCCCAAAAATGCAAAGGGTATCCCCTTATCTAAAAATTGAGTATTTTTCCAAAAATCGAAAAAATTTTTTGTCCTTTATTTTAAACATAAAATAAACATACAAGAGCAATAAAAACGCCAATTTTTCATCCAAAAATACACAAACGGATGATTTTAAACTGTGACTATTTTTACCAAATATGCAAAGGGTATCGCCTTATCTAAAAATTGAGTATTTTTCCAAAAATCGACAATTTTAAAGTGTGACTGTTTTCCCAAAAATGCAAAGGGTATCCCCTCATCTAAAAATTGAGCATTTTTCCAAAAATCGAAAAAATTTTTTGTCCTTTATTTTAAACATAAAACAAACATACAAGAGCAAAAAAACGCCAATTTTTCATCCAAAAATACACAAACGGACGATTTTAAAGTGACTATTTTTGCCCAAAAATGCAAAGGGTATCCCCTTATCTAAAAATTGAGTATTTTTCCAAAAATCGACAATTTTAAAGTGTGACTGTTTTCCCAAAAATGCAAAGTGTACCCCCTTATCTAAAAATTGAGCATTTTTCCAAAAATCGAAAAAATTTTTTGTCCTTTATTTTAAACATAAAATAAACATACAAGAGCAATAAAAACGCCAATTTTTCATCCAAAAATACACAAACGGACTTTTTTAAAGTGTGACTATTTTTGCTCAAAAATGCAAAGGGTATCCCCTTATCTAAAAATTGAGCATTTTTCCAAAAATCGAAAAATTTTTTTGTCCTTTATTTTAAACATAAAACAAACATACAAGAGCAAAAAAACGCCAATTTTTCATCCAAAAATACACAAACGGATGATTTTAAACTGTGACTATTTTTGCCCAAAAATGCAAAGGGTATCCCCTTATCTAAAAATTGAGTATTTTTCCAAAAATCGAAAAAATTTTTTGTCCTTTATTTTAAACATAAAACAAACATACAAGAGCAATAAAAACGCCAATTTTTCATCCAAAAATACACAAACGGACGATTTTAAAGTGTGACTATTTTTGCCCAAAAATGCAAAGGGTATCCCCTTATCTAAAAATTGAGCATTTTTCCAACAATCGAAAAAATTTTTTGTCCTTTATTTTAAAAATAAAATAAACATACAAGAGCAATAAAAACGCCAATTTTTCATCCAAAAATACACAAACGGACTTTTTTAAAGTGTGACTATTTTTGCCCAAAAATGCAAAGGGTATCCCCTTATCTAAAAATTGAGTATTTTTCCAAAAATCGAAAAATTTTTTTGTCCTTTATTTTAAACATAAAACAAACATACAAGAGCAATAAAAACACCAATTTTTCATTCAAAAATACACAAACGGACGATTTTAAAGTGTGACTATTTTTGCACAAAAATGCAAAGGGTATCCCCTTATCTAAAAATTGAGCATTTTTCCAAAAATCGAAAAAATTTTTTGTCCTTTATTTTAAACATAAAATAAACATACAAGAGCAATAAAAACGCCAATTTTTCATCCAAAAATACACAAACGGATGATTTTAAACTGTGACTATTTTTACCAAAAATGCAAAGGGTATCCCCTTATCTAAAAATTGAGTATTTTTCCAAAAATCGAAAAAATTTTTTGTCCTTTATTTTTAGCAAAAACAAAAATATATTTAAAATATTTGAAAACATAAAATAAACATACAAGAGCAATAAAAATGCCCATTTTTCATTTAAAAATACACAAACGGACGATTTTAAAGTGTGACTGTTTTTTCCCAAAAATGCAAAGTGTACCCCCTTATCTAAAAATTGAGCATTTTTCCAAAAATCGAAAAAATTTTTTGTCCTTTATTTTAAACATAAAACAAACATACAAGAGCAAAAAAACGCCAATTTTTCATCCAAAAATACACAAACGGACGATTTTAAACTGTGACTATTTTTACCAAATATGCAAAGGGTATCCCCTTATCTAAAAATTGAGTATTTTTCCAAAAATCGACAATTTTAAAGTGTGACTGTTTTCCCAAAAATGCAAAGGGTATCCCCTTATCTAAAAATTGAGCATTTTTCCAAAAATCGAAAAAATTTTTTGTCCTTTATTTTAAACATAAAACAAACATACAAGAGCAAAAAAACGCCAATTTTTCATCCAAAAATACACAAACGGACGATTTTAAAGTGACTATTTTTGCCCAAAAATGCAAAGGGTATCCCCTTATCTAAAAATTGAGTATTTTTCCAAAAATCGACAATTTTAAAGTGTGACTGTTTTCCCAAAAATGCAAAGTGTACCCCCTTATCTAAAAATTGAGCATTTTTCCAAAAATCGAAAAAATTTTTTGTCCTTTATTTTAAACATAAAATAAACATACAAGAGCAATAAAAACGCCAATTTTTCATCCAAAAATACACAAACGGACTTTTTTAAAGTGTGACTATTTTTGCTCAAAAATGCAAAGGGTATCCCCTTATCTAAAAATTGAGCATTTTTCCAAAAATCGAAAAATTTTTTTGTCCTTTATTTTAAACATAAAACAAACATACAAGAGCAAAAAAACGCCAATTTTTCATCCAAAAATACACAAACGGATGATTTTAAACTGTGACTATTTTTGCCCAAAAATGCAAAGGGTATCCCCTTATCTAAAAATTGAGTATTTTTCCAAAAATCGAAAAAATTTTTTGTCCTTTATTTTAAACATAAAACAAACATACAAGAGCAATAAAAACGCCAATTTTTCATCCAAAAATACACAAACGGACGATTTTAAAGTGTGACTATTTTTGCCCAAAAATGCAAAGGGTATCCCCTTATCTAAAAATTGAGCATTTTTCCAACAATCGAAAAAATTTTTTGTCCTTTATTTTAAAAATAAAATAAACATACAAGAGCAATAAAAACGCCAATTTTTCATCCAAAAATACACAAACGGACTTTTTTAAAGTGTGACTATTTTTGCCCAAAAATGCAAAGGGTATCCCCTTATCTAAAAATTGAGTATTTTTCCAAAAATCGAAAAATTTTTTTGTCCTTTATTTTAAACATAAAACAAACATACAAGAGCAATAAAAACACCAATTTTTCATTCAAAAATACACAAACGGACGATTTTAAAGTGTGACTATTTTTGCACAAAAATGCAAAGGGTATCCCCTTATCTAAAAATTGAGTATTTTTCCAAAAATCGAAAAAATTTTTTGTCCTTTATTTTAAACATAAAACAAACATACAAGAGCAATAAAAACACCAATTTTTCATTCAAAAATACACAAACGGACGATTTTAAAGTGTGACTATTTTTGCACAAAAATGCAAAGGGTATCCCCTTATCTAAAAATTGAGCATTTTTCCAAAAATCGAAAAAATTTTTTGTCCTTTATTTTAAACATAAAATAAACATACAAGAGCAATAAAAACGCCAATTTTTCATCCAAAAATACACAAACGGATGATTTTAAACTGTGACTATTTTTACCAAAAATGCAAAGGGTATCCCCTTATCTAAAAATTGAGTATTTTTCCAAAAATTGAAAAAATTTTTTGTCCTTTATTTTTAGCAAAAACAAAAATATATTTAAAATATTTGAAAACATAAAATAATCATACAAGAGCAATAAAAATGCCCATTTTTCATTTAAAAATACACAAACGGACGATTTTAAAGTGTGACTGTTTTTTCCCAAAAATGCAAAGTGTACCCCCTTATCTAAAAATTGAGCATTTTTCCAAAAATCGAAAAAATTTTTTGTCCTTTATTTTAAACATAAAACAAACATACAAGAGCAATAAAAACGCCAATTTTTCATCCAAAAATACACAAACGGACGATTTTAAAGTGTGACTATTTTTGCCCAAAAATGCAAAGGGTATCCCCTTATCTAAAAATTGAGTATTTTTCCAAAAATCGAAAAAATTTTTTGTCCTTTTTTTTTAGCAAAAACAAAAATATATTTAAAATATTTGAAAACATAAAATAAACATACAAGAGCAATAAAAATGCCAATTTTTCATTCAAAAATACACAAACGAACGATTTTAAAGTGTGACTATTTTTGCCCAAAAATGCAAAGGGTATCCCCTTATCTAAAAATTGAGCATTTTTCCAAAAATCGAAAAAATTTTTTGTCCTTTATTTTAAAAATAAAATAAACATACAAGAGCAATAAAAACGCCAATTTTTCATCCAAAAATACACAAACGGGTGATTTTAAACTGTGACTATTTTTACCAAAAATGCAAAGGGTATCCCCTTATCTAAAAATTGAGTATTTTTCCAAAAATCGAAACAATTTTTTGTCCTTTATTTTAAACATAAAACAAACATACAAGAGCAACAAAAACGCCAATTTTTCATCCAAAAATACACAAACGGACGATTTTAAAGTGTGACTATTTTTGCCCAAAAATGCAAAGGGTATCCCCTTATCTAAAAATTGAGTATTTTTCCAAAAATCGAAAAAATTTTTTGTCCTTTATTTTTAGCAAAAACAAAAATATATTTAAAATATTTGAAAACATAAAATAAACATACAAGAGCAATAAAAATGCCAATTTTTCATTCAAAAATACACAAACGAACGATTTTAAAATGTGACTATTTTTGCCCAAAAATGCAAAGGGTATCCCCTTATCTAAAAATTGAGCATTTTTCCAACAATCGCAAAAATTTTTTGTCCTTTATTTTTAGCAAAAAAAAAAATATATTTTAAATATTTGAAAACATAAAATAAACATACAAGAGCAATAAAAATGCCCATTTTTCATTTAAAAATACACAAACGGACGATTTTAACGTGTGACTATTTTTGCCCAAAAATGCAAAGGGTATCCCCTTATCTAAAAATTGAGTATTTTTCCAAAAATCGAAAAAATTTTTTGTCCTTTATTTTAAACATAAAACAAACATACAAGAGCAATAAAAACGCCAATTTTTCATCCAAAAATACACAAACGGACTTTTTTAAAGTGTGACTATTTTTGCCCAAAAATGCAAAGGGTATCCCCTTATCTAAAAATTGAGCATTTTTCCAAAAATCGAAAAAATTTTTTGTCCTTTATTTTAAACATAAAACAAACATACAAGAGCAAAAAAACGCCAATTTTTCATCCAAAAATACACAAACGGATGATTTTAAACTGTGACTATTTTTGCCCAAAAATGCAAAGGGTATCCCCTTATCTAAAAATTGAGTATTTTTCCAAAAATCGAACAAATTTTTTGTCCTTTATTTTTAGCAAAAAAAAATTTATTTTAAATATTTGAAAACATAAAATAAACATACAAGAGCAATAAAAATGCCAATTTTTCATTCAAAAATACACAAACGGACTTTTTTAAAGTGTGACTATTTTTGCCCAAAAATGCAAAGGGTATCCCCTTATCTAAAAATTGAGTATTTTTCCAAAAATCGAAACAATTTTTTGTCCTTTATTTTAAACATAAAACAAACATACAAGAGCAACAAAAACGCCAATTTTTCATCCAAAAATACACAAACGGACGATTTTAAAGTGTGACTATTTTTGCCCAAAAATGCAAAGGGTATCCCCTTATCTAAAAATTGAGTATTTTTCCAAAAATCGAAAAAATTTTTTGTCCTTTATTTTAAACATAAAACAAACATACAAGAGCAAAAAAACGCCAATTTTTCATCCAAAAATACACAAACGGACGATTTTGAAGTGTGACTATTTTTGCCCAAAAATGCAAAGGGTATCCCCTTATCTAAAAATTGAGTATTTTTCCAAAAATCGAACAAATTTTTTGTCCTTTATTTTTAGCAAAAAAAAATTTATTTTAAATATTTGAAAACATAAAATAAACATACAAGAGCAATAAAAATGCCAATTTTTCATTCAAAAATACACAAACGGACTTTTTAAAGTGTGACTATTTTTGCCCAAAAATGCAAAGGGTATCCCCTTATCTAAAAATTGAGCATTTTTCCAAAAATCGAAAAAATTTTTTGTCCTTTATTTTAAACATAAAACAAACATACAAGAGCAATAAAAACGCCAATTTTTCATCCAAAAATACACAAACGGACGATTTTAAAGTGTGACTATTTTTGCCCAAAAATGCAAAGGTATCCCCTTACCTAAAAATTGTGTATTTTTCCAAAAATAGAAAAAATTTTTTGTCCTTTATTTTTAGCAAAAAAAAAAAAATATATTTTAAATATTTGAAAACATAAAATAAACATACAAGAGCAATAAAAATGCCAATTTTTCATTCAAAAATACACAAACGGACGATTTTAAAGTGTGACTGTTTTCCCAAAAATGCAAAGTGTACCCCCTTATCTAAAAATTGAGCATTTTTCCAAAAATCGAAAAAATTTTTTGTCCTTTATTTTAAACATAAAATAAACATACAAAAGCAATAAAAACGCCAATTTTTCATCCAAAAATACACAAACAGACGATTTTAAAGTGTGACTATTTTTGCCCAAAAATGCAAAGGGTATCCCCTTATCTAAAAATTGAGTATTTTTCCAAAAATCGAAAAAATTTTTTGTCCTTTATTTTAAACATAAAACAAACATACAAGAGCAATAAAAACGCCAATTTTTCATCAAAAAATACACAAACGGACGATTTTAAAGTGTGACTATTTTTGCCCAAAAATGCAAAGGGTATCCCCTTATCTAAAAATTGAGTATTTTTCCAAAAATCGAAAAAATTTTTTGTCCTTTATTTTAAACATAAAACAAACATACAAGAGCAATAAAAACGCCAATTTTTCATCCAAAAATACACAAACGGACTTTTTTAAAGTGTGACTATTTTTGCCCAAAAATGCAAAGGGTATCCCCTTATCTAAAAATTGAGCATTTTTCCAAAAATCGAAAAAATTTTTTGTCCTTTATTTTTAGCAAAAACAAAAATATATTTAAAATATTTGAAAACATAAAATAAACATACAAGAGCAATAAAAACGCCAATTTTTCATCCAAAAATACACAAACAGACGATTTTAAAGTGTGACTATTTTTGCCCAAAAATGCAAAGGGTATCCCCTTATCTAAAAATTGAGTATTTTTCCAAAAATCGAAAAAATTTTTTGTCCTTTATTTTAAACATAAAACAAACATACAAGAGCAATAAAAACGCCAATTTTTCATCAAAAAATACACAAACGGACGATTTTAAAGTGTGACTATTTTTGCCCAAAAATGCAAAGGGTATCCCCTTATCTAAAAATTGAGTATTTTTCCAAAAATCGAAAAAATTTTTTGTCCTTTATTTTAAACATAAAACAAACATACAAGAGCAATAAAAACGCCAATTTTTCATCCAAAAATACCCAAACGGACTTTTTTAAAGTGTGACTATTTTTGCCCAAAAATGCAAAGGGTACCCCCTTATATAAAAATTGAGTGTTTTTCCAAAAATCGGAAATATTTTTTTCTTTTATTTTTAGCAAAAAAAAAAAATATATTTTAAATATTTGAAAACATAAAGTAAACATACAAGAGCAATAAAAATGCCAATTTTTCATTCAAAAATACACAAACGGACTTTTAAAAATTGAGCATTTTTCCAAAAATCGAAAAAATTTTTTGTCCTTTATTTTAAACATAAAATAAACATACAAGAGCAATAAAAACGCCAATTTTTCATCCAAAAATACACAAACGGATGATTTTAAAATGTGACTGTTTTTGCCCAAAAATGCAAAGGGTACACCCTTATCTAAAAATTGAGTATTTTTCCAAAAATCGAAAAAATTTTTTGTCCTTTATATTAAACATAAAACAAACATACAAGAGCAAAAAAAAACGCCAATTTTTCATCCAAAAATACACAAACGAACGATTTTAAAGTGTGACTATTTTTGCCCAAAAATGCAAAGGGTATCCCCTTATCTAAAAATTGAGTATTTTTCCAAAAATCGAAAAAATTTTTTGTAATTTATTTTTAGCAAAAACAAAAATATATTTAAAATATTTGAAAACATAAAATAAACATACAAGAGCAATAAAAATGCCGATTTTTCATTCAAAAATACACAAACGAACGATTTTAAAGTGTGACTATTTTTGCCCAAAAATGCAAAGGGTATCCCCTTATCTAAAAATTGAGCATTTTTCCAAAAATCGAAAAAATTTTTTGTCCTTTATTTTAAACATAAAACAAACATACAAGAGCAATAAAAACTCCAATTTTTCATCCAAAAATACACAAACGGACGATTTTAAAGTGTGACTATTTTTGCCCAAAAATGCAAAGGGTATCCCCTTATCTAAAAATTGAGTATTTTTCCAAAAATCGAAAAAATTTTTTGTAATTTATTTTTAGCAAAAACAAAAATATATTTAAAATATTTGAAAACATAAAATAAACATACAAGAGCAATAAAAATGCCGATTTTTCATTCAAAAATACACAAACGAACGATTTTAAAGTGTGACTATTTTTGCCCAAAAATGCAAAGGGTATCCCCTTATCTAAAAATTGAGCATTTTTCCAAAAATCGAAAAAGTTTTTTGTCCTTTATTTTAAACATAAAATAAACATACAAGAGCAATAAAAACGCCAATTTTTCATCCAAAAATACACAAACGGATGATTTTAAACTGTGACTATTTTTACCAAAAATGCAAAGGGTATCCCCTTATCTAAAAATTGAGTATTTTTCCAAAAATCGAAAAAATTTTTTGTCCTTTATTTTAAACATAAAACAAACATACAAGAGCAATAAAAACGCCAATTTTTCATCAAAAAATACACAAACGGACGATTTTAAAGTGTGACTATTTTTGCCCAAAAATGCAAAGGGTATCCCCTTATCTAAAAATTGAGTATTTTTCCAAAAATCGAAAAAATTTTTTGTCCTTTATTTTAAACATAAAACAAACATACAAGAGCAATAAAAACGCCAATTTTTCATCCAAAAATACACAAACGGACTTTTTTAAAGTGTGACTATTTTTGCCCAAAAATGCAAAGGGTATCCCCTTATCTAAAAATTGAGCATTTTTCCAAAAATCGAAAAAATTTTTTGTCCTTTATTTTTAGCAAAAACAAAAATATATTTAAAATATTTGAAAACATAAAATAAACATACAAGAGCAATAAAAACGCCAATTTTTCATCCAAAAATACACAAACAGACGATTTTAAAGTGTGACTATTTTTGCCCAAAAATGCAAAGGGTATCCCCTTATCTAAAAATTGAGTATTTTTCCAAAAATCGAAAAAATTTTTTGTCCTTTATTTTAAACATAAAACAAACATACAAGAGCAATAAAAACGCCAATTTTTCATCCAAAAATACCCAAACGGACTTTTTTAAAGTGTGACTATTTTTGCCCAAAAATGCAAAGGGTACCCCCTTATATAAAAATTGAGTGTTTTTCCAAAAATCGGAAATATTTTTTTCTTTTATTTTTAGCAAAAAAAAAAAATATATTTTAAATATTTGAAAACATAAAGTAAACATACAAGAGCAATAAAAATGCCAATTTTTCATTCAAAAATACACAAACGGACTTTTAAAAATTGAGCATTTTTCCAAAAATCGAAAAAATTTTTTGTCCTTTATTTTAAACATAAAATAAACATACAAGAGCAATAAAAACGCCAATTTTTCATCCAAAAATACACAAACGGATGATTTTAAAATGTGACTGTTTTTGCCCAAAAATGCAAAGGGTACACCCTTATCTAAAAATTGAGTATTTTTCCAAAAATCGAAAAAATTTTTTGTCCTTTATATTAAACATAAAACAAACATACAAGAGCAAAAAAAAACGCCAATTTTTCATCCAAAAATACACAAACGGACGATTTTAAAGTGTGACTATTTTTGCCCAAAAATGCAAAGGGTATCCCCTTATCTAAAAATTGAGTATTTTTCCAAAAATCGAAAAAATTTTTTGTAATTTATTTTTAGCAAAAACAAAAATATATTTAAAATATTTGAAAACATAAAATAAACATACAAGAGCAATAAAAATGCCGATTTTTCATTCAAAAATACACAAACGAACGATTTTAAAGTGTGACTATTTTTGCCCAAAAATGCAAAGGGTATCCCCTTATCTAAAAATTGAGCATTTTTCCAAAAATCGAAAAAATTTTTTGTCCTTTATTTTAAACATAAAACAAACATACAAGAGCAATAAAAACTCCAATTTTTCATCCAAAAATACACAAACGGACGATTTTAAAGTGTGACTATTTTTGCCCAAAAATGCAAAGGGTATCCCCTTATCTAAAAATTGAGTATTTTTCCAAAAATCGAAAAAATTTTTTGTAATTTATTTTTAGCAAAAACAAAAATATATTTAAAATATTTGAAAACATAAAATAAACATACAAGAGCAATAAAAATGCCGATTTTTCATTCAAAAATACACAAACGAACGATTTTAAAGTGTGACTATTTTTGCCCAAAAATGCAAAGGGTATCCCCTTATCTAAAAATTGAGCATTTTTCCAAAAATCGAAAAAGTTTTTTGTCCTTTATTTTAAACATAAAACAAACATACAAGAGCAATAAAAACTCCAATTTTTCATCCAAAAATACACAAACGGACGATTTTAAAGTGTGACTATTTTTGCCCAAAAATGCAAAGGGTATCCCCTTATCTAAAAATTGAGTATTTTTCCAAAAATCGAAAAAATTTTTTGTAATTTATTTTTAGCAAAAACAAAAATATATTTAAAATATTTGAAAACATAAAATAAACATACAAGAGCAATAAAAACGCCAATTTTTCATCCAAAAATACACAAACGGATGATTTTAAACTGTGACTATTTTTACCAAAAATGCAAAGGGTATCCCCTTATCTAAAAATTGAGTATTTTTCCAAAAATCGAAAAAATTTTTTGTCCTTTATTTTTAGCAAAAACAAAAATATATTTAAAATATTTGAAAACATAAAATAAACATACAAGAGCAATAAAAATGCCAATTTTTCATCCAAAAATACACAAACGAACGATTTTAAAATGTGACTGTTTTTGCCCAAAAATGCAAAGGGTACCCCCTTATATAAAAATTGAGTGTTTTTCCAAAAATCGGAAATATTTTTTTCTTTTATTTTTAGCAAAAAAAAAATATATTTTAAATATTTGAAAACATAAAATAAACATACAAGAGCAATAAAAATGCCAATTTTTCATCCAAAAATACACAAACGAACGATTTTAAAGTGTGACTATTTTTGCCCAAAAATGCAAAGGGTATCCCCTTATCTAAAAATTGAGCATTTTTCCAACAATCGAAAAAATTTTTTGTCCTTTATTTTAAACATAAAATAAACATACAAGAGCAATAACAACGCCAATTTTTCATCCAAAAATACACAAACGGATGATTTTAAAATGTGACTGTTTTTGCCCAAAAATGCAAAGGGTACACCCTTATCTAAAAATTGAGTATTTTTCCAAAAATCGAAAAAATTTTTTGTCCTTTATATTAAACATAAAACAAACATACAAGAGCAAAAAAAAACGCCAATTTTTCATCCAAAAATACACAAACGAACGATTTTAAAGTGTGACTATTTTTGCCCAAAAATGCAAAGGGTATCCCCTTATCTAAAAATTGAGTATTTTTCCAAAAATCGAAAAAATTTTTTGTCCTTTTTTTTTAGCAAAAACAAAAATATATTTAAAATATTTGAAAACATAAAATAAACATACAAGAGCAATAAAAATGCCAATTTTTCATTCAAAAATACACAAACGAACGATTTTAAAGTGTGACTATTTTTGCCCAAAAATGCAAAGGGTATCCCCTTATCTAAAAATTGAGCATTTTTCCAACAATCGAAAAAATTTTTTGTCCTTTATTTTAAACATAAAATAAACATACAAGAGCAATAAAAACGCCAATTTTTCATCCAAAAATACACAAACGGATGATTTTAAACTGTGACTATTTTTACCAAAAATGCAAAGGGTATCCCCTTATCTAAAAATTGAGTATTTTTCCAAAAACCGAAAAATTTTTTTGTCCTTTATTTTTAGCAAAAACAAAAATATATTTAAAATATTTGAAAACATAAAATAAACATACAAGAGCAATAAAAATGCCAATTTTTCATTCAAAAATACACAAACGAACGATTTTAAAATGTGACTGTTTTTGCCCAAAAATGCAAAGGGTATCCCCTTATCTAAAAATTGAGCATTTTTCCAAAAATCGAAAAAATTTTTTGTCCTTTATTTTAAACATAAAACAAACATACAAGAGCAATAAAAACACCAATTTTTCATTCAATAATACACAAACGGACGATTTTAAAGTGTGACTGTTTTTTCCCAAAAATGCAAAGTGTACCCCCTTATCTAAAAATTGAGCATTTTTCCAAAAATCGAAAAAATTGTTTGTCCTTTATTTTAAACATAAAATAAACATACAAGAGCAATAAAAACGCCAATTTTTCATCCAAAAATACACAAACGGACTTTTTTAAAGTGTGACTATTTTTGCCCAAAAATGCAAAGGGTTATCTAAAAATTGAGTATTTTTCCAAAAATCGAAAAAATTTTTTGTCCTTTATTTTAAACATAAAACAAACATACAAGAGCAATAAAAACGCCAATTTTTCATCCAAAAATATACAAACGGACGATTTTAAAGTGTGACTGTTTTTGCCCAAAAATGCAAAGTGTACCCCCTTATCTAAAAATTGAGTATTTTTCCAAAAACCGAAAAATTTTTTTGTCCTTTATTTTTAGCAAAAACAAAAATATATTTAAAATATTTGAAAACATAAAATAAACATACAAGAGCAATAAAAATGCCAATTTTTCATTCAAAAATACACAAACGAACGATTTTAAAATGTGACTGTTTTTGCCCAAAAATGCAAAGGGTATCCCCTTATCTAAAAATTGAGCATTTTTCCAAAAATCGAAAAAATTTTTTGTCCTTTATTTTAAACATAAAACAAACATACAAGAGCAATAAAAACACCCATTTTTCATTCAATAATACACAAACGGACGATTTTAAAGTGTGACTATTTTTGCCCAAAAATGCAAAGGGTATCCCCTTATCTAAAAATTGAGCATTTTTCCAAAAATCGAAAAAATTTTTTGTCCTTTATTTTAAACATAAAATAAACATACAAGAGCAATAAAAATGCCGATTTTTCATTCAAAAATACACAAACGAACGATTTTAAAGTGTGACTATTTTTGCCCAAAAATGCAAAGGGTATCCCCTTATCTAAAAATTGAGCATTTTTCCAAAAATCGAAAAAATTTTTTGTCCTTTATTTTAAACATAAAATAAACATACAAGAGCAATAAAAACGCCAATTTTTCATCCAAAAATACACAAACGGATGATTTTAAACTGTGACTATTTTTACCAAAAATGCAAAGGGTATCCCCTTATCTAAAAATTGAGTATTTTTCCAAAAATCGAAAAAATTTTTTGTCCTTTATTTTTAGCAAAAACAAAAATATATTTAAAATATTTGAAAACATAAAATAAACATACAAGAGCAATAAAAATGCCAATTTTTCATTCAAAAATACACAAACGGACGATTTTAAAGTGTGACTATTTTTGCCCAAAAATGCAAAGGGTATCCCCTTATCTAAAAATTCAGTATTTTTCCAAAAATCGAAAAAATTTTTTGTAATTTATTTTTAGCAAAAACAAAAATATATTTAAAATATTTGAAAACATAAAATAAACATACAAGAGCAATAAAAATGCCGATTTTTCATTCAAAAATACACAAACGAACGATTTTAAAGTGTGACTATTTTTGCCCAAAAATGCAAAGGGTATCCCCTTATCTAAAAATTGAGCATTTTTCCAAAAATCGAAAAAATTTTTTGTCCTTTATTTTAAACATAAAATAAACATACAAGAGCAATAAAAACGCCAATTTTTCATCCAAAAATACACAAACGGACTTTTTTAAAGTGTGACTATTTTTGCCCAAAAATGCAAAGGGTTATCTAAAAATTTAGTATTTTTCCAAAAATCGAAAAAATTTTTTGTCCTTTATTTTAAACATAAAACAAACATACAAGAGCAATAAAAACGCCAATTTTTCATCCAAAAATATACAAACGGACGATTTTAAAGTGTGACTGTTTTTGCCCAAAAATGCAAAGTGTACCCCCTTATCTAAAAATTGAGTATTTTTCCAAAAACCGAAAAATTTTTTTGTCCTTTATTTTTAGCAAAAACAAAAATATATTTAAAATATTTGAAAACATAAAATAAACATACAAGAGCAATAAAAATGCCAATTTTTCATTCAAAAATACACAAACGAACGATTTTAAAATGTGACTGTTTTTGCCCAAAAATGCAAAGGGTATCCCCTTATCTAAAAATTGAGCATTTTTCCAAAAATCGAAAAAATTTTTTGTCCTTTATTTTAAACATAAAACAAACATACAAGAGCAATAAAAACACCCATTTTTCATTCAATAATACACAAACGGACGATTTTAAAGTGTGACTATTTTTGCCCAAAAATGCAAAGGGTATCCCCTTATCTAAAAATTGAGCATTTTTCCAAAAATCGAAAAAATTTTTTGTCCTTTATTTTAAACATAAAATAAACATACAAGAGCAATAAAAATGCCGATTTTTCATTCAAAAATACACAAACGAACGATTTTAAAGTGTGACTATTTTTGCCCAAAAATGCAAAGGGTATCCCCTTATCTAAAAATTGAGCATTTTTCCAAAAATCGAAAAAATTTTTTGTCCTTTATTTTAAACATAAAATAAACATACAAGAGCAATAAAAACGCCAATTTTTCATCCAAAAATACACAAACGGATGATTTTAAACTGTGACTATTTTTACCAAAAATGCAAAGGGTATCCCCTTATCTAAAAATTGAGTATTTTTCCAAAAATCGAAAAAATTTTTTGTCCTTTATTTTTAGCAAAAACAAAAATATATTTAAAATATTTGAAAACATAAAATAAACATACAAGAGCAATAAAAATGCCAATTTTTCATTCAAAAATACACAAACGGACGATTTTAAAGTGTGACTATTTTTGCCCAAAAATGCAAAGGGTATCCCCTTATCTAAAAATTGAGTATTTTTCCAAAAATCGAAAAAATTTTTTGTAATTTATTTTTAGCAAAAACAAAAATATATTTAAAATATTTGAAAACATAAAATAAACATACAAGAGCAATAAAAATGCCGATTTTTCATTCAAAAATACACAAACGAACGATTTTAAAGTGTGACTATTTTTGCCCAAAAATGCAAAGGGTATCCCCTTATCTAAAAATTGAGCATTTTTCCAAAAATCGAAAAAATTTTTTGTCCTTTATTTTAAACATAAAATAAACATACAAGAGCAATAAAAACGCCAATTTTTCATCCAAAAATACACAAACGGATGATTTTAAAATGTGACTGTTTTTGCCCAAAAATGCAAAGGGTACACCCTTATCTAAAAATTGAGTATTTTTCCAAAAATCGAAAAAATTTTTTGTCCTTTATATTAAACATAAAACAAACATACAAGAGCAAAAAAAAACGCCAATTTTTCATCCAAAAATACACAAACGAACGATTTTAAAGTGTGACTATTTTTGCCCAAAAATGCAAAGGGTATCCCCTTATCTAAAAATTGAGTATTTTTCCAAAAATCGAAAAAATTTTTTGTCCTTTTTTTTTAGCAAAAACAAAAATATATTTAAAATATTTGAAAACATAAAATAAACATACAAGAGCAATAAAAATGCCAATTTTTCATTCAAAAATACACAAACGAACGATTTTAAAGTGTGACTATTTTTGCCCAAAAATGCAAAGGGTATCCCCTTATCTAAAAATTGAGTATTTTTCCAAAAATCGAAAAAATTTTTTGTCCTTTATTTTAAACATAAAACAAACATACAAGAGCTACAAAAACGCCAATTGTTCATCCAAAAATGCACAAACGGACGATTTTAAAGTGTGACTATTTTTGCCCAAAAATGCAAAGGGTATCCCCTTATCTAAAAATTGAGCATTTTTCCAAAAATCGAAAAAATTTTTTGTCCTTTATTTTAAACATAAAATAAACATACAAGAGCAATAAAAATGCCAATTTTTCATTCAAAAATACACAAACGAACGATTTTAAAGTGTGACTATTTTTGCCCAAAAATGCAAAGGGTATCCCCTTATCTAAAAATTGAGCATTTTTCCAAAAATCGAAAAAATTTTTTGTCCTTTATTTTAAACATAAAACAAACATACAAGAGCAATAAAAACACCAATTTTTCATCCAAAAATACACAAACGGACGATTTTAAAGTGTGACTATTTTTGCCCAAAAATGCAAAGGGTATCCCCTTATCTAAAAATTGAGCATTTTTCCAACAATCGAAAAAATTTTTTGTCCTTTATTTTAAACATAAAATAAACATACAAGAGCAATAAAAACGCCAATTTTTCATCCAAAAATACACAAACGGATGATTTTAAACTGTGACTATTTTTACCAAAAATGCAAAGGGTATCCCCTTATCTAAAAATTGAGTATTTTTCCAAAAACCGAAAAATTTTTTTGTCCTTTATTTTTAGCAAAAACAAAAATATATTTAAAATATTTAAAAAGATAAAATAAACATACAAGGGCAATAATAATGCCAATTTTTCATTCAAAAATACACAAACGAACGATTTTAAAATGTGACTGTTTTTGCCCAAAAATGCAAAGGGTATCCCCTTATCTAAAAATTGAGCATTTTTCCAAAAATCGAAAAAATTTTTTGTCCTTTATTTTAAACATAAAACAAACATACAAGAGCAATAAAAACACCAATTTTTCATTCAATAATACACAAACGGACGATTTTAAAGTGTGACTGTTTTTTCCCAAAAATGCAAAGTGTACCCCCTTATCTAAAAATTGAGCATTTTTCCAAAAATCGAAAAAATTGTTTGTCCTTTATTTTAAACATAAAATAAACATACAAGAGCAATAAAAACGCCAATTTTTCATCCAAAAATACACAAACGGACTTTTTTAAAGTGTGACTATTTTTGCCCAAAAATGCAAAGGGTTATCTAAAAATTGAGTATTTTTCCAAAAATCGAAAAAATTTTTTGTCCTTTATTTTAAACATAAAACAAACATACAAGAGCAATAAAAACGCCAATTTTTCATCCAAAAATATACAAACGGACGATTTTAAAGTGTGACTGTTTTTGCCCAAAAATGCAAAGGGTATCCCCTTATCTAAAAATTGAGCATTTTTCCAAAAATCGAAAAAATTTTTTGTCCTTTATTTTAAACATAAAACAAACATACAAGAGCAATAAAAACACCCATTTTTCATTCAATAATACACAAACGGACGATTTTAAAGTGTGACTATTTTTGCCCAAAAATGCAAAGGGTATCCCCTTATCTAAAAATTGAGCATTTTTCCAAAAATCGAAAAAATTTTTTGTCCTTTATTTTAAACATAAAATAAACATACAAGAGCAATAAAAATGCCAATTTTTCATTCAAAAATACACAAAGGGACGATTTTAAAGTGTGACTGTTTTTGCCCAAAAATGCAAAGGGTACCTCCTTATATAAAAATTGAGTGTTATTCCAAAAATCGGAAAAATTTTTTTCCTTTATTTTTAGCAAAAAAAAATATATTTTAAATATTTGAAAACATAAAATAAACATACAAGAGCAATAAAAATGCCAATTTTTCATTCAAAAATACACAAACGGACGATTTTAAAGTGTGACTATTTTTGCCCAAAAATGCAAAGGGTATCCCCTTATCTAAAAATTGAGCATTTTTCCAAAAACCGAAAAAATTTTTTGTCCTTTATTTTAAACATAAAATAAACATACAAGAACAATAAAAACGCCAATTTTTCATCCAAAAATACACAAACGGATGATTTTAAACTGTGACTATTTTTACCAAAAATGCAAAGGGTATCCCCTTATCTAAAAATTGAGTATTTTTCCAAAAATCGAAAAAATTTTTTGTCCTTTATTTTTAGCAAAAACAAAAATATATTTAAAATATTTGAAAACATAAAATAAACATACAAGAGCAATAAAAATGCCAATTTTTCATTCAAAAATACACAAACGGACGATTTTAAAGTGTGACTATTTTTGCCCAAAAATGCAAAGGGTATCCCCTTATCTAAAAATTGAGTATTTTTCCAAAAATCGAAAAAATTTTTTGTAATTTATTTTTAGCAAAAACAAAAATATATTTAAAATATTTGAAAACATAAAATAAACATACAAGAGCAATAAAAATGCCGATTTTTCATTCAAAAATACACAAACGAACGATTTTAAAGTGTGACTATTTTTGCCCAAAAATGCAAAGGGTATCCCCTTATCTAAAAATTGAGCATTTTTCCAAAAATCGAAAAAATTTTTTGTCCTTTATTTTAAACATAAAATAAACATACAAGAGCAATAAAAACGCCAATTTTTCATCCAAAAATACACAAACGGATGATTTTAAACTGTGACTATTTTTACCAAAAATGCAAAGGGTATCCCCTTATCTAAAAATTGAGTATTTTTCCAAAAATCGAAAAAATTTTTTGTCCTTTATTTTTAGCAAAAACAAAAATATATTTAAAATATTTGAAAACATAAAATAAACATACAAGAGCAATAAAAATGCCAATTTTTCATTCAAAAATACACAAACGGACGATTTTAAAGTGTGACTATTTTTGCCCAAAAATGCAAAGGGTATCCCCTTATCTAAAAATTGAGTATTTTTCCAAAAATCGAAAAAATTTTTTGTAATTTATTTTTAGCAAAAACAAAAATATATTTAAAATATTTGAAAACATAAAATAAACATACAAGAGCAATAAAAATGCCGATTTTTCATTCAAAAATACACAAACGAACGATTTTAAAGTGTGACTATTTTTGCCCAAAAATGCAAAGGGTATCCCCTTATCTAAAAATTGAGCATTTTTCCAAAAATCGAAAAAATTTTTTGTCCTTTATTTTAAACATAAAATAAACATACAAGAGCAATAAAAACGCCAATTTTTCATCCAAAAATACACAAACGGATGATTTTAAAATGTGACTGTTTTTGCCCAAAAATGCAAAGGGTATCCCCTTATCTAAAAATTGAGTATTTTTCCAAAAATCGAAAAAATTTTTTGTCCTTTATTTTTAGCAAAAACAAAAATATATTTAAAATATTTGAAAACATAAAATAAACATACAAGAGCAATAAAAATGCCAATTTTTCATTCAAAAATACACAAACGAACGATTTTAAAATGTGACTGTTTTTGCCCAAAAATGCAAGGGGTACCCCCTTATATAAAAATTGAGTGTTTTTCCAAAAATCGGAAATATTTTTTTCTTTTATTTTTAGCAAAAAAAAAATATATTTTAAATATTTGAAAACATAAAATAAACATACAAGAGCAATAAAAATGCCAATTTTTCATTCAAAAATACACAAACGGACTTTTAAAAATTGAGCATTTTTCCAAAAATCGAAAAAATTTTTTGTCCTTTATTTTAAACATAAAATAAACATACAAGAGCAATAAAAACGCCAATTTTTCATCCAAAAATACACAAACGGATGATTTTAAAATGTGACTGTTTTTGCCCAAAAATGCAAAGGGTATCCCCTTATCTAAAAATTGAGTATTTTTCCAAAAATCGAAAAAATTTTTTGTCCTTTTTTTTTAGCAAAAACAAAAATATATTTAAAATATTTGAAAACATAAAATAAACATACAAGAGCAATAAAAATGCCAATTTTTCATTCAAAAATACACAAACGGACTTTTAAAAATTGAGCATTTTTCCAAAAATCGAAAAAATTTTTTGTCCTTTATTTTAAACATAAAATAAACATACAAGAGCAATAAAAACGCCAATTTTTCATCCAAAAATACACAAACGGATGATTTTAAAATGTGACTGTTTTTGCCCAAAAATGCAAAGGGTATCCCCTTATCTAAAAATTGAGTATTTTTCCAAAAATCGAAAAAATTTTTTGTCCTTTATTTTTAGCAAAAACAAAAATATATTTAAAATATTTGAAAACATAAAATAAACATACAAGAGCAATAAAAATGCCAATTTTTCATTCAAAAATACACAAACGAACGATTTTAAAATGTGACTGTTTTTGCCCAAAAATGCAAGGGGTACCCCCTTATATAAAAATTGAGTGTTTTTCCAAAAATCGGAAATATTTTTTTCTTTTATTTTTAGCAAAAAAAAAATATATTTTAAATATTTGAAAACATAAAATAAACATACAAGAGCAATAAAAATGCCAATTTTTCATTCAAAAATACACAAACGGACGATTTTAAAGTGTGACTGTTTTCCCAAAAATGCAAAGTGAAAAAATTGAGCATTTTTCCAAAAATCGAAAAAATTTTTTGTCCTTTATTTTAAACATAAAATAAACATACAAGAGCAATAAAAATGCCAATTTTTCATTCAAAAATACACAAACGAACGATTTTAAAGTGTGACTATTTTTGCCCAAAAATGCAAAGGGTATCCCCTTATCTAAAAATTGAGCATTTTTCCAAAAATCGAAAAAATTTTTTGTCCTTTATTTTTAGCAAAAAAAAAATATATTTTAAATATTTGAAAACATAAAATAAACATACAAGAGCAATAAAAATGCCAATTTTTCATTCAAAAATACACAAACGGACGATTTTAAAGTGTGACTGTTTTCCCAAAAATGCAAAGTGTACCCCCTTATCTAAAAATTGAGCATTTTTCCAAAAATCGAAAAAATTTTTTGTCCTTTATTTTAAACATAAAATAGACATACAAGAGCAATAAAAACGCCAATTTTTCATCCAAAAATACACAAACGGACGATTTTAAAGTGTGACTATTTTTGCCCAAAAATGCAAAGGGTATCCCCTTATCTAAAAATTGAGTATTTTTCCAAAAATCGAAAAAAATTTTTGTCCTTTATTTTAAACATAAAACAAACATACAAGAGCAATAAAAACGCCAATTTTTCATCCAAAAATACACAAACGGACGATTTTAAAGTGTGACTATTTTTGCCCAAAAATGCAAAGGGTATCCCCTTATCTAAAAATTGAGTATTTTTCCAAAAATCGAAAAAAATTTTTGTCCTTTATTTTTAGCAAAAAAAAAAATATATTTTAAATATTTGAAAACATAAAATAAACATACAAGAGCAATAAAAATGCCAATTTTTCATTCAAAAATACACAAACGGACGATTTTAAAGTGTGACTATTTTTGCCCAAAAATGCAAAGGGTATACCCTTATCTAAAAATTGAGCATTTTTCTAACAATCGAAAAAATTTTTTGTCCTTTATTTTAAACATAAAATAAACATACAAGAGTAATAAAAACGCCAATTTTTGATCCAAAAATACACAAACGGACTTTTTTAAAGTGTGACTATTTTTGCCCAAAAATGCAAAGGGCATCCCGTTATCTAAAAATTGAGTATTTTTCCAAAAATCGAAAAAATTTTTTGTCCTTTATTTTAAACATAAAATAAACATACAAGAGCAATAAAAATGCCAATTTTTCATTCAAAAATACACAAAGGGACGATTTTAAAGTGTGACTGTTTTTGCCCAAAAATGCAAAGGGTACCTCCTTATATAAAAATTGAGTGTTATTCCAAAAATCGGAAAAATTTTTTTCCTTTATTTTTAGCAAAAAAAAATATATTTTAAATATTTGAAAACATAAAATAAACATACAAGAGCAATAAAAATGCCAATTTTTCATTCAAAAATACACAAACGGACGATTTTAAAGTGTGACTATTTTTGCCCAAAAATGCAAAGGGTATCCCCTTATCTAAAAATTGAGCATTTTTCCAAAAATCGAAAAAATTTTTTGTCCTTTATTTTTAGCAAAAAAAAAATATATTTTAAATATTTGAAAACATAAAATAAACATACAAGAGCAATAAAAATGCCAATTTTTCATTCAAAAATACACAAACGGACGATTTTAAAGTGTGACTGTTTTCCCAAAAATGCAAAGTGAAAAAATTGAGCATTTTTCCAAAAATCGAAAAAATTTTTTGTCCTTTATTTTAAACATAAAATAAACATACAAGAGCAATAAAAACGACAATTTTTCATCCAAAAATACACAAACGGACTTTTTTAAAGTGTGACTATTTTTGCCCAAAAATGCAAAGTGTACCCCCTTATCTAAAAATTGAGCATTTTTCCAAAAATCGAAAAAATTTTTTGTCCTTTATTTTTAGCAAAAAAAAATATATTTTAAATATTTGAAAACATAAAATAAACATACAAGAGCAATAAAAATGCCAATTTTTCATTCAAAAATACACAAACGAACGATTTTAAAGTGTGACTATTTTTGCCCAAAAATGCAAAGGGTATCCCCTTATCTAAAAATTGAGCATTTTTCCAAAAATCGAAAAAATTTTTTGTCCTTTATTTTTAGCAAAAAAAAAATATATTTTAAATATTTGAAAACATAAAATAAACATACAAGAGCAATAAAAATGCCAATTTTTCATTCAAAAATACACAAACGGACGATTTTAAAGTGTGACTGTTTTCCCAAAAATGCAAAGTGTACCCCCTTATCTAAAAATTGAGCATTTTTCCAAAAATCGAAAAAATTTTTTGTCCTTTATTTTAAACATAAAATAAACATACAAGAGCAATAAAAACGCCAATTTTTCATCCAAAAATACACAAACGGACGATTTTAAAGTGTGACTATTTTTGCCCAAAAATGCAAAGGGTATCCCCTTATCTAAAAATTGAGTATTTTTCCAAAAATCGAAAAAAATTTTTGTCCTTTATTTTAAACATAAAACAAACATACAAGAGCAATAAAAACGCCAATTTTTCATCCAAAAATACACAAACGGACGATTTTAAAGTGTGACTATTTTTGCCCAAAAATGCAAAGGGTATCCCCTTATCTAAAAATTGAGTATTTTTCCAAAAATCGAAAAAAATTTTTGTCCTTTATTTTTAGCAAAAAAAAAAATATATTTTAAATATTTGAAAACATAAAATAAACATACAAGAGCAATAAAAATGCCAATTTTTCATTCAAAAATACACAAACGGACGATTTTAAAGTGTGACTGTTTTCCCAAAAATGCAAAGTGTACCCCCTTATCTAAAAATTGAGCATTTTTCCAAAAATCGAAAAAATTTTTTGTCCTTTATTTTAAACATAAAATAAACATACAAGAGCAATAAAAACGCCAATTTTTCATCCAAAAATACACAAACGGACTTTTTTAAAGTGGGACTATTTTTGCCCAAAAATGCAAAGTGTACCCCCTTATCTAAAAATTGAGCATTTTTCCAAAAATCGAAAAAATTTTTTGTCCTTTATTTTAAACATAAAATAAACATACAAGAGCAATAAAAACGCCAATTTTTCATCCAAAAATACACAAACGGACGATTTTAAAGTGTGACTATTTTTGCCCAAAAATGCAAAGGGTATCCCCTTATCTAAAAATTGAGTATTTTTCCAAAAATCGAAAAAATTTTTTGTCCTTTATTTTAAACATAAAACAAACATACAAGAGCAATAAAAACGCCAATTTTTCATCCAAAAATACACAAACGGACGATTTTAAAGTGTGACTATTTTTGCCCAAAAATACAAAGGGTATCCCCTTATCTAAAAATCGAAAAAATTTTTTGTCCTTTATTTTTAGCAAAAAAAAAAATATATTTTAAATATTTGAAAACATAAAATAAACATACAAGAGCAATAAAAATGCCAATTTTTCATTCAAAAATACACAAACGGACGATTTTAAAGTGTGACTATTTTTGCCCAAAAATGCAAAGGGTATCCCGTTATCTAAAAATTGAGTATTTTTCCAAAAATCGAAAAAATTTTTTGTCCTTTATTTTAAACATAAAATAAACATACAAGAGCAATAAAAACGCAAATTTTTCATCCAAAAATACACAAACGGACTTTTTTAAAGTGTGACTATTTTTGGCCAAAAATGCAATGTGTACCCCCTTATCTAAAAATTGAGCATTTTTCCAAAAATCGAAAAAAATTTATGTCCTTTATTTTAAACATAAAACAAACATACAAGAGCAATAAAAACGCCAATTTTTCATCCAAAAATACACAAACGGACGATTTTAAAGTGTGACTATTTTTGCCCAAAAATGCAAAGGGTATCCCCTTATCTAAAAATTGAGTATTTTTCCAAAAATCGAAAAAATTTTTTGTCCTTTATTTTAAACATAAAACAAACATACAAGAGCTACAAAAACGCCAATTGTTCATCCAAAAATGCACAAACGGACGATTTTAAAGTGTGACTATTTTTGCCCAAAAATGCAAAGGGTATCCCCTTATCTAAAAATTGAGCATTTTTCCAAAAATCGAAAAAATTTTTTGTCCTTTATTTTAAACATAAAATAAACATACAAGAGCAATAAAAATGCCAATTTTTCATTCAAAAATACACAAACGAACGATTTTAAAGTGTGACTATTTTTGCCCAAAAATGCAAAGGGTATCCCCTTATCTAAAAATTGAGCATTTTTCCAAAAATCGAAAAAATTTTTTGTCCTTTATTTTAAACATAAAACAAACATACAAGAGCAATAAAAACGCCAATTTTTCATCCAAAAATACACAAACGGACGATTTTAAAGTGTGACTATTTTTGCCCAAAAATGCAAAGGGTATCCCCTTATCTAAAAATTGAGTATTTTTCCAAAAATCGAAAAAAATTTTTGTCCTTTATTTTTAGCAAAAAAAAAAATATATTTTAAATATTTGAAAACATAAAATAAACATACAAGAGCAATAAAAATGCCAATTTTTCATTCAAAAATACACAAACGGACGATTTTAAAGTGTGACTGTTTTCCCAAAAATGCAAAGTGTACCCCCTTATCTAAAAATTGAGCATTTTTCCAAAAATCGAAAAAATTTTTTGTCCTTTATTTTAAACATAAAATAAACATACAAGAGCAATAAAAACGCCAATTTTTCATCCAAAAATACACAAACGGACTTTTTTAAAGTGGGACTATTTTTGCCCAAAAATGCAAAGTGTACCCCCTTATCTAAAAATTGAGCATTTTTCCAAAAATCGAAAAAATTTTTTGTCCTTTATTTTAAACATAAAATAAACATACAAGAGCAATAAAAACGCCAATTTTTCATCCAAAAATACACAAACGGACGATTTTAAAGTGTGACTATTTTTGCCCAAAAATGCAAAGGGTATCCCCTTATCTAAAAATTGAGTATTTTTCCAAAAATCGAAAAAATTTTTTGTCCTTTATTTTAAACATAAAACAAACATACAAGAGCAATAAAAACGCCAATTTTTCATCCAAAAATACACAAACGGACGATTTTAAAGTGTGACTATTTTTGCCCAAAAATACAAAGGGTATCCCCTTATCTAAAAATCGAAAAAATTTTTTGTCCTTTATTTTTAGCAAAAAAAAAAATATATTTTAAATATTTGAAAACATAAAATAAACATACAAGAGCAATAAAAATGCCAATTTTTCATTCAAAAATACACAAACGGACGATTTTAAAGTGTGACTATTTTTGCCCAAAAATGCAAAGGGTATCCCGTTATCTAAAAATTGAGTATTTTTCCAAAAATCGAAAAAATTTTTTGTCCTTTATTTTAAACATAAAATAAACATACAAGAGCAATAAAAACGCAAATTTTTCATCCAAAAATACACAAACGGACTTTTTTAAAGTGTGACTATTTTTGGCCAAAAATGCAATGTGTACCCCCTTATCTAAAAATTGAGCATTTTTCCAAAAATCGAAAAAAATTTATGTCCTTTATTTTAAACATAAAACAAACATACAAGAGCAATAAAAACGCCAATTTTTCATCCAAAAATACACAAACGGACGATTTTAAAGTGTGACTATTTTTGCCCAAAAATGCAAAGGGTATCCCCTTATCTAAAAATTGAGTATTTTTCCAAAAATCGAAAAAATTTTTTGTCCTTTATTTTAAACATAAAACAAACATACAAGAGCTACAAAAACGCCAATTGTTCATCCAAAAATGCACAAACGGACGATTTTAAAGTGTGACTATTTTTGCCCAAAAATGCAAAGGGTATCCCCTTATCTAAAAATTGAGCATTTTTCCAAAAATCGAAAAAATTTTTTGTCCTTTATTTTAAACATAAAATAAACATACAAGAGCAATAAAAATGCCAATTTTTCATTCAAAAATACACAAACGAACGATTTTAAAGTGTGACTATTTTTGCCCAAAAATGCAAAGGGTATCCCCTTATCTAAAAATTGAGCATTTTTCCAAAAATCGAAAAAATTTTTTGTCCTTTATTTTAAACATAAAACAAACATACAAGAGCAATAAAAACACCAATTTTTCATCCAAAAATACACAAACGGACGATTTTAAAGTGTGACTATTTTTGCCCAAAAATGCAAAGGGTATCCCCTTATCTAAAAATTGAGCATTTTTCCAAAAATCGAAAAAATTTTTTGTCCTTTATTTTAAACATAAAATAAACATACAAGAGCAATAAAAACGCCAATTTTTCATCCAAAAATACACAAACGGACGATTTTAAAGTGTGACTATTTTTGCCCAAAAATGCAAAGGGTATCCCCTTATCTAAAAATTGAGTATTTTTCCAAAAATCGACAATTTTAAAGTGTGACTGTTTTCCCAAAAATGCAAAGGGTATACCCTTATCTAAAAATTGAGCATTTTTCTAACAATCGAAAAAATTTTTTGTCCTTTATTTTAAACATAAAATAAACATACAAGAGTAATAAAAACGCCAATTTTTGATCCAAAAATACACAAACGGACTTTTTTAAAGTGTGACTATTTTTGCCCAAAAATGCAAAGGGCATCCCGTTATCTAAAAATTGAGTATTTTTCCAAAAATCGAAAAAATTTTTTGTCCTTTATTTTAAACATAAAATAAACATACAAGAGCAATAAAAACGCAAATTTTTCATCCAAAAATACACAAACGGACTTTTTTAAAGTGTGACTATTTTTGGCCAAAAATGCAATGTGTACCCCCTTATCTAAAAATTGAGCATTTTTCCAAAAATCGAAAAAAATTTATGTCCTTTATTTTAAACATAAAACAAACATACAAGAGCAATAAAAACGCCAATTTTTCATCCAAAAATACACAAACGGACGATTTTAAAGTGTGACTATTTTTGCCCAAAAATGCAAAGGGTATCCCCTTATCTAAAAATTGAGTATTTTTCCAAAAATCGAAAAAATTTTTTGTCCTTTATTTTAAACATAAAACAAACATACAAGAGCTACAAAAACGCCAATTGTTCATCCAAAAATGCACAAACGGACGATTTTAAAGTGTGACTATTTTTGCCCAAAAATGCAAAGGGTATCCCCTTATCTAAAAATTGAGCATTTTTCCAAAAATCGAAAAAATTTTTTGTCCTTTATTTTAAACATAAAATAAACATACAAGAGCAATAAAAATGCCGATTTTTCATTCAAAAATACACAAACGAACGATTTTAAAGTGTGACTATTTTTGCCCAAAAATGCAAAGGGTATCCCCTTATCTAAAAATTGAGCATTTTTCCAAAAATCGAAAAAATTTTTTGTCCTTTATTTTAAACATAAAACAAACATACAAGAGCAATAAAAACACCAATTTTTCATCCAAAAATACACAAACGGACGATTTTAAAGTGTGACTATTTTTGCCCAAAAATGCAAAGGGTATCCCCTTATCTAAAAATTGAGCATTTTTCCAAAAATCGAAAAAATTTTTTGTCCTTTATTTTAAACATAAAATAAACATACAAGAGCAATAAAAACGCCAATTTTTCATCCAAAAATACACAAACGGACGATTTTAAAGTGTGACTATTTTTGCCCAAAAATGCAAAGGGTATCCCCTTATCTAAAAATTGAGTATTTTTCCAAAAATCGACAATTTTAAAGTGTGACTGTTTTCCCAAAAATGCAAAGGGTATACCCTTATCTAAAAATTGAGCATTTTTCTAACAATCGAAAAAATTTTTTGTCCTTTATTTTAAACATAAAACAAACATACAAGAGCAATAAAAACACCAATTTTTCATCCAAAAATACACAAACGGACGATTTTAAAGTGTGACTATTTTTGCCCAAAAATGCAAAGGGCATCCCGTTATCTAAAAATTGAGTATTTTTCCAAAAATCGAAAAAATTTTTTGTCCTTTATTTTAAACATAAAACAAACATACAAGAGCAATAAAAACGCCAATTTTTCATCCAAAAATACACAAACGGACGATTTTAAAGTGTGACTATTTTTGCCCAAAAATACAAAGGGTACCCCCTTATATAAAAATTGAGTGTTTTTCCAAAAATCGGAAATATTTTTTCTTTTATTTTTAGCAAAAAAAAATATATATTTTAAATATTTGAAAACATAAAATAAACATACAAGAGCAATAAAAATGCCAATTTTTCATCCAAAAATACACAAACGGACGATTTAAAGTGTTGCTGTTTTTGCCCAAAAATGCATTTTTTCGAGTTTTGGAAAAATACTCAATTTTTAGATAATATTTTTTTTATAGTTGTAAATTATAAAGATCAAAAAATTTTTGTGCCAATGAGACAAAATGGTTTTATTAATTAATTGAAACATTTGATAAGATGGATATAAAAGCTTGGAATTAAAAGTTATTTTATTTATTTTATTTTTAAGTTAATATACAAATTCCTAGCGTTGTAGTACATGTTATTTGAACTGCCCACGTAGTCCTAAATATTTAATTTGCCCTTAAATTGTAAAGTTCTCAATATAAACATAAGCATCCTTCAAATATTTCGAATAAGATCTGGTAATTCGAATATTTTTCAAGAATTTATAGAGCCTAAAGTATATAAAATTTTTTATTACCAAAGTACAAAGTAATCAGGCAGAATATCGGCAGGTTGTTGTAGGATAACTTAATTGAAGTGAAAACTATAAAATTTCGCAGTCTTCTTAAGTTTTCAATTGTGCTGCAAACTTTATGACTATTGTAAGAGTGTGCCTATGCGCACATAATAAAATATTTGTTAACATACTTGTATGTACAGTTTAAGCAAATCCAATTTTCAACACATACTTCCTGCTTTCAATTGCATATTTGCCACGAAACGTTGTAAATTAAACTTTTGACATCCGATGTTCTACATTAGTCTCATATGTAACATTTTCCATGTGATCCTTTACACATATGTATATGGACACGTGTTTGTGTGTGTGTCTGTATGTGTTTTAGGCATCTAAATAACCGCATTACTTTTATATGGAAAGTTTTGTTCTCTTTCCATTTCTGTCTTTCCGCCTTATTTATGCCCATAAATTCTTCTGAGGGCATGTTTGTATGTATGCACGTACTTATGTATATGCATGCCACATTTAGGGCCTATTTAATATGTATGTATGATATACATATATACATATATTATGCACATATATATGAAGATTAACTTTTGTACGTGTGAGTATATTTAGCCTACTTTTTATGCTCTTCTTCAATTTTTTCGCTGTTCAAAATCGGTTTAGTGTTCAATGTAAAAGTTATGGCGCTCACAGGACTTGAATATTTGAAATATTAAGCCATGTAGCAGAAAATGACAAATATCCTAGAAATGAAATAAAGATTTTTGTATTAGATACTTGTTCTCATTCCTTTACTAGGGATAAATACAAACTCATAAATAAAATTGAAGCTGTTAATTACAAGATTGGAATTAAATCAAATATGTGATATGCCTGATTGATTACCCATATATCGTCCATGTGCTTACCTGCTACGCCATGCAATATAATATTTGTGGTGCTTATATGTTTCGTGTTTGCTCATGCTTTATGTGTGGGTTTCTAACTAGGAATTGCTTGTAATGAAATTAAATGAAAATTAAAAAGAAGCTATAAAAATAAAAATATACTCGACATGTGACACTTCTGGCACACAATGTTTTTATTGCTATGACAAGGATTATCTGTTAATAGGCACAAATATTGTCAAAACTAATTTGTATATACATATACACCGACAAAAATCTCATAAAAATATTCTGTTTATATAATGGAGTACGGTTTACGGATGTCAAAAGGGGGCCTCATCAAAAAATAATTTAGAAACTAATAAAACAGTAAAAGTTTTCATTACTTATAAATACATAAGCAAAGTTTATATATATATGAACATGTGCATATGAACGTATATGAACATGTGCAAGTGTGCGTAACACAGCTAGGATTCAGAATACTTACGAAAAGGTTATTTATTTTCCTGAATATAATAAAATTTCGTGTTCTATGTATTACCGCGGGCTTAGGTGTTGAACGTATAAATTAATGTACATGTTATTTTATTTTTTAGTAGCATTCGAAATTTAATTTGGAATTAATTTTTTTTTCACTATAACTGGCTGATAAATATCTTTTCTGAAATATCTCTTTTCTTTGCATATGTAGCGTTTCGTAAAAAAAATCTTGACGCATTGTACGTGCGAAATTGATAATAAATTTAGGAATAATTCAAGATTCCTGTCTCCAGTGTCATCTGAAAAATGTTCTCAAACGTTTGACATTTGAAATTAAATTCGTATTTTAGCTGCGCATGTGTTGCTTCTTATTTTTGGTTTTCATTTATATATGTACGACTGTATGTAACTGAAACTAAAAAATGTTAAAAGCTTAAAACAAAACAAACTAACGAAAACAAAACAATACAACACTATAAGAATCCCAACTGGTGATAAAAGCTGTGCGAGCGAAGACTAGATAACAAAGAAATAACTATAACTGTGGCAATAAAACAAACCTTTTCTAATATTTGGAAAATTTTAAATTTAAATCAGTTTCAAATAAATATAACATTATTGGTTTTTAGCATCAATAAAAAAAGTAACGATACCATATAAAAGCAATCTGAAAATCATCATTACATCCTAACGTATAAACAGCAAGGTTCCAATGGATACCAAAGGAGATTAACTTGAACAGTGAAAATAAAGCACTGCTGACTGCGTACACACACATACACACTCTATCGTTTGCTTGTACGTTTGCTGTTATTTCAGTATTTTAAGCCATGGCAAGTGTATGTTGGTTTTATCTACGTTGTTACATTTATATATGTATGTGTGTATGTGTGTACATAAAAGTTAATTTAGTTCCTAATTTTAGTCCCGATGTGCATGTACGTGTAGAAATCAAAACGGTTATGGTACTTAAGTAAATCATAAGGGACATCATTTACTAGCTGGCTGTAATGATATGAAGTTCAAATTTGTTTGCTTTGTCTTTTATTTGGCATTTCTATTAGAACGTACATACGTACATACTCATGCATTTCTATAATAAATAGTACAGCTAAAGCCTTAAGCCCCTGCGGTAGTGATAAATGTAATAAATTGTTATTTGCCTTCCGTTTTCAACCTGGCAAGAGGTAAGTTGTTGTTTAGGATTATTTTTTCCTTAACTTAATATGCCGGTTACCTTTCCAAAGGTTCGCCTGTCGATGGGGCTAAGTTAATAGCAGCTCATTATGAAGATATAAACACAAACCACAGCTGGAAATTGCTTTCATAGAAGATGCATATACATACACATACATATATATGGGCATATCGAAAACAGCACATCACACTCGCATACTCACATAAATAAATTGGTATGAACAAAGTCGACAGCAATATGCATTTGTCGTATTCATTCAATGAGCTCGTTATAATGTAAATTTATACATGCGCCTGACGTTGAAAGTTTTGTCAATAAAATTAAAATTTATTAATTTTTGAACAGGATCGTTAATCTTCGGGGTGGAAAATACAAATCTTGGATCTATTATTCAAATGTAACTCTTAGATTTCCAGCTGAATTTTTATGATAATTTTTTTTTTATTAATTTGATTTATGCTCCTAGAAAATGTATGCATGCACATATTTCGATTAGCCGTTAAGCTTCCTTTCAGAAATCCTTTAAGAAACAAACGACTGCGGGTTTCAGTAAAGAAAGAAGAGGAAAAGTTAGACAGAATGGAATGCTGCTGTACATTCATATTACTCACATTTTTGGGTACACTGTGGGGAATTCTGCCCTTAACTAAATAATGCAGTCATCATTTCCTAAAAAAAAAAAACTTATACTACGAAGTATAGAATAATAAATATTTATTTCGAAAATAAGAAAGCCCGTGCTATCAGTTAGTGAGTTCTACATGTATTTTACTATTCTCGACATTTTCTCGTAGATGAGGAAAAATGTGAAAGGAGATATCCCTAATTTACGCATTTTGGAAAAGTTATCCCATGTGTCTTAAAATATGTTGTTTGTATTATATTAAGGAATTTCCTGACAATTTTAAATGTGTTCTTTTTTTCCTTTTCTAAACTTAATTAAATTCTTTCCAACATTATTTTTTTTAATATTCTGCTGTTAGAGAAAATTGTGACGTGAATAAACTCTTGATGGCTGCAATGAAAATGGCAGTAGAAAAGAGACCGTGTTGGCCATTCTTAATGTAAGTGCTCAAAAAAATAATAAAAAACCATCATAAATTACACAAACAAAAATTAATTGAGGGTGCCATTAATATTTAATGGGGAAATAATTCATTAATGGAATGATGAATGACTTGAATGAGGGAAGAACTTAAAAAATAAATAGTTTATACTGACTCTCCTATGTGGCGGCCTATTAAATTTTTTTAACTTGTCTAAACACCTGTTTGAATTTTTAAAATTTAAATATAAAAATTTAGATAAGAACCCACAATCCCACAAGCGCGTAATAACAAAGCTAAACGTCCTCAAATAAAATGTCATATTGACATCAGACAACACAAGTGAATGCTGTATTACGAATTCTCCCTCCTTTTTCACCAATAAGGTTAGCCTTGTGCAACTAAATGTGACGTAATACAGAAATGCTTTTTCTTACTTCAAAACCAACTTGTTTGTTTTTCCAATTTGTTCTTTTCTATCAATAATTTTTATCGTTTTACTTTAAAAATTCTTTTGAAAAATATCTGCATACGAGTACACTGTATTGCAATGCTTCAATAACTTAAAGTTTTGTGCAGCGGCATAGTTTGATATTGGCAGCAGATTACCAGGGGGAAAAATGAATTTTACGTACTAAATATTTAATCCCTCTATTTTTTTTTTTTGTTTTTTTTCCGTTCTAAGGAAGTACAAATTCCCTGTTGATCTGCATTAGCATGCAGTGAGCTGCTGATAGGAGCCACTTGAGTATTAATTTTTCATTGATTTAATTCTTTTATTGCGTGTAAACAATTACATCGTCCAGAAATATGCTGCGAAATACAATTAAAGGTGTACAAATGTTATTACTGTATCAAATTAGTTACTGGCTTTGATTTCTCTCACATCCTTTGGGCGTTAAACCGCAATTGAAAGTACAGCATTATAAATAGTATCTATTACGATTTACGAAAGAATGCAATTACTCAAACTTTTTATAACAATAAATAATGCTTATCTAAATCAACTTATTAAATTGTAGCCATACATTGCCAAATAGAATACAGTAAAGTGACAAGTAAGAGAAAATACAATGAAAAAATGTATAAATTAATTTCGAATTGATCAATTTCAATTTATAATTCCTCAAGGATGTACTGCTCTTTCTTCTAATTTACAATTTGTCTTATAATTTGTTTTTATGCCGCGTATAATTTTAAAATTTTACAGTTGGCAGAGGAGTTCCACACAGTGGCTGTTTAAGAATTTCCTCGCTGTCCAACTGATATTCGGTTTCGAATAAAGTCTTTTTAGATGGGGAAATTTAATTAAGTAAATGTTTTTATCCTGACTTGACTTAGTGCTTCTTTATGATAATACGAGGGTTGAGTTACACACACAACTTGTATACAATGTTATAATCATAATATTTTCGATTTTCCGTAATTTAACAAAAATGCACCATTCGGTTCACCTTTACAGTATGAGTAATATAAACAAATCGGTTTCTATTATATCCATAAGACTTTTCCTTAAAGAGTTTTTCATCAAACCATTAAAACACAATTTCGTTTTAATTCTTCAATAGATTTTCGTATTCGCCGTATCATAATTAGAAAAATATGACAAGTTATTATACTCAGTATCTATCAGATTATATATATCTATAAAATTTTGGACTCCAGATGAAGATGGTAAATTGTATATGAATTAAAAGAATTTTCGGCATATACATATTTTTTATACACATATAAGTAAGTACGATATTGGCATGCTCCTTCATTTAACAGCAACCCTCGTATATGAAGCTTCATTCAATGTAAAAGTGGGAAAGATAAAAAGTATCCAATAAATTAACAGCATCATTGTTATTGATATCGATTTGTGTCGTTATTCAAGTGAAATTCAAAAGTGTGTACAATAGGAAAGCTTCACAAGGATTTTCAAGTTTAAATTAGTAGTTTAAGAGTGTAAATATAAATAAAATTTAAAAATACGCTTGTCAATCAACCTTCAAACAACTTTAGAAATTGTTTATAAATTGTAAAGTCATTACGGTAGTTGTCATTTTCATGTATAATAAGAAAATTAACTGACCATTTGATTATAAGAGGACAACTTAACAGCCAGTTTGAATAGATCATCAGAGGAAATATAAAAATAAAGTTCAAAAGAGGCAAACAAGTTGTAATTAACGTAGTTCGGAGGGAGCTCAGTGCAAATAATTTTTTTTTTTTCTGACATCCCTTCAGAAATTGACTGGCTGTCAATTGACTGGCACTCAGTTGATTGTTTGGTTGATTATTCATTCTGCTGGTTTCATGGATCATTAATAATTGTAATAATGCATTACAAAAGATACACATAAACGCAAAAATACATACTGTTAAATCGAATAAGAAAATGGGAAAGCTGAAAATTAATACGAGGAGAATAAAGTCAATTGAAATTCATTTTATTAATTTTATGACTTGTATAGAAGTGTGTGTTTGTGTATACTTGTTTTCATCTCCTCCTTTCTTTTCTTTTCTGTTCTGTTCTTTTCTTTCATTTTATTGTCTAATTGAACAAGGATGCTACTCAACCCATGTCAAGTATTTGCAACCGGCATTCCCATAACTGCCTTTTATTTATATCGAAAAGGTCAACAATATGGTGCAATTCACTACTTTTTATTACAGGAATTACATTCCAATTTATTTACATATACAAGAGTGTGTATCTTTGAATACGAGTGTGTAGCAAATGTTTCTCGGTCTGTCATAAGAGAAAAATTACAACACGTACTCGCATTGATTGCATCATTTCAAAGATAATTTTTTTTTTTTGAATTTATTTTCGCCAGAGCAATCCGTTTTTATTTTTATTAAATGAGTTTGCACTATTTATTTTTTTGTATTTTTTTCGAATTTTTACAGATGGAAAGTGAGTTATTTTTTTTATATCGTAGTGCTCTCAAATATATTTTTATTTAATTTCCTTTATTTTTGCAAAACTTTTTATTATGGAAATTTTATAACAACATGATATTTTTGGTAAATGCTTTGCAAACAACTGGATTTTCTTGTAATATTATTGAGAAATTTTTATTGTAAAGTTGTAGATACAAGATGTTCTCTATCCACTAAGGCATTATAAATTTAATCAATTCATTGTCATACACGTCTTCCTAAAAAAGGCAATCCTCTTCAGGGCCATCATAAATTCGTATTGATTTAAAACCATGAGGATTTAATAATTTAATTTGAAAATGTAATAATTTTATAATTTTTTCGAAAGTCTAAGCGCCTCTATTTTCTATTATTTTCATTTCTATTGCAGTTGAATTTAATAAGAAAAGTAAATGAATCATTAATCGGTTATATATTTCTAGTTAACATTTTCATCTTTCATTGCTAAAATAATACAATTTGTCTTGTATCTCGTACATTTGAAAAAATTGAAAACGATTTAAGAACAAACAAGGAGCTGCAGCATCTAAAGAAGACACTAAATCGAGAGAATGTTATAAGAGAAAGACATGAAAAAGATATGCTATAAACATTCGAATAAAAATTTTATATCCTTCACTGTTACATTTTTATTGCTATTTTTTATTTTTATTGTTAAAGCTTATTTTGGTTTTTGAGATGTTTTCATTTTGCATTTGGTGTTTCTTTTTAATTAACTTGTGCATAGAAATGGCAACTGAAAATATGAGTTCGAGGCAAATATCTGCAAGTCATACAAAAACATTATAAATTTTCTTGCGTAATTAAGTTGTTATTGCAATTCACTTTGATCTATTCTGAAGTATATTGCAACACTCTCCCTTGCCGATAACTCGATATAGTTTCTAACAATGGCAGTTAGTTGATGCAGAGTTATTCCCCTTCCGTCTGCCGCATCAAAACATCGTAGATTGCATATTTATTATTAGCTTTACTTAAATATTCGTAAAACTCGTTAACGCCGTGAGGTTAGACCGAAATTCAATCAAAACACATAAAATTACTTTCAATTGGTAACAAATTGAAAATGCACTCAGCAAAAAATTGTGGGGAAATGATGTCGTGCTAGAAAAATAGAATTTTTCTTAGAAATTACTATACACAATTGATAATATGTAGGCTGTGTAAAGAGATGGTACATGCGTACGAGTCTACGAGTATATGGAATTGCAATTTTATCATATTTGTTTGTTTCTATTTCTGTCACTTTTATTTGTATTATTATTATTATTATTATCATCATTATTATTCTTTGATCAGATTTTTAATTTCGTTTACTCTACATTGTGTGGGCTTGTTTTTTCCATTAAATAAATTTGATATTGGATTGTGGTTTTATTAAAGGAAGTTGAGCCATTGAGCCATTGAGCCATACGTTTTAGCAGTAGAGCAGCAGACTCGTACAAGCTCAACTGAAGAAATAATCATAAAATAATCATAAATCTAAATGAAAAATAATTTTTGACTTGGCATTCACATATCCTTTATCTGTAGCTTAGCAGGGAAAATTGTTGAACTTCAATTTTTCTTATTTCAAATGCTAGAGACGAAATGCAGTTGCAAGTTTGCCATCCGTTTTACTTAGTCATACTTTACAAATAAATTTAATTATTAAATAATTAAAAAATTAATTTAAAAATTAAAAATATTTGCAATCGCAGATATAAAAAAGTAACAGAAACAATAATACTAAGAGAAATTCCCCGACTTAAATCAGGTTAAAAAAGTCGAGGCTACCGCTTTTGCTGCCGTAAAAATGTTTTCAAATATTTACATTTCCAGTAATGGGAAAGACATCGTATGTAGTTCTTGCCAATTAAATTAAAAAAAATTCATACGTGTATGCACAGAATTGTCATCAGTTTAATTTTATTAATTTTTCTTTCAGTAAATTTTTAGTACTTCACAGCCCGTATTGTTAATAAAAATTTGGCAACCTCTTGCAAATGTACACACATACATGCACGTGCACTTACATATCATATAAAATACTGAAATGAATGTATAATGCCAAATCTGTAGGCAGATTTTAAGAAATACATATAAATATTTGATTGGATTTTGATGTACAGTTCAAGTAATACCGAGAGGTTTCGTAAAGAAGAAGGCACATGGAATTTTTAAATATTCATTATAGATTGACGCGGAGGTTTTAGCTGCCTGCCTTCGTTGAGGTGCCATTAAAATATGCTTTTTATGATAACGACTGCGACAACTTGCTTTAAAATTATTATTTTCTCCTTTTTATGTCTTCTCCAGTGCTGCTTCTGCTGTAATGTAGTACACACACATGTGCATAAGTGCATGTATATACATGTATACAAGTATTTGCATATGTATGTCTGATGTACGATGTGCATTAACAATTTTTTCTCGCTTTACTCAAGTCATAAAAAAGGACTTTCTGAGATTGTTTTTTTATGTTTGGCCGCGTTGAGTTTGTAAATATTTGCCACATTTGATTGCAGTGTTACATTTTTCTTTGTTACAAATATACATACATATCTAGAATATTGCATGAGATAATAAAATAGACAAATACAAGTGAATAAATGCCTTCAGGCTGCTCTAAAATGTCCTGCACACATCCATCCATTCGTTGGCCACAACACAATTCTTCTAATGCGACGTTTGTATGTAGATGTTTATGCGTTGTTTTCGTCTATGCTTTCTATGCTAAACTGAGTTTGTTTGGCGTAGCTTAGAGTAGCAGATGCTTGAAACTGCGAAGTAAATATGTATGTATTTTATATTTGGACAGACGGCTTCATAGGTGTACGAGTACTTACATATACAGCCCGTTGATTAAATGAATTGATTAAAATATTAATAAAATGTATTATATAAATGTATGTGTGTGTGTATGTTTCGTGTATGCACTGCAAGAAACATTTCGTTACTTAAGACAACATTCCAGCCTTTTGATAAGCCTGGGTTTGTTATTGGCGGTATTAAATCAGAAAATAATTCTAATTGGTAAATGTCGAACTGCGGCTTAGCACGCTGCTAAAAGTTTATTATTCAGTAGCCAAGTGTTAGCTTCGTAACGCAACTGTAACATAATCGGTATCAATCGGCAGTCTGCTTAGGGGACGTTCAAAACTGATCAATTATTCATTCTGGCACTTAACTTCTTTTCCTACTAAGGATCTAAAATAAATGTTTACTTACTAATACTACTTAATATTTGTCAATTGTTACATATTGAGGCCCTTTTCAGTGTATCCTTTAATACACAACTTGAGCTCCTAATGACTGACAGAGTTTTATTTGAAAGGATATGAAAAAGACTGCAAAGAAATTACTTTCTTGTTTTAATAATAGATTTTTTGCTGAAGTTTTTCTGTTGTTCTGTCCTGCGTCGTTATTATAAATAGAAACGGTTGGTTGCTTTTTAAGTTTTGTTTGTTTGTTATGTTTGCGCAGTTACATGAAGTTATGGCACGTTTGCTTATTATTGTTTTCTAGGTGTCATCATTCCCATTACTGTTATGTGTTGATGACTTCTAAGTGCAGTTTATTTTTTGTTTTTAAGACACGAACATTAACGACTCGTCGACCACTTTTTTCTTAATTCTTTTTGCAAACTGTGGTAAATTATGGTTCATTCTTTGAACGCAATCACTAACCAAGTAACCCAGTTTGTGCTGTGTACGAGTATATTTCTAATGTAATTTTACCCTTTTTTATATTGTGGCAACAGTGCCACAATAATATATTTTGTTATTGCTTTGAGTTTATTCCTCGTACATTTGGGTTTGTGCGTTAGATTAGGAAAGAAAGAAATTGAAGAAAAAATGTAATAAAAAGTTATCGTGCGATATAATAAAAGCAGCAACATGCAGCTTGTACTGTAAATAACCAAAGCCAGTGCTGTGGCAAAGATATTGTAATAATAAAGTATACAAGTTTGGTCAAAAAATTAAATATTAAAAAAAAGTACGCAGCCACCACTACGCTGCCGGTGCTGCAGTGAAATATTTCTTTGCAATTTTCAATGGTATTTGACAATCATTTTTAAATAAATTATTGTATGCTTGGCTTTCATCTGCAAACACAGGCGATTTGCATGTTCGAAATTATTATTTGAAATTGCTAAAAATAAATCGAAAGTTTTGCAATACGTTTTCTTTTTTATTACTGTGTATAAGTGTGAACGAAATTTTGCTTTTTATCTCATATTTTATTCAGAAAACTTGGAAAACCAAAAATTATACTGTAGAACAAAATGCCAACTCGAATAGAAAAAAGAGCTTTACGTTCGAATCGCGAGTAAATAGATATAAAATTAAAGGGGGCTGGTCAGCAAATCACTTTTCACGAAAGTGATTTGAAATTATTGAAATGATTTGGAACCGATTAGCTAAAATACTACCGTTTTGAAATCACTTGTAAATATTTTATAATTTTTATAAACTTATAACTTAATAAAAAACTTTTTAAGTACTGTATATATAATTTGTGTTTTTTACTTATTTATGCAATATTGAGGCCCGCACGAACTTTTTAAAATGACGGAGGTAATTTCTTGGTGTTCCAAAAGTCACGAGATTTTCCACGTGATTTTCTTTTTCGAAATCACGGTTCAACAGCGTATTTGGTTTGTTTGCAATTTTGTATTCATTGTCGTTAGCATAAATTTGTTAAAAAATAAAAATTCCGGAAATCCCCAGAGCAATATTATTGGCAACGATGGCTTTAAAAAGAAAGTAGAAAAGGAATGATGACTTTAAGAAGTGATTTTTGTGAGCCTGGTGGAATCCTTTGGAAGGAGATGAAGCATTGTAAGTAATTTGCACATACCGGAGAACCCGTCTCACACAAAAACGTTTTTAAGATTTATGACAATATATAGGCTAAATAAGAGGGCTTTCAAAAAAGTACCTGATAAAGTACCGCCCCGCATAGTAAAGTGCTCTACTCCTGAATCATTAAAGTAGCCGCAGTTCTAAAGGTTTTAGCTGTCCAAACATACCAGGCAGTTATGGCGAATGATATGAGTATTAGTATTGGACGTTCCACTTTTATAAAATTTTATGACTGACTAAAAAGGAAATAGTAAAGCACTAAAATTGTTAATTTTTTAGTTTATTCTGTCTAAAATTTTTAACAATCAAGAGGGCTTTGGAAAGCACTTTTCACGGTATTAGAACAGGACTTTGATAGGACTGATAGATTTCAAATAAATTAAACTTTTTATTTTATTCACAACTAAATGGTAGGTGCGAATAGTGCATAGTATTTCATTGGACAGTTCGGTGGAACCACTATCCCAAGGACACAAAAAAAAACACTAATATTTTTTGTCATCCATTTTGTTTTTATCTCATTAAGAAAAGTTGAGTGTAGGAGTTTTCGGTGGGACAAAAACTTGTTCTCTACATTTTATAATGAGTAACTGCTAATAATAGTACCGAAAATTCAGACCACAGCAAAGTTAATAATAATTACGTAGATTTAAGTAATCACAAAATGTAAATTTTAGTAGAATTATGAATTTTATTTGCCCATAATAATAAAACTTATACGCTTAATGTGAGTTTCCTTAATGAAATTACTATCTCTTCTTAACAATATAACTTACAACCATTAATTTAACATTTAGACAATTTCTTCCTGCCACCAGCTGTGCAAACGCAAGTAAAGAAATTTATTTCGGAAAAAACAAAACATTTATACAATTAAAACGTTGTAAAGTTGGCTTAAACGCCTCATCCTTTGCTTCGTTATTGAAGGAAATCCTCGTTACAAAAATATCCTCAATTATTCGTACAAATTCAATTATTAAGGAAAATTGTAAATTAACGCTTTACTTATAATTATAGGGAAACTGTACATCCATTTATTTGCAATATCTTGTAGAAATAATATTTATATATATGTATTTAATTTTTGTCACTCCTGCATAACTAAGCAAAATATATCCGATATTTTTCATCACCAGTAAAACTTTATTTTTCAAAATAAATTTGCATCTTTTCAAAAGTACAAAATAAAGTGAAGACTGTCATGTTATTTTAGAGATTTCCGCGACTAACCATTGTAAATATAAAAAAAAAAATCTTTGTGTTTTACTTTTAAAACGCAACTGGAGATCATAAATCTCATGACGTACTGTCGTGGAGTGTCTTGCATCACGTAGCCAATATTTGCTTTTAATACAACTTTCAGTTACAAGACATCAGCATTCTTTTATTTTGACGATCTGAAAAGATTTCTGTTAACTTTTTCTAATTTTAATACTTCTATGCAGCTATTCCAGTTAAAATGAATTTAACTGGAGGCCATGACAGGATACATACCCACAGATACATACAGTATGTACCCGAACATTTATTAGCAGACTTGTAATAATATGGTGTTGTATTGTACACAAAATTAAACAATTTGCTTAAATCTTTCAAATATTAGTGAATATAAAACTTCCCTTATCCCTCTTCCTTACTTGTGTTCTCCTTCGTTTGGTGTTGAAATGACATTTTCCGTTCGTGTAAACAAAACTTTACGGCGTTTATTTTAGTGTTAATAATTGCCAAAGTTTGAAAAACTCTTCTGATTTTGTATTTTTTTTTTTTCTTAATATTTATTTTTATTATTCCCTTTTCTTCAAAGAGAAATAAAAAGAATAAGAAGATAAGTTCATATTTTTATACCATATTTGAAAATAATTCTTTAATTCAAAACAGAGTGCCTGAGGAAAGTGCTGCTGGGAAAGAAAAAATTAAAATATAAAATTGTTCAATATTTGTCATGGAATATTAAAACATTAATATACCAACAAAAAAAAATTTCTTCTTCTATTAGAACTGGTTAAGAAGTGATAGTTGTAAGAGCCTGGCCAAGCCATGACAATTTGGCTCAAACTAAAACATATAAGAAAGTATCAGAAATGCAAATTTGCTGTAAATGCTTCGATAGCATATTATATCATTTATTATATTTACGCAGGAAATTCGACAATAAGCATTATAGGATTTGCTGTTAATGTAAAACCGTAGCATAGTTCTTAATTAGTGGTAATAAAATTGTGTGGAATCGCAAAAGTGGAAAAACTTAAGCTAATTTTTTGCAGTTGAATTTGTTTGATATAATTTCGACGGATTTACTCTAATTTATGGTTAAGTGCTTTAAGGGAGTAGGTTAAGTATAATTTTGTATAATTTGTATATGAGAGGGGAAATGAAGCAGTAAACTGATTTTATTCAAATATACGCAACTGCTCTTCTAGAAACTGTGTAAACATCCATCTCTGCAAATGTCCATCTAGTACCATAAAGTTATATGTTTTCCCTGAGCCTCTCATGCGTACATGAAGACACACACTTATATATATATATGCACGTATGTATATGTGAAATGTGCTCTTGTTGACCGGATTGTAATGATGATTTTTGTGACATAAACAATATTCAATTGATGTTTCCCATCCGTAGTGTACAGTTTCTATTATTAAATTAATAATTTATTATTATTATTATTGTTATGACTACATGTATTGTCGTGCATGTGAACTACAAACACGGATTATTTTTAAATGTTAATTTGGAAATAACAAAATAAATACATACATATGCACATTAAATAATATTGCCGAATATTTAATGGATCGCAATCCGATTTAGCATTTTTTAGAACAATTGTTTTGTCAAAATAAAAGGAATTTTGCATTCTGTACATAAACACACACATACATAAATAAATATAGACGAGTATATAAGTAAGTAGATATTTTAATATTGAAAATGCATAAATAAACTAAATTGTTCAATTCCACAGCTACACCATCATATGCAACATGTGCATACATATTCATATTTGAATGCATATGTATGGCTACGCAAATATTGCTGATGATGTTGATTGTTCCCCTTTTTGCATTTTAATCGCATAAATCCGAAAAACATATTATGTTGCATAATCACATTTCATCATTATAATGAAATTAAATGGTAATCTTCAGCTATAAAAATTGTTGCTTTATACAGTGTGCAAGGTGCACATGTCCATACATGGATATGTGTGTGCTTAAAAGAACCAGTTGGAAATGAAGTGAGACGAACCAAATAGAAAATTTTATAAAAGGATAATTTGGTATGCAAATAGTGGAAGAAAAATACCCATTATTTCCTCTTTATCAAAACTCCTCTTGCACGCTCAGAAAAAAGGAAGATTTCTATAGAGGTTTCATTTTGTATATACATATTTACGATTTAGATGGTGGGTGGTAGCTGGTTATGGCATAAATTGAACTTTGAGTCTTAAGTCTTTATGCAAAACAGAGCAAGAAAAGCGTTATTCCTATAAAGGTATCATTTTGATATTTTTCGATGGTTGATGATCGGTGTTAGCGAGCCCCGGCATCAATTGAAGTTTAGGTCCTAAGTTCTTATGCAAAACACGGTAAATGTCGTCGGTAGATTTTTGATATCTACATTAGTTTCCTTAACTCCACGGTCTATAGCAGCAATATTCTCAATTGTACTTAAGCTGTAACATTATTAACGTGTTCTAACAGCTTACATGCTTCATAATTTAAATAGTGTGAGGTCGACCCCCACTACCTTTGCCTTTTTTATATTTCGACAAGTTACTGAAAACTTCAGCTCCAAGTTCACCGAAAAGGTATTTCCTAAAAGATTGTATATGCTGCCGCTCTCAAGAGAGTGCCTGTGTATATTTGCTTTGATGTTACATTGATTGAGTATTTATTATTTATACTATACACTCAATCATCTGTATCCGCGTACAAGCGTATACACAATTTTGCATATGTGTGTATAAATAAACGTAATTGTTTTTTAATTTATTTGCTTTTTTTTTTTTTTGTTTATTTACACAACCCGGAATCATACACTCAATATAGTTAAATATTTCCATTTTAATAATAATTTTAATTATTCATTTTGACTTTTTTATTTATTGAGTATACTTTTACCTTTATTACCAAAATTCTATTATAAATTTATATCGAAATGGGCAATGTTATATATGAGTATTTTATTTATTTTTTAATCAATATATGTACATACATGCCAATCTATGGAGGAAACAAAGGAAAGAAAAATAAAGTATTTTCGTAACATAATAAATTGTATACAATTCCCCAAGAAGAGAATAAATAAAAATAAATGGAGCCTTCAAATTATATTTAGTTTACATCAGACGCACTTGGATAACAATCTTTTTTACTTTCTCGTGAAATTCAAAATAGTGTTAATAAAATGAAAGTGCGTGCGAGTAATATTTTCATTTATTAAAAATATAAATAAACTATAATATCTTTTCTCTTTTTCTTTTTTGGTTTTTTGGATAAAAATGAATAAACTTCTCTTCTTTTCAGTTGTTATTTTATTAATAAATATGTGGAACATAAAATTCAAACCACATTTTCAATATTATTTTACTAAACGATTCCTTTTTTCCAATACCATTTATTGAGTACTTCATTCACTTTAAAGCAGTTTACACACAGCATGTGTTTATGTTTGCACTCACACATCCACAAAAAAAGACATGGGAAAATAAACTTGTGTATCCTCGATATTGTTAATGTTGAAAAAAGCAAAAAAAAAAACAAGAAAATGTATAAATAAAAACTGTTCAAATACAGTCAGGATAAAGTGATTGAATTTCGTATGCACGTCGTGCTGTGGCCGTTATAATTCTTCGTTAGATTTAAACCTTATCTCTCGTACCGTTATGCATTACTGTTCGTACCTCCTTAATAACACATACATAGAGACATACATATTATTTCGTTATTCCCATATTTTTCATAAAATTTTACCTTAATTTCTCTCTGTGATGTGATGTTTTTTTTATTGTTCAAATTGGATTTTTATGTGGATGTAAGTATAAATGAATGTCTTTTTTGAGCCAAAACTTTCTGAGCAGTTTAGTATTTGTTATTGTGGAATGTTGAAGCTGCTGTGCGTTCTGAGAATGTGCTCAAATTGTAAAATATCAAATGTTGGGATTTGTAAAAAAAGTTCCAAGTTTACTTTAACATTTAGTTTTCCTACGAGAAAAATATGGTGGGTTAATAATGGAAGGCGGATATGAAGTTTTGCCATCACCTCCAATCACGAATAACCACTTATAAACTTAAAAATTCTTTTGTAACACTCGTACTATACCTCCGACAAAAATTAAGAATCCATCTTTATAACTCTATAATGCGTGTGAGAAAGTTTTTATAATATTCTACAGATTACTTTCACTTTACGTGTACGTTATAAATAAAAATGTTTGAGTACTAAATCTATTTAATACACCGATCTTGAAATATTTTCATTAACATAAAAAATTTGTTATGTTTTTTGTTAATATTAATTTTATAATTATAATTCCATTTACTTTACTTAGTTGGAAAATCTTATTAACTTTTCTATGATCTTATTTGCATCAAAGAAAGCAGAGTGAACTGTATCGGGGACTGCAAACAAACGGTTTTGAAATGACCATCACATTTAAACTTGAATAAGGTTTCATGCACATTGCAGCCAAGCAGTGGTGGCCATTTTAATCATATATATATTTTTTACATTGAAAATGGCGCCAAAAGAAATCTATGAATGTGAATAAATTTAAAATGTTAAATGGCAATCATGAAGGACGAACACAATTTTTATTTATTTCCTAATTGCATGCATATGATATGTAACTACGTACACTTACAAATATGTATACTTTAGTTTATGCTTTAACGGGCTAGGATGACAGAACCAGACGTGGTCTACATAAAACTTGTGATCCTTTATAAGACGATGTTCTTAGTCTTCGCCAGGTAATAGAGAAGGGATTGCAGAGTATTTTAGTAGACACACAACTCGGGGCATTAATGAGGATCACTGCGCAGAAGTTCAAGAGTATCTTAGACCCCATTTTCGGTCAAAAACATGTACACTGACATATATGTATGTATATATATGTTTACTTATGTACGGATTATAATTTCAATATACTTTTTCCGATACTCTATATTTTAATAACATACATACAAGCGTTCATTTGCTTATATTGACGCAGAAATGTATTACAAATTTTTACAAGTATATTTACAAAATTGCATACATACATACATACATATGTATGTATTTTTTACACATATAATTCCATGAAATAAATAAAAATACGTTTTTAAGTAGAATTTCTGAAATCTCATTTAAACAAAAAGTAATAGTTAATCTGGGCATGAATTATATGTATATGTGCATACACATATATAAATATATTATTAATTTCATTCCATTTGTTACTCGTAGAACTTTTCGCCACACCCACATACTCGTATATACATATATTAGCTTTTGACTCGAAATCCGCACGTTACAAATTTTATTTTTTGTGTTTTTTTTTTTTAGTTTGTTGGCATTCTTGCAACTCACGGATGTCTTTGCGGTCGCTGCGGGAACTTTTCGCAACTTTAACTTTTGTCATAAGATTGATAATTAGTACACATTCTTCCCATGTCGTATTAACAGATAGAGCAGACGTTTAATTAAAAGAAAATAATTTTTTGCTTATCCTGAATATTTTAAAATTTCTAGTTAGTAAATTTTTTATATGTTGGCAAGCTTTTTAAAAATAAAAAGAAATAATGAAAGGAAATCTGTAAGATATGAAGACATGAACATTTTATCTTATAAGGTACGTAGCTTGAGGTCAAGTTCTTTTAAACACGTACTTTATAACGTATACAAGAAAAATGAAATTCTTCAATACTTCTCTGGATTTATTTTTTATAAAATAGTATAAAAAGAAAAATGTTCGAAATCTCATACATAAACAGCTGCTGTTTATCTCAGTTCAGCTTGATATCAGTAAATCATTTATAGTTTTTAGTTAGAAAGTTTCTTATTCTTGCAAAATAAACATTTTTGCTTCGGCTAGATTGTTTTAATATCTTGAAATCAGTATACTTGTACATACATACATATTTGTCAACAAATGTTCTCTAAAAATAATATGTAATATAGATATGAGATATGCTTGTTGCTGCTTGGTTTTGCTCTACTAAAGCAAGTGTTCTGGCCTTAGTGTTGCTGTTGAAGTCCGATAAGAGGCTGATAAATATAAGAAATATATAATGCTTATGCATGGCGAATAATCGTCACATTGCTTTGTTTCAGAATTCCGTTAAAAAAAAATAAAAACTAAATTTAAAATATATTCGACCTTATTTATAAAAAATATTTTAGATTTAATAAAAGATTTTGTATAAAATGCCACGTTCTAAACCTTTTTTTAAGATGGTAGATTTTGTAAAATAAATAAATTTTATTTTTCAATTGCTCTAAAATTCCGAATTAATAATCAGTAGAATATATTGAAATTGATTGTTAGCTGCTATACTTGTTTTACTACGTGTTAATATTCGGCAGAATAATAATTTCTTATTTAAAAATATATAAATATATTTAAGCAAGTTCCAATTAAAAATAAAGAGGAAGTTTATGAAAATCCCACTTGTAATAAGAATCCAATAATCAATTTTAATGCATTTATTAAATGCATTGCCTAGTTTTGTTCAGCTCAAATATGAACAAGAAAAAGAAAAAAAAATAAATGTAACAAACCTGCAAGAGAACTATAATAGTATAGTGTTTTCATAGAAATATTATACTTGAATCAAAAGTATTTTTTATTGGGAAATCATAAGTTAGTTTTCCTATTTTTCAAACAAAATAATTATTTTCTATCTCATACGTTTCCACTTATTGCTTATAGTTTAATGACCCTTAAAAAATCACAATTTGTTTTAGAATTAAATATAAACTACTATGATTCTTTAATAAAAAAGGGAAAACTCAAAATTTTCATTTAAATTCTTTCGTTCAGCATTTTCTCATTTTCCTTCTCAAGGAACACTGAATTATTATTTACATGAGTAGCCATTATTGGCCCTAATTCTTTTCCACTTCCTTATATTTACATCTCCTTTTCATCTTTTCTTATGTATTTAACTACAAGTATTTATTGTGATTTTATATTTTCAGCATTCCAAGGAAGGGATTTTCCGTTTATATCCATAATAAACTGTTTAAAAATTTTCCAAGCAAACAAATTGTACTTTATTTAAATTTTTGGCAAAAGTAAAAACAGCAAAAACGTAATCAAACCCCGGCCATTTTGGGGTTTACCTTATCATTATGATTTGCAAAATAAATTAAATTATTCCAAGATAGCTTTGCTTTTTATACCGCGCTTAACTACCACAGCAGAACAATCGTCGAACATACAAATACGCAAGTCAAGGTAAACCTCAATTTAATTTGTTATCCTATTGAAACGGTGATTATGAATAAAAAGCCACCCTTGCCAATAACGACGTTTCTGGGCGGTCCACAAACAAATGCAGGCTCGCTAACAACAAACAATGGCAATAGTACAACAAACTCATCGATGTGTTTTTCTACACCAGCTAAAAGTGAAAAGCCACGTGATCATCATCAAGGAAACACTGGCAACACAGGTCTTTGTGGCTGCCACAAGGCACCCAAATCACACTGCATATCGGCCACAGGTATGTTTTACGCCCATTTACCATTAACCACATTGTATGCCTTTATGTGGATTGTATTTTTTGTTCTTGTTGTTCTTTTTCTTTCAATTTCAAAGGAGTTTTAATACTGGTTCTTCTTTACACTGCCATGGGTTCCATAATATTTGTTACGCTTGAGGGAGAACTTGATGACACAAGTGCTTTAGAGACAGCGGTAGCAGCTTCCAAACCATATCCCCGCAATGAACTGGCCAATGCAGAAATAAGATCGAGGTAAGTTGAAAACCATCACATCTACGAAACTTGAAAAAAAATATCTCATTTGCATATGAAAATGACTTTTCCAAAATGTAAAATGCATTCTGAATTCAAAAATTCTTATGAATTTGAAAAGAAATATTTTCATTGATATAAAATAGACATTCAGTCAGGAATTTATTTAGGAAATATTCAAAAAAAAATATATAATAATAATTAACAACAAAATTTATAATTTAATTATTATAAAAATAAAAAATGGAAGTAAAATTATTTATTTATTGTTATTAATTTATTTATTCTCAATATTTTATTAAAAATTATATAACAATCATAAAATATTAAAAAATATGTAGACAAATTTTGAAAGTTGTTCACTAGAAATATTCAGAGACCGAAACTGAGAAGGAAAATAAGCAACTTCTATAGGCGGCCTTCGCTTTGCCGACTTCTTAAAGGATACTCGTATGTGACTTCGTTCAGATCTCCGTTTTATTTAAACGCATTTCTCTATTGCGGATTCATAAATTTTTTTTGTTATTCTCTTCCAGCCGTTCTTTAAGAAACTGATTAGAAATATTGCACTTATTAGCAATTTATAGATTTTGTGTAAATCTTAAATTTTTAATAACTAAATAATTAAAAACTTAAATAATAAAATTTCATTAATTGTATTTTACCGTACGCACATTCGTACTACAAGCTGGCATGTTTATGAAATAAATACGATTATCTATTGATAACGAATAAAAAATTTCATTTAAACGTTATAGAGTTTATTAAAACAATTATAATCATAATTAATAATTAAATAAATATGTGTGTTGATTAACTACAGAATTTATGGAATTTATTATGCCTATTTGAATAATACGCAGTTTTTTACACATGTTTTATTAATTTCTTTTTACTTTTGGTTTTAGTAAATTGAATTACTATTATTTTAAAATATTTATCTAAAATTAATGCGTGTTTGCACTTGTAATGAAATAACAAACTAAATAGGTTCTCGTGTCGGCCACTGATATGCCACACAAATCCCGTGCTACAAACTGGCCGCAAGGCACATCTACTTGAATTATCTCAACGCTTTTGCATATAATATCTTCTGCAAGCAACTAGTTGGATAAGAATTTTAAATAAAAACATATGGATAATTTAAAAAAAAAATATGAATAATTTAAAAGTTTATCAATTGCAATATATTTCTTATGTTGTTTTGCAAAGCATGTCGATTTCTGATATTTATCGATATCTCCGGCATGAAGAAAATTTAAAGTAAAATTAAGGCCATATTTTTCTAACTTATTTCAGTAATCTAGTAAATCTTTCCCTGTAAGGTCCTTTAATAGGTCACGCCTTATTTAAATGGCTAAAAGTTAAAAAAGTTTCAAAAATCGTTTGGTGAAAACTGACCTCAAAACAGGAATGCCAGTTTCTCTCTCCAAACACCTCGCCAGACCACTACAAATAAAACTGTGATATTTCCAATGGAAAATTCCATAGAATTTTTATGGATGTTAATGAATTCTACATGTTATTTGTAAAACAGTGCTAAAAGGGGGAACTGCTACTAATGCAATCCCTTGGGAATAAAGAGAATGCATAGGGATAGAGAAGGCTCAGTTAATCTGATATTTGGTAGTATCCTTTTTTTCCCTTTCATTAGCTCCGGAAGTAGTTGGCGAACTTATTAACTGCTCATAAAATATTTTTAAAACTCGATTTACTTGTAATTTGATGTAAAAACACAACATAAATTTCGACGTTACGATTAGCATTAGCATTTGTTATGCAAATGTATATGTGTATGCACACGAATCTTAGAGAAAGAAAAATTTTATAGAAACGCATTAAAATTTTCAAAACAATTATTTTTATTTTCAACAAAGTTTTAAGCTAAAAACCACCAATATGATTTATAAGATTATATATTCAAAAATCTCCTAGAAAACAGGCCTTCAAAAATTCTCTTCCGCCAAAGCAAAGCAATCACCCTATTTTACTTAACGCTGGCAACACTTTCTAAAAACATATTTCACATAACATGCGAGTATTTATCTTTTCACACATGACCGAATTTGTGTTTGTCATTAAAAAATACTCGTATTAAACAATATTTCTAAATATTATATATGCTTTAGCAGTGTTAGTTGGGTATACGACGAGTATTTGCTCAGCAAACGTGCAATAATTTCACATAAAGTAATTTTTAAAAACTTTATAATTAATTTATACACATGCGAGTATATATGAATGTATGTTGCATATTCCTATATATATTATTGTGTGAAAGGAAATAAGCCTAAATTTATATAAAATTCAAAAAGGAAGTTATACTTGAATACTTGTTCCTGCTTCACAAAGTACATAGAAAAGGCAATTTTAAAGCGATTAAACCAAAGAGTTGTAATTAACAATTAAATATAAATAACAAACGGAGGAGAAGTACAATGGAACACCTTCTCAAATTCCAAATATATATGTATAAGAGGATACGCACATACAGAAATTCCTCCGATGGAAATTTTAATTAATTTATGTGAAATAGCATTATATTTGCTAAGCATTGCTTGAAATCGTTATTTACCAATTATTGAATTGTTTCGAAAACCTAATTTTAGCAAGTATAGTAAAACCGTAAAATAAAATTATTTTTAATTAAATACATGCATGAACGCTCTACAAGTATGTCAAGGTATGCGTATCCATTGTAAATACGTATGTAAACAAAACCGTCATCATTGACACGTCGCCAAAGTTCTTGTTCTGTTATTTTATTCTACTTAGGAGTTTACTTTTGAAACAAATCCATACTTCAACTCACTTTGATATTAAAATTGCAAAAAGAAAACTATGTTAGCAAGAACACAAGTGAATCCTAGAAATAAATTCTTAGGTGTCGAAAAATTAAGAAAACCGAGGACTACAACAAGTGGAATCCTTAGCTTGGCATTTTACAAAAGTAAAAGCGAAATTGGATTCTAAATTGAAACAAGCGCAAAGTAGGGAGAAGGAAGGCAAGCAAAACTCAGCAGTGTGCACAACAAAACTTTGCAAAACTATTACAAGAATGTTTTTAATTAAATAAATTGTACATTTACATACTAGCGTACATTAGTAAATAGCAGCAGTCTGTAAAGGAAACAATTCAAGCCAGATATCAGCTATAACTGAGGTGGACTATTCTCTTCTAGTTTATACTTGACGAGCTCACTTTTGTATCATAATTCAATACTTAAGAATGTTAATTTTGTAAAATGTTTTCTTTCTTTCCACATTCGTAGAATAAAGTATACAACAAAGTATTAGAAAACAAACTGAAATTTTTTTTTGTTTCCAAGAAAATTCCAAGTAAAAGAATTTCGTATGAGTGGTGCGTAAACATCAATAGATTTACATCGCCTGATAGACTCCAGCAAATATTATCAAGTATATGCCATTTTGAGGCGAAAATTTGCTCATTCAGTTTCATTTTACATACATAATTACACGTAAGTATGTATGTATGTATTTGGCTTTCCTAAAAGTTGAATATACTAATTTGGCAAAGTATTTCCCTTGTTGTTTCCGTCATAATTCTTCAAGTGTTTATTATACAAAACTTGTTCTTGCCCAGATTTGTAATTGCAAATGTGCATCCATTTATACAACATGTCAGCAAAACGATTTTCAGGACAATGTGGAAAATGAAAACAAGAAAAATAAAAAAACTAGTATAGTTTTTATGCAGTGGAGGTTTCATATGAATTCTAATTCAATTAATTGTCTGTTCTCTATTTGCCCACATCCGAAAAAAATTTAAGACTTAATTACAATACGAGATGTTCTCTTGGAAAAATTGGTATATCCTTTTTATCTGAATAATTCTGGCAAATTATGATTGTGCATATTTAATATCAAAAGCGAAAACTGTTAATTGACAAAAATATTTATAAATTTACATTTATTGAAATTTTCCAAAAAAAAAAGCAATTTTTGTGTAAACAATTCTCAAAAGACTCAGCTTTCCAAACAAGGCTCTTCTTTCCAAAAGTACTCGAGTGCCACATTTTGCCTACCATTAACTAACTGCTAAAATTGTACTCTTTAATCCCTTGGCAAATATCAAGCAGTAAGCCAAATTATTTGAAATAGAAAAAAAGAAATAAAATATGAGTTTAAACAAAATGTTGTATTTCACAAGCAAGTTTCATAGATTAAATTTCTAATAACTTTAGTTGAGATCTTCTATTACAACATAATGAAGACAATGCGTATGATGATGACAAACTGCAAGAGTTCAAGTACCACAACAAGAGGCTGAAAATTGTAACTGGACTGTTGTAAAATGGAAGCGAGCGCAATGAAAGAAAACAAATAAATATTTTAGAAAACTGTAGTCACCCAACAAACACTATGATTTCGTCTTAAATTAAAAATATTCAATACTTTTAAAATGGCACATACGGTGTCCTTTCCGAATGTTCTAATTTTTATAGAAACGCTCAGAATTTTCAAAAATTAATACTCCACAAAATATTAATATTTCTTTTATCTGAGTAACAGCTAATGAAATATCAAATTTGACATTTCATTCCATATGCAGCGAAAAAATACGCTGAATATTTTGCAAATTGATTGTACTTAAATAGCTAAAGATGTTGTGAATTCCCCTAACCAAAATAGACCACACTATAGCAGATTTTGCCATATGAAAAGCAACAAGTAAAATTGTTGTTAGTCAAAAGGTCAAAGATTGTATGGTTTGACAGGTGTAGTTATCCTCATCTTTTCGGAGTAGGTGCTCCTATTACATATGAATTCCATTAACTTGCAAATGGATCAATTTTGGTTTTATGGTTCATTCACAGATTCCTTTTGAAATTCAGACCAAAAATTATCGGAAATAAACCTTCACAAATTACAATTAGAAACTTCATACTTCAACCATACAACAGTACGTTCACTGGGCATTGGTTAGTATAAAATAATACAACTCTCATATATTATTGTTGGCAGTCACAATGTTGAGTTTATTTGCTATGTTGTTCTATCCTTATTTTGTATTCCTGCATATAAGAAGTGGGCAGCAAGACAAGTGATACGCATGGTTAAAATGTCTCCATCATGGCATAAGAATGATATAAACTCGAAATAAAATGACAATGCATGACTACATTCTCATTTTACTTACGAGTACATATTTATTTTAAACAACAATACGAGTCAAGTAGGAGTCATACTTTGCGACAAGTTATGTAAACTAAATATCTTATCTTTATTTTAAAACACAATTACATTCCACTTTTTTATCCTCTTATCTTAGCCGAAAAAGTTGTAGTAAATTCACATATAAAATTTTTCTATAATTTCTGTTGTGAAGTGATTTTTTTTTTTGGTTTTTGTATGAGAATAACCAACAAAAGGCGATCCAAGTAGATTAATTTAATGCGTGTAGCACGCAAAAAGTACTATAAAAATAATTTTCCAAAACAAAGGATTTGTATTTTCGGTATCCCAGACAGCATATTTGTACTGCAGAGTTATATGTTTTACACCACAATATTTGTCGATTGTACGTTTATGTATCTAGTGAAAAGATCGCAAATACTTACACTGTCAATATTGTGTTCTAACAGTCAATTTGACTAGAATCCCTTGGTGAAAGTTGGAGCAGAGAAAACCCCAATAAATTCAATCCTTTTCCCTAAATTCAAAAGTCGCGGTTAAGGAACCTTGCAACAAACTAATTAGCAACAAATCCTTATAGAAGTACAGGCAGCACTTTACCAGCTCATGTGACTGCTAATGGTGACTTGCCGGGTATTACGCCCTCTATTTTATGTATTTCTTAAATATATTTTGTAATTTGTTGATGGTTTCCGGCCAAAAAAAAAAACTTTTTGTGAATCTGGTCAATAGTCCTTTTTAATATGTGAAAGGAACTGAATTTTAATTGAAGTAAAATATAAACACACAAGACAACAAACTTAAATAAAATAATTAAAGAATTTTGTAGGGAATTGTGTATTTATTTTGGTATGGTTGTAGAATAAAAGCAGTAATAGATGGATTCTGTGGCATAAAAAGGCACACGAAAGTCTTTTACATTGTCGAATGTTTAATCTAAAGTTAATTGTGGTTGTGGTTTTCATGTTGTCCCCTTAAAACTGAGTGCCAAAATTAGTTGGTTATAAAATTCGAAACAAATTTTAATAAAAGTTAAATAATATTTAAAAGTAGAACATTAAGGCGTTTCGGAAAAATGCTACAGGCATTATTATATATTTTTCCACAAAATTTAAAAATTGTAAATTTTTTGTCAAGACTAGTCCGACGGTTGTTAGAAGACAATTTCTGTCAGAATATATTTGACATTTCGCAATTTCGCAACACAGAGTTGATCTGTTTGGAAATCAATTCAATATTGAAAATCACATACTTTTTTGTCTTCAGTTTGACTTAAAGTCTTTTAAATATTTCAAATTTATTTCAGAGACACACATGTGTCGGTCTTGATACATTTCAGTTAACTACAGGAAAAAAAATTATCTTTTTTTATTTTAAAATTTATTTATTATGACATTTAATTTTTGTTTTTTAAATTTCATAACTAAAGTATTATTTTTAGTTGTTTATTTTTAATTGCATTTGAGTTCTGCGTCAAGACAATGTGAGCCCTCTTAATGTATTTCAGAAATTTGTTGTAGTGTCTAAAAAGAATAATAATGGAATTTTACGCAACATAAATTGCAGGGCAGCTTAATATACATTTTGTACCTCCGTATGCATGCACACATGCATACATAAGTACGCTTTGGATTTTGTAGGTAAATAAGTATCTCTGCATGTCCTTTCGTCTTTCTTGTTGTCTGACTGCGTGTACGTGTACGTATGTGTAATAAAAGTTTCATAGATTTAAAACCTCATGTATAAATTGGTATGTGGATGTGTATGTGTATGTGTATACACAAGAAGCAAAACACGTATACGTTACAAATATGCACGTCTATGTAAATGTCTGTTTGTACTAAAGAATGTGGCACAATCCCATACTCGTATCCTTTATACACAAACATAAAGTTTGTATTTATTTTAAATTTATTTACATTGCCACAGATAGATATAGTCAGCTATATAATCGGAGATATGAAGTTACATTTTTTTATTCAACTTTTTTGCATCAACATTCATTTTGTTCCTGCTTTGTTGTGTGCATTTTCCATTCTTGTTTCTTCTTGTGCTTTATTTTATTAGTGAATTTAAATTTTTTATATCCTACCGCATACATACATACACACATATATAGTTCAGGGTGTTGTTATTATTGTGCCTGCAACAAATAAATAGAATCGTACTTGTTTTTTCACCCAGCAAACAAATGTTGAAAAATATAGCAATAAATGAATGCATTAACATGTTAATAAAAGAAATTTAAAAAATTTTTCATAACTAAAAATTCAAAACCAGTTCCGTCTACAAAGGTGTCTCATTTTCAAGGCATGCTCAAAGTTAACAATGTAGATCCATAATTAAAATAATGTCGCTGCATGTGGCATTCTATTTGGCAAGTTATATTTTTATTTGTTATTTCATTGCACTTCCAGGAAGATTATTCTCTATTTTTGTTTCTTTTTGCTATTTAAGGAATGGATTTAGAATCAATTTAAATCATGATACATATAAAAATTTAATTAAACTGCCAACATATTCACATATTTGTATATTTATTTCTAAATAAAGAAATTACATTTTGTCGAAAACGAAATATATCCATTAAATTCAATTTTCAATTGAGTTATGCAAAGGAAAAATGTATATGTGTATGTATATGGATGTATATATAATACGTATGTATATGTATGTGCTACATGCACAATAAGTAAATTTTAACTATTTCAAAATCCTCAGAAAAGTAGATAATTTGAAGACAAATCGATTCAGCAATACAATTTGTAAATATTCCCCCTAATCCTGTGAACATCATCGTGAATTATCTGTATCATAACAGAGCGTCCTATTTGACGTTTGACTTTATGTTCGTTAGGTATGTACGTATGTACGTATATATTGAATATATATATATTTATTTTTCCTTTCGCATTAACAAATGCAGCTGATACGTTACACATACACACACAGCCACCAACACTCAATTGTGTTCGTGTGCACAAGAAGTCTTATTTATTTGTCCTTTTTGTCGTATAGAATTGTTGTTAAATGTCATTTTCATTTAAATTCATTGCACCGTACTCTCAACACAATTCTTTAACTTATAATGGTTTAAGCTTTTTGCTATTAAAATAACCAACCAAAGAACATGTATGAATGTTTGTGTGCCTAAATCGGAAAACCTAAAATAATCTTAATACACTGTGTGCACTTTTTTGCCAAAAAAAAAACAAAAAAAAAAAAAGAAAAAAAGTCCCAATACTTTTGTTAAAACTGCAATGATAAAGTTAACATTATCCTCCCATACATGTGGGGGCACACGTGTTGTCAGTTGCAATTGCATAAATAAAATATAAATCTGAATATTCTCAAGAGAACAACAATTTTTAAAAGTCATTAACGTTTATGGTGAAATTGAAATCTCATTTTCATTAGAATATTATTATTGTGATCAATGCTTTTTATGTTGTTTACCCAACGGCAATACGCGAACACAATTTATACAATTTACTAGTTGGGGATAAATTGAAGATGCATAATAGAAATTATAGCCCATCTAGCCGTACTAATAATTGTTAGTTGAAAAACCATGACGAAAGAAATGAAATTACTATATTTCCAAAAATTTAACTGCTTTTAGTAAAAAAGGGTCTCAACCATTTGCTAAATTTTCAATTTAATTATAACTAGTCTACACTATTTTAACATGAACTAATGCTTTACAACATATGAGTGAATATACATACATATGCCCACTTACATATACAAATGTATTTTGTTTAGGAATTTTTTTTTTCTACTTGCTCATGTTAAATCGTTTGTATTTAATTAATCTGTAACCATACTTTACTTTATACTCATATCGGCTATTTGTGCTTAAATTCTATTTCAGAACTTTAAAGATAAATTCTGATAATTCTATTAAATGTACATACATGCACTACATGAGTATGTACAGTATGCCACAAAATTATTCCACATTGCTGCTTATAAAATTATACAGATAGTAAGCAATGTGTCTCACATACATTCACACCAACCAGTGTTTAGCAAGGAAATACAATCAAGTAATTAATACTTTATTCAGTTTCTACAAAATAACTTTTATACTGAGCCAGAGATGTGGCATTACTTTGATGGAATTAAATAATTGTTTAAGTGTATAAAATAAATAATTCGATCAAAAATATTTGCAAAACTTTCAAAGAAAAATAATGGTCGAATGAAAAGAAAATAAAATAGTGAAGTTGCCTAATTTTTCAAGTGAACTCTTTTAGCCTGGTTTCCTAAATAAGAAAAAGTTTCTTTGGCACGTCACATTTAACAGGAAAATAGAATTTTATTTTCTTGTTTTCGTATTCCATTCCATAGAAAGACGCGAACAATTTTTTAATGTTTGTTTTTACAATATTTTAGATAAAGCTGGATAAACAATTTTGTAAAAGATCTACAGAAGTTCACTTCATTAACTTCCTGACGCACTATGGCGAAAGAAAATTTCTTTTGTTGTTAAAAAAAAATTTTTTTGTTTTTTTGTGACTTCTTTTACATCAAGCAAATTGGCTCACAGTGTCATAATGTACGAGTGCATGAGCTGTATGCTAAGTAATGAAAATAATTGCTGAAAGTGATTTCGCTTTTGAGCTGCTAACACAGTATTGAGTTTTAAATATTTTCTGGCATCACGTAAAACTCTGGCATGCCTGCAGATGTTATTCGCAAGGAGGGGGTTTCCATACTTGGAAGCAATACTACTTTAAAAATAAAGTTGCTGCAGTTATGACAGCCTTTAAGCAAAGAGGAGTTCTGCTTGGAAATTTTCACAAAAAAAAAACTTACTCGCTAAAGCGTCTTTACTTTTACTGCACAAGTTATATTTGATTATTTGTTCACATTTCCATTATCTGAGAGGTTTCTGTAACGCATCTTCTTCTACAAACTTGTTTCGTATTTTTAAAATTTTATTTACTTACATATTTCTTTCGTAATAAAGTAACATTTGAAGAAGATTTATTCCATGTTTCTTCATTTGTTGTCAACATTGACTAGTAAAATTATTTTTTGAGTTTCTAACATTTTACTACAAATCTTGTTATTTGCAATAGGACTCTGTATGTGTGTGTGTGTGGATGTGTATGTGGTTCTGTGTGTGCGCTTGTGCTTGGTGATGTAAATATATTTGCTTAGTAAAATGAAAAAAAAAACAATGATAAAAACAACAATACAAACAACTACAAAATGCACAATAAATTTGCATTACTAAACAATATAAACATTAAAGTTAAATATGACGAATACATTGAAATTCATGTGGCACCATTTGCATACTTGCATGCAAATCTCCGGCTTATTCCTGCACCCACATACACACAGACATATTGTGTATGCATACGCGTGCAGCAAACACATTTAAATGTCTTGATTGCAAATACATGCATTCATAAAGAATTGAAATATTTTCTATGCAGGTAAATACAAACAAATATAACGTGCACGTTTGATTATGCACCCTACACCATAACCAGTACTCATCGCATAGCAAAACCAGCTTTATCGAAGTTAAACTATATCGAAGTTTTGTGTTTTCCATATCAGGTCCGCCAGACAATATTAATGCTTGAGTTCGGCCTAAACATGTCATTTCATTAAGCCTCTGTTTTGGTACCATACATTACTTTGAATGCCATTTTGATTCTCACATCCTCTTACTACTGGCATAACCCCCTACTAGTGGCTAATATCACTATTTACTATAGCCATTTAACATGTGCGTGTCATTGAAAATCTATTATTGACTTTAGTACTATTGACTAGCAAGTGCCTTGGTGGATTTTGGCTTATACTTCTCGTACATTTCTAAACTATGTGAATGTTTTGTTAACTTTTAAAAGTTTTATTAAAAAAATAAAATAAAATAAAAAAAGGTACCAATTCGTATCAAAAAGGTTTTCCTTATCAAAGAGAAATATTAAAATTTATATGATTTTGGAGTCAACAAAAAAGTATGTAGGGTTATTGCAAGCTTGCACACACTTGTACATACATGTATGCAAATGAATATAAATTCATATAGAAGCATATTGGAACGGTATCGAAAAATCCCCATCTATTTACATCACATCATTATTATGAACTAAATCGAAAACTTTAGCTTTTTCGTTTTATGGTAAATCAATTTTACCGCAGTATATGGAATGCTTGATTTGTTTGATACATTTTCTAACTCAAAATCAATCAGCATTGACTTTTATTTTAAATTTCTTGTAGAAGAAAATTTGTTCAGTTTGATAAACAAACAACAAATAAATAAATAAGTAACTTTCAATTAAGTATGCAAATGCCAAAAATTTGATAAAACATTTGATCAAAATTTCGAAAATAATTTTCTTAAAAATATACTCATAAAAACAACATTAAATTGATGATATTTGATAGTTGTTTATATTTGAATTGGAATTTAATTTATTAAAGAAAAGAACGCCACAAGCTGAAAGAAAATTGTTTTTCTATTGTTTTACATTGAATCTGCATAAGAATTTACATTTGATTTCATTCAATTTCGAATTAAATTTATTTTTGTACTTGTGCACTAGTATAATATATCTTTCTTATATTTATTTCAATTTTTACTGCAAACCACTGCAAGTAAAGCTGAAACATAATAAAAAGCTGAAAAAGTCGAATTTATTGTATCTGTGTTCAACATGCATACAATACATTCGTATTATGTATCTGAACTTCCTAATTCTTTATTTATTTTATTTGATTGTATTTTTAGAACGGTTGATCGTTTGTGGTCCATTACAGAAGATTTGAATATATTATACAAAGAGAATTGGACACGTTTGGCTGCTCAGGAAGTGCAACATTTTCAGGTTAGTTGTTTAACCTTAAGAACACATTCCAGCGCTCGCACGCACACTTCCATACATGTATATGACAACACACCTGTGCACATCACGTACAGTAAAATATATTTTTATATTTTTGTTTCGCTTTTAGTGGTTTTAAATTGAATTTACGTTGTGTGTGTTGTGGGCTATATATTTCTTTATTGTTTTATTTTGTTTCCAGGATACCTTATTACGTGCAGTACGTCAATCACGAATCCACCAGCCTGGTGTTCAGATGAATCCACCTTCTCATAAATGGACTTATGCTTCAGCATTTTTATATTCATTGACTTTAATAACAACAATAGGTAAGTGTTTTCTATAACCCCCGCCTCTTTTTTTAAGTCAATCGTACGAGTAGATGCATTCCGCGAAATCTTGTAGAATCTAACATTGTGCTTTAAGAATTTCCTTTAATAATCTTATAAACATGTTGAGATGCTTAATTAAAGCTATCGGAAAATCTTTTGCGTACATTTTTTTTTTAATCAAAAGATAAATAAACGTTGTACAGACGTGAATTGTCCTTATAAGCTTGACAGGAATACTCGCATTTTCCTTGCGCTGCTTGTTTACTTAATATATCTGTCATATACATACACATACACATGCATGTTGAATATTAAATTTGATTTTAGAACATAAAAGATTAACAACTAATTTACTTGAGGGGAAAAATCATTCTAAGAACTCGAAATATAGTAAATACTCCCTAAACATCACTGACTCACAAATCTACACACCCACTCTTATATACATACATACATACGCCCTATGTAAATACATATTTTAAATTGCTCAATTCACAGGCATTGTGCAACGCTCATATTTACTTGTGTAGGAAAAGACAATTCCAAGGGGAATTTCTGTGACCACAAAGAAGTTATTTAAATTGTTTTTGTTTGTTTTTCCTGAGAAATTGTCTTTTCTCAGAAAATATTGTTTTTTTAGGAAAATATAATGATATGCAATATAAATTCGATAAACGTATTTAAATTAGTATTTGCAAATCCGAAAAGCGGTACGATAACATTCAAACACGTGTGCGAGATTTTTTCCAAAAAATTTTTTTTTTTTTTATTTTGTATTTTGTATTGGTATGCATAAATAAAATGTCATTGGCAGAAGGAGTTGGCAAGCTCACCGAGTGGAAAATTCAAATGCTTTAATTAGCTGTTGCTGGCATTTTTAAGTAAGGAAGGTACAGTTGCGTCCCTGGACACATTATCAACACTACGCACTATATGAGTAGAGGCGTTCTTCAGGAACGTTCTTGTGCATAAAAATGCATGGGGAATTCTTCTCCGTCAGCGAAAAGCTCACCATTGTGGTTGGTTGCTGACAGTATCCAAGCAAAAAAAAAAAAATACTTTATGATTTCTGTTTGCTAACAACAAACAATGAATTTGAAATGACTGCATATTCGTACCAGAATTTTTTTAACTGTAGCATTGCGAAGTTTACATGTTGTGCGAGAGTATTGCAGAGAACTAATTAGTTGCTATTTTGCAAAATAAATACTTGCAAAACAAAAATATATGAACTAAATAAATTTAGTATGAAGTGTTTCTTTATGGCCAATTTAATATTCAGATTTTTGAGTTAATTATATATAGTCGTACATGTGCATTTGAGTAAGATTAACTTGTTTTACGAGCTCAACCATGTAAAAAGGAAAGAAAATAAATATTCTCATTTAATCTCCCTGTTGTATAAAATAAATTTGTATGAAATAACTCCTTCCTAAATTGCTTCTACAACCAGCTGCATTACTTGTTCTCTCCCATTCTACAAGTATCTCTCTTTTTTTTGCTGTTTTTGTTTTTTTTTTTTTTTTGTAACAAACTTCTTGGAATGCATCTAATTTTTTCTGCCTTCACAAAATAAAATGTCTTTAAATATGGCTTAAATTCAAAGTATCTAAATCGTATAAATATATCAAGTAGTTCCTTTTGACCCAGAATCGTCTTCTCTGTAATTAATGTCTTTTCAAGACTTTTGTAACATAAAAATGTAAAAAGTCAGTGAGAGCAAAAACAGTATCTCTTACTTTTGAAAGTTTCTTTTAGTACTTTTGCTTAATCGACTGTTGAAAATATCTGCATGTATAACAAATGCCATAATTGTTGCATTTGCAACTGCATAGCCCACCTAACATTCATGCAAACACTCTAAAAAGTGCACTTAATATAAAGTCGATAAATTATAATTTCTTGAATGGAATGCATGAGTGCAGAGACGGTATGAACTAGTGAGAGGTAGTTAGTAATATTGATATTCGTTGCGGTTGTCCTTAATGGTGTCATGGTGGTCATCCAGTTATTTCAAATTGCTAAAGAAAATTAATTACGTGCATAAAAAATTTAAAAAATGTCCATTTACTTTATCCAGATATTTTACTGATATCAACAAATATATAAAATAAACGCGGTGAAATTTTATCGGAGGAGCCTAGAACTAAAATTAATTATAATAAATTAGAATATAATTAATTCAAACTTAGTTTTATAAAAAGGATATTCGTATGTTAGTCAATGTATGTAATACATTATATGCCAATTTTGTTCGCCACCGTACATATATGGTTACATTGATTTGCTGTGGTTGGGGCGGGTTAAGTATTGAAATTAAGTCAAAGACAACAATAATGGAAAATATTTCATCAAGTAGTAATGAAATTTGGTAACTAAATTACCTTAATCTGATTTGGCGTTAACAGTCGAGTTTTTAATATTTTTTATATTATTTTTATACCGATAAATAAATTTAAAAACTTTTAACATTTAGAAACTTTTCTGCGTTATTCAGAATAATTTGTTGCATTTTATTAGAAAATTCATTTTTCCATCATACAAAATTCACTTAACTGAATATAAAATCCAATTTTAAATCGTATTATGAAATTTATATTGAACTACACTTCACAACTCGGCGTATAAAAACTTGTTTGGGAATTGTAAGTGTTTTGCATATAAATCCATTGCAATTTTTTTCATGTTGAGCATGTCAGAGCAGCTTGAAATATTAGATTTATTATAAACGGCCTTCGTTCTCAAATAGTCTATTTTGCCAATTATTTGAATTACGATTAGAAAAAGTTTTTTATCTGTTTCACGTTTATTCTCCGTTCGAAAACTTTAACAATAAGTTTATTTAAATTTGCATTTCCGTCATACTTATTTTAGATCCTTTTGCGGAATGGCAGTGTTGTATTTATATATACTTAATGAAATGTTAAATTTTGAATAAAAAAGTGCATAACCCGCCAGTTCTTTACTTTCTTTAGCTTATTATCCTTTTTATCGTTTATTAAAGGCAAGTTTTTTTCTTTTGTTGTACGTATTTCTTGCATGCTTGATGATCAATATCTGAACGTTTCATCTAATCTAGAGAAAGTTTTCAAACTCTTAAAACAAAACGATAAGCAAAGACACCTCAGGTCTGCAAACGTCTAAATGGAAAGAAATCAATAGTACTCGCTCGTATATGTGAGTGTTAAATACGTCCACTGAAAGCAAATAGTTTTGCAACTGTAACTGACATGTTAAAAAGAAGTTTCTGTGGCTAATTTTTTGCTGCTTACCAGCTTACCAATTATTATCGAAGATTTTTAACATTGGCCGGAAGTGAACACACACATACATACGTGCATACATCCCCACATGCATATGGGTGTCTGTTTTGGATGCCAGCTAAAACAAAAACAAACGCCAAAATCCATTTTGTGAAATTAGTTTTACTGTTCTTGATCTTTGTTTCTTGATATAAAAAAGAAAAAATTAATTACTATTTTACATTCTACAAGAAAAAAAAATCCTTATAGACAGGCATTTGCTCATTACAAATTAATTTTTGGTTTTTTAATGCATTTTGTTGTTTTTTTTTGTTTTTTTTTTTTACTTCGCCTTTATTTCTTATTTTGCTACAAATGCTTCAATTTATAAAGAAGATTTAGACAATAAATTATTAGAGTAGTATAAATTACTATTGTATATCCTGATAAAAGGAAATAATTAATAACGCTCAAGTTCTTTCTATTCACCACCGGCAACACATACAATAAATGTATTTATTCAAAGAAATAAGCGTAGAATAAAAGCAACTATCACGAATATAAATCTGGCGTGAGTGGTTATTGAATAGAGCACGTCAGTAGCAGACAATTAAATGAGACTTCATTATCTCTTCTCTCGAATGGAAGAACTAAAAACAAAAGTTCATCATTAGCACACGTATAATTTCTGTCGTATGTATTTGTCAGACACAATTAAATGTAATTAATACTTAATTGAAAGTTTCAAGAATAAAAGCAAACAAGAAAATTTTTAATGTTCATAATTTCTTACAGGTGCATTTACTAAAAGGTAATAGCTTTAATGCGTAATGACTTCTCCTGCCATCCTTATACGAGCACCTTAATTTTATTTTATTTACAATCCATTAAAAGATTTAATAGAAGTGCGTGTTTATAAAAATTTATGCACGCCGGAGACGGTACAAATACGATCGGTTCTGTAACGCTTCTATGCGGAGCGAAGCACACATTGCCATATAAGCCATTAAAATTCTATTTTTATTCATTATCAGCTTAAACAGAAAAGCCAATCAATAGCTAAAGTTCGTTTCCTTCCTCTTCTTCTCAGGTGAAGAAATGTATACGTAATCTAATTTTGAGAAACATTGAAAAGGCACTTAGACGTGTGAGAAGTAGCAATAAAATCCGTACAAAAGTCATTCTAAAACGTTTTTATTGCTTTTTCAAATATTAAAATCCAACAAAAATATATAGATATATATTGAAATTTACAATGTACAAATATATATACATATATATATTTGATTTTAACAGAAATACAAACCATTTTAAAGTAATTTGAGTCAATAAAATAGAAATAAAGACATTTATGCAATGATTTATATTTTGCAATAAAAACACATACTAAACAGATACAGAATTGTGAACGTGAGAGTATTTTTGCAGCCACAGTCAGATACACTCGTGAGCAACAAAATGTCACGTATGGAAACGGATTTTCATTTCAACGTTCGAGTTGTTTTATATAGACGAGATTATTTTTTAAAGTAACACATAAAATGCTTCCAAATTTCAAGTCCTGCTTTTCGGTAATGATCCATGTGTCGTATGCGTGATTACATGCGTGATTACATGTGTGCGTACGTGTAACTACTATGAATCGTAAAGCAAATCCTAAAGTCTTGACTGGTTTTTTTTTAAAAAAACACTTATTTTAGGAAAAAGAAAACACTTTACGGATTTCACTTATAATCAAGTGGCCTCCATGATCAATAAAATTTAGCCAAACGGCAAGTAGTGCAACCATGAACCTAATTTTAACGAAAGAAAGAGATTTTATATACATTTTTATTATAGTTGGAATCGGCTAATATGAAGAAAATTCTAAAATCTTTTGTTATAGATTTTGTATTTTTATTTTCTAAAATCTTTCATTCACACATTTCTTGAAGCGTTCTACACCATCGAGTATCGATAACGAGTATCATTTTATATTTGATAGCTTTCCAGTCACGCAGCAAAAGCCACAACATATAATTATATACCATCATTTGCATGGTATATTTAAGCGTGATTCACTCGATCACATTAGCAGTGTAATCAATCTACAATAAAGATACAAGGCTGCTGTAAAATTCATTTTATACATTCACAAACTTACAGCCACACATACGTACATACCTACATACTCGTATAAGAATGAGTCTGTACGGAATTTATGACAATCGAAAAGCCATTTAATGGTGAAGGCTAAAAGTTTATCACACACTGCCAACAAATTTCGTAAAAATAGTCTTCTCATGAGAGGTTGACAATATTAAAAACTTTATGTGATTGTAAACTTTTCTATTGTTTATTTCTAAATATTTTCTTCTCTGGGGCGAAAAACAATACCTATAAATTTGTATATTTATCGAAACGGATTTTCCCGTCGTTAACCACTACATTAAAGCAGATACTAATGTGCGTACACGTACGTACTTTATAAGCAATCTGAGATATTGTTTTCTTTTTGCAGCGGTAATTACGAGTACAGGCAAGCAAATACGAGTCTGTATGCATGTGTGCCCATACAAATGTAAAGTATTTACTTCTTTTTTTTTTTTTATTTTGGTTGGAAAGAAAGTCTAGTTGATGCTTTCCAACATTTCTATTTAATAATAAAAGCACGTAAACGTGTCATTTTTATTCTCATTGCATGTACGAACTTGAATTCATAAGCCAGTGTTCACATATCCATATGAATGCATGTCAGTGTGTGCACGTATACTCGTATACAGTGATGCATCTTCTAAATTTCATTATAACAGCAATAAACATGTTCCTGTCTCGACTTGTAATTTTTCTTGCTATAATTTTTTTTTAAAGTCTGCTTTGAAATTGAATCAGTGTCCAGATTAGGAAATTTAAAACGTCAAATAGTAAGAATTGTAATGCAAAGAAATTCTATACTCCTTCTCAAGAGTTCTTACCTACACGCCTCCTCCCTCTATGAAAAAATCAAGAATTGCTGCTATAAAAATTCAAAGGCTGAGCAAGGAGTTGTCGTCGAGAACGTTATCGCTTCCACACCCACACCCACACCCACACTCACACACACACATAATGCAAATTCAGGAATTTTTTATACATCTAACGAAACTCCGACATTTCCTATTTATAACCGCAACGCAAAGATAAATAGCTTGCATGTCAATAAATGTAAAGTTTATTTTTTAAAAACTTAAATATGTCCGTCGCGGATGGATTGCCTTCGTTGACATGAAAATATAATATATTTTGGAAAATTTTAGCACACATATTCCCAACAAAACTTTATTCGTATGAAGTGTGAAAAGCTTTCTAGGGAAATTAAAAAGGAATTTGTGACGAAGAAATTTATAACTTAAATTGTGTATACTTTTCCGACTGTTTGTTGTCTGTAGAGACAACATAAATATGTCGTAAGGACATATTTAATCACATTTCACAAGAATTGTGAATTTCATAAAATCAAGCAAGTCCTTAACAAAGTGATTCTGTTATTTTTTTTTTAGGAAAATTATCAGAAATAGTTGATTAGCCATTACAGAAAATGTATTTTGTTTGTTCTTCCATCAAAATGTGTGCCAAGTAAAGAGCTTTAAATCTAAACTCAAATCTGCGGTTCTATATTTAATTATAGTTTTCATCATCAGCCAAAAAAGATTATTGAATCAAATTTATAACAATCAACATTTATAAACCTAAAAAGTATGCGTTAAAGAACCTGAATTTAATAATAATTTCTTCTAGCGAAAATGACGCTAAAAGGACCAAATGAAATTCTGAGGAGTGTCAAACTGTCCATACTTTCAAATAGAAGCCTATTCACTATTCCACTAAGGAACTGCTGAATTCTCTCAATTTATTTTTCTAAATTTTTTTTTTCAAGATTATCCTTTTTATTTTCGGTTATGAGGTTTTGGCAGTGTTTGTGCAAATGTTGCCTTGCTTTGCATACATATTTACATGCATTCTTATGTATGTACTCATGCAATATATGCATATCATATTGGAATTAAGTATTTTAAACACATGCGAGCATGCATTGTAAATACATGCAGTGAAAAGAGTACGTACAACATACGAGTATGACGACAGAAATTTTCGTGCTCAGAAGCTACGCCTGCCTGCATCAGCAACAAATATAAAAACAAGCCTTTATGCATTTATAATCAGACATTTTATATGGTATACGGAAATGGGTATCCTTCTCGCAAATCATGCACGATTATGTACTTTTGCTTTGAATCGTGTGGTTATTATAGACATGAGCGAGAGTGATTTTACTGGCATAAAAATATTAATTCTTAAATATTGTCATAAGTTATGATGTCGATAATGAGCGAAGGATGAACTAATTTTATAATTTTTACTGACCACAAAAAAATATTGTGTGGCTTGAATGAGCGCGAGTTGACACATTCTAGTCGAATTCCCAATACACATTCATAGCAATATATCTTTGGAAATGTAATTTCAACTAATATTTTAGAGTCTAAAGAAAATATTCTGCCTTAGAAGAATAGAAGGCCGTTAAGGACCTTCTATATAGACGATTTTCAATAAAAAGAAAATTTCTTTCTTCTGTAAACTCTTTTCTGCCTAAACTTGTTTTCTCTTTTGCAGACTCCTTGTCAAAGAAAATTAAAAACAGTGTATAGAAAAATCGTGTCCACAGTTCCACAGATATACAAATTAAAAAAAAAAAATCAGCCAATTTTTTTCAGTGTAAAATTTTTTTTTGCAATTTAATAATTTTGCTAAATTTTTATATATTTTCTATAAAGCAGGCATTCTTGCATACAAAAGAATTTATCTGACCGCTGTATATTGTTCGTTCGCTTATTTGATTTTTTGTCTTCAAATTCCCAAAAATAACCGAAAATTTTTTTGTACTTTTGCTGCACCATCTGCTTCAGATTTATTATTTGAAAAGTTGACAAATTTGTCTTGTTCCTTCCTCGAATTTTTTTTATCCATTCCCCTGACCAGTCATAATGATTTTTTATAAACTTCGACCCCTATTAGAAAATAAGACATAGTGCGGAGCGATAAGTACTACATAGACATCTTCTCGTAGTAGTCCCACATACGAGCACACTTCGAATAAAAAAAAAGTTGTCAACAGCTGTTGTTTATTTACACTTCCTTCTTTTTTACGACATATTTTTATTATTTAATTTAAAATGAAAAAGGAGATATTATACATGGGCAAGGATGTGCTTATCCCAAAAAGTATACACTGTTTTCTCATCTGCCTAAGTAGGCAGTATTGCATAGTGGTTGTGTTCAATGACTCTCGTAGGAATTTAAAATAAATAAGTGACCACTGTCATCACATCTATGGTGTGTTAGCACGAGTAAAGACAATATAATTTGCCTTTTTTGTAATTTACATACATGCATGCGTGTGGAAGCTCCCACTCATACTCATGCCATACCAAATATGTTGTATTTACATGAGCGCACGCCTACAGTAGAATAATTCTGACTATGCATAAGGATGTATAAGTATGGCTGTGTGTGCGTGTGTGTATATTTACATACTACATAGCCGTACACATTGGAATAAAAATTTTCTCCTTCTTTCATATTAAGTCTTACAAAATTTACTGCAGAGTGTTTGTTGTTCAGTTCATACTTCCGCAACAGTGACTGATAAGAAAATCAAGGACCAAATAATGTGCTACTAATTCGATTGATTTAAAGAAAAGAAGGGAAATTAATAATTAAACGAGTAAGATTTTTATTCTTTCCTCCTTGAATTGTGACTTAAAAAAATTAAAATTAAAAAAAAAAAAATTTAATTCTATGATTTTTTTATTTCATGTTTTTAAAGATAATTTTTTTCATAATGAAATTTTTTAAATTAATACATAAAGTTTATGCTTTTATTGCGGTAACTATCAGCTATAGTAATAGCCTGTTGTTATTTTTAATTTTATATTTATTTTTTCCATCATATGTGCAATTAAAAATAGCATTAATAAAATTAACTTTTGCATTTGTCGGATGTGTGGAGTACAAATTTACAACTAACCGATTTCTGTTCATAAGGCGTGCCCAAAGTTGAGGGGCTCCATTTTTTTCTAATTGAAATTTTTATTTTAAATTGATATTGTCAGATTCTAAATACATTCCGGTTAGGAATTACACGAGTAAAGTGTTTTTACTATTATAGCAGAATTGTTACACTTGTAGTGAAGAGCATCCAAGAGTTGTCTTAGATTCACAAAAAGTTACGTTTGGTTGTGAATTGTGAAACGGAAGAATCAACGTACTGTAAAAAAAGCTAATGTAAAAGACAGCTAATGGATGTCGCCACATGGGCATGATCCGAAGCTTTTTGGTTTCGAATTAGACGTAGAGAATATGTGGTTTTGAAAGTAGGGTGTCAATTATCACACAGCAACAGAAAGAATAGATCTCTCCAATGAAAAGTTTCAAAGTCACGTTATTTCTTATAAATTAGGAGTAAATTAACAAACAAGAAGGTGTGAAGAAGTTTTTTTTTGTGTTTTTATTTTATTTTATTTTTTTTTTTTTAACAGAAAGTGTACATTGATAAACCCACATCAGTTCAGAAACTTAAAAGCAACGTTATCAAGTAATTGTCAACGAAAAAGATGACAAAAGTTGAGCTATTGACAGACTGTCTATTCGGAACTTTGTTGTATTAATCGGAAATAAAAACTTGTAAATATTTGAAAAAAATGTATTTCCCTTAAAATAAAAATGAAACTACAATTTTGGTCACCCTTTATGTATAGGCTTGGTTTCTATAAGGATAGTAAAAAAAAAGTGGCTGGATAGTTTCGAAAAATGATTGTAACATTTAAGACGTTACAATTTTTTAATATCAAATGTTCGTTTATTTGTCATGTGGGTAATATTTTTATTCACTTTATGCAAATCGTGTTTCTTCATTTAATTATATATATATACATATATATATTCATAGTTCAAATTCGTTTTTTTCTTCTTCTTAAAATCCATACAACTATCATATTGTGTTTTGCTGCACTTCCCCTTTTCAATAAACTTTTCCACCCACATTTCTATTTTAATTTGTGGTCAATAAAGCCTTTTCCCTTTAATATTGCTATAAAAAATTAGCTTTTTAATTCTAATTAGTAGCTTTTTTATATCTTTAGGGGGCTCCTCTCCTAATATTCATAGTTTGTGTACTTAATTAAATATTTGTGTTCGTTATAGTGAATATTTATTTTTGTTTTATAGGAAATGTTTGCTGCATGAATATCTACTCATTAAATAAATACGCTTTTTTAGAAACCAATAATTTTTTTATTTAATTACATGTATTTTATACATTTTCTGTCGCTGTCGCTGTCGTGCTTTGCAGTACGTTTGTATTTAAAGGAAAAAAAAATTTTAAAAGTTAGTTGGCAATTTAACAATTTATTATATTAACGCGTATGTAGAACGCACACACGCGAACATGTTTATTTTGCTACATAATAGAAACAGTTTTGTTTTTATTGGCCCATAACGCTGTTTTAATGGTTATCATTTTTTTTTATCAATTAAATACTTCTGTAATTTGGAAAATTTCTAATTTTTAATACGACATTAGAATAAATTTCTTTAGCCAATATAAATTTCGAAATAAATTTTGTTTATTAAATTTGCTGCAAATTTCCTTGTAAAATAATAATTTTTTTTAGAAAAAAAAAAAGTGTAAAGATGTCAACAACTGAACATTTCTAATGTTGGCGCGCAAAAATTTTATGGAACAATGAATAAAAGAAATATACGAGAGTTCTACGAGAATGGTTCAGAGTAATTTACTTTTAGAGAGAAACCAATGGCATCTCAGCAAAGGATAGGAGTACTACCACATTATACTTTTGTTTAAACATAATTTTCGCTGACTCGGACGACTAGACACACCGAATCCGTCATATATGATTTTCACTTAAATGAAATCAGTGTTATCTTCTAATAAATGTTAATATATATTTTGGAAAGGAATTTGGCAACTGGAAACTCTAAAAGGACTCCATGTCATTTGCGTTAACGGAGACATTCTGATTAGAACAAGGTGTTAAGAATACATGAATTTGAACTTTGTTGTCACTATGCTGACAACCAACAGTATGACAGTATGTTACAACTATGTAACTCCGCCTCCATTGTATGTTAATTCTGTTTGATGAGTGTCAGCTGCCAACACCATCAATCAATCTTACTTGGTATGCAAAAGGTTGCATTAAAATGCTAGACGAAATATATTTTGAATTGTGAAAACCAGTGGCAAAAATTAACACACGGGGGGCGGCGTAAAATTATAAATTTTAACAAGACTATGACATGAGCATTTCTTCCTGATGCCGCTGCTAAAACATGTTTTGCATTGAATACGCACTGCTTCGAATAATGTTCCGCTGCGTGTGCCTAGGAAGCCGGTCAATATATAACATAGAAGAAAATAGAAAAAATAATCAATTTTGTATGCGTACTTGTGGTTTATTTAATTTGAAAATTTGACGATGCTCCGGTGGGTATTAAACCAAAATAAAGAAGAGAATTATCAATAAATTTTCACAAATATGTTTACATTTTTAATGCACATTTATGTACGTGTAATTTACAAACATGCATTCATATGCACATCCATTCAAACATAAATTAAAACAATAAAACAAAATGTTCCTCCTCCAAGCTTTGCTTGACGTTTTGAAACTGCATATTTTATTGGATGTTCATGCTTGGACGTCGGCGATGTTAGTTGTTGACCTTTGAAGGTTTGGACTGCTAATGTTCGCTTATTTAAGTTTGAATGGCTGTGTATGCTTATTTGTCCAGTTTTATGTAATTATTAACAAGTGACATGTTGCAACACTTTGTGAAATGTATTCGTGACAGGAGTAAATGTACGAGTGTCCTTGCGCTAGTAGTGATCAGAAGTTTAATTTAATTTTGTAAATTTATCTTCAAATAAACTGGATAAAAATTATATAAATTATAACTACATTCATATATATATTCATATGGATGTGTGTGTAGAAACATTCAATGGGTGGCAAATAGATTGAAAAGAGAAAGAGTGCAAAAAATATAAAAGTATTAAAAGTATACGCTTTACCTTGAAAGAATACCAATTCTTTCTTTCCGTTTCTCGTCCTGGGCATCTGTTGTGTATCTTATTCGTGATAGTAGAACAAACATTATTAGCAGTATTTAACAAATAGAACAGCAATTTCAAAACCTCAAGATTGTGTTATGAAATTTACATTATATAATCACAATTTGTGCTCACCGGTGAAAAGTATTTTTTTTTAATTGCCAGACAATTTTATAATTTACTAATGGAATTCTGCGCCACCCGTCATTCCATCTCTGTAAACTAAATACTTCTAAAGTTTTGCTGTGTACAATCCATTTTACACTTAAGTTTATGGATTATTTAACTTTGAAAACTTTGAGGCTTGTCTATCCCAAAAAAAAAAAAAATCCTAAACAAGTATGGTCGAATCGGCCAGCTCCAAGAATAAAGAAAACGATGAAGAAATATTTATGTTTTCGCCACCGTGTTTTGCCATTATTGTAATACATAAATATTTTTATTTTACAATTTTAACTCAATTTCATAGCTGAGTTTCCACATTAAAACTTTCAACGTACAACTGCCATTGAGGAGCGGAAAATTACAACTTTTTTGTGGTCGAACAGCGATTAAAAATACTACACAAAATTAAATTTTATTTAAAGGAAAAAAATCGTAGAACTTCATGTATCACATACATACACACATACAGAGATGTCAGGATGCGGTATGGTATATTATTGCTACAGATCGCCTTTGGCGGAAATTCCCTTCTATTTCTCCACATTTTTTGTCTGCTCACTCATCACGCTTTAATTTAATTATTATTACGTTTTACTTAAAATTTTATGTGTGTGCTTTTTATTGCAATGCCATTAAGGACTATTAGACAGTAAACGCCTCAAGCAGAAAACTTTTAATTTTCCAACACTAAACTTTTGCTTAACACAGCAATGTTGTAAAAAGGTGTGTGAGTGTGTGTGTGTGTGGGTGTGTTAAATGCAATTAAATAGTCTGTCGCACCAAATTGTATTATTAAAGGTTTAGAAAAAGAAGTCAAATTGGAATGTTAAATAAATCCTCAACCGAATTCAACACACAGTACAGAAAATGTAATTTGAAATTACAAATTTAATCATAAAGTGTAAAAAGAAAATAATGGTCATTTATTTGACTGCCTGTGGGCAATACACACATTCCAAAGTAAAGAAAATTTGGAAGGAAATAAAAAGATATTTTTGTACTGCCCGAATCGAATAACTTAACAATGATAATGTATTAATTAGTCTACATACTTAACTTTGAGTATGGCCCCAATGATGGTGAATGTGTGGCGAGCATACTTTCAGTCTGTCTCAATACATGAACACTTACACATGCATATGACCATGCACTGACCTGCATACTGTTTCATTTGAAATTATTCTGCACTTCTGACCAAAAGTAGTGCACGAGTATTTGCTGTGGATGGGTATTCAGTAATAATATTTTATTACTTTTAAATTTATTTGTGGGTGAAGGAGGTAAAATGAATGATTGAATGTGCCAGAAGAAGATGACATGATTGGCTGATGAAGCTAGACGTTAAAACATAACTCTTACCACCACTTAAAGACTACATATATATATATACATGTATATATGTATATGTATGTATATCGGCTGTAAAATTATAGCAAGAATGACTATCAATAATTAACAGCTGCAAGTAATCAACAATATGATGACATATATATGTATGTATGTATATCAGTATATCATGTAGATTCTGCACATTTTAGTCAGGAGTAGCTTTTGAGTAACTTTTCAATTTACAGTGAAAGCTTTATAATCATGTAAAAACTTGATTTTTGATTTTTCTTTTAGGTTACGGCGGTATTTCACCTAGAACGCAGTGGGGTCGTATAGCGGCTTTAATATATGCTCTGTTTGGCATACCCATAATTCTGCTGTATCTGTCAGCCATGGGAGAAGGATTATCGGCAGGTATGCGCTGCTTATTTCGTAAGGTACGTTCTAAAAGCGCAATTACCAGTGGCAAAAACAAGGCAGGTGTTGTTAACAATGGAAATAATCCAAATGTAGGCAATTCGTCTGCAGTAGGGGCCTCTAGTAAAAAACATTCGAATGAAATTAAGAGTCACAAAAACTCTAATCATAAACACTACACAAGAAGCAAAACATTAACAAATCATCAATATGCTGCCATGAGCAAACATAAGTATCAGTCATCTGGCTCACCCAGTGTGCCGATTTCTATATGTGTTATGGTTTTAATATGTTATATAACATCAGGAGCTTTACTTTTTCACAAAATACAAAATTGGAGTGTGTTAGAAGCGTTGTACTTTTGCTTTACTTCACTGGGTACCATTGGATTTGGGGAGCTGACACCATCTGGAAATTTAACACTATATTTAGCTTCAGCCTACATACTGCTAGGCATGGCTGTGGTGGCCATGTGCTTTAGCTTAATACAAACCGAGCTGGTCATGTGGCTTCGTCGCTTTAGTGTTCAAGATCATGTTATACCGCAGACAGACGAAGTTTCATTGGTTTCGGTAGCAGTAACGCCAAAATTATCTTGACAACGACATACTGCTGATCTGTTAGCGAGTAACAATGCCATGGGCCAGCACCAGACCATGTTCTTTGGACCAGCACATAATTTCTCCCAGTACAACTCGTTGCCGCGACGTGGCATGAATTCAAATTTTCAACGTAACACCCCAATAAGAAGATCAACGGGCGTACCAGAACACCACATTGAATACTTCGTACCACGAAGCATTAGCGAGTTTAATTTATCGGGTGTGGGTGATTTGGCACTCCCTCCACCCAGAAGATGTTCACCATCAACACAAAATGCTGGTATGCAACTGCCTCATGGCCTTCAATTGGCGCCGCCCCAAGCAATATTATGCGGCCCACCCCCACCACAGCAAGTCCAGATAATAATGAAACCTCGAGAGAAAATGGTAACATTTGAGGACGAATCAAAAGGCATGATACCACCGACCTCATCAAGTACTGTAGGATCGTCGGTGGCAGCCACCTGCCCCCATGGAGTACCGACAACGCCGCGAAAGTCTTCTGCGGCCGTTGCTGTTGGTACTGGGGGTGAAGTTTTCATGTGACGAGAATCATTGAGATGACCAACACTTAGTGGCTTACTTGCTGAAACAACTGGCGAGGAAGTTTTCCCTCTAACAAATTCCTCTCAAAACAGTGATGATCACGCTTTGATTGAGTCAAATAGTGAACACAATTCCCTGGATGGCAGTCTAACTGATGTTAAGTCAAAATCAACACCGGGTGATGTGATAAGAGTGTAAACTATAAATTATAAATCAGATTATATTCTTAATAAGATAACACAAACAACAAAAAAATTTTCACACTGGAATTTAGTTTTAAAGATTTTACAAAACAAACTATTAATTGGTAAGTGAATGTATATTTTTAAAAAAAAAACCCCATTCTATCAACTCTAATAATACGGCGAAATTTTCTATTTCGAAATTGAAATTTAAATTATATTCACTTCATTTACTTTAATTCGCTGGTAATAATAAAATCATTTGACTCCCCAGTCGTTGAGAAATGATTTCATGAATATTTAATACGTTCATTTTGAAGAAATTCTAAATTTAATGTTTTCCTAAAGAATCGAGGATTATATTTATTTATGTATGATAAACAATTTTAAATCATTTACACAAAAAAAAAAAAAAAACATGAAACATTCGCATGTAATTATTTAGGATAGAAAATATGTAAATATCACAATATGAATAATATACCACTTGATGTAAATTTACTCAAAACATTCCATACATACTTGCACACACATTCTTTTACATAATCCAAACTGATTAGCTCCACAGGAGACCTTTCTGAACGCAAACGCCTGTTACAATTTTTTTTTTTTTTTATATTCTCATAATTAACATTCAATTGCATTTTTTGCTTACGATATTATTTCTAATACATTTTTCTTTTGTAAGGAAGAACACTCTGCCAACACATACACACATACATCTCTCAACATTTTGTAAAGAGTTGCCTAAATCGGCTAAATGTCAATTCTAAATGCCATTTTTATTATCTCTTTCTTCTTCTTTTTTTTTTTTGTTTTGCCTTTACGTCATTAGGAAAACTTTTTAGTTTAATTGCTTATTCCTTACTTGGTCAACCGATATGAAAAAAAAAAAATAAAATAAAATAAACTCAGTATTAAATTGTAGGAAAGAAAACAGAATAACGCATTTGAGTGCACTGAGTAGAAAATTAGTGGTGAAAAGGAAAATACAAAACAAATCACACAGACACAACAGCGTCTGTGATACTGACAACGCACAGTTTATTATCTTAGCGACCCTAATTGGAGAGGAAAAAAACAAACTTCTCAAGACAAAAATCATTTCGCTAATGGCCGACATATTATTGTCACTCTTCTAAATAATATATGTATGTATATACATATGTATGAAGGTAAGTACTCGTATGTACAAATGTATGACAATCCAAATAAACACTACTGTCTCTCAAATGCTTCTAACACCTTTCTCCCACACATTTCTTTTTTAGCGAAATGTTATATCTGTTGTGCGAGTAACTTGAAATATCTGTAATGTACACTGAAAATGAGTAAGAACAAATCGCATACACGAAAACTTACATATATAATACATAGTCGTACAAAAATTCACACATACATACATATATTTATGCATTGCAGAGCTTTGCAGCACTGGGATGGAACTAAAAGTTCTAGTTAATAATTCTCTAATATTCTTAGGGATCCCAGCAGTACAGCTGGGTGCACTGCCAGCAGCTTTTAAATTTGTTCTAGTTTCGTTATCATTTGTAAAAAAAAAAAAAAAAAAAAAAAAAAAAATTTAAGGAACCTTTATATAAAAATCCAGTCTTGGGGCAGCAAAAGTGTGCATGTGCAAGCATGCTCCACAACAAAAAATTACCGCAAGTGAATTGTGGCTTGAAGTGTTCCAATTTTACTTTGTAGCTGCTTATGCTGCAGTATAAGAATCAGTGAATACAAAAAGGGAAATGAAAAACTGAAAGAAATGATAATATGAAAGCGAGTTGGTTTCTACAAACCAACCACGTCAAAACGACTTTGATTTAAAAGATTCAAGTAACAAAAATCTGCACAATTTTAGTTTCGTTTCTTTAAACGTTTCTATCTCCATGCATACATACATATGAGTGTGAGTAATAGATGTAAATGTAAATTTGTATACTTAATTAGCAAATAAAAGAACGCAAAATGATGGAGGAGCGAAGTATCCTGATAAGGGAAAATGCTCGAATAAATTGATTAATGTCTGAATTAAATATTTAATTGTTTTCCTTAGTGGCCTGCGTGTTGTGGTGCTGCTGTATCCAGCAACGTCTATTTAACATCTGATGCAAACTGAACATGCATATTCGTACATACAATATACTTTGTTTTTGCGATACACGCAAAAGGATTTCGCATGATATAAACTGAAGAGCAAAAAAAAGTAAAAGTAGGAATATGTTACGAAATGACTTGCAACTCACGAAATAGATTTTAATGTGTACGTGAAACGTGTTCCCAATCCACACACACACACATATACGCGGTAATTAAAAAATACTAAACGTACACATACTTACTTCTTATGGATATACGTCTGTTGAAAGGTTTCTGTTTTCCCACATGTTTGTTTTCATCTAAAATGAAAAATTGTTTCCGTGTCAAAAGCAGCCAATATTATTTTATGCTTATTATTATTATTATTATTATTATTATTGTTATTTTATTTATTATTTTATTTATTATCATAAATTTTGGTCGGGACAGGCGTCATCATCCAACGTCACTTAAAAAGCAAAATTTATTTTTAAAAACAATTTCCATTGATTATTTCCACAACTTACAGAAAAGCTTTATTCACACACATATATATTTCTCACACTCATACATATACAATTGTACATTCTCAAATACACTGATGGCCAAAAGCAAAACATATGAATAAATTTTGTAAAATTAGTCAAGTGAAAATAAATAAATTCTCCACAAAAAGTAAAAGCGTATTTAACAAAAATAAAAAAAAAAATTTTGCAAAAAAAAAAATAAAATAAAAAAAGTTATAATAACCATAACAATGTATGTAATTAAAATTAAAAACGAAAAAAAAACAAACTTTTTAGCCAAACTACTTTTAAGGACTACAACAAAATATGTTAAAAGTGCATAAATAAACGAGAACTGTATAAAAGCATAAACTGAATATCATAAAAAATCATAACATTTTTCATGAAAGATATTCAAATATCTTTACTCGACACACAACAGAACATATATTACACAACAACAACAACAACAATAACAAAAATAGTTATAAATTTAATTGTAATTTAAATTACTTCAACACATCCTTAATCATAAGTAGGCAAGTTGCCATAGAAAACTATGCAAGTGTGCAATTCGAATTTGTATTGTAAAACGTCGTCGATTCAGAAGCAAAATTAACAAACAAATTGAATTAAAGACAGACCAAAAATTGTTTATTAAGCAATAATTGGAAAAACCATTGCAATTATTTAAAGCAAAAAAAAAAAAAAAAAGGAAAAAAAATTATTTCTGGCAAAGGGATTCTTTGATGAAAAACATGGATAAGAATTAAAAACGCAACATGACTTAAGATGTTTAAAAACAAAAGAAAAATCCAAATCTGAAGAATGAAGGAAAAAAGTGAAATAAAATTAAATTTTAAATGAAAAGACTCGTCTTGTTTTTATTTATGTATGCGTATTTGATATCGTCACTTTAATTAAAATTGCTTTCATAGCAAAGTAGAAAGATCCTATTCCTATTTCTATGTGTATTTTGAATTCCTTTAGCAAATCCAATTATCTTCCGATGTCAAACACAATTTTTTTCTATTGGCGTAACAACAAACTGTCTGCTTCACAATCCCCATCATATATAACTCACGGCTAAAACTAAACCCAGCTGTATATTCACGCAATCTGATGGCAAAATAGGGGAAGGCCGTAACCGGAGAAATTCAAAATGTTTCTTTCAGTAAAACTAAATAGTTTTACTCCCACTGCCAATGGTGGCGACAAATTCTACGTCTTAAAAATACAACTGACACCAATTTTGAACTCTGCGCGCATAATAATAATGCTAATGAGGATTGATGGCTGCCAATGGAGGCTGTATCGGAAATTAAATATTTATTTATGTATGTGATACTGTATTTGGAAAAAAGGAATTTTCACAACCTACATATACACACTCCATACAAATGGCTGTTCTATCATTCGACTTGAAATGTGTTTTTCGCAATAGTTTCATAACGCGTCTATTGCCACTTGAAGATGGTCACTTTCAGTCATTTTCTCTCTCCATCTACGATGGATATAATCGATGACATTTCAGTGGTCACGTGTTCGAATACCATCAGAGCGGGGGCAGAAAGAGATACTTTTTTAGGAGAGTGGCAATTTCATTCTCTACTTCCTTTCGAAGCTCTGACCTTACTGGACTTACAACTTATTATTACAGGCATCGAGTTTAATACTTCTCACTCACTGCCTTTGAAATCTGTTCGTATCACGTATTTGCGTATGTATGTATGTGTGGAGTGCATGAGTGTGTTTGCCTTGTGAAAGCGAGACCATAAATAACCTTACTTAAAAGTGTTAAATTCAGATGCCATTTTTTATTTATTAATGTTTTTCCTTTCAGGGATTTTTTCCTTACGAATGAAAAATTGTTTGTAATTTAAGAAATTGTTTAGCATAATACTACTGCATACAAAAAAAAAAACTAGACAATATATCATCTTGTTACAAAAAAAAATTAAATTAGAATTACGTTCTTGCGGAAATCCAAGTTCAAATATGTATGCATGTACGTATATGGTTGTGTAGGTCCTCTCACAAATAGGGCCAACCTTATTTATTGGTTTGATCTTTTTGGTTTTTTTTTTTAGTTATTTGTCGCCTGGTTTTGTAACTATTAGTCAATAAAAATTACAATAAATTTATTTGATGCTACAAAAAATTAAAATCAAATGTCACATAAATAATTTCTTGTGCTGAATATCCAATTATTTTATTGTTATACGAAATAGGAAATAAAACGAAAAATTCCAAAATAAATAAAGTTTCATTTTTGTTTGCTAAGCGCCTGTCTACAATATTTAACTTCACTGCACAGAGGAATGGCAAAAAGTAAAATCCTTCTTGTATATACAACTTGTGTTGATTTTCTTTTACACACACGCTTTAAGATATGAACTGAGGAGAAGATGCAAGCGGGAAGCTACATAAACTTACAAAGTTGAAAAACAAAAGCTTCATACTCGTAGTTTGGACAGGTTCTACACTATAAATCAGATATTCTTAAGACTTGTGTTATTTGCGGTACCACCCGTGGCCGTAATAATTGTTATTATATTCTTTACACTGAATATTCATATCTGTGTAGCGCGAATCCTTAGAGACAAAAACCGTTACTGACGATTCCAACTTGAATGCAAATAAATAGAACGCATGCAGAGAGTCTACTGCTTAAACACAGTGGGCCATAATATTTATTATAAAATTTTTATTTAAAAAAAAGAAAAACTTTTAAGCTTAATTTTAAAATTATATCATTTATCCTTTGGCATTTGAATTTGAACAGATCCGTGATTTCAGGCTGTATTCGATTGCAAAAGCTGCTGGTCTAACTAGAAATCAGATAATGCAAGTGCAGTACGGTGACAATGTTTCTTCAAAACCCATTTTATTGTTCGCAGAACAAGTACTTGCAGCCTTCAATAGGACTGCTTAAAATATATTAAAGTATATGGAAACAACCACACATACATCATATATGCATGCATATGTGTGCTTGTAAATAAGATATCGTTACTACTGCTGGGACAATTTGCAAAAAAATATTTTTTATTATATTTTTTTATTACACTCTTTCCTTTTCAAGGACACTTGGCGTAAAACATAATCTAAACTATTTGAAAACTATATGCATACATACGTACATAATATTCCTTTGTTGCCACAACATGTACGACACAATATTCCACATGTGGCATACAACTTTGTTTGGAACTGAACAAGACAAAAAAAAAATAAAAAATAAAAATAAAATAACGTGCATTAAAAGAACTTAAGAAATGTTAAGTGTTTGTTTTTCAAGAAATGTATAAGTTTTAACCAAATAACTTTTCATAAACATAAACAAATATGGTTTGTGTGTGTGTGTGTGTGTACTCGTATCTGTGCTACAAATATGCATGTGTGTATATGAGTGTGTATTAATTCTTAAAGATCCTTGATTGCTACCTACAATACTTACGAGTTGCTATATGAAATTTCAAGCACTCGCCTTTGTGCTTTTATTTTCCTTTTATTGCTTTTAGTGTTACATTTCACATACTTCTCTCTTAAAACAAGGTTGCTACTGCAAGCACAAACTAATAATCAAACATTTCATATTGCTAACTACCTTCGCCCAGGTGTTTTTATCGGCGTGCTCTAGACGTATCACTTTATACATTGAAGTCCTTGCAAAGGAGGTATTAAACACTGTGAACTTGATATACTTTAACACATCCTTTTTAATTTCAAATGTCGACTCAAAACGGTAACTGTTTAAACTGGTTGCTTAAAATGTGCGCCTGCGCTTAAAACCACTGCTTTTTTTTAACTCGCACGTTATCAAATCATGCACATACCTGCATGATCAACTGTGAACGGTACTCGTTATAATTTACTGATGCGTGATTACTGATTTTACATATGTATGTATGTACGAGTATGTTTACTTGTATGTACATACACACATGAGGAGCAAAATAGATTGGATTTATAACGCCAATTGTGCTAAATAAAATCAACACTTTTTCTTATCGAATTATCTCTTAACATCCTTAAGTATGCATGTATGTATGTATGTATGTGTAACACACTTTATTTATGTAATAAAGCAAAATTACGAGAATCAGTGAGCCAGCCCACTAAACCATCTTCTACATGCAAAATAAGAGACAAAACGAGCTATGCACCCCATAAAACAAGCAATAGCATCTACATGCGAATGCCATGACACTTGACATAAATTCATTATGTCTCTTCAAAAAACATATGGAAATTTGAGTGGATGATTGCACAAGTTATGCATACTTACATCCTATCAGCGATGGTAAGTTCTATACAACTTTCACTGGAAAGATGCTCGCACTGTCTAATATAATGCAAAGTGTTGTATCAAGGATCCAGTATTTGCCGACTGCTCAGTGCTCTAGATGTACTCCGAATTAAATTTTCGCTTTGCCGCGTTATGGTGTGGCTAAACCACGTTTTAAATGGTGCTTTTATTTAACGAATTGATTGCCACAAAATCAACTGGGCGTGGCTTTTCGAATTATTTAAATAAAAAATGTCAATTTTTACGCGAAAAAATTGCTGTGGGAATATTTTTTAAATTTAATTTTTTTTTCTTAATTTGAATTTATTCATTATAAAATATTAAGAATAGTGTTATTGTATTAGTATAGTGCCAAGCAGGTATTATTTAGAACACATAATTTATTATACCTGAAGTACATGTACACACTCTTGGGCATGTGTTTATGTGCACGTCTTTGAGCTTGTAGGTGTAAAGAAGATTAGGATACTCGTATATACAGACAGCACTATGTTTACATAAAGATTATGTTAGCCAATTTGAAGGCGTGTGTATACATACTCAGTCAAGGATCTTCAGATTTCTTAGGCATTTATGTGGAGTTCTTAAAATTCCTGGCGTCATTATGCTGCAACAGTGTTGTTGGAATCTGTATGTGTGAAAGTCTTTACAGTCTATGAATAGCAGCAAGCATATCAAAACATGAAAATGATTGGCACATTTAAGCAATAAATCAATACTTCTTATTTCCACATCCTTTCAGCATTTTACTAAATCAGTGGAAATGAACACCATCCTTTTTTTCTATTTTTCGTCCTTGTTGCTGTATGTGTTCACTATTGAAAAATTGTTAATCGACAGTTTACTTTGTGCCACTAAGCTAATTTTACCTACAAAGCACGATTAACATGCAGAGTGTGTAGGCATAAATTCAAAAATAAACAATTGCATACTCGTACACACATACATGAGTAAGTGCTATATTATCCTGGAGAAAGCATGCGGTAAATGTATCCAAGTGAACACTTCAGTCGGCTATTCTTGGTAACTTCTCGCTGACTTTGCACATGAAGAGGCCGTGCTTGAAAAGTCTTTGCCTTTAACGGTTAGAATAATTGAAAATAAACTTTTCTTGAAGGAAACTGGTAACGCGAGAGAAGTAATTGTACGACTATGTGTGTACGCACTCGTGACCTATTATTTGGATTAAAAAAGTATATGTACGTGTGTGTTATAAATACCTCGCTATGGTACCATCAGAAGTCCTTGTCAACCTTCTCAATGACAATCCCATTTTGAATTTACACTTTCATAACCCTGTTGGCATCCAATATTGAGCACCACCATTGTTTTTAGCAAAATATTTAGAACGAGTTTGAATCGATTTCCATAATGAAATGCTTTGGCAATCAATCAAAAATATATTTGTAGACCAAAGCATAGTAATAGAATTTTGTGCATTCATAAATTTATTCGTGAGTGTGTTTGTCCTTAAATTGACATTTTAATGGTATCGTTTTATTCATGGAAAATGTATAGTATAGTATACGAGTGTACATAGATATATTTTTTGGTATTTATTTATGAACGTGCATAAGAATGTGTATATGTATGTAAGTGTGTATGTAAAACGCAATACCCTTTCGGAAGCTGCTATAATTTTTTCGACTGGTGATAAATGTCACTTCTGCTTTGGCAGTTATGAAGTGCCCAGACACAAAATAGACGTGCAAAGCCAGCAAGGCATGAATTGCTGTACTGCTCGAGAACTCGGAATAATTACTTTAATATTTTTGCGTAACAAATCGTCGGTGGTATTGGCAGTCGTTCGACACCAACTAGCCAAACACTATGGATATTGATTGATATTGATAGATATTGATGGATATTGTCTTAGCAAGTGCATCAGCAGCTAGTTGGTGGCGACAAAGCGCAAGTGAACTAACTGTAATTATCCATTTTATATAATAGCTAATGGCCAAATATAGAATCCTTTAAATATTTTCACATTAGGCCTACAATATACTTGAGAGTGTTCATTCACTTGGATATGTATGTACATATTTATATCTAGCTTTAAGTAATTTTGTATTATATATAAACAAATATATATGTAATTATATATGCATGCACATACATATTATTTTTTAATATTTTTTTTTTTCGCACATACAAACATTTCACTAATAATATACAATGAGAATACATTTTTAAAAATATATCTTTTTATTTTTGCTGTGCTCTTAATTATCGGTTTTCCGTATAAAATTGCAATGCTTTAAATCACTTAAAACACATATTATTGTCATCTTATGATTTGGTATGATATATATACATATATGTATATCAATATATCAATAAATATGAATACGAAATTCTTGAGCAAGCAAAACTAATCAGGAGAAGCGAATATAAAAATTAAATTTACAAGTAATTAACTTATTTCTGAATTGCATTTTCTTCTAGTATCTTAACTATTATAGTCAATAGATATTATTAAATATGAAAATTACTTACTTTCCAAAAAAAATTATAAGAAAAAGGACAGAGGTGGCCTACACACAGTACACATAAAAGTATACGAGTATTTTAATGTAACAGAAGTTCATGAGAAATAGCTTTATAAGTCTGATAAGCGGATAAGTTTCGCATTAAAACATTAAAAAATTTTTGCAAGTGCACTTATTTTGATAAAATGAAAAGCCAACATTTTTATTAAAAACGAATTTCATTTTTATTAAACATTTACTCGTTTTTTTTCTATTACATAAACAAACGCCTACTTTTTGTTTTGGCACTTTCATGCAGTAATGAAATTTTATAAGAAGAAAATCTTCTTAAATATAAACAGATGACAACGCATATTTCACTGTAATTTTGTATTATAAAAAAAAGCAAAAAAAAAAAAAAAAAAAAAAAAAAAAGAAAAGAAACGAATATAAAAATCTTTGATGTTCGCATTATTTTCAATTTTTATGATGGTCAATTACAAAAGTAAAATCAAGTCTAAAGTTTTTCATCACTATCTGGAAAATGAAAACTAGTTGTACGTGCAACAAACAGAACTCATCATTTATTAAAGCAATAAAAAATTATTTGTTTTCTTTTCGCATGAATGGCTCAAAGAGAATAAAAAATCTTCTACATCAGCGCTTCATTAGGAAGGTGATTTTATTCATTCTCTTGCTTGAGTTTATGCATGCCAAACGTTATTTAGAACTGCATGCATACTCGTACACACACACACAAGAAGTGTATATGCAGAAGTGTGAATGTGTATGTGTAGCTGTGTGTGTTTGTCTATTTCGCATATTTTATAAAATGTTATTTTTAACAGAAACATTCACTTTCAAATCCTGCAATAAATATTACAGTAAATCACTTTGCGAGAGAAGCGTTTTTAAAGGTGACTTGTGAAATGATATTTTTCGGTGAGTTTTTTAAATATTTTATGGAATGGCATTTTAAAGAGGTTTTAAATTATGCCATTAAGGCAAATGCATTTCATCAAAAATCAAAAACAAAATACGATATTTAAAATAAAAAGGCTTCTTCAAAACTAAAATGCTTCGTTGCGGTTATTTATTTACTCGTAGATTTCCCTTTTGAGATGTACCACGGCATAGTTCGAAAACCACGTTGTTGTTGCGAATGACAATACAAAAAATTGCGATAGTTGCGATGAAATAGAAAATCTAGAGATTCAACGAAATTCCATGACCATTAAGGTTTGCTCTTTGATCATTTGATTTTTTATTGCAAGTCATTCCATTTTCTGCTTTTCGGCTTGCATTTATTTATGCTTGTTAGTGTGAACGTGTGGCAGTTTCCATATTTTTAATTTTTCCTAGTCTCTCTTAACCGTCTTGTTAAATTTTTTTCTCCACCATTTTCTTTTATCTTCGATTCTGTGTTGATTCCTTAAGTTTCAACATCTTCGTTGAATAGTCATGCACTGCATGCAATTTGTTTGAAAACGTATTCTGGTTTTCCTTTTCAATTTTTGATACTAAAATTAAATTCGCTCTGACATTTCCGTCATTCTGCTAAGCTGCTGGATGTTCGTAAATAAATTTTCAATTAATTTTCTTTCTCATTTCCTTTTGCTGCAGAAGTAAAATCCACAAAAAAAAACACATTAAACTAAAAATTTAACTTTCGTCCTTGTAAAGGATTGGAATTTGAAATAGTTGATTTCGAGTTAGAACATACATAAATCCGCTACAGTTTTTGACTCGTTCATCACTATCATAATGACATACTCGTACATAAAGCAAAAGTAAGCGTGAAACAGAAATATCCTGTTTTACTTATATTGGCTTCTTTGTATAGCGTAGTTAGCACCAAAAAAAAGTGCACATGCACCTCATTTTATTCCACTGCATCACTGAGCGCTTCTCGCTGTATTGTTCGTTAAATGTAAATGCCAAAGGTAGGGTGTTCGGTGATAAAAAAGTAAAAAATTCTCAAGCATTTTTCTCAAGTGCTTTAACGTTCATTGCTAAGCCATGAGCATGTGCTCTTCTGTAGGGGTGATTCATCGGCGAATTACAACTAATTAATAACACTTAAGGACTCTCCTCCCCTTCTCACAAAACCGGCTCCATATCACACATTGCACGTGTAGGGTTTACAATCGATTGCAAGCTTCCACATTTACAAATGAGTATTAACGAAATCCCCTCGTATTACTTTTGCACATAAAATGTATAAAAAGGAATCGCAAAAGTCCTTTCTATTTCCTGGAGAGGTGAAGTGCGGCCACAATTGATTTATTCGCACGAAATTTGTCTAACTTTTACAACATTTAATGAGCGTATTTACTTTCTGTTAATTTAATTAAAAAACATTATTTACAGACTCATTAAAACGTTTGACGTGTTTGCCGTGTTTTGCTAATTATTACAAAATGTTGCTTGAAAAACGTAATGGGTATGTGTTTTTATATGTATGTGTGTTTGTGTTTGTGTGCACATGTTTTTATTTAAAATTTTGCACACGACTTGTAAAAGTCGTCATACAGTCCAGGCTTTTCGCTCGTTTGCTGCTGAAAGTGACTTTTAAATGTTCTGCAATAATGCGAAACGAGAAGCAAAGGGATGCGGCGATCGCAGATGTAGAGAATCGCAAGATATGGATGCCCACTGTTTTTACATGCAAAGGCATATAAACAGTGGTGTGCATAATTTGCCATCCGCTACAGGATTTTTTTGCTTGTTGTTGCTTTAATTTCTTATCGACACAACGTCCTTCAAAATTCTAAATATAGACTTTATGAATAATATTGCATCAGAGGCATTGAAGCCTTGATTCACTGCCCTGCGTAAGCACACGGTTCGTCAAAAATCGCATGCTCTCTGGAGAAGTACGAGACTTAAATGAAAATGATAATTCGATATGAGGAGGCCAACATATTCTGTAACTGGGAGAAAACATTCCTTTCCATTATATTTATAGCAGATATAATTGTGAATGGTTCGAGGGGTTGTGGACCTTAAAATATACGGAATGGAACAATAAATATGTATATAAAATCCAATCTACGTTACGTTTCCTTAAAAGAAAAATAAATTGGGTGTTCAAACCAAAGTGGGGTTTTCAGTCATTGACGCTCGAAATGGAAGCACAATTTCCAAAATAAAATAAAATACACAGTCCAGGCTAACAGTTTACATTACGCATAATAAAATAAGACAACTACGTAATTCATCATCCTACTTCCGTTGTTGTTATAAAATGGATATAAATTGGCGGCGCACGTAGGCTCTAGTGTACTTATGCTACATCAAGAGATATCACATTTTTTACTGCCATTCAGCTGTTCTGAAAAAGTTCCAATTTATGAACACGAAGACAAAACATTAGGAATGAAAATAAAGCTCCTTCAAGGCCAATGAATAAGAGTATCACTCTACTCTATACCATCGTTAGTAGCGTTGCACTACTTTGGGAAGGTCGTAATAAAAAATGCCGAAAGGCGCGGGGGTTCATCGAAAATTACAGACTTTTAAAATACGTTGAATCCAAATGCTGGATGTACTATAAACTCAAATTCACATAAATTAAGTCATCAAGTTCTCAATATTCGCCATTAAGGAGTGAAGAATTGATTGGAGGTTTCCATTAGTCATATTTAAATTTATTCACATATCACTTTTCCTGCAGCTGAATGTGGATCATTGCTTTCGCACGCGGAAAACTGGCAGGAAAGTGACGGGAAAGCTGCAACTGCGTAACAGAACCAACGAGATAAAAAGGGGGCAAACCTTATAGAAGAGCCCAGTACAATAAAGAAGAACTGCGCTTAGCGAAACGTAAATTTTTTCCTTTATTAAAATACAAAGTTTTTGTGTCTGAAATCCGAGCACATTTTAAAAGTCAAAGGTTAAAGGTCAAATTATCAATGTTCTTTTGGAATTTTTATTCAGTATCTGATGGATGCCTAGAAGGTATACAAGGATTCCAATGAATTTACAGTAAATGCCAATTTATAAATTTTTGTTACATTTTAGCAAATTTTGTAAGAAAGCTTTTTTAAATTACGTTATTGGTAACGTAATAAATAAATCACCTTCACTACAGGAAACTTTTGATGGCTTATCGGTGAAATGGAAATTAGGATTAAAAAATACTACAATGTTTCTTCCTGTGTCTTGAGGCTCTAACTCTGAACTTTTTGCTTGCACCGAAGTTAGGAATATTCTGATTTATAATTGAACTAAATAAAGATTTCGTACTCATTTCGTAATCATTTTTAAGTTAAACGATTCACGTATGGCTTGTGGAAATATGAAAATCGCAATAGCCTACATTTTACGATTTTCTTACTTAACAAAATAACATATTTTGATTAAATTGGGATTTTGGGGATTTAAGAAGAAAAGTAAATCGTCTAAAAGAAAACTAAAATTAATACTTAGATTATAAATATTTAGAAGTTTAACATTATTTAAATTTTTTAAGTATAAATCATTTTTTTTAATTATTATTATAATAAAAAAAAGTTTTAAATCTTTACTTTTTCATTACAAAAAATTCTAAATGATGTTGCGTTTAAGTTTAATGTATTGTAAATTGATAAAAAAAAATTTCAATTGAAGTAAGAAAATATATTTAATATATTTTAAAACAATTTAGTAAAATTTTTTCTATTTTCTTTTATTGCTGAATTTAGTTTGACTCATGACTCTTCACTATGACCCTTTACTTCTTGCTGGCTTGTTCCTGGCCTTCTTCCAGAGATTGTAAAGGATGCTATGAAAGTTGCCAAAGATAAGTAAGACTCTCTACTTATTTAAAATTTGATCTACAATTAACAATTAGGTTTTTTGTTTTGTTAAGTATTAAATTATATAAAATAGTTCTTTTTAAATAAAAATAACTTTTACTGACGAGAAATAATATAAATGTGTGGATGTAGGCAATACGATAATATCAAGTAAGTACATTCAAATTTTTTTAGCCTACTGTAAAGCTTTATATTTCAAACACAATTCGGCAGAACTTTGATTTTTGTACAGGCCTGATGAATAGAGGAGCAGTTCATATTTAATTCCATTTAAAAAATGCAATTAATTGCTCCCTTTCATTAAAGGTTTCCTGAGTTCTAAGAGATAAAACTTTTTACAAAACATGTAATTTTTGTTCTTATTTTGTATATTTTAGTCAAAGTTGTACTCAATATAACTCGCGAAGGGAACGAGGTATTTGAGGGGTTCTTTCACTGTGGAGCGCTATACCTTCATCGCAGTCGAATACTATAATTTTGTAGCTGCGAAACTCTGGGATATATAATGCTTGTAAATATAAACTTCATTTTTGCTCTCCCACGGCATGCCACCAGACCGGCCAATGTAGCCCTTTTTCCAAGCTTTCATATGGTGGAAGTCTCACAGCAATAGCTCAAGCGGTTCTGGAGTTATAGCGTTTTTAATAAAGTGCAAAAACATAATCCACCTACTGCTGCATTCTTCCTGGTATTTCATTAAAAAGAAATTCCAAAAATTGTAATTTTTCAAAATTTTGTCCGTCCGCTACTTGTTTACTTTTTCCTTTATAACTCCGTTGTTTTTAAAGATGATTTGATGAAATTTGGTATGAAATTTTGGTATGTCAGCAAGAATGTCTGCCACGCCCTTTCCCTGAAGGGAAAAGTGTTCATTTATATTTAATAGATATTTGACAATAACTTGGAAATATTTCCGAGCGCATCCATTATAAAGTTGAAGTTTTTCTCTGTCATACAACATAAATTTTATCAAAATTGGTCACACGGTTCAGGAGTTACAGTGTTAGCAAGTTGCCCCAAGAAGTGCGATTTATTCCTCATGTGCAAGAGTTGCCACTAGTAATTTATTACACAATAATATCATAAATATATTTTTATTTTTTTTTTCAGTCACCAGTTTTTGGAAACCGATTTATTAATAAAACCGACAATTGGTTCTTGTTATTTTTCGGATGTGTTATATTTTATTTAATTAATTATTAGTAAATAATTTTGGCTTTTGTTATTAATAGCATATATTGTGGTTTTTAATGAAACTTATTTTTGCCCTAAAAATAATAAAAAAATTTTAGAAAAATTTATTTACAGAATATGATTTATAATAACAAAAATTCTAAATAAGATAACAATCATTACAATCAATTTCAACCTCATTTGGAAGTTGTTGATTTGCTTTTATTTATTTATTTATTTATTTACTTAATGTTACAATTATGTGAATACAATTATAGATGGAAACACTGGCTGTTGAGGCCATCGGCTTTGTTTTAATTTTATTGAATTTGGAAAGAATTTTATTTTACGAATTCGCATATTATAAAACTGGTTAAGCAAAGTAGCCACCCGTAAACATTCCGTTGGCTCTCACATTGATGAATTTGCCGTTCCCCTCTAATTTTATCTACCCGCTTACTAACATTCATGCAACATATATATGTTTAAATATATGCAAAAGAATAAAAGAAAATGTTGTAAAATTAAAAAAAAATGCAATTCTTTAATATATTTTGTTTGCAGTTTTTGCAGCTGTGGAAGCCATTATCTCGGTAGAGGCCTGAAACATTTCCTTGAATATTTTGGAAGAGTAAAATAATTCAACGTTGGTAATACAGTGGCAAGCTTTGGTCTCCTGGTGTCGCAGCTGCTAAATGCACTTTCTGCAAACGCAAAAATTGTCTACTGTTAATTGAACAAACGTGTGAAATTTGTTTTTTTTTCCATTTGCTTTAACATGCACTGAAATGGAGCGAGCACAGGAGCTGCTTGATACCAGTAACTACTTGCAATGTACTTTTGAATAAATTTATTGACTGAATTACATATTACAATAACTTGATAGCCAGCTTGTTTTACTACTCCCTTATCTCTATATTCTGAGGTATTTACACATAAATGAGCTCCCGATGGCAACAAATATTGAATACAATAAAATTGGTGGTAGGAAAGGTATACCATTCAATTCTTTCGCTTTGCTCTTTAGCAGAGTTGGATCATTTACCCTAGTCCAACTCTGGCATCCCATTAAAGAGTATCAAAGACGCCAAAAATGTGGTTTAAAACTGAAGAAACTTAGAAAATGTCGTGACTTGCAACTGCTCAATGGCCCTATGGGTCATGCTATGGAACATATCAAATCCTAAACGGTATGGCCTTTGCTTAATCCCGGACGCATCACATTCGTAGATGACTAGCAGAACAGATTAACAAATACTCGTATATACATACATATATTTATATATATTTTTTTCAATTAAGCGATAGGATTAGGATAATTTTTTCTACCTTTTTAAACGCTTTTTAAAAGCTTTATAGATCTGTATTTGTTCTGAGAGAATAACAATTGGGAAAAATTCATATAATTTTTCTAAGTTTAACTGCACTGAAAAGTTATCCTTGTTTGTAGTTACTTAGAAGAAAAGTTTATCCACTTTTTCGTATGTTCTCTTGAAGCTAAAAAGTTTTGATTTTATGCCGCAATAAGTTAAACTTTTAACGCGCATCAGCACTAAGACAGCAACGGCAAAGAAGATGACGAAAAAAATAATGCCGCCTACTGCGCCATAAAACCTTTTGCCTCACAAATAAATGTACTTTATTGAAATAAAAGTCGGGGAGATCAAAAGACAAAATGGATAAACTTAAGTAAAACATGAATAAATGTCTTGTACTCGCACTTTGTAAAAGGCAAACGCACACACACACACACACACACACTTAAAACTACAAAAAGTGCATCATCATATTCACAACACATGGGACTCGAAGAATTCTTGTCTTAAACGTCTTTCTTAAATCTGAAAAAACTTAAAGTAGCAGAAGAAGAACGTAACATTCCGAGTTGCATGAAGGAATCACGAAGAAAATTGTAAGTTAAGCGCAGGTATGACTTGAATAGTGATATCATTATGCGACTTTGAACTTATTGCTTTTAATTGTGGCTTTTTGCTCCTTTTGATATCTTTCACTGCAACTTCTCTTTACCGAAAGCCTGAAAGCGGCCGTGTATGTGTTTGTGTAAGTTCGCACCGTTTGCGGGTGAATACATTTCATATCCTTTTTAGGATTTAGCCTTAACCAGCAAATGTTGATAGTGACAGAATATTAAGATGGAGAAGAAACAGCAGAAGCAGGAGTTCACATATGCAAACTTTGGCAAAACTTGAAATTAATTTTACGTTAATATGTTGCTAAAGTGGCAACTAAGGCTTGACCAACTCAATAAAGAGAAAGACGAAGTAACTGGCCTCAACTCCTCCGGCAACAAAAACTAATAAGAACGCCAGCAGACATATTTTTATATTAGAATCTAGAACTGCTCTAGTCCACTAATGCACAGTTGGCAACGTTAAAGAGCACTGCTACATGTAGATGTATTTGTGGGAGCGCATCACACACTGATACGAGTAAAAGGAGTAGACGCAAAAGTGTGTCACGTTCTTGTTTGCCTGAGTTTGAATATTGGTGACAGTATTCTGCACAACCTCAATATTCTAACATGGTAGATGGCGAGCACGGTATACGTTCAAGTCAGAGTCAGACGTTCAGACCATCTCCGGCTATACTTTCATATAGATTTCAAAAGTTGCACAAATCGATTATTAATAAAAAAAAATTATAATTTGAAATCCTCTCGTATTTCTAATTAATCTAAATTTTACTTTGAAAAGGTATCGTTCGCCTTGGTTGCTTTATACCCCCTCTCACACACACACATACAAACACAATTTAAGTTTAAGCATTAAATTTGTTGTTGTGTGACATTTTTTTCTTTTTTTTTTGAGATCCCATTTAAACCGTGTTGACTTTTAGCAAACTCATTTAAGAACAGTCTTTGCAGTTTAAAATACCCATCAAATGCATTTGGAGGGCATGAAAATATTTCCATTTATTTCCTTTTTATTGTTTGCATGGCTGTGCATGCACATTGTTCTCATGTGTGTGCTGTGAATGAGCTCGTGCATACGGACCAGTTGATACGACATTCAACTGTTGAGGTGTTTAGAAAAATGCTTATCCGTGTGTGCTTGAATACGAGTATGTTACGTATATTTTATTTTATTTTATTTCATTTCATTTTATTTTATTTTATTTTATTTTTCAATATTGGTATTGTTTCGTGTCTGAATTCAAATTATTTTTGTTAATATTCAATTATATGCTCAGCGAAAAGTAACTATAAAAGTGCAAAAAAATAAAAGCACAAGAACAATCAAATGAAAATAGAGCGCTTGCAAGAGAGCAGGTTATAAAAATTTAAAACAAAATTAAAGTTAAATGCTCTTTAAATAAAATATCAGCAGCGCCTTCGACTGTAAAATTTGTGTATAAGGATGTTCGCAAAGAATGGCTGATAGACGTAATAAAACGTTTTTAAACTGTACATAAATAAAATGCATCGGTACCTAAATACAATGTATTGGTACTTAAAGACAACTAAGCAGCGGCAAGCGTACTTATTCTCTTTAATGCGAATATACATTTTTAGTCTTGTATCTGCAAAGATTTTAGTTGAAAGTGATAATTCTGATTATGCACAGAAAAGGTTATAAATAAATAATTTATTTACTTTTCAAACTGAGTGACTTTCAATTATCACAAGAGACTGCACCACAGAAACCACATCCGGTAGTTGCGGCAAATCAACAAGAATGCAATGTGAAATTGGAATATCGTCGTAATACGAGTGAGAATATTTTTTAACAGTCGTGACAAATAAATAAACATTATATACATTAAAGTAATTTTGCATGCTTGGCAAGGACGTGCAATGGCAGTTTTCGTTGCGAAAGGGCATGCCGGCAATTTAAATGGAAACGCACATACGGCTGTACGTGCCAGGGCGAGTACGAATGAAAATTATTTCTAGGAAAATACGAGTACAGGTACAACTCCTGCCTCGGCTCTAAAGTAGGTTGAGCAGAGTTGCGTGATGCCCACAATTTAAATGCAAACCCACATACGGCTGTACGTGCCAGGGCGAGTACGAATGAAAATTATTTCTAGGAAAATACGAGTACAGGTACAACTCCTGCCTCCTGTCTGAAGTGACTTTTCACTTTTATCACCTTTATGTGCGGATGTGTACTCTTAGTGTTCAGTGGCTGTTGCGCCTCTGATATCATTGGAGATGAGTCGGTGTTGCAACTGCTCTCGTTGTGCGTAAATTTACTGATATTGTAGCAGCCCAGAAGCATTGCATTGCATATATGGCCCTATAAAAAACGAGCTTGCGGCATTCAAAATCATTTACGTGGCCCCATTCCTGCTGTAAAAGGCAAACACATCGCTGAAACTGTTTCGTGTTGTTTGTTAATGTCTTCATTTTTAGCATTTCATAAAGAAGACAAACCTGAAACCCCTCTGCAAATATTTATTCATTCGCTTTGTGGGCTTCAGTTAAGGCCGACTCTAAAAGGCAATTCATGTTATAAAATTCTAATGCAGGACATTTAACACACACCCCCACACACCCACACATACTCACAGACACACAGATGCCAAATGCCAAATGATAGTTAGAAGGTTTGAAAGCATTGAACGCATCAAGAGGTTGTTAGTTTTTGTTAGTTTAAGTTATATTTTCTGTTTTTCTTAGAATAAAATAAAAAGGGTTAAGTTTACGTTTATCGTTAACCTCGACATATTTTTTATTATTAATGTGGTTTCTTCTTGTTTATGTTTTCATACACGTACACAAACATTTACCTTTTTATTACGAGTATTTTCCAAAAAACAATAAAAACACTAAAAGAATTTATTTGTTCATTGATTCCTTTACTCACTTATTCATACGCGCACTTATTACGCTCATCAACACTTTGCTGGTGAAGAGGGGTAAAAATAACACCAATACTCGTAAGAATAACAATAATGATCCGCTTTTATTTGGCTCATACGCGTGTACCAACACTTTGGCAACCGTTCAAAGCAGCATCTGCGTCTTTGGAATCGTCTGAGTGAAGTTCTCTTTCTTTGTCGATTCTTACTTTCTCCACAACTGCTTTAGATTTGAGTTGGCACACATACGAGTACCCGCAAACAAACAGAAATACGTTTAAATATATAAATTGAGCGAAACAAAGCATAGTGTTTAATTAAAAACGTGGAAAAATATTTAATTGCAATCCAGGCAAAAAATTTATATTCGAAAGCATTTACAAATATAAAATGCAGCTGCTTTCGTTTTAGTGTACAATCGGCATTGTAATAAATTCGGAACATTTTAACTTGATCAAAAGCCAGCTGTGACAACTTACAGGTATTGCCTACACCGGCCCACCTGCAAGCGAATAAATTAATTGCTTTTCATAAATTTTTGTGTAATAGAAAAATTTTTTTATTCCGAAATTTTTATTGAATGCATGTTTTCCAAAATGGCTGATGGGCGAGAAAAATCGATAACTTTCGACGAATAAGCTTGCGAATTTCTATAGCCTGCTGAGCTCCCCACAGCCTGACACTTGAGCAAACTATTCCAATCAGTCCTATTTTTTCAAATACCAAAAAGCCGACGTGAAAGAAAAGTTTGCAAAGGAGAATTTTCCTGCGCCATCAACGCTGTTCAATGATTTTATCTGCCTAATCAAGTTTTTGTTTTAATTTTAAGTTATATTATCACAAGCTGAATGAATCCATGTCACCAATACAGAAAATAACAAAAAGAACATTTAAAAAATTATAAAAATTTCATATTTTTTAATGGTTCATACAAATGTGTGCTGAGTTTTACAGGACTTTAGAAAGAATAGGATTCCCGCTAACATTTTCTTCAGCAATCATTTGAAATTATCTTTAATGTTTAAAAATATTTCTTGAAGGACTTTATTTTCTACCAGTGCAAAACAAAAAAAAAAAAAAGGAATATTTAATAAAAAAAAATGATATTTAGCGCTCTGGAATATATACTTTTATGGGAAAGTTTACAAGTAATGTGGAATAAAATAGAACTGGAATGTGGGCCTCCATGCCACCTTGCAAGTTTCGATGATATTACAATTTCTTATGTCCTTATTTAAACGAAATCGGAAAAAATTAAATTTAGTATTATCCTACAGGATGAAACTGGCATTTCTCTTCTTCAAGTCGATCTTAAACTCCTATTTCGCTTTGAACTTATCTTCTTGGCTATTTGCTCACATTCCATACATTTCTGATATGAACATAATACGTTGACGTACTGTTAAATACTTCCGTTAACACAAAATTTAAATAAATTTGAAATATTTTAAATTTCCTTGTTATTTAACAAAAATTAACATTCTATATCCGTGTGTTGCATCTACATATATAATAACAATATTAATAACAAAAAATTGCTCGCTTATCTTGGGATTCAATTATATTTTTGGTCAACCGTGCGTTCAACCGAGAACTTTTGTAATTCCGTACGCAGAATAGTTATGTAACAAGTGTGCAACGTGAATGAGCTTTAAACATTTATTTTTACGTACGTATTTAAAATTGTAAACATTAACTGAGCAACAACTTAAGGATGGATATAAAGATAGACAAAAACAGTACAGACTCGTACGTAAGTAAGTAGACATGGACAATATAAAAGCAACAATTTATTTCAATAAATCAACGTACAGACATCGTACGTGGGAGACAATAGTCGTATTTGAAAACAACACAGATCGAAATCCGTTTGACAAATATTGTGCGAGGACGTGTAAATATTTGTAACAATTTAATACTAATTTAAGGAATAAAGCACAAACCAATAAGTGGGCCAGTTCATACAGTTTGAAATATGTATGTATGTACATACGAGTACACATGCTGTCTTATAGGAACGCACTGGTATTTGTGTATGTGCTTAAGGAAACGGTCTTGCTCGTACAACAATTTTTCATATTTTTCCATTGATATGAAAATGAAACTTAACAAGTACAAGACAAAAATACATATAAAACGTGATTGTAGATAAATATACATATTATACGAGTGTAGTCTGTATGTGTGTGTATACAGGCAAGTTATAAAGGAAAAGAGCAACCACCACCCAGGATAAATGTCAAGAGTAAAAGCGTTACCCACAACATCTAAAAAGAAATGATTGTTCAGACAACCGACTACAAATCCGAATATTGAGACAGAGCATGAGTGATACATTATGCTCAGTAAAATTACTAAATGCACATTGCCAAGCTTACACCAGCAGGGAGCACCCTTCTACCAGGGATATGCATGTGGATGGATACATATAAAAGAATGTATTGAAACATGTTGTTGAGAAGACTGCTTGTAGCAACAGTCCAAGTGACAAAATTTCGGTAGCACAAAGTATGTAAGTAAAATTTATGACTGCCTTTTTGTATTTCAAACTAATAGATGTTTTGTCAACTCCTACTCTCGCAAATGAGTAATGATGGCCTGCAAAAATGTTTGCGAGCTTTGCAGCAACATGTGTGCATTCTGGCCTTTTTTGAATTTTTATCAATTATTCCATATACTATTCAGTGTAAACTCTCAGCTAGCAAACATTTTTTCCAATTTGTAATTTGCAAAGTTGCAACCTTTTGCAAAAAGTTATTATCGGCCTTGGCTTTAGTTACTGTACCTGCCGTATTTATCACAAGCAGATACAAAGAATACTTTTTGTCTTAGTAACGAAATTTGCATCAATTTTACATTCCAAATCAATTACAATCCAATTTTAATTTCAAGGCAATAGCAGGAGCGGCTTTCACTTTAATTATCGTAACGGCTGCTTTAATCAAACTTGTTTTTAAGCTCTACGAGTATTTAAAAAATCTTAATGACGTCGCCACTGATAAGCTTTGTTTAAGGCTTCGTCAACATCCTTTAAATACATATTATAGTAACATTGCTTTTACCAACCAGTGCTGCAATCCTTGGCCGTTTACACACGCAATTCTAAAATCACACACACGCATACACATACTGATGCACAAACAATAACATTTCGCATAGATCTATAAAAAAAAACTGGCAAACGACTAACAAATAAATAAAACTGAGCGATGGCAACAAAAAGAAAATTGAAAGTAATTCGTTTTCTGTACCAGTGGAAAAGCTTTTAAAACATTTCTAAAACTTAAAACATGAAAAAAGTATCTATTCAAGTGTCACGCAGCTGACAAGCAGCTAAACAAAGCAAACAGTAATACAATTTGCATCAAAAGCATTGGCTCAACTACAGGCAAACAAATAAAAACAAAAAAAAAAAACAAAAAAAAAAACAAAAAAAAAAAGCAAAAAAAAAAAAGAGGCAGAGAGAAAACAAAAGCCATTTACAACATCTAACTGTAACAATTGTTTGCTCGCTTTGTTTGATTTTAAATTTGAAAATCCCTGCCAACCACGGCCAACCAAAAGAGCAGCCGACACAACGACTTTATTAGCAGAAAATATTTGTAGACAACATTTTTAACGAACTTAAAGAAAGCAGTGCTCGAAAAAGGGAGCAGCTGAGTAATACCGTTACTTTACTTTATCAACTTATTTGACGATGTATAAATTTCTGGCTCTTTTTTCTCTCTTCTTTTTCTTTTTTGGATGAAACTGCACTTTTTCTCACATATTTTGTAATTGCTGCTGCTGTTTGTTGTTGTATTTTTTTACACAGTGTGGTTGAAAAGGACAACCTGGTTGGAATTCGTGTTTTTTTTTCTTTTTGCGCTGAAACAAAAAGCAATGCGACTCACACTGAGTTGCTTGCAACATTTTCAAATGAAAAATTATTTAAATAATTTGTGCAGTCATACAAACATTTTTCCGTTTACTGCGTATTTCATATCCACTCATTTCGTTTATCTCGTAAGTTTATTAGCAAATCTGGATAAACAGAGAATATTTCAGTTATTTTGTATCAAATTCCCGCTTGTTTTCATTCTACAGTTGAAAGTTTAATGAGCAGATTAGACTGATACAATAAGGAAAGACAAATAAAAAGTTGGCATTTATAAAATATACTCGTAAATTATCTATTTATTTCATTTAAAAATTTTTTTGTGGTTCTTATAAACGAGTTCATAAAATTAAAATGCGGAGAAAAGTTTTTAATTTTTGTATATAGAAAATATATTTTATTGATGGAAATTATTTTATTTCATCGCTATATCTTCAAAAATATTTTTTTATTTATTTATTTATTTACTTAATATTACAATCATATTAATACAATTACAATTTGGCGTTTTCTAAAATCAAGGAGTTTTTAAGCCACGAAAATTTTTAAAATCTGAAAATCAATTTCAAAATCAGGGGCAAACAGCTGATTTAATTTCTTTACAACAACATAATTAATTGAGGTAGCCCAAATTTGTTAAAAAATAAAAATTCCGAAAATGCCAAGAGCCATTTTATTGACTTTACCAACAAAGCAGAAATGCAATGAACGCCTTAAGAAATGATTTTGGTGAGACTTATGAAATCCTTTGGAAAGGCATAAAAAATTTTATGTAATTTCCACATAGCCGTGACACCGTCTCACACAAAAACACTTTTCAGATTTATCAAACTATATAGGCTATATAAAAAGGCTTTCAAAATATTTACATGACGAAGTAGTGCCCCAACTAGTAAAGTCGTCTATTCCCGAAATCTGTAAATAAAAACTATTTTTATTATATTTATTTGCCCGAGGAGATCTTGTCTGCTCAAAGGCTTGAATAATAATCTTCTTTTTAGTAAAGGAAACTGTTTTACTTATAACTTATCTTTGAGAAGATTGTCCTACGCCTACAGTTGAGTGACTTCCTAAAGCCAATTTAAATAACATATTACACTCATTAGTTCTTAACATTAGCTGTATGGAAAATTACCAAGAGACCAGGAATTCTGAGTGATTAAAAGAATTCGTGGTTGAGTGGTAATTATTATTCAAGTATAGTCTTGGGAACAATTAAAATATGATTCCAAATAATGCATAAACAAATTTGGAATGTTTAACATGTGTACTAAAATGTAGTCTAAACAAAGTAGCCAGATATGGGTGCGATGTGTGTGTGTGTGTGTGGTGCTTTAAAATAGTGCATCAAAACTTAACGACAAGTACATGGCACTTGTTTCTGTTTTGCCTGTTCAAGTGCATGTCTAAGGTGTCAAATGACCGCAACTTGTGTGAATTAAAAGAATGCATAATAATGCTGGCAATAACGATTGTTGTGTTATGCTACATTAGAAATCATTAAAGTAGCCGTAGTTGTAAGCTTTGCAGAAATAAATAAAAAACAGATGATATAAAGTACTCAATTAGTAAAAAAGTACTCAATCAGTTAAGTTAAAAGTAAAATAATTGTAAAATATGTACAAGTGATTTTAAATCGGTAGACATTTAGCTGACTGGTGTCAATTCATGAGGTTATTAAAATTTTGGGTGCACAGAAAACAATCAAAATCACTTTCGTGAAAAGCGCTAGCCGCTGAGCACATCGGCTATACTTGCAAAAATATTTATTATTTAAAGTATCTGCGAAATGACTCTTTAATACCGAGACGAAATATTGGCCAATGTAATAGCAATTTTGTATCATCTTTAAACAGACAGCATTTACGTCATTTCAAAACGACATATGACTATTAAAGCAAATAAAAAAATCAGTCATACGTTCGCTAATGTTTTTCCACACTTTTGATTTCATTCCTAATTTTAATGAATCGTAAAAAGCAAAAAATTGTTATAAAAGTATTATGAAGTAAGTAATCACATTAGCGCAACATTGTTTCAATTGTGAATATGAAACTTACGACTGTGCCGCAACTTAACCAGGCCCCCTAAAGCACTTTTCGACTTTTAATTCTCTTAACACATTTTTTATTTTTCCATTTTTCCTTTTGTAGTGTGTGTGTACGTGGCTACGTTTAATACCTTCATGCATTTGTATTGTAATTAAGCTTTTATTTGCGCAAAATAGAAAATAATAATACAGAAACAATACGAAATAAGTCGGCATGTGAACTTTAACAACTTTTTAATAGAAAATCGAGATGGTGAAAATTTTTTTTAATGAGCACGAAAGCAACATCGTTCGCTTGTTTTGAAAAGGCATGATCACACATTACTGCATTCCATGCAGAAAAGAACGACACGGCAATTTTAGCTGCAATCAGCAAATGCACCCATTTCAATCCACTTCCACATGACGAGCTTGTTATCTATTTCAATTGTAATCGAAAGTCATTTTAATGTTATGCGGTCCATGAACAGGTAAAGGCTATGTGCAACAAGTGTTTTAACCACTTTCGTTAAAAACAAAATCCACTAACGAACTATATAGAAAATATATTCAAACAAATTAATAAAACAAATCAAAATAATGAAGACTCAAGCTTAGAGCTTATCAGAGCTAGCGCGTCTTGACTTTATATGAATATATGATGCCATTTCGTTTATCTAATTTCTGAATAACTGCTGGAGTTGTACTGCCCATAAATTTTGGCTACTTCGTGTGATGACGTTTCCTCTAGGGCTGCTAATATCTGGGAATTTGAGCTGATTGGAAATATCTAATTGAAAATTTATAATTTCTTATTCAACAAATGAAAAATAAAAAATTGCGTTTTAATAGTTAATCCTTAAATTTTCTAAATGAGAAGTGACAATTTAATGGAGAACTGATTGAATGCAAATAAAGTGAATGTGTGTGTGTGTGTTTGTGTGTTTGTTGGGTTGTGAGGTGTTGAAAAGTGAGAGTGGATTAAAGTGATTTATGTGACTATAGTGCACCTGTGTGGTATAAATGAATATTTTTTTAAATCTTCTTTCTGTGTCACTCACACAAGCATAATAATTCCACATAAAGGTTGAGTGTTATTTCAATAGCGTCCTGTTCCTTGGGTGCCTTCTTAGGGGAATGAAGAATGCACAGCCTACTGAACTGGAGGTGGCGGGTTCGATTCTTGCTTATACCATGGATTGAGTTGGTGAAAACAACAACAACAGCAATAAAGTTTTTCGTTTTACGTTTGTCATGAGCAATTCTCTGAAAAGAAATTGCTCCCAGAATATAAGTCCAAATAAAGTAGGCTTCTTATAAACTCTATATTGGAATTTCAATTCACTATCAAAAAAAGGCAGATTTAGACAGGTTTGATTGGTGATGGCAATTTCTATAATATTTGTTGACGACTCTATAAAGTATGTATTTGTAATATAGATTCAAGGAAAAAAGGGAAGTTCATGGAGATAAATCCATCTTCTCAAAATGAAAATGATGAAAATCACCAAAATCGGATAATGAATGAGAGAAATGTAAAGCCACCATGTGATTTCACATCACTTACAGCGTTACGTTGTTCTGATAACAGGATTGTGTACATCCTCAAAATTTCAAAATTAACTGCACTCCATTTAGATGTACATTTCAGTCTTGAAGTTTAATGGATTTGCCAGGATGCTTACTCCCTGTTTACACTTGCAATTTTGTTGCAGCAATTTTTGATTGTTTTTTGGTGAGAGGGATGAGAAGCTTGAGGAGAGGTACAGAGTATCACCTAAAACAACCAAAAATTGCTGCAACAAAATTGCAAGTGTGGACAGGCAGTTAATAAGGCATTTACTCTGAACCATTTCTGCTAAACCCTTCTTGACTTCTGAATACCCTTTTTTATCAAGCTAAAATGCCACACCAAAAAAAAAAAAAAAAAAAAAAAAAAAAAAAAAAATCACAACCACGATGAGTTTATTTGTGCAAAAGTCGAGTTAACTCGCTTTTTTTCTTCAAATAATAATTGATAAATTAACATTGTTGGTTGGTTGAAGGTTTGAGCATGAGTAATGCGTCTCCGTATGCGTTTATTTTTTTTAATTAGTTTAGTATGCACCGATAAGCTTTAGATGTCAGGTTTTTGATGTGATACTTTGTTCTGAATAACTGAGCAAATAAAATGCAAATTCCTTTGGCTGTTGTTTTCTACATGAACTCGTGCATACTATCGACGAAAGGAACAGGGCGCAAAAATTAAATGGAATTTGGTTAGGTAGCTTAATACCTGCATACCGTACCTACACATATCACATGGCAGGTGTTAATTTATCACTGTCGGTTGCTACTGGCACACACAACGGCTCGTGTGCAGACTTTGCACAATGAAAATGACAATGATGTAAAATAATGTTGAAAGTGACGATGTGGAGGATTGTGGCGCAATGTTTTCTTAATCGCACACTGCCGCGAATATAACGAAAAATATGCATTTTTATCGTCGTCACTATTATCGTTATCAAGAGCGCAGCCATTACGCAACTTCAATCTATTTTATAGTAAATGAAGGCAGGCGGAAAATCACTTTAGCCTTTTGCATAAATGCATTAGCCGCACACTTGCTTAAGCACCCACAGATGCAGTTAAACATACAATACTTGGAAAACATTGTTGAAGCGAGAAAAGCCAAATGCCAAAAACGAAACGCACCCATTGAAGAATTTGTAATACAAAAATAGTGGAGAAAACAAAAACAAAAACCAAAACAAAAACAAAAACAAAAACAAAAAACAAAATCCAAAAAAAAAAACAAAAAGAACTGAAAGGGCCAATGGCTGTCTTACGGATGTTGTAAATGTACATCAAGTGATTTATAGAAAAAGGACATTCGCGTTATTGCATGTTAACTTACGTTATATGGCAATATGTTTGATGTATTATAAATACGAAAAGGAATTTTGCATATAAGGAAACAGGAAACTGTTGCAAGTTGCGAGGCCAGCCAGCCAGAAGCGACTTTGTTCAGTCGTCTGTTGTTTGTTTTATTTCTTTTTATTCATTAGCGAACGTAGCAAAGATGGCTTGAAAGTTTCGCTCAACACAGCGAACATTTTATTTCCGTAAAATTTTAGCGGAAATTGAAGTGGGAAACAAGCAGGATGGGAGTTGGAAATTGTGCACTCATCTAAAGATCAACATCCTATAAACAAAAACCACACAAACTTTAGGGAAAATGCATGACAGTACCAACGACATTCAACCACCTTCCCTTAAAATTGTGGAATTTTTTAAACACGCTTGTTAATATACTTTTGGATACTCGATGAACACACTAAATAAATAGACACAGTGCCATTGAGTTAATATGAGAGTTCATTTAAAACCAGCCAAGTCAAAGGGAAATATTTAGGTCGTCCTTTTGTACATATATATGTGTGTGTGTATGTGCAATAAATTAACCGGATCTAAGAAAATGAATACTCGTATAAGCAAAACCATCCACATGGGGCACAAAATACCACGTTTGCGCCTTTACATAAATCTAAAGTAGTAAAAGCTGTTCTTCCTCAAAGCTTGTTCTGCTATTCTACCGATTTATTTTTCTCCCAAAAGTATGCAAGTATTCGATGCATATGAGAAATGTTTCATATACGAGTTCATTTGATTTCATAATAAGAAGTCCGAAATAAGTAATTAAAATAAAATAGATTTAATATTATATCTGTTCGCAGTTGTTTTTGTTCGCCCGCAACGAACTCAGAAAATATTTAAACTTTTATTTTTAATCAAAATGATTAAAAATTCAATTTGCGATTTTCTTTTTTGCCGTTACGTGACATTCAATGCATGCCAGGCACTGTAGCCTTATGAGGGCATTTTGTGTACACATACGATTATGTGACAGTCCTGAGTGTTTCCTCAACTTTAACACTTTGCCGATAATTTAACATTTTCTGCACGGCAAGATATTTAACTTAACTGTGCATGAAACCCTGTTTTGGAGGGAAGTGTTTGATATCAAATGAGAAAAAATTAAACGGATGGTGATGATCTCAAGCGAAATGGCAATAAACAGGACTTTGAATACTACTCGCATGACGAACTTGCATAAACTTTAAATTTATGCAGGATCACAATATTTATGTACCAAGAATTAAAGGATTATTTTTATTACTTTGGCCCCTGAGTCATATCGATATACAACACCATCAATATTATTGTACAGCGCAAGTCGAGAGCTCTCTGCACAAAATGTGCTGCGTCGTAAATATTGTTGTGGTTTCCTTTGTGGCATTTTGTATTTACCAAACGCCTTTGATATTCAATGCTCATCTCGAATACAAATTGTTAAATTATTTAACTTTTAATGCTGAGATGCTAATACAGGATATCATCGTTGTGCTTGCTCAAAACAGAAAAACGAACAGGCATTCGCAGGATAGTTATAAAAAGTGTTGTTTATTGCGCTTTACGAAAAGAAATAATTTGTTTACTTTTCTAAAAAGGATCTGCTGCCGCCGCTGCTCTGCGACATTTTCTAGCATTTGCCTTTTTACAAAATTAAAATTTGGCTGTTTTTCACATAAATTGAACTCCGTGCTTGCACTATTTTGTTTTAAGGATACGACTACATTTTTCTTATTACGATTATCCTTTTTTTTTTTATTGGTATAGAGGTTAAGGTCGCAACGCATAATTTAATGCAGAGAGAAGGCATATAAATAACAAGCGGAATTTGGTTAAGAACTTTCGAGCAGTTGTGTCTGATTTCTAAGTGATTCTGAAAAACTTCTTTATTAACTTATTGGTAAAAGTGTTGGAGAGTAAATTTGCTAAAACAAAATTATTATTAAATTGCCAATAAAGGCGAATTAGAATCAAAATTTATTAAATTTTGTAAATTAAAAATGATATAAAAAAATTCTAAAGTAATGCAAATGAATTTTAATTATTATTTAATAAAAACTCTTATTTTTGCAAAAAGTCTAATTTTTTTAAAAAAAAAACTATTGATTTCTTTGTAAAATGATTTGCTGCAGAAGACACTCAAGGCAATGTGGAAATATTGTGGGAAGTAAATGATAAAAAATCCAAACCAATGCCAATGTATTTGCGCGCGCAACTATTTCAATTTAAATACAAAATAATTATTACATGTCCTTTCTAAGGAAATCAAACCATACAGCAAAAAATTCCTAATTAGTTTTAATTATTTCGCATTATTCTTTTAATTACTCGCGTCAGGACTTTTGAAAAGCTAAACTGATTTCCATAAGCCGATAATACCACATCGAGATATAATTGTTTGAATTCCGACCAGCTAATAAATTTTGCTGCTTATTAGCGATCGCAAATCAATTGCAAATGACTACACTTTAATCCGATCAGTTAACTTTATTTATATTTAATGCGAATGTATGCATGGAATTGTCCAATAGTCGTATATACTCTGTGGCGCTTCCTTTACTGCTATTAAAGAAATTTTTTATTATTTTTTCATTATTATACGTTGATGGGTAGCCGTCTCTTTGTGCGGGTGTGTGTGTGTGTGTGTGTACTCATATATTACAACATGTAAGTGCAGCGGTTTATTTGTATACTCCAATACTTTTAAGTCAACAACAATCATGCAACAAAAAGGTCCAATTAAAAAGTTCTCTGGGGGCACTAAAAACATAACGTTGACAGTTTTGTAAATGCGCACGGAGACGAAGAATTTAATAGACATGCATAGACATGCATAGACATGCATTTCAACAATTCTACACTTATTGCGATGACCGTATCCAATAATAAAGGAATTTTCGGTAAAGCGAAACTTTTCCCCACAGCAGTTTTTAAGATTTGATATTTTCAAAATAAACTGGCAGTGTCCGCTGCATTATAAGAAATTGTGTATTGAACTAGTGCAGATTATTTTTGCAGTACATATATGTGGGGGACTATTTTAAATCGTTATGCCTCAAGTGGGGATCTCTATGCATTGCTATAATACGAACATATAGATGCATACTACCTATTACTGTTTATCGTTTGTTATTGCTGGTTAAGGGGGCGGAAGTAAATTTTATTTTTTAAAAAATAGTGTATTCGAAGTCGCTGTTTTTTTTTTTTTTTTTTTTTTGTGTCAACATACTGCATTCAGAACCATGTAACATACAAACACCGCCCACCACACCGCATCAATGTCAAATACTGAGGTCCGCTAGTACATATTTGCGTGTAGGAGTGCAAGCATACACTCGCATTACTGCCATTATATGCTTTTCAGCACATGTATGGGTGTACGTAGCAAGCAAACACGTTAAAATGGAAGACAATAAAGCAGCAGTTACATGAAATTTATTTGTTCGAAATAAAAAGAGTGAATTGTGTTCTTTTCACATTTTTACAAACTATTGAACAATAAAAATCGTTAAAAATTTATTTTAAGATCATTTACTTTTCAATGTTACTAATTTATCGCTCTGCTTACGTAGTTCGTCGTAAAATGCCAATTTCATGCACAACGTCGAATCAATGTAGTAACGTTGGAATTTATTTGAGCTTGGTTTACGTTGACCCATGGCATAAAATTCAGTTTTATAGCCCTCGAATTTGTAAGTGACATTTACTGGGTAATCTTTTGGTAGCAGATGACTTACATTAATTTGAAAATAGACTCTCGCCACAGCTAATGGATTCGGGCATTTGATTGTGGGTTTAGAAAAATGAACTTCAACCGAATATGTACTACCAAATGGAGATCTGTTTTTGGTTTTATGCAAAGCAATAATGACAAATTTTGTAGATGGGCTCAACTCCCATGTTTGTATAAATTCGTTTATTTCACGCACAACATTATGGTATTCAAAATTTTCTATTGAAGACCAGCGGAGGCATTTCTTTTCATTATTCTCGCGTGAGTATGAGGAAGTGGAAGAGTCTTTAACTGCTGTTTCCGGTTTCCGGTTTGGTTCGAAGCGATTTCTTTGGAAGTTGTTGTTGCTTGAGTGTGAGCCAAAAGGATTTTTATATAGAAACTTCTCTGCAACATCGGCATTAATTAAATTGGCCGCCTCTCCCACTATTCCTTGTAAGTACTGCGCCAAAGCTTTTGTGTCAATGTTGAGGTTTTGGGATTTTTCACAACGAGCACTATGCTTAGGAAGATCTAAAGGATCCACAGCAGATAACATTTTTATATTTTCTTAGCGTAGTAAAAAATAAATACGAGTATGTTACATTTTTCGTATTAAAAATTCAACTAATTGACATTTTACTGACATTGAACTTGATTGAAAAAAGAAATTAATTCTATTTCGTAAGCAAGATTCATCTGAATTGAAGCTTAAATATGCAAATCCTTTTCAGCAAATAGATGGTGATTTTATTTCTTCCTAGACCGGAAAGGACTAGGAAATTGTTTTTTTCAAATGTAAATGAAGGCAACTTATTTATATAAATTGTGTGGCATTACATATATGGCCATTGATTCTTATGAAAAAAAAGTGTGATCAGGAAAGGAAAAACAATTAGATACCAACTTTAGTTTTACGACATTTCTTTTGAGTTAAAACTTTTCATTAAATCCTTAAATTTCAATTTCATTTTTTTCGGGTTAAATATAAATAGTGTTTATTTAGAAATAACTCCGTAGGGCCTACTAAAACAGTGATAGCGAGTTCGATGCCTGCCTAGAACCTGAGTATTTTCCTGCGAACAAGACGAAAGCTTTGTAGATTGAATTACAAAAACAAAAAAAAAACGAATAAGAAGATTTCAGCCAGTTTTTCTTTTATTTCCAATTTACCATTTCGGCGGTTAATATTTTATTTTGAAAACGCACTAGGATTTTATCTAAAGCCGTCCTAAGGCAGGTAACACTTTATTGCTTCCAACTGTATAAAACCAAGCCTTTAAAAAGCTTTTTTTTTATTTTATAACTAATATTCAAATAATTTCGTTGTACACTCAAAATATTTAGATAGTAAAATTTATTGGAAATTTAAATCGAAATTAATCAGACTTTCCATGTTAACAAATTAAAAGTGGTAAAAGTCAAAATTCCAATTAGTTGGCCTTTCAAAGCTTTATTCTTTTAGAAATTACTGGCTGTATGAAATTCTATAATATAATGCTACAGCTGTATTATATTACATTTAGTTATTCCGACCCAGAGCCAAACAATTGATTTTCTTCTGTCTGGTTTATTATATTAAATTTTGATGCGAATTGTTTGCTTAATCCTCTTGTCCCATTTTATTCCGATTTATTTCACTTACAAAAAAAAAAAAAGAAAAAAAAGTTCAATGTATTTTGGAATTAGATTTGTATTTCTAATTTAAACTTTTCTTAAATAAATATTTAACATGCAGTAAACTTTTTCAAACTTTTCTTGTTACTTTTGCATCAGGAAAAACTCACTCACTGTATTTTGTAGTGAAAATAATTCATAAGAAAGCTTTACATGTTTGCTTCCCAAACACCTAAAAAGGTGAAAGCAAATATCTCGTAGCAGACTTGTGTATATACAGATATTTAATTTTTTGTAAAATTTAATTCATTTGTATATTAAAACCATTTGGAACATATGGCGTTCAACACCCCCTTGAACATTTTTTCCAATGGCTATAAAACCAAAGATTTGTGTCCATTTAAAGCTCATGCAAGTTAATCTGCATGCAGGCCAACACACACACACCTTCATACAGACTTTCAATTATTGTATAATAACAATTATTTCACTTTTTGTTTGGTTCTTATATAATCGTAATTTTAAAAACTACAACATCCTTCGCAAAGAAGGGCGAGCGGTCTGCCTCTCTCGCTCCATAATGCGTTTTAATGTTTTTCTCTCCCTTTTTTGCGTACCTGCAAAAACCCATACATGCACAGATTGCTTTGCAAAACTACTTTCAAATCGAAAAATGTACATTTTTCTGCAATAGTGTTCCACAACATGAAATTAATTCGAAACTCTTAATACATAATAATATTTCCACCTCCATGCGAAAATTTGTTAAGGATAACAAAAAACTCGAACATGCACCAGAGGATTGGCAAAAGGCGTTTTAAAATTTATGGCGGTTTTTTTTTTTTTTTTGCTATCAGCATCCTTTTTCTTAAGATAGCAAAACAATACATTAATATAATTCCACACAAGTGGTTTTTATATGATACAAATATATACAAATACAAGTTTTAATTAATTTTGGAGATCGGCATATAATTTGACAAGTCAGTTCATGTAATTAATTTTATTGAAAGAAAGATTGTCGTTCGTTTGATATTTTAACTTGCAGAATTTTTAAAAGATAAGCAACTTACAAGGATTTTTACAAAATACGTGAGAGGTGTGAGTCGTAATGAAAAGTATGATATCAAACACTTCCAGACCTTTAACTACTTGGCAGGTCACTAGTGAAAAAAAAAAAAATCAGGCAACACAATGAAGTTTAGGCCATCCGTAACAGACTTTTCCACAGGCAATTCCAATATTTTGAGAATAATTCTGAATATACGGAAAATATAATGCACGGCTAGTGGCTATGCAGAAACCTTGCAAATACCTGTAAGAACCGAGTTGTAACATAACAATCTTCAAAACTCCATTATAATAGACAGCACATACTCAACTTTGAATTTCTTTGCCTGGCATATAATTTTCTTTGCAAGACTCTTCATTCGCATATACGTACGATGCACGCAACAACATAGTTTGAATAATTTTATTACACCTCCAGCAACAGCCACCGCCAAGAAGAAACACGAAAAATATATATTTCATATTGCTCTAGTCACAGATATTTTCTCCTTAATGGAATACACATAATTAACATTATGAAGGAAAGTGTTCCATCAAAGTGGCAAACGAACAACTGTAACAAAATGTTCTGAAGTTGAGTAAGTTGTCTTCACATTACTTTGTCCATTTTGGGTGAAGAGAAGTGCATCTTTTCAATTACTGCCTCTGAGTATGGCACACCAACATACACACACAATGTGTGTACAAAATCTCCCGTCATTCCTGCTTTTCTTCTTCGTCTATGGCATTTTTGGTTCTGGTCCTGTTTTCAGTTTTAATTCTTGCTGATTTTGTTGTCGGGTTAAAATTTAATTATTATTTGTTGCCTTCGCCGTAATACATGCAAGCTTAACTACATGCAGCCATACATCTAAACCGTATGATAACAAGTTAAAGGTCCCTGAAAAGCTTTTTTCCATGTTTTGAAGAAAACATCGCAGGTACGTACAAGCAACAAAAAATAATATAAATGAATTAGTTCAGCTGTAACACAACGGAAAAGGGTATGAAACTTGAGTATGTTTATTATGTGCTCTTTAGTAATTGTAACTTCCTGTTTTAATGGAACCAACTTAGCCGTATGCAAAGGAAAAGAACATTTATTTTTGTACGCCAAATAACAACTTGGAACCCAACGCACAGTTTCCACCCCCCGAAAAAAAAAACATAAAATCTATTGGCCCGTACAGAGATTTCTATTCCATTGCACGCCCGATTAAATTTGCTTTCAGCCTGTGATCTGGAACAGCATTACTTCCTTCAATCCCGAAAGTACCCAACCACTTTAATCCAAACAAATATTACAAATTTAGTGACATTTTAATTCCAAAGACAAGCCTAAAAGATGTAACGGAGCTGCACCGAGGCGAGTTCGTTTATTCAGAAATCACTTCAGCCCAAAATTTTCCTGCATATGAAATTGTGCTTTGATCTCACCGTCGTCCTATTTGCTGGGTTGGCACAGAGAATTTCCGCCCAGGACTGAGAACGTGTTTAGCAAAATGTGGTTATTATGGAAGGTACAAACGAACTCCATTTCATGACATAATTTTGTTAAATTTATTTGCCGTCATTGCTGTTGTCAAAGCAAAGAGATGAAATTTTTATGTACATTTTTATTAATTCCTTTATGTGCGAGTATTTTTTTTTTTTTTTTTTTTTTTTTTTTTTTTATTGCACTCAGTTTTCGTACAACGAAAAGTTGTTACTTTAATGGCACACACGTAAATGTGTGGCGAAAGTAACAATAAATAAAAGTCTCATCTAAGCTGACATACGTTAATGCTGCCTACAAGAAACATTTTCTAAAATATTATTTTACACGGCCCATTAACAATTAAAATGTTAATACGTACAATACAAAGTAAGTTTAAAATAAATAAAAAAAAATGTAAAGGGGCTGCATTTGAAATATTTTGGCATACTTTCATAGTCGTAACATGTGAAAAGTACGAGTGTTGTTTATTAAATGATAAGTGAATCGAAATATTACTTTGGTCCTTGGCGGTTAAATTGAGCAAACTTAAACGAGTTTGCTAGCGAATATCAGCATGAAACAAAATACACTTTTGACAAGAAGGATTTAGGACTACTCCTAAAATGTGAGCCACTAAGTCCTTCAATATGTTTTCATCTATCAAGTAGAGTCTATGCTTTCCGCAAACCCATATAAACTTTAGTCGACGTCAATCAAGTTAATTATTTGAAATGGAGGATAACGAGTGCAAAGTAGCAACAACAAAGTAACCAATCATGCAACATTTACTTCTTGATCAGTTAATATATATATATTTTTTTTTTGTAAAAACAAAGGCTGGAAAACAGCCATGGTCTAGGCAGGAATCGAACCCGCGACCTTCGGCTTGTAGTAGGCTGTGCATTATTCATTCGCCTAGAAAGGCAACCAGAAAGTAAGAAAAAGCCGTGTTTTTAATATGTTTGCTGCAAAAACCGCATAAAGGAAATCAAATAATTGTAAACTATATTTTTGTTTTTGTTTAGTTTTAATAAATAAAGTAATTAAGATAATTAAAGTAATTGCAATCTTGTAAAATCATTACAACGTGATTTAAAAATACCATTTACAGCTCTTTTGCGATATTGAACTCTTCATTTAATTCTTCATTTAATTCTTCATACAAAATATTAATTTTTTAAACTTGCGATTTATCTCATATTTAGTAAAATTTTACACTGCAAACCTTCTCAAGGATTTTTTAATGAGCATTAAACTTTTGTACTTGACAGCGTCGAAGGATATGACAACTTTAATGTTAAATAGCACATGCTAATTTACTAAAAGTGTACTGACAATGGCATGTGTGAACACCCAGTTGTTACAATTTAATTGCCTCAATTTATATGCCTGCCTGAATGAAGTATTAATCTTTCATTATATTAAATTAAAGATTTTCATGTATGCACTCACACACACGCAAACACATGCACCCACGCATAAAATTAAACGAAATAACACCTCGCACAAATAACATGTTGTAAATACATTATCCGTAATTACAAAATTCAAATAAATACGAGTATTCATATTTATTTATGTACTCGTACAAACTTACCAAAGTATTTACATCTGCATAAAATCAATAAGTTTGAGTTCAATCTTTGGAAAACAAATAACACATTCATAATCCAGAAACCCCTCCTTTTAAAACCAATAATTTTAATAATTCAAATGACTTTTACTTCTCGTTCTCTTCCACCATTTGAGTTCAAATGCACATCCTATTGTGTACACTGTCTGGACTTAAACATCTATATATACATATGGATATATGTATCTGTGTATGTATTGATGTATTATTAAATGCTGTCATCATGTACCTTCTCTTAGGAAATATTTTTTTAAATTCTTGGCAACTGCTTGTTAAGGGAATATTTTGATCGCATTAGGAATATGCAAATGCTTCAGATGAAGTACGTATTTGTGTGTAATACACAAACGATATATGTATATTTGAATATATACATACGCATGTATGCATATGCTTATGTATGTATATACTATACTATACTTAAGTACTTGCGAGCTCATAAATGGCAACAAATCTGCTTATTAAATAAGTGATGTTACATATTTGCTTTTATTCTGCATTTAACTTTGTGACAAATAAAATGAGAATTATTTTTCATAAAGTAACCGGTCAGAATTCTTCTTTAAATGGAGCCAAAACGGCTTTGATAAACTCAAGCTGAAAGTTTAAAGTCTAAGTTAGAGGAATGCAGTCTTCTCTAATGGATGCAATTGCATTAACCATTTGATATGCAAATTTATGTCAGTCACATTTTTACTTGAGCACTGGAAACGGTTTTACTTCCGTTAATTTTTTACTATGCAGTGGCGTCTAACAACAATAACAACAACCAACTGCCAGCTCTGAACAGAGAAGAGCGGCATTATTTTCATTGTGTATAGAAAAATACCACCATGCACATGAAAACTTGACCCGATTTGTTTAGTGTTCAATTATTTCTAGTAAAAATAAAAATAAAGGAAGACATTAAAATGGAATACAGTGCGGCCCGAATATAGTGAACCCTTTATAATATGTACTATTGAGTGATTACTCTGATTACAAAGGCCACACAACCGCATCTTTTTACAAAAAAATTAACAACACATGAGCACAATCCATACACAGTAATAAAATTTTCCAAAGTGAATTTTATTTCTCGAGCATTATTTCTCTATTTTGAATAAATTTTATACGCAAACTGCATTGATTAATTGTGTAATATGTTTGTACTCGTCCATGAAGTTCACGGGGCTGTGTATTCTCCAGCTGAGTACATCACGAGTGCACTGTACTCGCTTTCGTATAACACATCAACCGCATTTATTCCATTTTCCATCAATTGAATGTATACACTCGCGTGCAGCTGCACACACTCGCCAAATGCAGTTTTGAAGAGAGATTAATAAAAACTAATTTGCGTTTGATTGTATTTAAGTGTGTGCTTGTGTTTGTATGTGTGTGTGTGTGTGTTTGTGGAGGTTTTTCTGTGTTGCGAGTGGTGTTGCTAATTTTTAAGTGGTTCTCCACATGAAATCAATATAGAGAATACATGGGTTACGTATACTGGTGATAGACGCGTGAGTATTGGCTTACGGTTCCACCTCTCCTTCCACGCCTTATTTCCTTGCCTTCATTTCCTTTAAAAGGATCAATTGCGATCACTCTACATAATCAATTTCAATACATTTTCAAATAAAAAATGAATAATCGTAGCACATCATGCGAATGTATTAAATAGAATTTTAGTGGTGTCAATATTGTGCGAGTAATTTAAGCTGATTTTAAATTTAATTTTTTTTTAAAGTGAATGGAAATGATTTACTTTATCACAAATTAAATAACTAAGAAATGTACTTATAATAATTATATGAAGCGAATAATATAAAATAAATGTTTGTGGGCAAGGCAGTTTATGTTTATGTGTGTGTTGGTGAGTGCCTATATATTTATGAGCTTTTTTGTGGAAGCAATAATGGCATTAGCGCACTCTCCGCCCCCCACAAACTCACATTAAGATATTTAAATGGCAGGAAACTCATTTGCCAGAGTGCGGTGTTGTTGTTGGGCCTGATTTAAAAAATACTTGATTCCTTTATATTCTTTTTTTATAGTTGTATGTTTTTATATATATGTACGTGTAAATATGTAAATAGAACTGTACATGCGGCCATGCATATGTACATATACATGTATGTATGGTTTTAACTTTAACTGAAGAAAAGGAAAAATTGGCTTCAAAACAAACTAGAAAACTAAAGTTGGCATGCGGAAAAGTATGAGAAATGGAAATTTTAATAATCAAATTAACAAGCGTATTAACGCTAAACAAACAAACAGCAACAAAGGAGAACAATAAATATATAAAAATATTAGCCGGAGAAATAGGGGAAAATTAGACAAAAAATATAAAATAATAAGCAAAAAAGTATGACGAACGAAATGTGAAAACGACAAGGGAACTAAAATGCAATAAAAAAAAAATAATTCATAATGGTAATTATAAAAAATAAACAGCCATTATGCTGCTCGCAGTTTAATTTAATAAAATAAACGATTATACTAAGCACTCCCAGGAGAAGTACTTCAACCTTAATATATTAGAAAAAGAAAATAATTAGTCTTATTAAAAATTCCACCAGCAAGTGGAAATTAGAGTGCATACGAAGCCAACAACACACCTCTAGAAATGGAAGTGGAGGAAGTGTGGTTGGGCTCCACTTTGGCTCTAACCTGTTTTGAGTCTGGTCACATAAGTATGTGTGTGTGTGTGTGTGTGCGTGGGTGTGCAGTGTAGTGCAAGATGTATTGACAACGCTGATCGACCGCACCTTTAGAAAATAAATTGCACGTTTTTATAGCGTCAACTCTGCACACAGGATCTTAAATGATTTTTAATACCATTTTTATTATTTTTTTATGAATTCTGTGGTCATTTATGTCAGTCATTTATTTCCGGAATAAGTGGCAGAAAAGCTGTGTATGGCTTTTGTGGGTGAGTTTTTTTTGAAATACTGCTTTTGTTTCGCTTCGTTGGATTGTTGATAAATTTTTAATCACAATATTTTTACCTTTTCGTAACAATGTGTAGTAACATTTTTCATATTTTTGGCCATTTTCAATATTGTGTTAACGAAAATACAATTTACAATAAATTGACTTGATTAATTTTCTGCTTTTTTTTTTAAATTGACACACATTTTGTTGTGTATACAACAGATAATATTAAGAAAAACTATTCAGGCGTAAAGTAAACAACAATTTGATTAAGTAATTACAGCGTTACGTGTGCTGTCTTCTCAGGCTACTGCTTTCAAGGACTCTTATCTACTGCACTACAAATCCTTGTTGCTATACTTTTTGTTAATTAATTAAGCCAACATACGAGGTATAATTTGAAAACATATTATTAGTTTGTTTTCGTTTATTGGAATTGTGATTGCAAGTGAGATTCTATTTAAAACCACCTATAAAAGCAAAAGTTTTCCAATTTCTCAGTCTGCTGTTTGGATTGTCGTCAACTGTGTGTGCTGCGTCCGCTGGAGCTTTTGTGTATGAGTTTCTGTTGTCCTGAATTTTTCGTAAGTTTGTTGAGTTTTCATAGTCTTCACAAAAATATGTGCCAATGCAAACATGATTTTGCTTTTGTTTGTTGGTCTGTCGTGTAACTGCGCTTGCTGTAGAGTTTGTTATAGATGTTTTGCATATTACTGATTTTGCTATCATGGTTGTTATTTTCCTCTTTTAATTAATAAATATATGCAGCTTAATTTTTCATATTGTTTTGTAATTGTGAGCACTATTCTCCTAATTGCTCGTCTTATGTTTAAATTTTGTAGTATTAAATTTAATGAAATTTTTATTTATCTTAATTTGTAAAATGAATGTTTCTTTTGCCGAGTTGAGTTCGATAAAGTGTAAAAGTCTTTAAATTATTGTTATTAAAGAGCATAAAAATAAATGCACGCCATCAATTGCTGTCGTCTGGTTTAAATCTGTTCTTTTTATTTTTTCTTTTTTTTTCTTTTTTGTTTTCTGTTTTTTGCCATTTTTAGTTGTTAGTTGTTTAATCATTCAAGTTTGCAGTCGCATGTATGATGGATTAAATTATTCTCGACTTTGCTTCTCTTTGCTTCATTTCCTGTTACCGAAAATGCTCACAATTTTCTTTTTCTGTGGTGCCTTTGCTTTGCTTTGTCGTTTATTTTTATTGTGATGTTGGATGCCGCCTGCAGCAATTGCTTTAAACTTTATAGGTATAATGACAGACTTTAACATCTTACAATTTCCTATATCGTGGGGAATACAGCCTTTGCATGCAGGCATGTATGAATAATATGACTGGTATAACATCCGCCCGTTAAGTGTAACAGACATTCGCAGCAAGGGGGGCTGCGCGTTGACAGATCACTTGTATTGTTTTCTTGTGCTGTTTTAGTTAATTTGAAAAAGAAAATTTTAATAAAAATTTTCATTCGGCTTAAATAAAAAACTTCAAACATTTATAGAAGATTTCATTAGGGTAACTCCATAAGCGAGCGAATAATGCACAGCCTACTAAGCCGGTGGTCGCGAGTGCGCTTCTTGCCTAGACCCTAAGCTGAATTGATGGAAAAAAAAAAAAAATTAAAAAACTCATATCTCGAGTTAAGATGATTTTGAAAATAATGACGTTGGTTTGTTGATTTATCTATTACATATGCATTTATGTATACTCGTATATGCAATACTTGTTGGTTGTTATCTCGCATTTCTTTATTCTTCTTTATTTAATGTTTTGTTTTCTAAAAGTTTGATACGTCTGACACGCTGACTTTTCTCTAATTTTAACTGTGTATGGGTGTATGTGTGCGGGTATGAAAATGGGTGAGCACACTTTTTGGCGGATACGGCAAAGTTTATGTAATAATTAGTGTGCGCCCTTCTATACATGTATTTACATCTACGAAAACACTCAAGTCTATAAAAAGAAACTTATAAGATACAATTAAATCAAATGAATTCCGTTTTAATTATCTTCAAGGTTTTGTTCAGCTACGCTTTCATGTGTTTTTTCTCTTTATATTTCTGTCATCATTATGATGGTGTTTGCCTAGATTCTTCCACAGCAAAATTTCTTACTATTTGCCCTTCTAATCTTCTGTTGTTTCTAGTTTGATTGTAGTTTATAGAGACCTTAGTTTGCTTAAAGGTTCCAAAGTAAATACAATTCACAATACTTAACATTAAACAATAGGAGATTATATCAATTTAACTTCTTGCCTTTTAAGCTTGCAGAAGGATATTCGCATAGCAGGGACATTTCAATTATTTGTTTTTTACATTTTCGTTCCACAAAAACGACGTCGTGCTCAGCTACCAAAATGTATAAAATTAAAGTTAAACAAAAGTGACAGAAACGCTCTGCGTTCTTAAATCATCGAAAGTATTTCCTTAAAAAAGTTAAAATCAAATTTTACGTAAATAAGTCAATTAAATGTAACTTATCAGCAAGAAGTTCCCAAATCAAATAATCTGAATAAAAGGGTAAAAAAGTAATTCCAATTTCGTCTTTTTCGCATTTTCTAAATTTATTTAACTCGGCAGTTAAATATGCCATTACTGTGAAAGTTTGATTTATTTGTTTGTGCTCCTTGTAAGAGTCCACGAGTGTTTGCCCTCTTAAATGGCATATTAAATCGGTGTGCAACATGTTGCACAGAATATTAATGACCAAGGGTTGCGTTTAAAATGTGTTTTACGTTCACAGAAAGGTTTCATTTTCCCTAAAAACATCAGTCTTAAATGCGTACGCGTGTATCTGGTGGAATACTTTTAGTATAGTTAACTGCTTTGCGGTCTAAGATTCCGTATAATGGCATTGCCAAATAATAAAACGGCTTAACAGCTCGAGAAGATGATAATATATCGCTGAATGATATACAAAAAGAAATTAATATGTACAATTATTTTGAAGAGCCATTTAAAGTTTAAATCCTTTAAAGAAAATATTACATTAAGGACTCCTTCGAACAACATTGAAACACTTTAGAAGTTTACTTTCTCCACCAATCACTCGTACTGTCTCTGTTTGTTTACTTTGTAAAAAATATTCGTATGTATGTACATCTGTGCGTAGTACTTCAGTACAACTTTCTATTGTTAACGCTTTTTGCTTAAATTTTTAACAGATTTTTTACATACTCGCATTTCACTGTGACCTTTTCTGTGCTTGATTGAAAAAGTAAGTTTGAATGGTTAGTAAGTTTAGCCTTTGAAGTCATTTTCTGTCTGCCTCTTTCTTTATCCCATTCACATTGAGATGCATGTTGTATAAATACGGCAAATTACTAACATTTTATTTTTTATAGCGGTCACTGGTTAGGTTAGCCAGATTCGTTGTTATGTTGGATTCTTTGTTTTGCTGTGTCCCATTGAGATTCCATCATACTTATGATTATCTGTTTGTAATTAGGACTTGTGTGAAACGCATGCTCTCAACAATATGTTTTTTGGGAGACTGGAAGACATGTTATTGCATTAACAGTGGCATGTTATTACAATAACAGTGACACGTTGTAAACAGGATGTGCACGTTAAGCTTTCTATTTTAAGCAATGAGTTCAAAAACCAATGCAAATTAAAAAACAAAAAAAGTGTCCATCTTCTGGTGATAACTGGATACAAATTTATATGTAGAAATAGAAATGTATGTACTCGTATAACTATTTTCGTTTTTTAACAATTAGTGAAGCCTCGGCTACTTTTTTAATTCATAAAATTAATTCATATCTTTTTATTAGAAACTGTTTTTTGCATGTAAATAGTGTTTGGTCCAGAGCATAAAATTGCTTATCTCATTAATTTTAACGAATCTTCAAACCATTCAAAGGAATGCATTAGCCAATACAACAACCACAAAACTCTTTTGTTTCGTTAAAAAGCTTTTCACAGTGGCTAACATTTTTCCTATTATCCAAATAATAAACTTCAATCAACCAAGAAAAAATTTGTTTCCATCGTATTTGTGTAATAGTGTGCAAACATTTCCTTACGGAACTAAGCCTTCATTCTGTATAGCATTAAGCTGTACGACTCAAAACTCACTGCAAAAAACATTTAATTTTTGTGGCAAAAGTTTTCATGCAACACAAAATTCTTTTCAAAAATTCACCAGCTGTCTAGTTCTTGCAAAAATTAAAAAACTATCAAATACAGAAACAAAGTAATTTTTTATAATAGAAATTTGCTTACATCTCATGTAGACAGGCAGAGTCGCTTACAGACACGCAAAGTCTTGAGTTTGTTGCTGATAGGAATGCAAAAGGGAACACGGGGGAGTAAATAGTTTGTTACTCGCAAGGTGCTTTCCTTCCCATTTTATTTTTGCTGAAAAATTTTTCCAAGTATAATTTGCCTGTCTAAATTAGGTCTTGGCCACGTTCACGCTGTCCACTATTTTAGGGAAGAAGGTACAGAAAAAACTAAATTGCGAATACAGAGTTTTATTGCATGTTGTATGCAAAAACAAATCACAAAAAAGAATAAAAATGCTTTGTCTCATCTCTCCGCACACACTCAAACACATATGCATGCAGGTATATCTGTAGGACTATGTGACCTCGTTTATGGTTTTTAAATGCAGTATTATATTCGTATGTCTAGATGCATACATATCTACATACATAAGCATGCAAGTGTAAAACCGTAAAACTAATCCAAATATTTTTTATTTCTTATAAAGATTCCTTGTAAAATATTTTCTATCACTAACATTTTTGATACTTTACCTTTTTTCTTGTGCACAATTTGACGAACGCCATAACAGCAACAATATCAAATGCGTATTTCCATTACAAGCGAACACACACACATATTAACAAATTTTCCACTTGACTGAGCCCGAAAATTATTAGATTAACAACGATTGCTATAATAATTAATAAAACCGATCACGATAAGTTCTCTATGGCTACTAATCTTATTTTGCTTGTTTGTTCTTACCGTGGTGAAATGGCATTCAATTACACCACATCAGGGATGGCAACACAAATATTTGTTTTTTCTAATTGAGAAAGGCGAAACGAGAGTTATCATTGCAAAGGCTATGATGGGCTATCCAATACAGTAGTGCGATTCATTCACACGAAGATTTGATGCGATTCCATTTGTTTTTAATAAATCGCATCAAAATAGCGAAGTGTTTCCACACTATTACACAAATACGATGCAAACAAATTTTTCCGTTGTTGATTGAAGTAAAAACAACTCTGATGGCTTAAAACCGCATTCAGATGCAATTTTAGCCCACACAATCCTATTTTTCAGGGCACATGCCATTTTTGATAGATCGTGTGTAGGATAGTGAATCATAGCGTTAAAGGGTTAGACATATAAAAAATCAGTTATAACATGTACGGCATTATTAACTGACCTTTTCGTTTTTGTATTCATTTATGAGTAGGTGTAAAACTGCTTTCGAAAGAAGTCGTGCTATTAAACGCTGTTTAAAAGTTGATATACTTTTTTTTGTTTTTGCTTCCTTTATAATAATATTATATATAAATTTTAACTGGATTACCAAATAAATATTCACTTTCTTACATAAATATATCTACATATATTTGTATTGTTGGTTTCAAACACTTTATTTGATTGTGTGTGTGCTCACAAATTACGAAAACGTTGGCAAACTATCTTTCTTCATGTTGTTGCATATATTCTATATACGACATTGAAATAAAATGCGATTTAATGTTTTCAAATTTATTTCAGTAATTCCAAATCAGCAATTTTGGTTTTCCAAAAAGGCACACAAATTTAGTTTGAAATTATGTGGTTGGAACGTGTGCCGCACACAGTCCACTAGTTGAAGGAGATTTTAAAAAAGCCTAGAATGTATTTTATATTCGATTTCTATGATCACATGATCTTGGCTTGTGAAGAGTCGTTTCATATCCTTATAAAAATTATTTGCGATTTAAATATAATATTTCCATAGTTAATCTTTAAGCATGAAGTTTCACTTTTTAATTATGTATAAAACTATATATCTAAAATAATTTAGTATACATACATATACATTCATACATACATACATACATAAATAAATAAGAAGGATTCCTAATAGATTATTTTTGGATTTTGCTAAAAATTAATTTTTTGGTGGTGGTCGTAAGGCAACATTAGCCTCGTATTCCTTTGACGAAACACGATGAGAGGTTTTCTTATTGGCAGCTGCGTGAGAAGAACTACCACCACGCTTACCTCGTTTTCCGGTAGCATGTCGGTTTGATAATTGCACTTTATAGGTCTGTTGGTATCCGTATGCCTCTGGATTGTTATTAAATTTCGGATTGTAACTATCATAGTCCTGAGTTTTATATTTATGGTTTCGTGGCTGTTGTTGTTCATAATTGGCACTGGAATCATCGTATTTAGTAGGCGATACCTCCTTTTTTAATACATGTTGATAAGGATTGATTAAAGGATAACCATCTTCGGAAAGATTAGAACTTGGAGCTTCGCGATCAGATGGCGGTTCAGCATAATAACCGCTTTGTGTATTAATACCGGCATAACCTTTGTAGTCCGGATGGTTTTCTGCTGCAGCTTTGAACTGACGAAAGTCAGCTTCAGCTCGCTGTTTTTGTTTAAAGGGCAGTGAATTGATATCATGATAGATTTCGGAATTAAAATATAATTTGTTTGGTTTGCTTAAGGAAGCACTTTGGTGCTCTTCTGGATCAGGTGTTGTAACTACATGGGATAAATCAAATTCTTCTAAATTCTTGAGCGCTGACGAATGATCAAATTGTTCGTATGATTTTATAGGTAAATTATAGGGTTTGGACACAGTTTTCACCGTAGCGGTATGTAAGGGAGCTTTTGTTTTTATTTTATATATGAATTCAACATTTGGTGCGATATCGGCAACATCATGTTCGGCTGTTTGATATACATTTTCATTATCCGCTTGATAATTGTGCTTGGAATGGGAATTTTTATTATATTTATGGCTTGAGGAAATAGAATGAGATGGTAATTGTTTATAAGGATCGTGATAGTTGCTACTAGAGGAGGATGTATATTTTGTTGGTTTAATGGTTGTAGAAGCAATACGTTTCTCATCAGTTCCAGGCACCGTTACAACTTTAAAATATGTTTTCGGCTCTTGATTTTTTGGAGACGCAATTATCTTACCTTCAGCTTCTAATTCTTTCATGTACTTAATGACAGACTTTTCTATTTGTTTCATTATTTCAGCTTTTGGTATTTCTGTGGAGGCAGACACCCGAATTTTTTCCTCATTTTCATTTGAATTTTCGTGAAATTGATGAATCGGTTTGTATACATATTTTGTTCGGTAATTACGATCTACCATTAATTGTTGTGGCGCATCGTAGCCCTCTGATTGCTCGTCGTATATATTATAAGATCTAGTGACTGGATCCTTTTCATATACTGGAGCCGGTGATTCATTGGCTGTGCTTCGGTCTGGCTTTGATAACTCCGGTTCCCGATCCTGCACTAACTGTTGAGCTTGTTGAATTTGTTCTTGTATTTGTGTTTGCAGATGTTCCTCCAATTGCTGTTTGGCATCACTTTCGGCTATTGGGCGGGAGGTGTACTGATGGAACGTATGTTGCTGTTGCTGTTGTTGTTGCTGCTGCGATTGTTTGTCTTCAACGGCATACTGTTGATCTGGGAGGTCCTTTTTGTTATACGTATAATACTTGTAATTGTTTTCTTTTCGTTCTTCGTCCTCTTGTTCATGCTGCTGAAGTTGCTGATGATGATGATGATGCGTTACTTGCATTTGCTGTTTCTGCTGCATATGTTCTGATTCCTTCGTTTGTTGCTTATGGTGTTGGGAAGGTTCAGCCAAAGTGGATTCGGGTTCATACGGAACTCGTATAGGTTCACGTAAACGAGAGCCATATACACCCATTGCTTTAGCAACATATTCTTCCGCAGTTTCACTATCTTCTAAAGGATCATGCGGAATTGTGATACTACTGGTATATTTCGCAGTTATTTTAGTATGCACTGGCTTACTTTCGGGTTTTATTAAATTTATATCGTCCGTATTATATAAATATTCTTTAGCGGAATTAAACTTATTTATAAGAAGATATTTAGCATATTTATATAAAGAACTTACCTCCGATGTCTGTGGGGTATGTACTGCTACGACGGTATTTATTAGGTTCCATATTTGGCGATGACAACTTATCTGTTGCTTCGTCTGGAGACAATGCAGTGCTGCCAGGGCCGAAGCGACGTTTGCCACGTCCAGTAGCTACAGCTTCATTAAGGCCTAAAGGTGCTACCTGCAAAATAGTGGAAAAATCATTACTCACTAAGAGCACATTATAATATAATTCTGTGGTACAATGCGGAACTGAGAAAGTCTTGATATGATTGTCTCAATTGCTTGATTATTCAACTATCAGTCTTATGTAGGTATGCAACTACAGCACTTAGGATTCAATAATTTTAATTCACATAATTTCAATTTATTGCCGTCATCGAAATGTTGCTGAGAAGTTGCTAACAAATCTATATGCACATACCAACCGACGTATGCGAGGAGAGCCATGTATCTTAAATTATTATTTTTTCATTATAGGAAACTTGATTGGTTTCTGTAATAGCGTTCATGTTATTGACTCTGGCATTGTTTATTTTGCATTTTCGGTTTTAAGAAACTAAAAGCTTTCGCTTTTACTTTGATTTGATTTGATTTGATTTATTTTTATTACGCTTCGTTAATATTTAACGCCAACACTGCTTTCAAATTGCCACAATTGAAAAGAAATAGTATTACGTTGCTGCTGCATATGTAGTTCATTAACACGTAACGTAATTAATAAATTTTATTCGAATTATATAAAAATATTTTTCTAAAATATTTTTAGCAATTTTATTTAAACATCTCTATGGCAGTCCTGACTGTAAATGTTTCAGTTCATTTTTAGTGCATCAACAGCGCTTCAACTCTTGAAAGAATCGAAGCAATAGATTAAAACAGGATTTTTAAATGCACTATATATGTTAAGCTTTCCACAAATTATTTATATTTATTAACGACAATTGCATCACATTGAACTTTGCTTTTAACGTTCCTCAATGATTGCAGGATATTTTCATTTATGCTTGCAATGCAACGTTTCATCGTCCCGCCTGTTAACACTACTTACAATGAGCAAAGTTACGTATATAAATTTAAACTGTAGCGCGTACATCTCACAATGGTATCTAAACTTCAATTGTTTTCGCAATATGTCCAATCCATAGCTTTTATAATGTGAATTTCTTTCTTGAGTGGTATTTTACAACATTTTCCCTGTTGAAGAAAAAAAACTTGCATGTAAACATGCAGTCAGTATTTTAAACACTTTTATACAATACTGGTGCATAATGCATTTGTATAACGATAGAAACGTAAAAAAATTGGTGCATATAAATGTATGCATTTTAAATACTTAAAAAATACAGAAAAAAAATACAAAAAAAAATCTAAAAACTTGGCTTTCAAACAGTTTTTTAGACAGCATTATTTCATATTTCTATACCTTCTTCAGTGCCTGATTTTTTGTGACAGTTTATTTTTAAACTATCGCCAACTGAAAATGATTGCTTTTAATTAAATGTTGTTCAATTAAACTTGATGTGTTTGATTGTCTCCAAAGCGATTTGAATCGCTGCCTAAGACAATGACGTTGAACTTAGCGTACACATCTTTGGGTTGTAATTCAACTTTTCTTACTTGTTCAGCAATTACCGCAGCAGCTTTTTCTAGTTGTATTGAACTCCAGCAGCCCAAACAAACTATTATTATTACGTTTGACTCAATATTGCAATGAAAAGTAAAGCACTTTGTTTTATTTTATAGCGTGCATTTATTCAGTTATGACAGACTATGTCACTGTTAAAACTTAAAAACTCGTTTAAATGAAAATTACACGTACATGCGGTAATAAATAAGTATTTTCTTTTTATAACGCTGATGCTGAGAAGAAACCGGAAGGCAAGTGTTGTTCAATTTCCACAAAAAGTGCAATTATGAACTTGACAGGCAGGCATATTTTCAAAGAACTCTTTTTCTCGTTTGTAACGTCCTTGTTCAAGGCTTTAGTGGTCGAACATAATATATTAGGTTACAAGGCCTTTTGATCCGCCAGAACGAAAAGGTACACCTCTACAATATTATCAACAACACCGTTGGGAATGTCACAGACATAATTTTATAAAAAAAAAAGTTGAATTTAGCTTTAGAAGGCCACGTCTGTATATAATGTAGAGATACTAGTAGAGACATATTTAGTTACAGCGCAGCACTCTTGTCGGATGCCTCTACAGGCGAGTGAATAATGCACAGCCTACTAAAACGGGGGTCGCAGGTTTGATTCCTAGCCCTAGACCCTACCTATTTTCCTGCGGGCAAGCCGAAAGCTTTGCATTTCGGATGAGCAAAAACAAAAAAAAAAATAGAGGGAAATTGTAGCAAACAAGCGACAACGAACTGTCGTTAGAATATCAAAACTTTTATTTAAAGAAACAAATGTAATATTTCTGATTCTAAGAAACATTTACCATTTCTACATGAACTAAATCAAATGCTGGCTAAGTTCACTTCAATTTCCTGATAAGTAATTACCTTTTCGAATTTATTTAAGATTTTAAGGATGAATAAACTTCAGTATAACTTTCTTAAAAAATAATTGAACAGAAAGAGACGGAAATATAAACATACTCGTGATAACATTAAAGCGGTAATCATAAGAACTGTAATGAACAATCGCTTCATCTAAAAATAAAATTAATTGATAATTGATAATAATTAATTAATAATTAATAAGTGATAATTCTAGCGGAGGCGGCTGTTTACAAAAATAAAGGTTTTATTGCTGACATTTGATTTAAAAACAATTTAATTTTGAGGCATTATCAATATTAAGGTGGCGCATGAAACAGATGAAATAAGGGGGAAAGTTTTTCCATTCAGTTGGCCATTGAGTTTCACGTTTTACTCCTAAGACGCTTATTGAAACACTCCTTTCTTTGAAAATTTGTAGAGACCATTTCATCTGTTTGGTAACAGGCCGGCCATTGAAATTTTCCAGCAATGAAGGTTGATGAACACATCCATCATTCCCAGATGCCTACATTTTAAAGTTTACGTATTGTATTGTGTTCATTTATAATATTTCGAGTCATACTTACCGTCCGAACTACACGCCAAACAAAAAAAAAAAAAAAAAAAACAAAAAAAAAGAGGAGAAGAATAACTTTAGTTTGGTCGGCAAGTTTTCTTTGCAGTGAAATAAAAATATTCACCTACAATGAAAGTTTGTTTAATTTATATTTTTCAACCGCATTGCTAAAAAAAAATTAGTGCTTTTTAGCATTTCAGCCGTTTCAGATACTCCCATACTAAAAAATCACTCACCATAAAATCTTTGTTTTGTTTATTTTCTCTTTTTTTATTTGTTTCAATTTTAGTCCCGCAGTATGTGTGATATAAAATCAATTAAATAAGAAAATATTTTCTACACCAGCAAAAAAAAAAAATAATAAAAAATAATTTCTTTTAAAAAGCTGTATTTTGTAACTGGGGAGAATTAAACACATACTAATTTCCCATAAATTATAAAATTATACGGATTTGTGTGTGTTTGCTGGAGAAAAAGTATTTCCTACGTTTTACTTATTCTTCATGTGTCATCTTTGAAATATTCACGAAATTAACTTCAAGTCACTTCCGTTGCAATTTGCATAGGTCTTTAATGTAAGTCCTGGCTTGAAGCACCAGTAGACCCAGTAGACTTTTTAACAATTGCACATTTACCAGAGAGAAAATATTTAAATTAAACTTCTGTTGTTTCAGTTTTTTTTTTTTTGTTATTTGTATTTTAAATTAAATAAAAAAAAATTAAAAAAAAATAGTAAAAGATACATTATGAAAACTACTTAAAGCAATGAGTTGGAAGCCAGTAGAAGGCACAAATATTAGTATGCTTTTTAACCCTCATCGGTACCTCGAGAAATGCATCCAATCGGTCCCTGTATACGCAGGCATAAAATTTTGATCTTAAAGTTTCAATAAAAATAAATAAAAACGGTGCAGCGGAATGAATGAATTTTGCCAGAACAACCGAAACCCCCTGTTCTTAAATTTGTACCTATACTGTATATGTCTGAGCAGGTGTAGTTACCCGTGTATGTACGCGCATCGCAAGCACCGATTCGTAACTAATGCCTGCACATATACGATCCAAAGGACCGATTAGATGTATTTTTCCAAAGACCGATAAGGGTTAATGCTAAAAGAATGAATTTCTTGCTGCAGATGCTTCCTAATTTTCTAAATATTCTTTGTTTTTTTTTTAAATGTTGAAAAAAGTTTTGAAATTAAAGTATTATATATTATATATATGTAAATAGCTTTTATTTCAAAATTCACTAGAACCTAAAAAAAATTAAATTTTACTTAAAAATACATTTAAAGTTATATTGCTGTGGGCTTAGCTATACGCATTTACCAGAATGGTAAAGGCAGATCTTCAGCAAACCTGTACCTAAAAGTTTTCTTAGAACCACCGGTGAATTAAGCAATTTCTGGCTACAGCTATGATTTGCCAACTTCCCGATTAATTGTAATCAGAAACCGCCGCCAAACCCCTTCAATCAATTTCAATGTATTTTTAAGTCAAATATATTTTTTTAATTATATATAGTTTATTTTTTAAACTCTTGGCCCATTAATAAATCAAACTCTTTGAATGTATAATTAATTTCTTATTATATAATATGTTCAATATTTCGAATAAGTTCCGTGCTTTCCTTCAGGAACCACTAAAAATTATATTTACCAGCAAAACAAACATTAAAAATTTGTTGAAAATGTAAAAAAATTTTAATTTTAATTAAATTAAATAATTAAAAAATAAAACAAACATATCTTTACATTGAGTAAAGCCGTCTGTTGTGGATCTTACAGTGAAGTTTATTAAACTAGAATTTTATATATTGTTGATATGTTCTGTATGTATGTGGGCAATTCTCCGTGTCTCTCTTAAAGCTCATTCTCACCTCTGCGGGGGGTGTTAATTGTATAAAACATTTCAAGAAAATATCTATTTATATAACTTTGTTCTTGTTGTAATATTGTGGCACTATTTATGTATTTTTGAAAAGTGACAATCTTTATCACAATGGCCTGCTAGCACGCAAATTAAACTCAAAAATTAATATTAACTATTAAAGAAAGCCAAATATATTTTTTTGGCAGTTTTAGTGCATTTTTAATTAGTAGAATAATGACAGTCCCACAAATAAATTAAAAGTAATTTTTTAAATTTCTTTTCAGCCTTCACATCATTATTTTTTATGGAATTACAAATTGACATATTGACATTTGTATCGATATACAAATTGTATAGCGATACAAAGCACACTGCGAGTATTTGCATTTAATAGCTCTCAAATTGCCAAATTGCATAATTAATTATTTAGGAGACATCTATCATGCCGTTCCAATACACCCATAAGCACATGCACTTGTACACACACACGCACAGATAGTAAACCCGTCAATTAGCAATGCGCAAATGTGAAATAGATTCAATATTGTCATTATTAAAGCGCTTAAAAGTATGAATTACGACGTGTATTGGCAGGTGAAACAATAATAAAAATATTTTGGCATTCAAGATGGTTCGCTACTGCTGTCAATGAAGATGGATTGATTGTCAGGGCGGGCAAATTGTCTATAAGAACGTGAGCCAATGTCGCAATAGTTTTCAAAATGTGAAAACCACATATCGCTTAATCCATTCACTAGACTGGTCAGTGGTAATTGGTCAGTGTGCTCTACACTTGTAGGGATCATTTATTGCCGTTTGTACTGTTTGGCCGTGTCACGGCCTTAAAATTTGTTATCGGTTCTTTCTTAAAATCTGCCCACAAGTGCAACTTCTTAATGCATTCCAATATACCATTCGGCCCAATTTTCTCCAGCAACACATTTTCAAAATTGATAAGCAATAAAAACGATTTCAAGCAGTTACAGGGAATTGCCAAGTTTTCTATATAGAGTTGATTGATACACACAAACAATAAATCATGCACTCAATATTCGTTTTATAAAATGCAAGAAAAAATAAAAATGAAAGTTTAACCAGACATTTATTGTTGATGGGAGTGAGTGAGTGTGGTATTATTTTGAATAATTAGTTTATTTGTTTGGAATAGCAGATGTTTATTTTTATTTAATTCCCATTAACGAAAATCGAAGCGAAAATGTTTCGCAGAAATATTTATTTATTATACGAATATATAAATAGTTTCCTTCTTTCGTTTTCGAATGATCGCTGGCGAATAATTTATGCAAACTAATAAAAGGAAATTATCACGTTTGGGAAATTTTTTACAATTGTTTACATGTACTCGTACACTGTACAACAAAAATGTTGTGTTTTTTTATAAAAATTATCTAGGTGGAATGATTATTTAATCAATGCATTTTTGATATTAGTGTTTCAAGAAAGCTTTAAAAATCAAACTAGGCATGCTTAATGGGTTTTGCATTGCGTGCAATATGCTTTATAGCACAATTTTTTAGCACATTTTTTACAACAAAAAAAGGAAAACAGAGGAAAGTGTTAAATAGTTGAACGACAGAGCAAACAAAGGGGGATTACATTTGAAAGGCAACAAATTCTTTATTTCCACTGCCTATAATTTTTAATCGCATTGAAATAATTCAAATAAAAAATTGAGATCCTGGATACCTTTTGTTGAGCATCACTAATTTACATTCTTTATTTCCACTACATATAATTTTCAATCGCCTTAAAATAATGCAAGGAAGTAATTGAGATCCTGGATATCCTTTTGTTGAGCATCACTGGTTCATTGATTTACATTCTTTATTTCCACTACTTATAATTTTCAATCGCCTTAAAATAATGCAAGGAAGTAATTGAGATCCTGGATATCCTTTTGTTGAGCATCACTGGTTCATTGATTTACATTCTTTATTTCCACTACTTATAATTTTCAATCGCATTAAAATAATTCAAGGAAGTAATTGAGATCCTGGATATCCTTTTGTTGAGCATCACTGGTTCACTGATTTACATTCTTTATTTCCACTCTTTCTAATCTTCAATCGCATTAAAATAATTCAAGGAAGTAATTGAGATCCCGGATATCCTTTTGTTGAGCATCACTGGTTCACTGATTTACATTCTTTATTTCCACTCTTTCTAATCTTCAATCGCATTAAAATAATTCAAGGAAGTAATTGAGATCCCGGATATCCTTTTGTTGAGCATCACTGGTTCACTGATTTACATTCTTTATTTCCACTCTTTCTAATCTTCAATCGCATTAAAATAATTCAAGGAAGTAATTGAGATCCCGGATATCCTTTTGTTGAGCATCACTGGTTCACTGATTTACATTCTTTATTTCCACTCTTTCTAATCTTCAATCGCATTAAAATAATTCAAGGAAGTAATTGAGATCCCGGATATCCTTTTGTTGAGCATCACTGGTTCACTGATTTACATTCTTTATTTCCACTCTTTCTAATTTTCAATTGCATTAAAATAATTCAAGGAAATAATTGAGATCCAGAAAAGCCTTTTGTTGAGCAGTAATGGTTCAATGGATTGGCCCAACCCCGTTATTAAAACAGTTAAAAATAGGAATGTTTAGAATAGACCTTTATTTGCAAAACGTAATAAAATATAATATTGCATGTGTACTCGTACTAAAAATTACTTCATCCCGACTTAAGAGTGCATGGAGGAAGGGAATTCGGATTGGAATATTAAGAGTGAAGTTAAACTTTCAATTAAAACATTTTGGAATAGTTCATTGATATGCAAACGAAGTGATATTTTTTTATAATAAAATAATCTGTACTAACAATTCGTATTAATGTTACATGTGAGTGAAAACTGTAGATAAAAATAACAATAAATGAAATCGATAACAAGAAAAACTTAAAATATATATATTTTTAATGTAGAATATTTTTCATATATTAAATCAGTACCGTTTTATATTAAATACAACAATAGATGTTTTGTTTTAGTCTATTTCTTTTCTATTCTTTTCAATAGCTAATTGAAGAGGCCTTGAATTGCACAGCGCTGCCGGTCTCTGCAGCCAATTTATTGAGCGCATGTTCGCGAATCTTTTGTAGCCCATGATCGTCAATTGCTGTGGGTTTGATTGCTCTTCTGGAATGAGTCGTACTTCCTCTAGTTTTACTCTTTACGTTATGAGCATGATAATTGTAGGGCCTTTGGGTAATTGCCACAACCTCTGGGCTGGAGGAGTCTGCCGCATGGTAATTTGTTTGATAGTTGATAGACTTTTGTTGGAAGTCCTGGTGGTAGTCTGGTGTAGATGTGGGCGCATGTCTCTCGTTAGGTTTTATGGAAGGCAATTGATACATGTGCTCGTCCTGAACGGCGTGATTATTGTTCTTGGTAAATATTACTTTAGTGTGCGAGGGCCTGGGGCTGTTTTCTGCTATGGGCAGATTTGATTCCTCTTGTATATATTTTGTGTGATGGGTGGTATGGTGGGTATGAGAGGTCTCATATTCAGACTGGACTTGATCGGGGACGGATACTAAAAATACTTGATGGTAGGTATCGGCCGGTAGGTCTGCAGGAATGGCATATTGCTGTGCATGTGTGTAATAATATTGGGGCTGTTGGGGATGTTGGTATTGCTCATGTTCATGCTGATATTCACTCTGAGGGGCCGGCTCATCTTCCAGATGTTGCTGCTGGGAATAGTAAGACTGTGTATCATGCAAGAGTTGTTGCTTCTGCTGTTGTGGTGAGAAATGTCTGTGCTTATAGGCCTGATAGACATTCCCTATATCGGGATACTGAACTGTTTGGGGAGCCATACCATTTTGTTGATTGTAATCAACTTGTTGCGTATATTCTTGTTGCGCAGGTGAATGAACATTCTGGTTATGCTGTTGTGTAGGACCATCTGCAATTGCATTATGGCCGTAGCTATCATTTAAATGCTCCACTTGTTGCTGTTGCTTTATGTTGCCGTGTTCCGCTTCCTCTAATATCTGCAAATATTGGGCGGCCCTGATTTCCAAGTATTTTTGCAAAAGCATTTGTAAATGCGTTGCATATTTTGCAGGGCCGGGTATGCGCAAAACTATAACTGGTTCCTCATAATGCTGCTCTGGAAGATTCGATTTCGGTACGTCTATTTGTGGCTCATTATGCCTTAGATACGATTGAGTTTTCAATTCATATGAATATGATGGTTCTATTGACACTTCAGTTTTTCCACCTCCTGCGAGAACGTAATGAGCATCACTACTCTCTATATTTTTTTGCGAATACGGATAAAACATGAACTTTGGTGAATTGTATTGGTATCCATAGCTAATATGGCATAAAAAAATAATCATGTAGATATATTTAAACATCACATTATTACATATAACTTTAAATTTACCCTAAATCGCCATCTATAGTTCTCTTGCTATTTTTTGCTCCGGTGACATTTTTATTTTCTACTTTAATTTTTACTTTTTCGCCATGCAGTTTGAACTGTTTATCCAACTCTTTTATAAATGCCAAGTCATCGGGTGGCAGATCTCTAAACTTATCTGTTATATCCGTCCTTTTTTTCAGACCTGTTTTTAAAAAATTCTTTTTCAAAAAACTAACTTTTTTCGGATAAGAAAACTTTTCCGTTTCCTTAAAACTTTTTATTTTTATTAGTGTTGAGTTGGAATCTTCACTACCAATCACGGCTGCACTACATAACACAAAAAAAAAGCTCTGAAAATAAAAAAAAGAGTTCACGCCATAAACTCAAATGTTAATTGAAATTAATAAAACTATTTGCTCAAAATCGTACATTGATGGAATATTTTGAAAAGATTACAAACATGGACATGATCACATTATAAGTCAATCATGAGTTGCAGCATGCGGTTAATGCCATACAATACGTGCAATCTGTTGCATTGAACGTAAACTTTCAAGTTTTCATTGCAACAGTGTGGGCTTTTGCGGGGAGTTTAAAGCATTTATAAGGAAAACTGCATGTGTATAAACGACTACAAGTGCACACACATGCACACTTAAAAATGCATCCACTTGCATGTAAGTACACATGTAGTACAAAACGTTATTATGCAATACGATTTAGGCGAGCAAACATCAGACATCGGGAGCGATAGAACAAAACAAAATTTTTATCGCTTTTTGACAATTCTTTTCCATAAATACATATGCATACATGTGTGCCTGTGTGTATCTGCCTGTGTGTATGTGTATGCTTGCATGTGTATAAAGTCAGAAATGTTAATCGTTGCTTTAATTAACAAACATTTCTGGTTAAACTTTTATGTTACAAATGAAATTTTATTAATTATTTATCGAATTTACAATTCAAATTATCGAACATCACCTTGAATGCCGAAGTAAATATAAATATAAATTCAAATTGTGTACATTTAGAAAGGAGTGCGGTAAACACTAATTAGCAATATAGCTGGCAGCCGGCCTTCCACAGCCTCTCCATCAACTTTTTAATAAGTTATTATCGAAATATTTGATTAATAATAACTATTCGATAAATAGTATCGATCTGCTTGCAAACAGAATATATATGATATTTCATTGTTAAGAAACGCTGTAGGGCGTCCGTGCAATTATTAATTTTTTCTGTCCAAAAAAAAAAAAAAATAATTAAACAAAAAGAGGAAACAAAAAAAACAAAACAAAAGAGATTAATAAATATTTTATCCATGTATCCGTTTCCATCTGCCCATAATTATATTGCTGCTGCTTAAATGTTACATATAAACAAATTAAAAAAAAATATGTTGAGTAACAAAATTATGTGTTTTAATTGCAAAAATGTTAAAATTTTTCCAACTTCAAATTGTAAAAGAAAATATTACACAATTTTATAATTTTTGCAAATATGAATCTATGGATGGCTTCAACATGTGCACGTACGAGTATTTGTTCAGGCAGATGCATGCGAAGAATGTATTTTACGATCGTACTCGTGGTTGCGGTTGATAATTACACACAGTAAAAACCTGTTGCACGATCTCAAATCTGGCTTTATAAAATCCTCTTTGATTGTATAATATACTAATTAAACATGTGTGTATGCACATATTGGAATATGTATGTACAAATTGTCCATACGAGTATAGTAAATAAGCGTGGAAATAAGTGTGCTGGTCATAAACAGCATAAGTCGTATTTTTTATGTCAGTTGATTTGTATAATAGGAATATAATATTTCAATTTATCATTCTTTTTTTGTTTTCTTTGCAATTGCAACTCCGATTCCATAAGCATAAATACCTTCTGAATTAGATATCATGGCCCGCACATTGTTTATACACTTTATTTGGGTTGCTGCCGGTATACACCAGCTCAGCTAATATAAAATATAGAAAATAAGTGAATTCATTTATATGGTTTCACATCATTAAAGTGGCCTTTCGTTCCAAAGTGGGATTCACTATCTAACATGGCTAAAACGATGTATATTTTTTTAAATGTGCCAGTTACACATGTATTTAGCTTGCTAAAACGAGCCGGTTCCAATAGTGGCGAGAGAATACTTCTAAAATAACATTTTGTAGAATAAACATTTTCAGATTATAATGTTAGCCAAATGAATCCTTAAGCAAATTTATAAGTGATTCTATCAAAATTATAACTTTACGATTTTGGTTTTATGTTCAGAACAATATTCTGAAATATTGCATTCTGAAATATTAATATAAATATTGCAGAATTTTTGAGCGAAATTAAAAGAATATTTAGTTTTTTCTTCAGAATTTGCAAACATTTTCCACTATTTCTGTACGTGCAAAATTAAAAGCTCCGGAAGCTCCCATAACAAAAAATGTTTTTAAATAAATATACAAAAAATACAAAAAATTAAATGGATTATTTGAATTAATTGGATTTAAAAGTTTTGGTTTCAAGTATTATTTTGAAAATTATATTTTAATATAACATGCATTAATAATACTTAGTAAGACAAGTTGACATTTAGTTTTCGCAGTTATGCGGTTTTACGCCACAGCTGGCGGGTACTGTAGGATTGATGTTTGTTAAAGCTGCAATTATTAATTTCATAGCAAATTAAATAATTTAGTGAATGATATGCTGGTGCATTAGGAGCATTTACATTTATAGAGAAAATATCAGTCACAATAAATACTCATACACACACATATTTATATGCATCAAGTATGGACGTGTATGTGTATAAGGAAAGCGTTTGACACTGCTTGTGTTTCTAATTGCATCCAGTCAATTCGTAAATAATTATATGCATTATTGAAATTTATGGAACGAAAATAGAACATTTTGAAATATGTTGTGAACATTTCTGAATGTTACAATGAAGCTTTATTTGGTGTTTACACCGCAACGTTTCGCAATTACGACATTTTCATCAGTAGGTAGTCGCCCACTTTCCATTCCGTATATCCGCTACATGTTCGTTTTTCGCCTCTTGGCTGGCATTCTTACAAGCCTTTAAAAGATTATCGCTTTTGAATAGCTTTCCCCAATTTTTGTCAGTTAAGAATTGGAAATGGTAAACGCTTTTAGCTTAGGAAACTTATTAAATGCTCCTGCATATATTTCATACCCCATTCAAACTTTAAGTGTTATTGCATCACAAAAAATTAATTAGGGAAAAGTACATACGATTTTCGATAAACTTCACTATTTTTATCTTCTTTATTAATTTTTATTTTTAATTTTATTAATGCGAAACGGATTTCTGAGCTTTTTTCCTTACGGAAAACAGAGATATAATTTATATTTCCATTTGTAGTTCGTTAACACAGTTCGAGACTGATATTTTTGTGCAAAATTTTGATGCCGGTAATTATTTCCAAAGTTATTGTTGTTACTTTTTTGTTAATTCATGTAATAATTGGCAAACCAGTTAAAACAAACTTCATAAGAAAACTTCCGGCTCACAGATATGCATACATAAAGTATATTTTCCTTTTTTTCATAGCATCTATTAATTTGGCAAGATGCTGCTAAACAAGTGAAACCACTATTAGATAAAATAGGATGCAACTTTTACTTCATTGAAAAAGCAACCAGACACAACAATGCTTAACAACATGATGGAAAAGATTATGTAAATTTAGATTTCCACAATGTACGACTTTTTCTTTCCAATCTTTCTTTCTTGGAGATCTTACCCCTAGTAAAAGAAATCTCATTTTATTTACTTTAAGTGAATATTTTTAATTTTGAATAAATCGAAAAGTTTAATTATCTAATTTGTTTTTTTTTTTTTTACTTCTTATATTCACTTATTTGTTGATATTCAAGTAATTAAATTAATTATTTTGTTTAAGTATCCGCCAGTGTTTTTCATTAAAGAAACAACTTCTTTTACTGTAGCTGGCGCGCTTGCTGCCATCGCTTTATATACCTCCTTCTTCTGCATTGCTTTTTTGTGCTTAAGTCAGGAGTCGCCAAACTTTTTTCTATCGATTCCCATAACATTTTACAAATGCTGGAGGTGTATAAAAGTTGCATACAAATTGCCTATTGTTAAAGTATCTCGTCAAAACCAATTTTACATAAAATCTTAATTTACAAATTATTTTTTATTAATTTTTTACATAATGAAGTGTTTGCTAAACGACCAGTTAGCAAACACTGGTTTAGGCCAACTTGCAATTTACCAAAGCCGATGTTCAAACGTAACACTTCAGCAGATGCAAAAAGAGATATTTTTTAAATCTCTTACAGCAAATGACAGCCTATCTTGTGCAGACAGACACAGGCAATGAAAAAGTTAAAGCAGAGCAGCAACAACTCGCTGACGAAAAAGAGAAATGCATTGCCAAGTTCTCTTGCGCAAAAGTACACTTAATCTTATTAATATAAAATGTTTTACGTCTCATTTTCAATGTCCATACGAGTCAACACATGCACCTACGCCTCTACGTACTTACGCATTTGCATACATACATATATTATTCGAAATTGTAAGATCTTCAGAAAAACCTAATTTTGTGATGGTAACAAAAGTTCAAGTTCACATCCACTAGACAAAAACATTTTCATAACAAATAAACACTATAAAAATTTTTTAAATGAACTATAAAAACCATTAAATCGAAATCCGATAGAGAAATACATTCGGAAAAATTAGCATACATATTAATAACGAAGGCTTTGTCCAGCGAAAAACAAAAGGTATTTAAGCTAAATTCGAAATGTGACAAAAGAGACACACTGCACCCCGCAAACACACTTGTACACATTCCATACATACATACATACATATACGAGTATGAATTGGTAAGTATGCACACGATGGTGACTTACCAATATGGGTTGATTTTCGGTAATTAGAAATTTCTACTGCTTAAGATTTCTTAAAAAAGGAATATGGAACAGTCACTCCTTTTGTTAAAGGATTTGCAGATGTCGACATATTGACAATAAAAATATGTGGTGTAAAAAAAATTATTCTTAAATTAAAAAAATTTAAGAAATAAATAATAAACTTACCAGGAAAAAGTTTTATTTAAAATATCTTTAGTGATAAAATAAAGTAGTTCATCATGCCAATTAGTCGTTCTTAAAAAAATTGCCAATGAATTTTCAAACCAGCTGGAATGTTTATTTTTAACTTTATCAAAATTTACTGTGATACATATATACTATATATTTGCACATATAGTAGCTCAAAAAACCCCATCAACTTTAATACCATTTAAAATTTGTATTGAAACAATTAGAAATATAATACGAGCTGGAATATTGGCAGTACGATTAACAGCAAGTATAATAGCAGGACACTTATTATTTACCCCCTTGGGAAGAAGAGTATCTTCATTATCCTGAATATTCATTCTAATGCTAAACAACAGCAAAAAATTTTTGTTCTTTTCTATTCTCAATCGAATTGTATCTGCAAATCCCCATACATTCTTATCACAGAGAAGAACAATTTGCAAACAGCCAACATCTATAAACATATATATGTATGTATATAAATACATAAATATGCAAATATTTATAAAAGTTTTAACCTATTTAAATACAAATCAGCACATTACAATAAAAAATAGATCAACGAACTCTTTGTCTTAAAATTGTATTTACTAATAAACGCAACTCGAAAAGTTGCCTGAAATCGATAGAAGAGAGTTGAGATAAAATAATCAATTATTTCACACAGATGCGTGTTAATCGTCATAAAATACATACATACATACATACGCACAATTGTATTTCAATATGAGCACATCTTGAGGCTTTTATTCGGCATAATATACACTACGGCCCCAGTGTACGTCGCCAGGTGGTAGTGGAGAAATAATTTATTTTCATGAAAATGCAAGTGAAACCAAACTCGCAGCGGAATAAACCAATAAAATACCGCTTACCGGGGTTTTACTGTATTATTACCTATGACAACTTGTAGTTTCATTGCGGCCTTGCGCTGCAATACTATCTTTTTAAGCATCATTTTAAGAAGCAGCATCTAGTCGCATATCGACATTCGCAAGGCCGTAATAGACTCGTACATTTCCATATACACATATAAGTATTTGCTAAATTTATTCTATAATCGACAATTGCACTCATCGCAGAGAACCGGCTGCGAATACAAAATGCATAGAACGATTCACTCAAAATGTGCAAGTTTTTGTTGAAGAAAATATTTTATAAATCGCTTGAAAACCCCACGCTATTGGAATAAAAAGCTGTCAGCCTTACATGTGTATTTGTGGAAGGAAATAATACACACTTGAATACAAGTAGTTAACAGAATGATGGATTTCTACTATGAATAGGTGCTTGATGATGTTTGAACTTGAAAGCAGATACAATAGAAAGCCATAGCCGTAGCCGCAGCCACTGCAGTTCAAACAACTCGAGAGGTAATTTACTTGCTTAATCCCAAATACCTGTTCCAAATACATTTTCCACAATATCTAAATAACTGTATTGTTAACATATATTTTATTTTAATTAATTTTTTCACAAAATTTTAAAATGTTTCTTGATCTTTTCACGAAAGTGCTTTGAAATCACCGAAATGGTGTTCGGCGCACAAAACTTTGAATAATCTCATGATTTGCAATCCGTCAGCTAAACGACTTTTGTGTTGGAAATTTTAGTGGTTTAATTTTTCCTTTTATCCAATACTAATAATCGCTGGTACGTTTCGACAACTAAAAACCTTAAAACTACTGCAATTTTAATGATTTCAGGAATAGAGCACTTTACTAGACCGGGCGCTACTTTATCAGGTACTTTTTTGAAAGCTCTCTTATTTATGCTATATAGTGTCATAAATCTGAAAAGTGTTTTTGTGTGAGACGGTGTCTCTGGTACGTGGAAATTAATTACAATTTTTATCCATTTCCAAAGGATTCCCTAAGTCTCGGAAAAACGTTTCTTAAGGCGATGCTTCCTTTTTTTCTTTGTGCTAATGACAATTAATTATGTAATTGTAAATATACCAAATCAGCTGTTTACCCGCGATATCAAAAATTATTTTCGGAACACCATGAAATCACCTCTATGTTTTTAAAAATGTTCGTTATTCAAAATCACATGCACTTATTCAACAAAAACAAAAACGTTAGTAGAGTTTTGAAAGCAAATACTCGTAGTTGTTCTAGTGGCAGGTTTACCAGCCCTGAATAGATGTTGCTCTGATTTTGGTTCGGTAGATTTGCCAGATAAACCACGTTCTCAACATGCACTTATTCAACAAAAACAAAAACGTTAGTAGAGTTTTGAAAGCAAATACTCGTAGTTGTTCTAGTGGCAGGTTTACCAGCCCTGAATAGATCTTGCTCTGATTTTGGTTTCGTAGATTTGCCAAATAAACCATGCAGAAAGTTTAATATTGAATAAAAATATTTTAAAAATTATACTTCTATCAGTTTAGCAGCATTTCTCGAGACTTCGGCTGCGTGAGGAGAATGGGGCTTTCCCTTTTCATCACAGTTCGCGGAGCTCAACACTTTTATGATGCAGATCAAGATAATTTACTTGTTTTGTTGTGTCATTCAGCTAGCCCATACCCCTAAGTGGCGCTTGGTGGTAAAACCAAACTCATCACTAGACTCTCAACCAACAATCAAGCAGAGTTCAAAAATATTTATAAAAAATAAAAATTAATAAGAAAAAATTCGGGGTGCCCAAAATAATAATAAATTCTATTAAATGGATTGAATACATATATTATATATGTATGTATATATATATTATATAATACATATTACGGCCAAAGCCTTGTTCATCTGCTCTGGTTAATCTGGGGAACAACCTGGCTGGATTAATGAAGGCAATGGCATACACCCTACACCCTATCTAATAATGCTTCATATAAATTATTTTCGTACACTGCTCATAATAAATTTTAATAAACTTTTTCTCCTTATTTATATATGTACTTGAGGTTGTGTGGGTGTGCATGTGTGCACACAATAAAAAAAACTATTTGTATAGAAAAAGGTACGAAAAGCAAAATAATACTAAAACATCACTAAATGGTACCAATATTGGTACGATGCCACATCCAGGTCGTCTTGTTGGGAACACAGTGGCATTTAAGAAAAGTAACGAAATAAAGAAACCGTCTTCCCATCGATTTAAATAAAAATCAGATTTATATAAACGATGAAATAAAAAAAGCTCGATTTATTTTGCTCATCTCTTTAATTTCATTTTACTTTGTTTTGCGAAGGCTAAAGTTTGTAAATTGTTCTTATCACACTGGTGTTTGAGTTGTTGCAACATTTTTGATATTTGCCAGCTGGGGATATACGAATCCAACAATGACTTGTACTGGCGATGATTGAATAAATCGGGCATCTTGTAATTAAGTGGCTTAAATGTAAATGAAGGGGCCTCAGTAGTCGTTATGGATATGAATGAAGGAGGATACGGTAAAGTGCTGCTGTAAGGCGGGAGTTCTTTTTCGAAAGTAGAACGCAGAGGTGCATACCGATGTTGTTTTGAACTGGCTTTGGGAAGAGACAAATGGGCATTAGAAGCCCCTTCAGCGCTATTGTCGTTATAATTCATTACTCTATTTCTTATTAAATTTTCATTCTCGTTTGCCAATAGCAAGTGGGCGATATTTTTAATGGATTCTGTCGTCATTGGTGATGGTTCGTTGCCTGTTGCATGTGGCACAGTTGTTGGTGCGTTATAGATTATTGCTGGTATCTGATAGTGCAATTGTGGATGCATTCCTAAGTTCGGTGGCGATGGTGCGATATAGCCATTTAAATGCTGTTTTTGCAAGTGATCATTAGAGCTTAAAATAAAACGTTTAAAAACTATTGACAACAAGAAAAAAAAAAATTTTTGTATTGCGTTAAAACGATTAAGCTTAGTTGGTTCATGTTCTGTAGTGTGTTATAAATAAAATTCATTTTAAATCGCATGATGACACGTAACTTTAGAGACAAAAAAAAATTGAAAAGAATTTATCGGTTTTGCTTGGTGGTAAAAGATAAAGCAATATGTTTTTTGGCGATATATATCGCAAAAATACTTGCAATAATAATAAAAAAAAGCCAAACTTTAAACATATTAGCCAAAAGCACAGAACTTAAGCCTAGAGATATTTGTAACAAGCTTTATAAGAGCGATCAAAACAGAACGTTTGTTCAGGGATGGTTCTTAATGTTCATTGGCTGGAAATCGCTCGTTCTTAATTAACCTGAAACTAGTATAGCACAAACTATCTTACCTCTAAGTTCAGTACTCGTTGCAGATCATCGATTTTGCATTAAGATCATATCGAAATGCTTTAAGTGATCAAAAAGCTTTTTAGTTAAAATGCATTTAGTGCGTTCATGAACCATAGTAAAAGCAAAAAAAAAAATGGCTTTAAAGTACTTTACAGCTTTTAATGTAAAACTTACCTCACGGCTGTTTCTTTCGATTTTCTTGCCAATTTGTGGTTGGTATTACGTTTACTCAATCCATTCGATGAGTCGTTATTATCCTGTAAATGACTTATCGTTTCAAATTGCAGTGGGCGGTACTTGTTGAATGCGACATCCAAGTCATTGTAATTCACTATTGCATGCCTTGATAGAGTGTAAGAAGGATACGTTTCTGGCTTTGCTTGATCATTTATTCGAATATCTTGAAATACTGGACTTTTAGTTACAGTACGATATCTCCATTTATAATTATTTGGATTATTATTATTATGTTTGTTTTGCATTGCAGCAGGGCTTACTTGAACATAATTTGTAACGGGGTCTGAAGGATATTCAACTTTAAAATGGTCTCTCAAACAATTTCTAGGAATATAAACAATTGCCTGCGTAAATTCGTAGCAAAGTGCAAACATTATGAGAGTTATAATTAGTGTCGAGTCTTTGTGCTAGAAAAATATTTTATTAAATCAATACATTTGAATGTAAAATTAATTATTTTTTTAAATAAAAAACATGCAACACTTTTATTTAAGCGCAAACCAAAAATGTTATATCTACTTTCGAGAACATAAAGCTCCCATCAGATTTGAATGAAGTTCATCTCAAGATAGTAGTGGCAGGCATTGCAAATAGTTTGCAAAATAAATTTGATCACTTCCATTGCAAGCCTTTAACGTCAGCTCACCTGAAGTAGTGATCTTATATGATTTTCAATCCCCTCACCTTTGAGAATGCAACTATTATTAAATAAGTTTTCATATGAAACCAGACGAGACTTGGTTGCAATATTACAAATAAGTTGCAACAAACTTTATCTCACAAAGTCTTTGCTTAGTGTGAACCGAGCTTCATATAAAGAATTCTAGTTTCGGTTTACCAAAAATGTTTATTGCAGATGCAATTTTAGCATCCCCTTGCTTTTAATGCTTTGACGTACAGTACAAATGCCATGTGTATATTTATGAGCATGAAACCAAACAAACAACATTCACTTTTTGATTGCACTTGTCTTTTTGCGATTGAACTGATATTATAAAGAAATCAACATTTGCACACTTCAGATACTTGCAAACATTTCATGCAACGTTCAAATGCCGGCCAATAACTTCAAACCTAAAATCTGCCGCAACTCACCATTATTAATAAATATATATATATATATATATATTTTTTTTTTGCTAATAATTATATGTTTCTAAATATTGTTTGTCTTTTAGTTGATCGAACTATAAAGAACTCCACTGCAATTGTCTACTAATTCTTCTACGTCTTGTGACTTTTGTGTACTGATGCCGAATGTCTATCTGGCCAGAGCAGACGCTCTGGTTTATCTTTTATACTCTGTTTGTTGTCGCAATCCACACGAGGTAGGAAACTTGTCAACATAAGATCCACAAGCACAAGAAAATTTAGAATCAGTTCAAATGTTGTAATTCTTTAACGTGTTGAAGTTGAGAGAAGAAGCTTATAAGCTGATTTGATTAACCAGTAATTTGGATGAGTATTAGGCAATGGGAAAAATCTTCTTTTACCAACAAGCTCTTCACAGATTTTTTTATTTCACGACTTTTTGTGATTTTCGAACTATTTTATTTTGGGACTGAAATATGCATTTTAAATGCAGTAGGCATTTAGTATTTGTTTGGCTGGCGGTTGCTTGTAGCCAAAAGAACAGTATCGAACAGTAAGGAAACCACAAGGACTTTAGGTTAATTCGAAATCTAATAAATTTATTTGGTTATTCTTCCCAAAAGCCAGGAACACTTAATCGCATAAATTTTTATATATATATACATATATTTTTTTTTTGGTTATTGGAAGCTGAAAAAGAATTTATCAAAAAAAAAAAAAAAAACATTAATAAAACTAAAACATAAATATAACTAAAAATTTCAGGGCCTTCCATGAACCTGGTATGCGATATGCTGTGGATTGTTGCCGCGTGGTATGTATTCCTGCAGATTTAAATTGATCGGTCCCAACAACTGTTTGTCTTTGGTTTCTCTATTTATGCGATGAGCGTGTTTGTAGGGCGAAATACTGCCAGCATAGGGCTGCAGGCCATATGAGGGCAAATGTGCTGCTGACATTTCGACTAGAGGGGACGGTGCAGGGGGTGGCATATTGCTTGCTAGTGGCGATAAAAGTGGTCGAGTGCTGTAGTCAACGCTATTGCTCGGCGCCAAATGTTGGTGATATGCTAAAGATTGTACTCCAGTATTCCCGGTTAAATACGACCCAATGGGCACCACTAAAGGCCTCGTTGGAATTAATTGTAAATATTGCACACCACCCTCATTTATTGTCTGAGGTAAGTATTGCATTAATACTGGAGCATGACTTGCCAGCGTTGTAGGAAATTCTGGCGCTATGCTATTGCCGTTACGAATGGGCGTGAAATTTTCCTCCATCTCAGGGAGTTTATAAGATGGCTTAAATTTATCATTTTGATTTTGCTTGTTAGTTATCATTTCGTAATTCGAAGCGTACGTGGTTAAAGAATTCAGCTGAGCATTCTGTTGCTGTTGCTGTTGCTGTTGCTGGTGTATTGATAAGTTATTATTCGGTGCACCTGTTTTGCTAGAAATTTCGGGACTAGGAACTGGTTCAGAAATTATCCGGTTCGGTATTGTTAGGAAAAGCAAAATCAATTCGTAATAGAATTTCTTTACGCACATTTCTATTAATTCTTCCAAAAATCTAAATATTTACAAAAAGAAACAGTGAAAGCAAATCGCAGCTTCAAATCACTTTACAAAAGATGAAATTTACAAAAACTCGCACATTTCCCGAGAAATGGCCAACAGTCTTCAACAAACTTACTCTGAAATTTAAGTTTTAATTAACACCAGTATTTTATCTTGCGGATTGTATTATAAAATTTTCCTTTTTTTTATATAAAATACTATTTTTGCACTCAGGACTTTATTTAACTTGTAGTGAATTTTTTATTGTTACATCACCGTTGAATTATGATTTTTATTTAACTTCTGCAGAAAATTGACAACCGCTTTTATAACTCCCCTGTTTGTTAAACATATTCACAAGTCTGGTCTATAATAAGTATAAAACCTGATATTCCCATTTTCATGAAGTCATCTAACAAGAGAGAAAAATGAAACCAAATACTTGCACAAACAAGTAGGAGATTCGGATTGGCAGTAAAACGAAAAGTTTTTCAGTGAAAAAGGAAACCTTATTATTATATACAACCACACGAATATATATATGTCTACATACTCGCTTTTACAAATCTTCGTACATATATATTTATTTAGTTAATGTTATCATCAGGTTTTCAGCTTCTCCGAAAGAAAAACTTGCCAAGCGTAAAATAAACAAACGCCTCGTTAATATGGTTTTGTCCAATTAAAGGTCAGTGTTAGTGGCATGTACTATTTCTTTCAACAGCAACTAATCACTTTTGCAGTTATCCGTCGGTTTTACTTTCATTTAAACTGGTGCCGAAATAATTAAAAAAAAAAGGAAATTGTACTACAACATATTTCTTCCTTCATCGTCACTTCCTGGCCGATGCTGTCTGCCACAAGTTCAATGCACGTGACTAAAACTAAAAACATTGTTATTGCTGTCTGTAGGAGTTTACACTATAAAATCGCACACATAAAAACATTTAATGTGGCAGCTCTATTAACAAAAATCGCCGATACATGGATAAAATATTTAAAGCAAAAAATTATTCGTATGCATTTTCCATACCAGCGTAAACTGGCTTACGGCATAATCAAACGCAAATATTTTCGTCGACATTCATTTCATCTCTAGTCGTCAAAAATTGCGATAACTGCATTAGACAGACAATCGTATCAACAAGCAAGTCAATATTTAAAGCTGCAGAATTTCAAACACTAAATACTCGTTTCCTACATTAACAGGATTGATGCATCCACACTGTAAAATTTAACGGAAGTGAAAAGTGATTTTAAAATTTAGAAGGAGTTTTGAATGCTGTGGACGAGTAAGAATATTCGCAAAGCGAAGATGCTAACCCGCCGACAGAAAGCTGTGCATTGGAGCTGTCTGAAGATAGTTCTTATCTTTATAACGAGAATCCGAACATCGAAACATTACAGATGGCACCATCTAATAAAAGGCTAGACACATTATATGTGTGAAATGACAATACAGTTTGGAGTCCCAAATGTTCATGATACCCCGGTGAGATCACGGAATAAAATTTGTAATAATAGATTTCAAGTACATATTTGCAAACAATTCAATTTCACAGATATAAGAGGTGCTATTAGACGTGTTTTAAATTTAGACCACATTATAGACTCACTAAATACTAGAATCGAAAAACTTGCCACGCCTCCTCCTCCCACTGCACAACTTGCAGTGGGTAAAACAATTAATTTTACGTATTAGTTTACGTAAAGCGGTTTTGCTCCGAATTTTATAAATTTCCTACAAATTTTTTTTACTTACTTTTGGTCCGCCTTAGAATGACACTTGTGTCATAATGAAATATTTAGTCAGTCTATTCACTGTTGTCCATCTAAGAATGATGATTTTTGACAGTATGCAACTTGTATCCATCTGTCCGTCTATTCACTGTAGTCCGTCTTAGAAAGAAACATTTCTCGGAATGGCATATAGTATACCCGTCTGTTGTTTTTTGTCCTTTTGTCCGTATACGGCCATGTTGAAACAACTACAAATACAATTCAGAAATGGGACTTACATACGTATATTCCACTTTTGTGAAGATTCTTGGGTTCAATTTGTGTTCAACCAAAAATGCCCAAATTCACCGAAAGGTCAACGAAAATCTATTCATAATGCGTGACATCTTTTTAAATTACAAAATTAATTTTAATTTTTTTTAATATTTGAATGTCAAACAAGGTTGGTGTTGTTTTCTCAAAGCAAACTCAAGTTGAGTTAAATATGTAATTAAGTAAGCTCTTATATCATGTTGCTTATGTTGTTTTCCCCTCCACCTATTGAAAAAATTAATTATTATTACATACAGTCATACGTACATGCAGATGTGTCATTAACTCAGTAGTATGTATTGCTGAAGCTAATAAGAAAAAAATTAGCAACTCTAAGTTGACTAATAAAAATAATATCTGACAATGGAATCTCTATAAGGAAAAAGCTCTTTCATACTTAAAAAGTAAAGAACTTTTAGTTTCTTTCAATATGTCTATGTAAATGGAAATTCCTTAACTAGAAAGCAGCAGTTTCCATTTTAGAGAGGCTGCCTTTTAACATAAAATAAATTCTTATCTCGTTATGGATTATTTCCGACTATTTTATTGGTCATGGCTTTGCACAACGATGATTTCGATTTCAATCGCTTTGGTCGTCTGAAAAAACTTTTTATAAGCTTATTTGATAACGTTGTTCAACTAATCTGCATATTACACACACACTAAACGATTCATACGTACAAGTTTACGGCCAATCAAAGTGAGAAAGTTATTTTTAATGCTGATTGACATCATGCCAATTGTGAGATGAATGTTTAATTTCAAAACGATTTATTTGTCAACTATTTACACGCTTCATTTTCTTAAATTTAAGTTAAAGACAATAATTATGTACATACGTAAATGCAATGCCAATACGTTATTTTCTTAATGCGTTTTTGGTGAAATGAAATGTTATGAATCATTTCAGACGTTTTCCCCTCTAATGCACAAAAATTAATAAATATGATGTTAAAAATATTCGCATTCGATTACATTTTAGTTAAAAATGTTTCGGATGAAATAAATAAATATGTAAGTAGCTAAACTATATATGTTTTAAAATATTTTCCAAATTAGAGTACGGAGGTCCATATGTATTACTTGGTGGTAGGAAATTGCTATTTGTAGCTAGAGATATTTCATTAAGGGAGTCTGAATCACTCTTAGGAGGCAAATAAGAGGAGGCTGGTTCCTGAACAGAGTCTGATTTGACTTCTACAGACTGATGGTAAGCGGCGTCTTGATAATTTATTGAAGGTATAGCAGAAGGTATTGGATAATCATAGCCCGTGGAATCGCTTCCTACTCCTGATGGTGGTAAGTATTGCTGAGAGGGGGAATGAGTATACGCGGACTCTTCAATAGCGGAACCTAAGAATGTCGACGGCTTGAAAGGGGCTTTGGAGTAGGCCGGTTGCTTGAAACTTGATGCTGATATACCAGTGCGTAGCACGTGCGGTTTATTTGAAGTAAAACTGAAATAACCTAAACCTTTGTGACCTGCGGCATAAATTGGACCGTGTTCTTTGGTTGGCGAAGTTTGAGAGTGATATTTTGTATTGTAAGTTATAAGTGGTTCACCATAACTGTTATGCTTGAAAGGGTATTGGTACGAAGAAGATGAAGCCACTTGATGTCCTTGGTGATCGAGTGAATTATGTGAATTTTTCACGCCAACTGGCAAATGTGAAATTACATAAAGATGTTCTGGAGAACCATTATGAACATGATCTGTATGATGTTGTTCATCCAAACCAGAAGTAACAGAGCCACTTAATCCTTGAACAGATCCATAACCAGCGGTATCTAGAGAAGATGAGGATCCACCAATACCTTTAGAAAATTGATAGCCATTGCCAGTAGCAACATTGTATTCTAAGCCGGAAACATCAGTTCCCAACGAGCCATGGTCATAATCAATAGCATAATAATGAGGACGACTGATGGGAAATTCACCATGACTTACTGCTGGACCAGAATGAAATCCTGTACCACCTTTCAGACCAGATCCGATATATTTTGTTGCCCCAAGACCAACATAATGATGAGGAAAAGGCAAACGGAAGCCATGATGGCCAGCGCTAGAGCCAGCAGCACCGCCATGGTTGTGCAAAGCAGATGAAGAATACCCTTGCTGATGATGACCTTGACTTGCACCACCGGATCTATATCGACCCACTATACCAGAAACATATCCACCAGAAAATCCTCCTGTACTACCAACACTGCCAGAGTAAGGACTATAAGTTAAACTGGTCGGTGGCAAGTATTTGTATGATGGGCCGTGGTAAACGGCGTTCAGCAACGACGCATCTCGTTTTGGCTTAGCTTCATCACTTTTATCTGTAGCCACTGCTACAATCTTATTACTTTTAATAACATCTGCCAGCACTGCATAAAACAGACTTCCAACTAAACAGCACACCTACAAGTCGAATATTTTGTTTAACAACTTTATTCAATTATTTCTTTTTTATATGCACTTAAAATTGCTCACCAATAATTTCATTGTATCCTCAATTTATTTTTATATATATTGTATATATGCGATTATCTCTTGCCCTATGCTTACTGCTTTAGGTCTGAAAGTTTAGTGCTCGTTATTAAACAAAACGCATTCACTTTTATACCAACACAATTTTCAATTACGTCAAATTCCAGCAAAATTTTGCATTCATTTGAAGAAACTCTTTTAATACACAATATAAAAACAAATTTGTGAAGCCATGACAATGGATTATGTTACACACAATATCATCCACGTTAACTTAATTTTAATTATTTAGGTACGAGCATTCACTCTCTACCTCTCCCTTTCTACAAAATAAACGCTTAAATTAAAAAAAATTAATGAATTAATGCGAAAATTGTTTACATTCGTTAACTTTGTTTGTTGGTAAATTAGAAAAATCTCTTATATTTATTTACACGTGTGCGCATGTGTATGCCCTAGTATGACATACATACATCCATGCATACATATATACATGCATGTATTTTATATATACCAATCTAAAAACCATTTCATTTAATTATGAGACAAGATCGTTCTGCCAAGAAATGTCATTACCAGTATTAATTGGAAAATGTTCAAACATTAGAATATGACAAATTAAATCAAATTTAATATATTTACAAGTATGTGTGCATGCATGCATGTATGTGTGAATGGGTAGGAAATATTAAAACCTCTTTAAAGCTCGGTGCACAGTAGAAGAAACATTAATGAAAATTTGCATATTCAGTATATACAGAGCAGCATCAGGTTATCCAAACAATGCTGCTACTAGGCATACTAAGCAGAGAGGAAGGTGGGTCACGTCAATCACGTCATTGTTCACCGTGATGTTTTTAGTACGCAACTTCTAACTTGCGATCACGTAAAACACTTTCGTAGTAGACATTTCGAATTTACAAGCATTTTATAAATTTTATGTAAATCATTTGTCTCTCTCTCACACTCTCAAACGAAACGTAAAGGAACAACCTAAACGAAATGGGAAACGGATATGGTTTTTCAAAACTGCAATTGCACGTTTGTAATGAAAATCTATTTATTTATATTCATTTAAATAATTTATTTATTTTTTTCATTGGGTTCTCCTTTTAAAATTTGTTTCCCTTATATCAGATGTGTGTTTTATCAGATGTAAAATGATTAAAGATTTCGTGTATTGAATTAATCATTTGAAGTTTTAAATCATCGCTCGACTTTCTTGCCATCACGTATTTTTTAAAAATTAATGAATGCTGCAATCCCAACTCTTTAAGTAATGTCATACGTGATCGAAAAGATCTCAAACTAAAACCATCTTTATTAATTAACAATGTCTGAATAAATAGTTTTGCTTGAAGTCATGATTGACAATGAATGAAGATTATCCACAACACCATCGCCGGTAAGAATACTTACTGACCTACAAAAGAAGGTTTAGCTACCTCCATGTACTCGCACTCGCCAGCAACTATACAAACTCAAATCTGTACATATACATATCCGTCGTCATTAGCATGTGCAATGTGTATATGTATATGTATGCGTCTTCAAGCCGCTTCAAGTGAAGCAATTCTCAATTACGCCATAATTTATTTAATTTGTCTACAAAATTAAGAAAATAATTTTATATCATTTTCTTTATGTTTAATTGACAGCTTGCAATGGTAGTAATTCTTACAGAAGGGCTTATAAAACTATAAAAATTTCTACTGTCTCCGATTCAGAAATGTGAGCATTAGAGAAATAATATTAAAATTAGCATGAGCAAAAGTTCATTTAATATTAATTTAGTTTCCTGTATAAATTATAAACATTATTTGGTGCCATATAAACTAAATTTTGGGAATGATGCGGTGGATTTTCTTGTTGCTCGTATACCGGCGCTATATTTAGAGGCGTTTTTTGTAGTTGCTGCTGTTGTTGTAAAGGCAGTAATTGGTTTTGCTGGTGTTGTTGTGGCACTTTCTGATACTGTTGCGTCAACTGTTGATTTCTTAGCGGGAATGGTTGCTGTTGATGTTGACCATATCCCAAGAATTGGGATGGTATGAAAGGTGCTTCCATTCTCGTAGCAACTTTCGTGTCTTTGAAATAGCTGGGATGAAATGGTACTCCCAAACCAACATTTCGATTGGAGTAACTATTTTCAAGAGGTGGATTATAATTTTGAAGTGGAATATTTAATTGTTGAGTATTTTCGTTATTAGTTGAAAGTTGTGTAGGAAACATATGAGGGCCAGTATACCCTGTAGAGCCATAATTACTAACAAGCTGTGGTTGTGAAACACCATCGCCTGGCCGTAATAGTGGCAATTGTCTTTTCAGTAGATTGGGAAACATGTATATTAAATGGAACATTTGGCCAGGTGCATTTATGAGTTGAAACTGATTTTGACGATTTGATAAGTTTGTGGATTTTTGTTCTTCTAAAATCGTTTCGCCATCATTTTGTGTAGTATATCCAGGATCATTAAGTTCATTTCGCTGATACGAATTAAATGCCTTCGGATCGACTCCGGAGCTACTGGCAGGATAATTACTAAAGCTTAATTCCCGTTTTCTATGACCATAAGATAAATTAAATGCTGCATTGTTGAACATTAAATGAACACTGATTACATATATATATATCAAAGCGTGCTTATAATGCATATTGCTTATTGATGGCTAAATATACAACTAATATCAAATCCTAATAATTTTCCATATTTATAACAAATTGTCTTTCAGCTAAAAAAGGTACAGATAGGTATATCAAAGCATAACCCTTAAGAAAAGAAATTATAAGCTTCCGCCGGAATTGAAATTGATAGCTAGACATTACTCGTAAATGTATTACCGTTTCGTATTTCGCCAGTACACATACTTGTTGTAAATTTTTTATTTTCATTTACTAGAAATTATGGATGTATTACAAAATGAGTGTGGCATTTAGCATTGCAAAACCTTGTGAAAAACGATACCTAAATCAGTCTGATTTTAAGCGATTTCATTGCATAACGTTAAATAATGGAAGAAAGCACACTGGCAAATAATATAATTATTACCACAATTTTTATTTCGTTTGCAAGTATTTTTTAATAGCTCTCTCTACAAAGATGACAGATGGAGTAACATCATTCTACATACATAATGAAAAATATTAATATTTTAAATACACAAAATTTTTTGTCTAATTATTTGTAGACAAATAGATAAGAGTTATAATTTTAAGGAAACAAACGTTTAAATATGTATTAGGAAGAGTCCCATGCGAGTAATGACAGAAAGCTGGAAATCCATAGATACATACATACATACATGTATAGAACTGGGCTGCGTATACCGCAAGACACCGGTCTTGATGGTGATGATTTAAAAAATTTTTTCAGTATTTAAATATAGATAAATAATTAACTTGACAATTCAATAAGATAAAGACAACTTCTGACCATGAACCTAAGATGACTCGAATACCAATGCTAATTTTCATATTTAACAAAATTACTTAAGTTTCTTGGTAACCGGGCCAACTAAGGTCTGATAACAGTAGAACACAATTGCCAATAAATTACGAAAAAGTGATAACTCCTAAAAATACATGCTCTTTAATGTTAACGCGAGCAAAAGCACAAAGATAAAGTATTTTCACTTATACTCCCACATATTCGTACATACAGGCGTGGGCATGCATGTTCATATATATAAGATATTTTTGATAACAGCCAAACTTATCGGGCAAGTTATCTACACACGAAATATACACACGTACGTATGCCTGTATAACTGTGGAGCTGTTTTTAAAGACGGATAAGTTAACTAAAATAGAATTAGAAAAATATCATTTTAAAAACTCATATAACCGTATGGATCTCAGTAGTAAATAATTGAAACATAAAAAACATAAGCAATTTTAAATATTTGTTGTCTTTTAAATATGAGAAATTGTACTCGTGGCGTCAATTTGAAAGCCTCCCGGTTTGGATATTTTTTCCGCTAGATATCACTCGACAACCGTTTGCTGTATTTCAATCAAATTTACTAGAAGGATAGTAACTATCCTTTTTCACTCTTTGGTAGATTTGGTATAAAAATTTGTTTATTGCAAGTGACGTCGATGTTAGATATTAACACATATTAAAGCTTTTACTTTCTTAGCTTTCTAAGAGTATTATACACGTTTGATCATTTGAAGAAATATTACCTTCCGCCTTTTTATTTAAAAAAAAAATAACAAAATACGAAAAGTTGTAGAAAAAATTATTACGGTCCGTTATTTGGTCACAATATTTTACAAAATGAGAATGTGGGAGGTGATGTTTTTAAAATCTGCATCATTCCCGCCACCTCTTTGGAATAAATATCAAAACAAATTTTTTTTTACAACGTAAACATATATTTTCCTGCCCAATTAAATGTTTTGGTGTAAGAACTTTAGTAAATAACACTAAAAATATTTAACATTACAATTATAAAAAATGATAATAAATATCAAAATAATTTTTTTTCATTGTACAAGGATTATTCCTATATTATAAAAATTTAATTATTCCTATATTGACTTGATAGGAATTTTCGATTATCTTTCAAGCATAAAAATTTTTGTTTTTTGCATGTTTTTTAAAGTTAACTAATTTTTAGACAAAATGTAATTTTACAATAGTACCAGTCCAATACACCTAAAATTTAAATTCATGTGTATATTTTACAAAGGTAAAAGAAAAAATTGTTTTCTAATATTTACTAACAATTCCTGAATTAGAACTAAGTACTGATTAAATAAAAATGAATTGAATGCAATCAATGTTATATGATCGTAATGTAAAGAACAATATCTTAATTAAAAATATATAATATCTAATATTTACACAAAAAGACCTGCTTTCAATTCGCCTTACCTTACATATGATGTCGATCTTCGGTATTTCGCAGTATTCTGTGACCGCTGTCACCAGGAAAGGAAATCGCCTTTATCTACACATTCACTACCATTTATAGCAACTCTTCCAAAATTACACAGAAACACATTTTGTTTAATTTATATTTTATGTCATAACAAAAGCAGCTGTCTCACTTTAAAAACGTGAGAAAATTTACAAGACAAACAGAAATTAGAAAAAAAAAATTATAGAAAAGTATGAATTGAGAAATTTAAATATCGAATAAAATATTTTATGCTTAACTTTTTATTGTATATAATTTATGAAAAATGGATGCTGACACTAATAAGCAAAAATTAAATGAAAACTCTGTGGATAGCTTGGAACACAAAAAATTTAATGATAATGATTTTAGTGGGAAAGAAGCTGAGAGTGACACAGTAGAGGTAAGATTTTGAAAGCAAATGCATTGAATATGTGCTCATTTATATTTGTAAGAACTCTGTTTAGCTTTTCCACAAAGTATTCCAACTGTATAAACCAGATGAAGTTTTGCTATCATTTAATGGAGGTAAGGATTGTACTGTAGTTTTACACATGTTAAATACATTTATTGGAAGAAATGAGTGTCTTAAATCTTTTCAAATAAGTACTCTGTACATAACTGATCCAGATTCATTTGAGGAGATTGATGAGTTTGTGGATTATTGCGAGAATTTATATAACATAAATCTTATTAAAAAAAATGGGCCCATAAAACATGCTCTTAAAGAATTGTGTAAAACTACTCCAAAGTTAAAAGCCGTTTTTATGGGTAACCGGAGAACTGATCCTTTTTGTAAAGATTTGAATGTTATGCAGGTATTTTGAATGTATTTGTATATATATAAAGTATTGTATTACGCGATTTGTGCAATTTTGATTTTTTAGATGACTGATCCTGGATGGCCTCCTTTAATGCGCATTAATCCTGTTCTTAATTGGAGCTGCCGGCAAATTTGGGAATATATTTATCATTATAAAGTACCGTATTGTAAATTATATGAAAGAGGTTACACTTCTATTGGAAATAAGAAAAATACGAAGCCTAACCCGCATCTTCGTATAATAGATACTTCTACGGAAAAAGAAAACGGCTATAAACATGGCAATACATTACTGGACGATGAATTGGAACGCGCCGGACGATTTTAATTGTAATTTCAAAACAACTAATATAATTACAACATATACATATGTGTGCTTAACTTGCTTATTAGTGGTGCTAATTAATCATATTTAATTTAATTAATGCTAATTAATCATAATTAATATATTAAATACATTAGCGTTTGCAAAATTGACACATTAAAGTGCATGTGGTATTAATTGCTAAAAGAAGCATTCACAATAATAAACTGACAGGCCAGTACAAATATGCATAAGCGAAGTTGCTGTGCTGTAGAATAAATTTTATGCATTCGTAAAGAAGGAAAATTTGCATAAAATCATTTTTGGTTGCGTGTACGTTATAAGTGATTAAAGTAAAAAAGGTATTTTTTAATGAACGATTTTTGAAAATGTAAATGGCAATATTCAGAGTGAAAAAAACGATCTTTATAGTGCCATCTGGCAAGTATGATTCTCAAACAATTGTTAATTTTGTTTAAAATTTGTAAGATACGGCAGCTTACTTTTTATATAATTTTCCACCAGCTGCTACATTTTTCTTGTTTTTTACAATAATTAAAAATTAAAATGACAAAACTAGAAGACTTTAAGTAGAAAATAAATTTAAAATTTATTATAAGAAATTTCATTTTACATATTTCTGTTCAGTTCTAAGTGTAATATCTAATTTTATGAATGAAATATGTCTAAAACTGGTCAAGATATGTTAGCACTGCTGAGGGGATTGCAACTGGTGGCTAAAGCTTTTAGTAATGAACAACGTGAAGTAAGTAAACATCTATGGTCTAATTCAAGTTTAAAAGAATTATTGGAGCAACATTTAAAAGAAAGCATCGACTACATAAAATCAACTGGCCAAAATCCATCGAGAGAAATTAAGAAATTGCAAGAGTTTATCAAAGAATCTGGCGAAAGAACTTGTGCGGTTATTGGAGGTGCTAGACAATTAGCTTTTAGTAAATTTTCACGAAATATTACAATGAATCAAAATGACTCATCGGCTGCTGAAACTACGAAAAGCACCAATTCTAATATTGAATCCCGAACAGCACCAGATAATTCTTCTAACAACATTAATATGCATACGAATATGGATGCCGCTAATTTAGATATATCTTCAATAACTCTAAAGGAACTTGAAGAAATATTATCAAAGAGGCACAAAGATAGGGAAATCAGCTTACGTACAGCAGCAACTGTTAGTAAACAAGTTACAGGGGAACAGTTCGAAGGAGTTGCTTCTACTTCCTCAACAGACTCCAGAGACCATCAAAAGGCCGATACTGAATATGTGAGAAATGTACTTTCATTTGTCGCAGGTGCTGCAAATAGCGATACGAAAAGCGATACTGTAAAACATCAAGAAGATTTACCATCTCTAAGCACTGTAGCCAGACAAAGAAAAGTTCCATCCAGCCGCTTAGGAAGAATGGCTTCTTTTGGTGGTCTTTTTGCAGGTTTAGGTATTGGTACAATAAACGAACTAACAAAGGGTGCCTTAGGAATGGGTGGTTCAAAAAATGTTGCAGAAGCTCTCTTTAGTCCTGCAAATGCCGAAAGAATTGTTGACACCCTGTGCAAAGTAAGAGGAGCTGCTTTAAAAATTGGCCAAATTTTATCCATACAAGATTCAAATGTGGTATCGCCACAATTGGCGAAAGCCTTTGAAAGGGTTCGTCAGGCGGCTGATTATATGCCGAACTGGCAGCTAGAACGTGTTATGTCTACTGAATTGGGCCCTAAATGGAGGGAATTAGTTGAAAGCTTTGATGATAAACCATTTGCTGCGGCTTCAATAGGTCAAGTTCATAGAGCTACATTAAAAAATGGTACTATAGTTGCTATTAAGGTTCAGTATCCTGGGGTTGCTCAAAGTATTGAAAGCGATATAGATAACTTAGTGGGTATGTTAAAAGTTTGGGATGTATTTCCTCATGGATTTTTCATTGACAATGTAGTAAAAGTGGCAAAGCGCGAATTAATTTGGGAAGTAGACTATAACCGAGAAGCCGAATATACCGAAAAATTTAAAGAAATGATTGCACCCTATAAAGAATATTATGTCCCCTGCGTAATAAGAGAATTAACAACTAATAGTATTTTAACGACTGAATATGTTCCTGGCGTGCCTCTGGATAAATGTTTCGAAATGAGGTAAGACTATTTGTTTATTAGAAAGTGAATTTAGGTAATTAATATAGCATTTCCAGCTACGATCATCGGAAACACATTGGTGAATCAGTTTTGAAGCTTTGTTTACGTGAGTTATTTGAGTTGCAATGTATGCAAACTGACCCTAACTGGTCAAATTTTCTATACCACGCTGACTCCAGGCGATTAATGCTAATCGATTTTGGTTCAACACGCTTTTACCAAAAAGAATTTATTCGAAATTATAGAAACGTGAGTATTAACGATATCACATCCAACACCGTTTTTGCTAAACTTTTTTCATGGGGTTTTTAAAATAAGGTTAAAAACTTATTTATTATATTTAAAATAAATAAACTATTTATTTTAGGTAATAATGTGTGCTGTTAATAACAATCGTGCAGGTGTTCTGGATATATCCAGGGATATGGGATTTCTAACTGGTTATGAAAGCAAACAAATGGAAGAGGCTCATGTGGATGCTGTAATGATATTAGGCGAAATGTTCCGTTATGATGGTGAATTTGATTTTGGCCAGCAGGTTAGTGACATTTGATAAAACATTTTTACCACCAACACCTTCAATTTTCTTTTAGAATACTACTGAGCGAATCGCACATTTAGTACCAACTATGGTAGCACATAGGTTATGCCCACCTCCAGAAGAAATATATTCAATACATCGAAAACTATCTGGCATATTCTTGTTATGCTCTCGTCTCAAGATTAAACTTAGATGTCGTCCACTTTTTGACGAAATTGTTGTGGGTAAATTTAACTAATTTATGTGATATTTTTAGATTAGATGTATAAAAAGAATAAAATAAATACATTAAATTAGTTTATTTTACCAATTGCATAAAAAAGATATTTTTGCATTTAAATCAAAATATTGCTAACATAATTGACGACTAAAAATACTTTACTATTTACTTTGACCTGTAAAAGTGTCTTTATTATAAATCCAATTTTAAAGCTGTGAAGTGCTGAAAAAGTATTGTTTGATTATACTTTGGTTTATTAGGTACTGCATCCTCCTATTTAGTGCTTTTATCATTAAATTATAATTATATTACTTCTATTTTTCCGCTTTTGGTAATGGTTTTTAATATAATAATAATAATAATTGGAAATATGTTTTATATTTTAGAGATAATCCCCCATTTCTTTGAATAACATAAAAAAACATTATAATTATTGGGCACAACAAATGATTTAAATGTTTATTTGAACTCAATAAATTAGTCGCAATTTACATGCTGGTTTTATTACAAAATTAAATAGAGAAAATGCCACTTTAAATATATAATATTCTTTTTGAAGATCATGCCAGTTATTTCACACGCAAAATAATATAGATATTCGCAAATTCAAAAATAATCCTGATTATCAAAATACAAAAGCACAATTATATCTACTCACATTCAACCTGCAACAGCCACACTTATCTCTTTACTTCCTTCTTGCTATGTTGTGCTCGTAGTCATCCTAGTTAGGATGAAGGTTGTAGCACCAACTGCAGGCATGTTTTAAACAAAATAAACTACCAGAATTTAATTGGAAGAATGCCCGCCCCTAAATTAAAAATGAATTTTATTTAAAAAAATTTTCATTCACAATTTCATAATTTTGCTTGCTCTATCATTATAATTAAAAGTAAAATAATAAATGTTCTAATCCTTGTAAGTAGAAATTTTACTTGCTGTCAAAAATTTAAAATATTACCAACAAATTTTTACTGACGATAAAAGATTATGTTCGCTCCTTTAAGTTGTACTCTAATTTCTCTTTCAATGTAAACTGTTTTCGCCGTGGCAATGCGAATACCAAAACATTTTTATTTTTTGAGATGAAAGTGTCATAGAAAAGAGTTAGTGAAGTAGACATAACACACTGAAAATTGAAATAGGTTAACAAAAATGTTACAAGTAAATAATTCACGAGTACTTTGTTTGTTTTTTTTTTTTGTTTTGTTATTCTACTGTATTTCGAAGTTTCACCACAGTTTTAAAGGCAGCATGTCCTCTCTTTTTGACTTCATCGTAACACATTCTTTCAGTTTATATTTCCTTTTCTTATGTAGATATGCTATCCACACATTCGTAAATATTCAAACACATCAATGCTGGTAAAAGTATGCATGTAAAAACATCGGTATGTATGTTTAGCACATATACACATGTATATATTTTTTTTCATGATGTCATCAATAAAATTCAAAACGTACACATCCATACAAACACCCATAAATACCTGTCCACACATATCTGCATGCAGGTATGCAAATACATATGCTTGCTTATACAAACAGGTATGCATTTTTACACCTCAATAGCAGCTGAAACCTAAACTTCATATGGTGTAATAATCAGTTATTATAAAACACACATCCATATGTAAGGATGTATGGACTTATTTACAATATGTACATACATATTCAATGGAGTGTGTATATGCACATATGTACATACATGTTTGAAATAAATTAAAAACGAAAATATTACTGGTTATTGCAAGCAACCTTTTTGAAAGTTATCCTCTCAGTTTAAAAGTTTCAATAATAATCACATTTCATTTTAAATTTGGCTTGTCACTAGTTTTATTATTAGAATAATTAGCAAGTCCTGCCATTTGCTGAAATTAATAAAAGGGATAGTGGCGGAGAACGTGGCGATGTCAAGGTGTTTTTTTTTTAGAATGCTATTAATTGTTTTTACTTCGCGTATGATATACCACCACAAAAGATTTATAATTGATTTATAAATATATATTAAGATTGTATAGTTGTTTCCTTAAATGAAAGTGTAAAGTGTTTGAAATATCCTAAAAGTACGATAACCATATACTTATGTACATATTTTGCATTAAGTTCTTCTCATATTTCATATTTCATATATTTAAGTTTTATTCTACCAAAATGAAATCTTTGGCGTAAAAAAATCGTTTAGTAATTAACTGGAGTATGCTGGAATATTCAAGTTAATAGTTGCATGACTTTTATGTTATTATCCTTTCTTTATGTGTGCATGAATGTGTTCTTTTGTTGCGATGACAACATCAACGTGAGCAACAAAACAAAACACAGCACAACCACATTTTTTATATGACAAAAAAAAAGAAAAAGAACAATAGAAAAAGACAAGTTAACTACCAACAACACTACCCCTTAGCAACATTGTTTTATATTCACTAGATGTCTGAGCAAAATGTCGATGAAAAGTTACAACGTGAAAAAGATTGTAAGCTGAACTTGGAGAGAAACTTATTATGCATTTCTATTTCCGATAACAGTTTTAATCCAATTTCAAAACTACAAAGTCCAATACGAACAACTGAATTTTGCTGGCAAATAAGTATATGCGTATAAGGTAGTTGGAAATTAAAAGGGAAATTCAAAATTGCTTTAGTTTTCATTTGTGTTCACAATAGTCAATTATTATTGCATAAATAGTTCATTTATTTATATTTATTGGGTGCATTTTTATTTTATCGATGAGGATGATCAGGAGTATACCAGAACGTCTGCTCCTTTCTCTTTGTCTCATCTCTCTCGCTGAGAAACTAACGAGCTTATAGGACCTCCATTGTGTGACAACATACCATATATAAAATTTTTGAGTGATAGAATGTGCTCTCAGTTTGAAATTTGTCATCGTATTGCCTGGCTGCAAAAACACTTTTATACAACGCACATATGCATGTGGCAAAGTATGGGCATTATCACAAGTATGTGTAAATATGCAAACACATTTTTGAATGCATATTTAAAAAAGCCAACCACCGAAAGGTCCTAATGCATGGTTTACTTTGAATGGCGTCAGTGAAACACTAAATTGGTGGCCTATTAAAACCATTAAAGTTGCATAAATGAAACTGAGCCTGCAACAAAATTGCCCTGAAAAGTAATACCAAACCTTATTGTATTATGCCCATATTATCAACTATTAATTCCGAATTTCAAACACACAATCATACGAGTGGCAACCAAATCAAATAAATTTTATGCGATATGAATCTATTTTATTTTTCCTATAGTCATTGCGCAATTAGTCTTCCATTGGTTGACGACCTTAACCACACAATAAACAAGAGCAAATAACAAGTTGGGGAAATTCCCTAAATAATAATTAATTTCAGTAAAATTTAAACGTTTAATAGACGTATGTGCACATACATCACTCCATGCATGAACATATGCAGTAGTAAATATTTTACAAATACACATTTGTACGTCTTACGTCATTTCTATCTGTCGTTACGTAACAACATGTAATCATTTAATTAAAGGAGAACGGACGTTTTCAAAGAATGAAATATCCCCCAAATCTCGAAAAAAATTTTTTTTCTTTATTATTAGCAAAAATATATTTTAAACATTTGTATTTTATATACAAGTACAAAAATAACGCATGTTTTTCTTTCAAAAACACAGAAACCGACGTTTTCAAAGAAAGATGACTTTTGCCCACAAATGCCAAATGCCTGAGCAAACAGTCGAATTACTAATTTACCGCTCTCCGAGAACGATTTCGAAAAAAATGAATGAGTGTTAATTTCTATAAGATGAGTATACCAAAATATTGAACAAGATCGTAAGGCTAGCTTTTGAGCCAAAGCTTTGCATAGGCTTTTTTTGCCAGTACCAGGTGGACCGCGAAGTAATATTAAAAGATTGCACGATATTAAATTTCGATTGACGTAATGTTGGGAGAATAGCAAAGCAGATAGGGCAAATTTAAAGTTTCTCCTTAAGACCTTTCTCGTAGATTAAATGCTCCCACATGCCATCAAAAAAGTGGCAGACTTAAGATTTGCATCCTTATCGCCGGCTTCTGAGTCGAACATTTCCAATTCCATGTCTACGTTGTGGCCAATAAAAGTAAAATACACTAATTTCGGCGTCCGTAGTGGATAATAATTATAAATACAAAAAATTATAATATGTTTAATAACAAATTATTGGCAATAATAATTGCCAATATGCATAAATATGCAGTGTTCATTAGACAAAAAAAAAAAAAATTAATGCATTGCAATATGGAAGAGTTATAGTCATACCTGACCTTCCTGCTTTGATTCGCATTCTGGTAATACACTTTCCACATTACGCAGGAGTTCATTACTTAATTCTATCATTGAACGACAATTGTTTTTCTCTTAGTAAATACTGCAACTGTGCCTGGGCAAGTTCAATCCGTCTGCAAAAAAAAATCAGATGCAACCATCAAAGTTTACTAGTAAATTGCAATTTTTGCACAACTTACACGCACAATTGTTTTAAACATACTTCTGCATGTACTGCCCTCTTCGGTGTAAAGAATTCCATTTAAATTTTTTTTACTATAAAACTATTTTAGCAACATTGAGCAAAATTTTCTATTTTACACAGAAGTAGTGCTGATCTTTTGTGAATTTATTATTTGTCTAATTTGGCGGCTTTTTAAGACATTTAAACACAGGGTAGACTCACACAATTTAACATATCCAAGATTTAAGGATGATTGTTGTGTGACTATTTCGTAGTAACTATTCCAGTTTTTGTATGAATTTTGACGTATTAGCAACATATTAGCTCTTACATTATCTTCACAACAGTGTACATAGAGACCTCTGGATGTGAAATCGGTGATGATCATTGAAATTGCCCGTGCTGAGTTGCCAAACATGGTAAAAAAGCGGTTTTGCTAAAATGGCATTTACAGAATGTATTGCTCAAAACAAATCAATAGTATGCTTTAAAATTTCAAAAATTCACATGTGTCCACTCATATATAGCACACATGTGAATGTCTCTAAGCATATGTTTGAATATAATTCACGATCTTGATTGAATTTTTTGCTTTCGTTCAATACAAATGCAATTTCTTTTAATAAGAAAATTAGAAAAATCGTTTGAAATAAATAATGTCAACAATTGCCAAGTAATTTCAAAAGAATTTCAGTTTATAAAATCAGAAGATTTAGTTTATTTTGTGTTCAATATTTTTCTCTTCTATTTTCAAACTGAAACTGAAAGCAACATAAGGAGACGAACTTGATTATTAAAAGGCAATAGATTGGCCGCAATAGAAGGATGCAAAAACGAGAGATGCTTAAGTAGTTAGAAAATACGCAATAAAATGTTAACAATCTACTTGCATGCATAATTAGCTTTTTTAAATAACCTTTATAAGATATGCAAATTTTATTTCCAAACATTTAATTTTTCGAATGTGGCTCCGCGTTGCTATCTGTTTTCCCTTAATTTTTTATGTACATAAATAATTGAAATCGTAAGTGCAAAATATATTTCACATTTTGAAATAGAATAAGGAAAAACCAGTGTTGAAAAGTATCCCACGTAATGGGCATACATCTCAGAGTACTGGTAACACTGGCAGAGATTTGTAATTTAAGTAAAGATCTGGCTACATTTGGATCTCATTTTTGTTGACATTTTACATAAAACATTTGTTGAAAACATAAAATAAACATACAAGAGCAATAAAAATGCCAATTTTTCATTCAAAAATACACAAACGGACGATTTTAAAGTGTGACTGTTTTTACTCAAAAATGCAAAGGGCCCCCCTTATCAAAAATCGAAAATTTTCCCAAAAATCGAAAAATGTTTTTCCATTTACTTTTACCAAAAATATATTTTAAATATTTGAAAACATAAAATAAACATACAAGAGCAAAAAAACCGCAAGTTTTTCGTTCAAAAATACAAAAACGGACGATTTTAAAGTGTGACTGTTTTTACTCAAAAATGCAAAGGGCCCCCCTTATCTAAAAATCGAAAATTTTCCCAAAAATCGAAAAATTTTTTTTGTCCTTATTTTTAGCAAATATATATTTTTAACATTTGAAAACAGAAAATAAACATACAAGAGCAAAAAAAACCGCAAGTTTTTCGTTCAAAAATACACAAAGTGACGTTTTCAAAGAATGACGATTTTTATCCAAAAATGCAGAGGTAGTACCCTTATCAAAAAGTGAAAAATACCCCAAATCTCGAAAAAATTTTTTTTTCTTTATTATTAGCAAAAATATATTTTAAACATTTGAAAACATAAAATAAACATACAAGTGCTAAAAAAACGCAAGTTTTTCGTTCAAAAATACACAAAGTGACGTTTTTAAAGAATGACGATTTTTACCCAAAAATGCAAAGGGTCCCCCCTTATCAAAAATCGAAAATTTTCCCAAAAATCGAAAATTTTTTTTTTCCGTTTACTTTTACCAAAAATATATTTTAAACATTTGAAAACATAAAATAAACAAGTGCAAAAAAACGCAAGTTTTTCGTTTAAAAATACACAAAGTGACGTTTTTAAAGAATGACGATTTTTATCCAAAAATGCAGAGGTAGTACCCTTATCAAAATTGAAATATACCCCAAATCTCGAAAAAATTTTTTTTTCTTTATTATTAGCAAAAATATATTTTAAATATTTGAAAACATAAAATAAAGATACAAGAGCAATAAAAACGCCAACTTTTCGTTCAAAAATACACAAATTGACGTTTTCAAAGAATGACGATTTTTACCCAAAAATGCAAAGGGTCCCCCTTATCTAAAAATCGAAAATTTTCCTAAAAATCGAAAAATTTTTTTTGACCTTATTTTTAACAAATATATATTTTTAACATTTGAAAACAGAAAATAAACATACAAGACCAAAAAAACCGCAAGTTTTTCGTTCAAAAATACACAAAGTGACGTTTTCAAAGAATGACGATTTTTATCCAAAAATGCAGAGGTAGTACCCTTATCAAAAATTGAAATATACCCCAAATCTCGAAAAAATTTTTTTTTCTTTATTATTAGCAAAAATATATTTTAAACATTTGAAAACATAAAATAAACATACAAGTGCTAAAAAAACGCAAGTTTTTCGTTCAAAAATACACAAAGTGACGTTTTTAAAGAATGACGATTTTTACCCAAAAATGCAAAGGGTCCCCCCTTATCAAAAATCGAAAATTTTCCCAAAAATCGAAAATTTTTTTTTTCCATTTACTTTTACCAAAAATATATTTTAAACATTTGAAAACATAAATTAACATACAAGTACAAAAAAAACCGCAAGTTTTCGTTCAAAAGCACACAAAATAAACGATACTCATCAAATACAGAGCTGCATCCGTTCATCTTGTGTGGATTATATTGTTTGGCTGCGGTGAAAAAAATCGCTGCATTATTTGAAAAATTAATTGTTTTATTTAATAGTCTAAAAATGCTACCAAGGTAGGAGAAACTTGTACTGATCTTTGCCGAAAAGGCCTCGTTATACAAAGCCTACCGCAACGCCCGGGCTTGAATCTCATAAAATGACTGTGGATAATTCTACGAGCAAATCATTTTCTTTTTATTTTAAAAGTTAATTTTTATTCATTCATTTATTTACTAAATATTACAATTATATGAATATAATTATATATGAGTAGAAGCACTGGCTGCTGAGGCCAAGTGCTCTACGAGGAATTGAAGCCCAGGGGAATTCAGGACCACAATATTTCTTTTTTGGTTTAATTACACTCGTGTGTATGTAATGAAAATAAAATGGCGAGAGTAAAATATTCTTAAAACGCCTTTCGCCCGCCCGAAAAAATGCAAGGCATAATTTATATAAATATGGGGTATTTTATATAAAATATATTTTCTTATTGCGGTTAAAAAAATTAGTGTTAATCAACTGAATACCAAATTAGACGAGCCGTTTATGATGTCAGTCACTAGACGAATCCTTCAAATATATGTATAAACTTAATGAAAAGGAAGAGATAATAAAAGTTTATTCAAACTTATAAATTAAAATAAGCCCCATATTATATAAATTCCTAAATTGTGGTTTAGGAACCTACATTGAAAATTCAGTATGTTGGGATAACATTGTGTGATAAATTTTACAAGAAAATGAGTTTATATTTTGATAGAAGAAAAAGGACGAGTGCATAAGTTTATGAACTTCCACATACATTCATACATGCACATTTGCTTGCTTTTATGTACGGCTGCATGTAGGCATATATGTATACACGTATGTACGTGTGTATTGGCTGGCCTAATTTTATTAAAGCCATGTTATGTTATGTTATGTTATGTTTTTCTTTGGCAACTTTTTTATTGTGTGCTTTTTCTCATTCAGTTAAAGACTATAGAAAAATGAGTCAACGTTTTCTTTATTTGAGTATACTACATAAAAAACTATTTTGACAGCTGGTATCCTTAAAAACTAGACGAAGGTTTATTGAAATTTAACGAATTGAATTCACGCTTGCATTTAACTGTGTATAACTGTGGAGCGAAAACAAGCACAAACGGTAACTATCAAATAATATGCGACATTATTAAGCTCAGGCTAGTTGAACTAAAAAGGACACAACATTTTTTTCTACAGTAACAACAAAAACGACGCAAAGCGGCATTTTTATAGAAATAAGTAGGTCCTAATTATTAAATAGTATTGTGAATTTTGCAGTGGAGAGATGCGGTGAGTCATAAAAAGAAATGAAGGGCGCCAATGTGCTTCGTTAAGTGGCGAGCAGACGAATTTAACGAAACTTTAACTTTGGAAGAGGTAACAGCAAACTGCTAACGTTAGTTTAAGTGAACCACGGAGACGAACGGATTTCGGGTAAAAACAACGGCGCTGAAATTTTTATATAAAAATATATATATATTTTTTTATAAGAAAAATCCTACACATACAAAAACTAGTGTGTCTTTTTGGTTTTGTCATATATAGTGCTTTTTCTAAATTTCTATAATATAAAACCATTTTTTTCAACGCAGTTTAAACGTACTAATTTATAAAATATAAATTAAAAGTCTTGGCAATAATTTAATAAATTGAAAAGAAAAATCGATATTATTAAAAATGTCATTTTCCTTTCATAAAGGAAAATTTCTAAAAGATCTACTCGTACTTTATGTACGAGTATGTATGTGTGATAATAGAGGTCACTATGAAAAAGCTCCTTACATGCAAAAAGTCACAAACTTACATCAGTGTAATAAAATCGTACAGATATCATATAATAATAAGAAAAAAAGGAGCAGATAATGTGAATTTTAAATTTCAATAAAATTGTATCCGATTTCTGTGGATAAGAAAAAATTAATGTCGATTCTCTTCGTTTTCGTAGGTTATGTATTCATTGTGAAAAAACTACATTTTTCTTTAAAGAGAACGAATTTTATATATATGTGTATAAAACATACATATGTACATACATGTATGTATGTATATATATATTATAATAAATTTTTAGTACATAAGGGATATGACCACCCCAATGCAAACCCAGTTTTGCTTGTACTTGCCACTGCTGTTGTCTTTTCATTGTGCAAAGTGCTCTCAGTTTGCTCAGCTCGTTAGTCAGATGTTTGTTTATTAATGTGCGTCTGTATTTGTAAGAATGCGTGTGTGCAAGCTCGTGTACGGTTGCCTAAAACGGTAAAGTTATTCTGCAAGCGTGTGTATGTGTGCATTGTGATTCAATATAAATTTAGGTTTCTATTAGTCCGTATTGTGACGGTGTGTCGGTTGTTGTTTTGTAAGAGTGATGATGGTGGAACTGTTGACGTTGCCGAAGCCATCGTACTTTGTATTTTTAATTTTCTTTTACTCTGCCCCTAATGAAAATATATGAAATGTTTTTTGTATCACTTCTTATCGCGTGCATCGTTTTACGTCCGCAGTGTACGAAGTTTAAAAATAGGAACTAAAGCACGACTTTTCAAAAAAAAAAACAAAAAACCAATATATGGTATAATAACTATATAATTTTTAAAACGGATGTAAAAAAGGAGATTGTTTAGTCACAAACAAATACGAGAAGCGGAACAGCAAAATAATTGCTGCTAAAATTATACCATTTAGAAATTACAATTTCTTTTTAAAAACTATATTAAAAAGAAAAAAACCAATAAACAAATAATTTAAAAAAGAAGTGAAAATTATAAAATATTTGTATATGTATGTGTGTATAAATATATTTATACAATGCAGCCCATTATCGTGTGACTGCGATAATACATGTTTTAAACTGTTAGTCATACGTACTCACAGAATTTGTGTTGTTCCACTGATTTTATTTCCATATCCGTATTTAAAAGTAGTGATTACCTGAAAGTAAAAAAAATATATATATATACATGTATTTGTTCTCATAAACAGATTATATGTAATTTGTTTTTTTTTTGTAAAACTACAAATGTAGATTTTGAAGAAGAAAGTAAACAAAATTAGGTTTTAAGAACAGTTTACACAAACAGACATACATCCGCTCAAACATGCACACATCCATACATTCGATGGAGAAGAAAAATTACATTCTCTTTTGTACAAAAATTTCTCAATAGTTTTCAGATTAACCGTGACTTATCAAACATTCACTTCGTCAAAAATTTGGCACTATTCTTTTAAGATTTCTTATGTCTGCCGTACATATGTATGTATAGGGTAATGTAAATATTTTATATATTTTCTTTATAAAAGGATTTGTCTAAGGGGGAAATATCGATGGGCATAAGAATACATTTCTGTAATTGGCTAAAAAAAACTAGTACTTATTTACTTTACTTTTGAATTTCAGATTTTATTGCCTTTTGCATAAAATATAGCAAAAAATTTACTAAAATTGAAAGAAATGAGCTTTGGCAATATTTCAAAAAAGTAAAACTTATTCGTGTCAATATGCTAAAAGGGTAAATTTTCATACATACATATGCACCTACAGATGCACGTGCATACATAATAATTATACTCCTAATTTTTTTAAATTTATTTATTTATGTAGCCACAGAGAGATGCATGCATATACATACATCCATACATATGTCGGCAAATGGGGAATGTAGAATATAAAATATTTTTTTACAATAATTTTTCTTTTACATACTTTGCCATAAAACAAAATAATTAAAATTTGTATACAAGTTAATATAACATTCATTAATTACTTCTATTCTATTATTTTCAAATGAAAAACATTTTGTGCGATTATTTACATACTTGTCTTCGGTGGCGTATACGCGCTCTGCTGCTTCAATGCGATTGGAAATAAACAGTAATACAAATTGAAGCATTTGTGACATGCATGTGTGTGAGTGGATCTGCGTGTGTTGGCATATAAAAATTGTTGGCCTTGCCTGCGTCTGTTTGTGTGTGATATTTATATTTGACTAGAATGATTCTTAAACTTTGTAAAATTAATACAATAGTGGTTAATTGCGTGTAAGTGCAAGCGTACGTTGGAACGCGCGTGTGTGTGTGTGTGTGTGTGTGAGTTGGAGTGCTTAGATAAAAGTGACATCAGTCATTGAAGTCATTATTTAGGGATTTTTGTTGTTGTGTTATACCAATTACAAAAATTCCCGAAATGTATACGAAGCTCAAGTTATACAAGTTATACACGTTTTTATCGTTTCGTAAATAAATGAAATATATTTCTAAAAAATTAATATATACAACATACTCATAAATAATTCTTTCCATTTAAATTAGCGGAATGTTTTTAAAAATTTATGTATTGTAGTACAAGTGAACGAAGATCTATTCCACTTCTATCAATGCTAAGTAGCGGTTAGTGTTTGCAGTAGTATTCAGCACGCACCATGATGAAGTTGCCTAATAACAAAACACACCAGAGGGACTAGAACCCCACCCGTCCCATGTGAATTTTATGTCAATCGGTCGGAAAATTAAAGTAAGCAAAACGTTCTCATGACACACTCGGACACATAAAGCTAACTTTTCACCTTAAATGTATGAGTAGCTGCAATAAAAGTCACCAAAAGTCAAATAAAAACTAAAAGTTTTTTATCTTTATACTAAGTAATTTTCTAATTTGCTTTGGAGTGATATAATTTTTACTGTTTAATGCCCAGAACCACAACTTTCTTAAATCAAAGAGAAAACTTTGCTCAACGCGTCAAATGTATTTACTTTTAGCTTACATTGTAAAAACTTTGTTGAATTTGCCTTTTTATGAAATTATAATTCCACTTAAGGTCGAAAACTATTGAAATCAAACATGATAAAAAATGTTGACCTCACATTTTTTTATAATATTAATTTGAGAGTGTTATTGGCTGGTAAAAGTGTCCTGTGTTGTTATTTCGTCTAGAGTTTAAGCCATGTTAAATATAAGAGAGAATTAAGAGAATTTAAATTTCTCTCAAGCGAATACGCTTTTAATTGCATGTACTGTTAAGGCAATGAATGAAAATTTTCTTATCCTCTTGTGTTGAGGCTTAGTAAACTATACCATGACGTTTTGGCTTTTGGTTACGTTTTAGTGTTTGATATGAACGGTTGGCTTTAAAGTGAAAATAATACTGAAGTAGTCAGAACAAAGCTACCATGTACTCTTAAAGCATTTAATTTATATACTATAAAATAAAAAAATGTTAATAATTTATGAAATATATTATATATTAAGTGAATGATTTTTATTGTATTTTAAAAGTTTTAGGAGTGTCCTTTTTTTAGGTTAAAATATATATTAGAATTTTATATAGTTGTGTCTGCATGTTTATATGTGTTTGTGAAAGAAAAACTGTGAAAAAGTTTAACCTCATTTCGTTATCGGTTTTCCTACTAAATACAATTCCTTATACATTTATATTTTTTGTTTTAATTCCTATCCAAAATGACCAAAACGGAAGAAATAAAATAATTAAACTGAATATTCGTGCAAATGTTTTAGTTAATAGAAGTTTTTCGAATTACACTTCTAGCTTTGAAAAAATTATGAAAAGATAAATATATATAAATTATTATATAAGAAGTGCAACAATTTTTACATATTCAAGTGAAATTAAATTTATGCAAGTATGCCATAAAAATAATTATACAATCGAGATCCAACGCAACAAATTTGTTTAACGTTCGTTTTTTTAATTAGCTATTTTTTAGCTTAAATATAATCATAACATAATAAAAATAATAATAATAAAAAAATAATAATAATAATAATAAAATAATAACAATAATAAAAAAAAATAATAATAATAAAGTGTTTGAAATTAAGAATAATGAATAATGTTGTGCTATGAATTTTTCTTACAATTGCAGCATAAAAACTTCATAAATACATATTTAAAAAAAAATAAATAATTAAAAAAAAACAGGAAATGAAAAATAAATGAATAAAATAAATACAATACACATTTAAAAAGCGCATGTAGTTACAAAATATATACAACATTAATTGAAAGAGGCCTGGAAATCCAAAACCAAATTAACACCAAATTAGAAATCTCATATAATAAGGAAAAATCAAGAAATTTAAATAATAAAATATTTATTGCAATAACATTTTAATAGAAGAAATTTTAAAAAAGCCAAACACATCTTGAAAAAGGCGATCGATTGGAATCAATTTACAGTAAGTATAAGACAGATTTCAATGAAACAATTTTTCAATTACACATACAAAAAGGGAGAAAAATGTTGCTCCTTTTCATAAAATAATACTGAGCTCGCTGCACCACACGGGCAGGAAATCCTTTTATTTCTATGTATATAGCATATGTCTATATACATACATCTCTCTATCTCTCTATATATATATGTATATATATATATAAGAGCATTTGAATATGCATATGTGTGTGTGTGTGTTTGAAAGTTCGTAACTCTCTTTATATCTCATTAGATGTTTGCAGTTTCTCTCAACTGCTGTTATCCTCATTAGTTTGACATTTCTTTTTCCGTGTCTTGCATACGATATGTTCCTTGACACATCTTTCGTTAAGTTTTTCCTTCCTATTATTCAATTCATCTGTCACTGTGCAATTAAAGCTCATGCGCATAAGCTAAACACAGAATATGTCATTATTTGGTCTGCCCAATAAATATACAAGCAATGAAGTTTTATTTAAAAAACTCTCTCCTTTCACCATTTTGCAAAATGGAAAGTACAAGAAAAATTTTATTGCCCAGGTTAATAGACAAGAAAATGTCGATTATAATAAATATTGTGGGTTGTTTTACGTAAATGGAAACTCTACCAAAATTTATTTGAAAAAATATTATTTTATAAATTCTCTAAATGGATGCGATTAGTTTAGTTAAAGTTTTTGTTTAAATATTTTTTCTCTAAAAGAATATATTTTTATAAATGGTGTTTAGTAAAAACTCTACAGTTTAACACAATGGAAGGCAAGTAATTTTTGGAAATTTTTGTAAATCTCTTCTGGGTTCCACTGTATTAAAGCAAATGTCTTCCTTTGAGCTAAATATTCATTTAAACATTTTCAAACTTCATGAGAATAATTTTCAAAGTTTAAGAATTGTATAATGACGAATTCTTTCTGAATAAAAATAATCAGAAATTAATTATACAGACACACATCCATACATATATATTCTTATCAGGACGATGCAATTTGTTGTGAAAAAGTTTTACAGGTCAATACAAATATTTTATTCACTAATTTAATTAATTGTTAATTTAAATAAAAGTATTGTTTTTGCCGATACGTTGCTTATGAAACACTTTGACTCTTTATTAGTTCAAATATTGTTCTTATCTTAGAAAAAAATATGTTTTCTTTAAAATGCTAACTTGAACTTATTAGTGAATGTTATCACGTTCAATTTATATAAACGCAATTAAGAGTATACAAATATATTGATAACGAAAATATTCCGTGAAAATATTTGCAAAATAATTGACTGATCGTGTGTACTTAAAAGACGTAACAAAGATCTCTTGCTTTTCCAAGAATTCAAGATTAAAATGCCGGCTTAGAACACTAATTAAGAAAACCAATTTTTGAAACCGGCCTTAAAAATATCGCCCCTTGGTGTTGAAAAAAAAAAACTAATTAATTAACACTTTTAGTGAAAAATTTAACCCGCTGTAAAATGTAGGGCCTAAAATGTTAAGCTTAATAATTGACGGTGTGTGTTTTATGATCCATACAGATCTAAAATATATTCAAAAGTCCGAATTTAGAACAGATTTACGTTTAGTGTTTGTATGGAAGTGAAGGTAAGGCCTTGACTGCAGGGGCTGAAAGCATATTTTGCTTGGTCGTAACTCACTTTTATCTCAAGGCATTCTATCTTGTAATCCACTTGACTGCCTTAAAAGGGAAGAAATGCACCCGATTTATCCCACCATAGACCATTATCATCACTTTTTAATCTTTGGTTTTTTTACTCCAACACATTCGTTATAAAGATTTCAAATGTCATAAGTGAGATGATGAGTGATATGAAACGTATTGTCCATCAGCAACGGACGTGGCTCTGTTTTAAATTTTATGCATAAATGTACGAGTATGGACATCTATTTGAATTTGGCATTTTTATTTTTCTTTGCAGAATAACGTGTCTGTGGCGGGCGCTTGTTTGAAGATGGCACGTCGGATATAGTTGTCACTTTGATGTAGCAGGCGACATACATGTGCCTAATGTAAGTGAGTGTAATACTAAGCAGTAGTTTTTGGTTTTTGTTTTATTCTTTTCTGCTCGAGTATGTATAAATTGATGAATATAATATTTTGTCTGTATATATAATATATAAAATCGATTGTGTGTTCGAACTCGATGCGAATTTATAATCATTAAAAACAGGCCTTGGAAAACTGAGGCTCTCATCGTTGGCCGCATAGACAATGACAGAAGATTCCGACTCGATATCTGAGGAAGAACGTAGTTTGTTCCGTCCCTTCACCCGCGAATCATTACTGCAAATAGAAAATCGTATCGCTGAAAATGAAAAACAAAAGGAACTGGAAAGAAAGAGACTCGAAGGAGAGGCGCCGGTAAATATTATGAAACTAAAATTATTTATTAAAAAAAAACATCTTTAAATGTCAATTAGTGTATGTGTGATCTATTTTGTTTGATATATATGTAGATGCATATATGCACATTGGGGTGTACGCGAAACTAAAACAAGAATTTCTGTAACTGTTACCCCATCCTTCAAATCAATAAATACTGATAAATCGTGAGAGGGGAAACGGTAGAAAATTGGCAAAGTTAAATTGTCAGATTAAGCCTATATATAATTAATGCATAAACTCACCCGATATCGATATTCCAATGCAACTTTGTGATTACTGTATAAATATTTCGGATGTAACTGTTGATAATTTCATGGTTGGCACATGTGCAACCCAACAATGTTCATATTTTATTTATTTTGCTAAATATTCTTAAAACTTGTTGCTGGAAAGTAAATTTTTTAATTTAATTCTTAACTCAATGCATAGCTGAATCGATTGTTCTGAATTCAAGTTTGGCATAATTAATTAATCATTTGGTATGATGTGGAACAATACGGAAAAAGCCAAATCGCCATCTTAATGTGCATATAACAACAGATTTGAGACATGCAAACATGCAAACATACTTACTTATGTATAGTATACGTACATACCTACATGTATTTTCTTATTATTTATAATTTAAAATCTCTAATCTTCTAACAGTATAAACTTATAAAACTTAAAATGTAAATGTGGAATGTTGGCCGATTCATACCGTTGCTATTGCGATAGTTGTCAATTATTGTAATACCAGCAAAAAAAAAAAAAAATTAAAGATGTGGAAGCTTTAAACGACTGTACCATGTATATAGACATTTCTCAACTATCAGACATTCGTAAAGCTTCCTCGCATCGAATATATATAATTAATTAGAAACTTTTTAATAACTTCTGTATAACAAATAATTTCTAACACATAATTCATCATCATTTGACGCTTATTTTAAAGGGCACTCTACATTGTCAAAATGCTTATCAGGAACCTCGCCCATGTATGCTTGATGATTTGACATACACATGCTTTTTCTTAAGTCAAAAGTTGCAGGTTACAACTAATAATATTATGTCTTTTCATTCGACATTTTTAGCATCTGTTCTCTTTGACAGTGTGTACGTGCTTGAAGACTATTACCAATACATTCTTCAATATGACTAGTCAAGTGTTCATGTGATTTTGACCAATGTATAGTGCCCTTAAGGTCATAAAAGTTTCAGTAGTTGATGTATTTTATTCATTTTTATATTATGGATAATGTTGTATAGTTTATGTATTTTCAATTAGTATTTTACAATATTTTATTAAAATTTTATAATCTTTCTAAAGTATTTTAATTCAAGTAAGTCAATCATCCCTCGCTAGATAAAACAATTCTCAAGTCATATACCGAAACTGCGAAAGCTTTAAAATCGATATATAAAACTTATAAAACCTTAGCAGCTCAAAACGAATTGAATGCCTTTCCTTGAGATTTCGTTGAGATTTTAAGTAAAGTCTAATTCGGTCTATTCCATTTGACCTATTTTTTAATCGAATTTTGTCATTTAGAAGAGCCGTTTAGAATATGAAATTAATTTTTAATAAATAAATATTTTTCCTACATTGTGTTCTCTGCACAAACAGATTGGCTTCAGGCAGGATCTTAATATGTTGTTTTAAATTAAAAATTATTAGTACAAAATTATTAGTAATAAGTAAAAAAATTTAAGTTAAATTTTATTCTTTAATTGCATTGTCCTTGATTTAGCTTTTGTACTCGTATGTAGAACTTTGAACACCAACTTTTCTTTTTTTTTCTACTTACAATGTACAAATAATTGGGAAATTCAACTATTTAAATTTGCTAAGAAACGGCAAAGCACAAATTCTTTATTTCTTTTTAAATGTTGTAGAAGCGATTGTTATTCAAAATTTTTTCGATAAAAGAAAATTAAATTTTATAACTAATTTTTTTTTTAGCAAAAATCCGAATCTGAAATTGATATTTTGGCGTATTTGCATGAAAGCTTGGTATTTCAAAACTGATGAAAACATACGAATTCAAGCGATTATTTTTTTCTTTGCACATTTCTTTATTTTTTATAACTAGTTTCTTAACTTCTTGTTGCTTTAATATTTATGATTTAACTTAAAATTGGATTTATTGTATATATTTGAACATGGATTTTAGGTTTTGAGGCAAAAAATTATTTTGTTTATTTTTCCATTTTGGTTTCTTCTTTTTTTTTTATATATATATTATTATTATTCAACTATAAAACTTTTTCTTAAATGTAGCAAAACATAATTACATAAAAAAAAACAAAAAAAAAAAAGGATTTGGTTAACCCAAATGAGAATTACAATTTCGGTAATTTTGAAGAATGCCTTTGTATGCAATGCAATTAAGAGATACATTTTATATATCCGACAAAAAGAAAATATATATCATCTGGCAGTCGTACCATGTTCGTATGTTTTAACCTCCCACCATTTTAAAATACATACATATGTGAATGTGTGTAGAAAGAGGTTTTACCCATTACATATTCATTGCACATAAATTTGAAAGTATTCTTTAAGAAATATTGCGAATCCTTAGAGGTCATTACAGACAAACGAATAAATATACTCGAATATTCATATTTATATTGTTTGTGTGTAGATCGATATTTTTCATAGATATTTATTACTTTTTTTATTTTTATTTCTTTTTTCTCTCTTTCTCTTTTCCCCTTTACGACGTGGAATAATGAAATCTTTACAAACCAAACACAACAATTAAATACATGTTTTAATAAAAATCAACCGATAACAAAAATCTAAAAAAATCTATTGTAATTTTAAACTCTTTGATTTCTTTTGCTGATATAAATTTACTCTCCAACTCCATAAAAAAAACATACTGACTGTTTGCTTTCAAAACCATCTACCTATATATATCTGCGAATTTACTATTAATCCCATTCATCCTCTTTTTTGATGACATCATGAACATTATTAAATAAAATTAAAAATTTATATTCCCAAAAAAAACAAAAAATTATATAAAAATATTATAAAAAAAAAAAAACATTGAAACATTGATACAAATTTCCATATGCGTCATCATATTTCATATTGTATCCTTTTTGTCACTCTTTTCGGTTACATACACATATACTATATATAATGTAATTCGTGAAATGAACATTTGGAAACCTTATCCAATCTCCCCTAAAACACATTGTTATAAATCTTCTTTCAGCCGCAATATGGTCGCAAGAAAAAACAGAAAGAAGTAAGAGCTTTTTCAACAGCTGTAGCCAACATTAAAGTTTTAGCCATGTCTTGATTTTTGTTTGTTCTGTCCCAAAATATTACTCGAACAATTATCCATACATATACATGTATTTTATGTTTTGCTTAACTTTATATGTATTTATTAGTCGTATGGCTGCCACATTACACGCCTCCGCGTATTCCATTCTAAATGATTTTTATAACACTTTTCCACATTTTCCTAACACTCTACTTTTACTCGTACACAACGTATCTTAACTAACTACTCGTCTACTTCAGTAATAATTATCCAAAAAGAATTCTTTTATTTCTTTATTAAACACAAATAGTTTTTTGCCTATAATTACATATAAATATACATACATACATATACATTCATATATATATATATTATTTTATTGCTCGTTTTTCCGATATTCTGCCATCAGCAACGTATGAGTAGGTGAATGCAAAAAGTCTGACATTTTGGTATTTAATTTCAGATTTAGTAACTTATTAGTGGCTAGTTTAGATGTATGTAGCTTATGAGCATACACACGGGTGCGTGTGTGTATGCATACAACGAGTATGAGCTAAATTTAAGGATAATCGTTGTCCTCATTTTTATTTATTTGCCAATGCCAATCTTTCGCCAAGCTTTGGAGAGCGCTTCTTCAGGGAATTATTTATAATTTATTGGCTTTTACAAGTACTGCTCATATTAAAAAGGAGATAATTGTAATTACGAAATAGAAGAATATTGAAATGCAATAATTTAAAGAATATTTTAAATTCACATAGAAGTGAAAATGAATACAGATCACAGATAATGCATAACAAATTGGTTCCCAATGGAAATTAAATTCAATTACTGCATCGTTACAATAAAAAAATGTTTATAATCATTTCCAGCAAACACATATTTCTATTTTATTTGTATTTCAAACTATTTTCTAGTGTTTCAGTCAGACTCTCCCACAAGCCACTTTGTAAAAGGAAAAATGATTACTTCACTTAAAAGTCCCGAATTTATGCAGAAAATATAACAAATTATTATTACGAAGCCTTGCAGTTTAAAAAATTGTTTTGTTTACAGCTGTTTGAAACCGTATTTACATTTATGTTTCTAGTACGGTGTAAAATAAACTACGTAGTAGGTAGATTTACTTTACATTTACTCTGTGTTGTGGGCTTAGTAATACATTGTCAATATTTAAACATGTTTCGGCATGACTCCATCTATAAGCAATACGGCGAATTTCGATGTGCGATTTAATAGCAACACTGATCGTAAAATATATAGAGCTATTTCACTCGCTCTAGCGAATGTTATTCTGCTGCTGCGATTTAATAGCAACACTGATCGTAAAATATATAGAGCTATTTCACTCGCTCTAGCGAACGTTATTCTGCTGCTGCGATTTAATAGCAACACTGATCGTAAAATATATAGAGCTATTTCACTCGCTCTAGCGAACGTTATTCTGCTGCTGCGATTTAATAGCAACACTGATCGTAAAATATATAGAGCTATTTCACTCGCTCTAGCGAATGTTATTCTGCTGCTCGCACCAGCCCACTGCAATTTACATTTCATTCTAATCTCTAGAGCAGGCCCGTATTTGAGTTACATGTATGCACGTTCTTATGGCTTTTTATTTTGCGGTTTTAAGGAATTTTTTTGTCGTCATTCCTGCTTTACTCGTACATTATATTTATTATTATTATAATTGTTTAGATGAGTTGTTTATTATCCTAGTATGTATATGAGCTTATTTTAATTTGAGTTTGTTTTCAAATGAGCGGGTGTGAATGGGTTCATGAAAGATGAAAGTGTGCCTTCCACAAGCCAAATGATAAAATGGAAAAGCTAATTCACATTATTAGATACACACGTATATATTTAAATATGTACATATATGACAACCTGTGAATTTCTTGCAAATGCCTCTTAAAACTTCAAGTTAAATTTATCAGCTGGCTTGTGGTGCATGTGCATAAGTGTGTGTGACACTCTCAATGATATATGCATACACGTACATGTATATGAATTGAGAGAATTTTTCCGCTCTACCTGTAAATTAATTAAATTCGCTGCAAATTTGTTAAGCAAAATATGATCTGTCTCAGCGCCAGGGGCCGGTAAAAACAAGCACGTCAGTCATTCAAATATCTGACTTCTTGTTCCGCAAGAAACTTTATATTTATATTATATTTGTAAAATTAGCGGCAGAGCGGAGAAACAGTCACTTTTGAAAATCTGAGTGGTTTATCATTTTAATTTATGATTGATTGTCTATCACTGGTTGGTTTATATACATACATACACATTTGTAGTTTTATATAATCTAGTATATACATATTTATGCAAGCATTTAAACTCTATTTTCCTATTTTCTATATGCTTTAAATTTTTTTTCCAATACACTTGCAATACTAAGGGGTTTTTCCATATACACGTACACGTATACGTACACGTAACGTCACTGCACTCAAAACTAGAAAATTTATAAACACAAACTATTAGGCTCGTTTAAACCAGTCCCTACAATGCACTGCGTTGAAAATGTATTATTCCATCAGATTCGTCTTGTCCACATATTCGCATTCCATACCTCTAGTCCGCCGCATTTTATTTAAGTTGTAGCCATTTTAGAAGCCCCTGTTTTGTTAGGAGAGAGGTTTTCTTTTGACCATACTATGCAGATGTCTGATGATTTTTTTGTCACACGCAACATATTAACAAAGTGTCGGGAATATGTATGAGATTTTTATATCAATCATACTTCTCAGTCTCAAAATTATACAAAACTTTTTTTTAGTAACACAAGGTAAAACATATGTAAAGACAAATTGTGTAAAAAAAAAGTAAGTGTGAAGAGCCTTTCATTTTACCTATAAAAAATTTTTTATTTGTAGTGCATTCATAAATGAAAATAATTCGGAATTAATTGGTGACGAGCCATTTTCACAATGTGAGACAATAACGCGTGGATGGATGATTTTCTACCCATCCGTGTGATTATTTGAAAAACTCTACTTTTTTCCAAATTTCTTCTGCGAACCAGTTCTTTGCCAACAATAAATCCGCTCATAAGGAAGTGAATACTTACCAAGTTTGTCTGTAACAGAGGGTTTCTCATTCGAATGTTACTCTGTTCCCTTTTTAAAGGACAAATACATCACACAGCAAATGGCCCAAGAAAACGTTTGTGAAAGTAGCTCGGAAGCAAAGGAGAAATCTAAGCCCATTTTTAATTCAAATCGTATTATCAGTTGTAGTTATATATTAGTACAGAAACCAACGATCACATATTTCTTGTACACATTTTCAAGTGAACTAATTCATGGCAACCTATTCTGAGTAAGCAAAAGGATTTCATACCCAATTTTGTATTAAAAAAGTTCGTATTAGAAATTAGAAATTGTTTCAAGTAACATAGTTATTAATCAGGTTACTCATGTGATAAAAAAAAAACAAATACGAATGTGTGCAATCAAAGCTACGCACCTGGAACTCTATTGCTTCTGCAGGCATATTTTGAATAAATATTCAGCTTTCGCAACTAGAAGATGAAATTATTCAATTTTTTTTCAATACCATCAAAATATTTAAATAAAATAAATCGACTTATTACTTGCGATATGTGTTTCAAGTGGTTTGTGTCAAGTAGAAAGGCCTTAACTCACACTTTTTTTTGTAAAAGATTTTTTTTTTGCAAAAGATTTTTTTTTTGGAGATTTCAATGTATGAAGTGAATATTGCAAAAGAAAAATGCGACTTAGGGCCTTTCGACTTGAGACGAAGCATATAAGGATGTATACAAATATATACTGTTGTATATGTGTGTATATGTTTTCAGGTATGGAAACAGTACGTACAAATTATTTCAGATTTGTTTAAAAAAAAAATATATATATATATTTCTGATACTTTTCTTTATTTGTTTGAAAGGATGAATTTGCAGTTAATGGCCAGTCTCATATCATTGTCAAGCACATGTTTTACTGCATCAGGAAAGGTGATAATGTACAAATTTATTGAACCGAATAGTTCTTCCAGCAATTTAAACAGTCGGACATTAATATTTTAACGGTAAAACGATAAAATTTGTATGTGTGAAAATCGTTATCATTATCACCGGCTCTAAATTCCTAAAGCAAATATTATTTCTAATAAATGAAATTTTTAATGTGTAGTGGGTAGATTTGAGTAAAAACGTATCAAGTAATTTAGGATACCTTCAATATTTGGACTCAACATAAAACCAGATTTGTGAAACATGTAAATGCATTTACTTTTCTTTAGCTTTTGTGGTCCCTGGAAATGTGTACTAACGTGCGTCAGCTTCATTGCTTTTATTTCACTTATTTATTCTTTAAAATTGCTTATTCTCTAATTCATTGCATTCGGCTTGTCACTAATAATAATTATTATAATTAATGTTTATTTTCTAACTTTTACCAAAACGTATTAAACATATTCACATAAACATATTATTCACAAAAAAAAAAAAAAAAAAAAATTAATAAAGGCACCTATTGAAACCTTTTTGAATTAAAACCTTTAATTTTTATTTAAAGTTTTTTCAACTTTTGTATTTGTTATTGCATTTGAATATTTAAAAAATGATTGTATTTATTTCATTAATTTAAACTTGGAAACACAGATCCGATATGATGACGAGGACGAGGATGAAGGTCCACAACCGGATCCTACACTTGAACAGGGAGTGCCCATACCTGTTCGACTGCAGGGCAGCTTCCCGCCAGAACTGGCCTCCACTCCTCTCGAGGATATCGACCCGTACTACAAAAATATACTGGTAATTACATTTTATTAAGAAACTCTTAATAAACTCTATTGCTAATTTCTAAAGGAAAGGCTAGCCCAGCAAACGAAAATATTTCTGTACTAAGACCAGCTATTTTTACTGATTTCTATATTAAGACGAGCCTAGAAATGTCTCTTTAAGACAATTTGTAAATATTGTTTAACACAGAATTGCATACTTTTCTTTTGAATATGTTTCAAGGCTCGAGGCGTTAGTGCAGGCCAAAAAAACATATAAGGTGTCTACGAAAATGAATGAATAATACTCAGTATACTAAACCGGAGGTCGCAGATTCGATTCCTGTTTAGATCTTGGAAAGCATGTTAAATTAATTAACACCCAGAAAACAAAAAAAGATCATGTATAGTAAATATCGGTCGCTGCATTGCAACATACCTTGTTCTGACTTTCGGCTAGCGATATATTAAGAATGCATAGGTGTTATTATGCCTCAAAATTTTTTTTTTATTAAATTACTAGATTATGCATAGTAACTGCTGTTACTTTTTCCAAGACTAAAATTAATTATGTAATCCATAACTATAGTATCCAAGTCCAGGATTTACTCCTACTATTTAATTAAAGGTTTATTGTAAATTAATTTCTTCCAGCAGTAGGAAATGAAAATTTTTTAACTAACATACAAACAAAACATGTAATAAATATTTACTGTTGTTTTTATTCTTTTATAGACGTTTGTAGTAGTGAGTAAAGGAAAGGATATATTTCGATTTTCTGCCTCAAAAGCAATGTGGTTACTCGATCCGTTTAACCCGATACGTCGTGTAGCCATTTACATTTTAGTGCATCCCTTGTTTTCGTTATTCATAATCACCACTATCCTTGTTAATTGTATTTTAATGATAATGCCGACAACGCCCACAGTCGAGTCCACAGAGTGAGTACTAATTGAATAATATTGCTATAACTTTTTCGTATTTATTTCTTTAATAGTTGACTTTACAACTAACAATTTATTATATATTGGTAGTTATTATTATTAATGTGTTTTATATGAAAAATTATTTGAAATATTTTTTTAATTGTTTTTGTTTACTCAATTAATCAATATTTATTAAAAAAATAAAAAACGGAATTTATATAAACAAATTCTAATTATTTTCCTATTAAATCAGTATATTCGTATTAAAAAATATATGGCATAATCGTAAATGGTACTTTAGGCAAAGATCTCTTTTATTTCAATATTTTTAACCGTTTTATATTTTATTGAAAACAAAATTATATTAATAATTTAACTTTTTTTATACGTATAAGAAGCAATTAAACAGTAACATGCAATGAAAAACACACACCCACACACACACACACACACAATTAAAAACAAACCAGAGTTAATTTGAAAAATTTTCAAGTCGATAACGAGAATGAATCAAATGTTTTAGATCATAAAAAGAATCAAAGGTAACAAATAATGAATTAAAATTTATATTTAAGTAATTGTCATGCTCTTAGAGCCCATGACTACTGTAGTTAAAGCAGAAATAAGTACTCATTCAATTGAATACCACTGTTCGATCTTAAAATCGTGCTTCAGAATCTTGTAAATTGTTCCATATGATTTCCAAATCATACTCGCACACTATTCTAGTCATTCAAATTTCTTAAAACAAAAAAAAAAAAAAAATTAAATAAAATAAATAAGTAAATAAAGTAAATAAAAAATATAAATAAATAAATAAAAAGTTAATAGATTATGTGAAACGTAAAAGCATTGTTCCAAATTTTATAGTAAAATTAAGGATCCACTCTACTACTTGTATATATACCACACTCACACTCTAACGTTCATCATTCAGATACCAAAAATTATCATACAGGCGAAACCTGTTTCGAGGAAACCTATTTCTATGCAGCACCTCAAACGAAATTGGCGAGGTCCTATTGAATTGTTTATTATTACAAGGTTGGGAATGCATTTTTACTGTATTCAATTTTATTTATCTTATATAAAAAGGGGCGGGGCCATGATACAAAGAATTTCTTACTCGTCTCGGTCTCGGATGACTCTTCGAGACATTTTCATTTCCATATCAATTTTATCAATCCTTTAAGCAAATAAAAAGAAAACTTCCAGTATTTATTTTAAAATCAGAAGTGAATAAATTGTAATTCAGCGTATGGTATAATCACGCCCCATCACTTTTAAATTACAATTTCACTAACGCGGCACGAGGAAGGCTTTAAAGAGAAACTTTTATACTAAATCTGTAATAAAAAAAAAGACGAAAGGGCGGAGAAAAATATGCAGAGAATTTTTCCTGCAATATCTTTGCACCACCATAACAATTCCGGAAATAAGAATTCACTTTTACCAGCAAGCATGTATTAATTGCGGCCCTAAGTGTATTTCCAAAAACCTAAAATGAAAACGAAAGAAAGCAAATATGAGAAAGGAATACCGAGAAAGCAAACCATTTTTACTTCCGTTTCCCAGCTATTGAAACTCCAGCTGCTACTCACACTACACATTTCTACGAAAGCTTAATAAGCAGCAAACCTCAATTAAAATTCTGAAATTTTTACACGAATTTCGCCTACTTTAAGTTTCGATTTTGATTTCTTAGATACAATACTGTATATACATAAATTCCACATATTTCTTTTTTTTTTATTGGCTCCTCCTTGTTTAGAAGCTTTGGAATTTGGTAACAGTGCTTTTAAAGATATTACATTCATTCTAGAGTACACAGTTTACAAAGTACATTTAATCCATTTAATGGTTGCGCTCGAGTAAAACTTATTGGCCAATTGCTTGTGCGAAACAAAGAAAAATGATGAAAAAACACACCCACACACACGCATATTTCAGTGTGATATAAAAATGTTCAAAATTACAATGGTTTGTTCCAAACAGTTTAAAAGTAAATAGATCACATTAAAAATCATTATTGAATTTAGTTAATCCATTTAGAAATTATTTATAGCCAGTTTGTAGTATAAAGTAATTGTTAAGAGTAGACTTGTTTTTTTTTTATTATTCACTTGGAATTGTACAGCCGAAAAAAGTCGATTTATGTATGTACAAACAAACTCCCATTTATGTATAAAAGTATATACCTATAGATATATATATATATATATATATTTATTAAGTAGTCATAAGAGTATTTAATCTCCAATAAATAGAGCGTAGCTTGTTTTTGTATCATGTAGTCTTAAATTTTAAATAAATCCAGGCGAAAGCATTTTGTAGTATGACGATGCCTCCCTCCTAAAAAGGAAAATCAAAATTCAATTCAAAATGTCAGTGGAAAGAAAACAGTAGAGTAGTCTTAAGACTCTTAGAATAGCTCAAGGATATGCCTTGAGCTGGTCCATCCTGCTCTAATCACTTCCGCTTATCTTTGCCCTATTCATATATCGGCGATAAAGCTTTTCTCTTGTTTTGAATACTGCAACAATGCTTTTGTCTGCTCATACTTTATAGACTATTAACTGTAAATTGAAAATTCCGTAATTAGAAAAAATCTCTCCAAAAGCTCTTTAATGTAAATATCTAGAAATAGTAGCCTCAAAATAGTGAAGAAAAAAAAATATAACCAAAAAGATTTAATCAAATGAATTTTCAAGTTGTATGTAACGTCATTTTTTTAGCTGATATCAAAATTGTTGAGGTAGATTTGGTATTAGAAAGAAGCACCCGTTAAAATTGAAAAAAGAATTCAAATTGAAAGGAATCAGAATACAAATATAAACAACTATATTAATTAATATCAATTAATATTTTGTGGCTAACATTTCTTATCTATGAATAAAATAAATCAATTTAAAGGAATTATTATGTTATTTAATATTTACATTTAAATACTCATACTCGTATGTATATTGAGAAACTTAAATTACTTAAACTTGTTGCAGTTAATGTTTTTTTTCTCGTAATTTACAATACTATTCATATTGTTAATGATTTGTTTGGTTTGAAAATGTTTGAGGTCTAGATCAAAACAATACATATTGTAGAATTTTACTTTTAACCCCAAATTAAGAAGTCTATAAGTAATTATTGACCGGAATGGTTATTTACATTTTTACATATTAAGTACTCATACAAACACAACCTCACATCATCAATGAATAAAAGGAGAACAAAATGATGCTCTATTGATTGGAAGAGAGAAAAAAACATCAGCTATCTCTTTTAGTAACCTGTCGCCAATTCTGCAAATGTATACAGTCGTACATACATACATGCGTACATACAAGTTGATCGAAAGTCTGGTTTTATGCCGCCATGCAGGTAAAAATATTATAATCATCTTAGGCAATTCTCTTGCTGAAATACGTACGAGCTGCTGGCAATTGCGAGACTGAACTTAAGTAGGGGTGTAGCGACAACTCACATGTACCAGCATTGTATGCACACCCCCTCTCTCAGTGGTCGCTCTGTAATAGCATGCGGTGAGAAGGAATTTGAAAATCCTCACCTTGACATAAAACTATGCCACCCATCATATTTCATTCGTTTCTCTTTAAATTTCTATTAGAGTGGGTTGATAGAACAACAATTGCATGCTATGTGGTTGATGATCAAAAAAAGCTTGCTTGCTCCTGTCCTAGAGGCAGTTTTATAATGTTTGCGTGCGAATGTATGTTGGCACTAGAATCTATGTCAATGCAAATGCTTGAAATAAGAGGAACTATTGATGTAGGTTATGAGCAGCAAAACGACGACAATGTCACCCTCTATATGACAATGGTCTCATCTAATAGGGATACGTGGGCCACACGTAAATTTTCTTAAAAACACTAAATTCATCCATAAATTAATTTAATTTCATGTTTTTCATATAAAAGTGTTTTCTACAACTAAATACAAATTGAAGTCATTACATGGCTTAGGAATGCTTTCCAAAGTGGCCTGTTATACAGTAATTAAAGGTTCGAAAAATATTTTTCTTTTTTAAAAAATGCTGCTCCCTTATTTGTTTAAAACAAAAAAAGGTTTCGGTTACCGTAATTAATTCGATTATGAATACTTTTTTTTATTTCTGGTAATTTATGATTTAAGCGAATTTATATCCTTTTGGATTGTCTTTTAAAGTGCAAGTAATGAATACCTGTTGTTAGCTTGGCAAGTATTTTTGTGGTACGGTCTTGAAGTGTCTATAAGTTATTTAAGGGACTGATAAAAAAAAAATTATCAATGCAACTCGTCGTTGCTACCATTTAGCAATGTCGAACAGATGCATCGACCTTCGTTTGCATGCATTTTTTTTTGATGTTTTTTATTTTTTTTTTTTTTTTTTTTTTTTTTTGAGAAAACAAATGTTATAAATATGACAATTATGTTATTATATATATAAACACAAAGAAGGAAAAAGTCACATCCTGCCCATCCCACAGAGCAGAAGAGACGAGTCACACTAATTGAAGGATTCTTGCCATCCAAGCCATGCAGTGAAAAACATAAATTATTATCAATAAGAATACGTACCCCGTGTGACTACTAATCGAATCGCCGGATATATGAACAGAAAAGCAACAAAATGTTCATCTTTAAGCTTCATCTTTATTTCCTAAATCTACAACTAAGTATTTGATTCAGGCATAAGTTTGTATTGGGAATTGTTTAATCACTTTTCTTCATTCTTTCAACATTTTCGTCACATCTACTCGTAATTGTTAATCTTCTTTTAAGTCTTGTTAAGTACTTAGAGTTTAAAATGTTTTTTAATACATACTTACATACATATAAAGATTTATATATAAAATTGAAATAAGTTGCGATTTGAAATATCGTTGGCAGGCTTATTTTCTCTCTGTGTAAACAATCATAAAAATTTTGTAATTCTTTCCGTATGTAACTACAATAAAAATTGAAATTTCGTCCGGTACCTTTTTTTATTATCAAATTAAATTTAATTAATTAAAATTAAAATTTGTTTAGTTTGTTGGGTTTTTTTTTTAATTATAATTTGTTTATAATTTATGTGTTATTGTATGTAAAAGAAAACAACGATTACAAAATTCGTTTTTAGGGTGATATTCACCGGAATCTACACATTTGAATCAGCTGTTAAAGTGATGGCACGAGGTTTCATTTTATGCCCGTTTACGTATCTTAGAGATGCATGGAATTGGCTGGACTTCGTAGTAATAGCTTTAGCGTGAGTTTTATTATTATTTTAAATGTTTATTATATTTACAATCAATCACATAGGAACCACAATTTTCTTTTCCATAATAATTTCTAACATTTCAAGGACCTTAAAATGAGAACATAAAATTTAGACAAACATTTCTTTCATCACCAAACCTATTTAGTCCATTCTTTTTTCCATCTCGGTTTTATTTCAAGTAAATTCTCATACCATAAACTTGCCAAAGTAATATTAATTGTACAATTTCCTCAATAATATAGAATATATTTATATACATATATATTTTCCAATTCCCTTTCCTTACATTGAGAAAATCGTATATAATAATCATTAGTTTTCTAAATGTATTTAATTAACTCGAATTTAAAAAAAAAAAAACAAAAAAAAACAATTATTATTATACATAAAAAGTAGTTTTTGTTTTTCGATTTATATTTGGTAATTATGAGAAAAAGGAAACTTGTTATAAAATCATATTATAAATCATGCAAATATTAATCATAGACAATTGTGTTGTTTTTGTTTTTCTTTTTGTTTTCGTTTATCGCTTTATTGAAATTTAATATCAAAAGCGTATTTTCTAACTTTTATTTAATTATTAAACTTGTATAACAAAAAGTGAAAGGCGAATAAAATTATTTAATGCGGGAAACGACTACAAAGCACATTTGAAGCGTGGAAACGCATGTAAACGCGACTGATTTCAGTCAAATGGATCACAAGATTCAGCAATTTAGAAATTGCTTTCAATAATTCATATTTATCCTTATATATGATGTCCAAATGCATATATAATTTAATTTATTGGTTCCAAAGGGAACCAATAGGACATGTAATTTTTTATTTTTAAATTATCACATTTGTTTATTATTGTAAAATAGATTGCAAATACAAAACAAAATAAAAAAAAAAAAAAAAAAAAAAAAAAAAATAATTCATATAAACATTGATGTGGCAGAAATTTCGTTTTGACGGCGACTAGTTGTGCTGCCAGACTTATGTATTGCAACTTGTTGGCGAAAAGTTGCTGAAATAACGGCAAACCCAAGAAAGGCAGGCTTTGGGTGTTTTTAATGCTTTGGATAGACTCCGGCATGAAGCACTTTTGCATAGCGAGCTTTCTCAAAAACGTACTTGTAACAGTTTCAGTGGGCGGAAAACTCCAACCATGGTGGAGTATCATCGGTGTGTTCCCGTTAGCCGAACTGCCTGCAAATGCACAACGTTTCGTGGTTAATGCACTAGTGAACCAAAAAAAAATTCGTTCTGTGGTCGAGCAGTGCGTTTATAGAATAATCCCCTGCAGAGGCCTCTACCACAGAAATTCCGTATATCTCCTTCTCATATCTCATATTGCTGACTCCGTTACAGCGCCTTGCTAAGCTCCTTTTTTTTCTTTTTTTTTTTTTTATAATGCAACCCTGTACATTGAATTACTGAGCAGTTTGCAAATTGGAAATTAGTTGATGATGGTTGCGCATTCACTTTTTGTTAAAAGCCAATTTTCTTTCCATCATTTAAAAAAGTTTAAACAAATTTAAGCGAGTCTTTGGTAAAAGAAAATTTAGCTAACCTGAATTGTAAATACATGTTTATTGAAATTTATATGAATATTTTTCACTTTCTTTGATAACCAACAACATACATGATTCAGTTATGTGACCATGGGTATAGACTTAGGTAATCTCGCGGCTCTGCGAACGTTTAGGGTACTGCGAGCGCTTAAAACAGTAGCGATTGTGCCAGGTAAAGTGTTTACATATGATGAATTAAAAATACTATAATTTTATTGTGGTACATGCACATGTGTGTGTGTACGCAAGTGCATAGAGAGCAAGTTGTTGTGATGTTAATATTTTTATTGTTGTTGTTAGGCTTGAAAACTATCGTCGGTGCTGTCATTGAGTCTGTAAAAAATCTTCGCGATGTGATAATATTGACAATGTTCTCCCTTTCGGTGTTTGCGCTGATGGGCTTACAAATTTATATGGGTGTTCTAACACAAAAGTGCATTAAAAAATTCCCCCTCGATGGCAGCTGGGGTAATTTGACCGATGAAAACTGGAAGCTGCACAATGAAAATGCATCCAATTGGTATACAGAAGATGGTATAGCATATCCCTTGTGTGGTAATATATCTGGAGCGGGGTAGGTTGATTAAATATTGCAACCAGTTTGTTTTCGAATGACCACATTCATGAACAGATAAACGAATGCTTGTCTCTCTTCTCATTATCTTTTACTTTTATCTGTTATGGTAGACAATGTGATGACGATTATGTGTGCCTGCAGGGATTTGGTCCGAATCCAAATTATGGATACACGAGTTTCGATTCGTTTGGTTGGGCTTTTCTATCGGCATTTCGTTTAATGACGCAGGATTTTTGGGAAGATTTGTATCAGCTCGTTTTGAGAGCGGCTGGTCCATGGCACATGTTGTTTTTTATAGTCATCATCTTCCTAGGTTCATTCTATCTTGTGAATTTGATTTTGGCCATTGTTGCCATGTCTTATGACGAATTGCAAAAGAAGGCCGAAGAAGAAGAGGCTGCTGAAGAGGAAGCCATACGCGTAAGTACATTCTTTTTAGTCGGTTTCAAATATTATCAATTTCCAATTTTGGTTTGATCTGTGCAAAATTCGAATTGAAAATATTTCGACTACCGATTTGAATTTCAGTTAACATTTCAATCGAATATAGAGAGTTCGTTCTTGTCTTGAATTTGTTAATGTATCATTATGTTCGAAATAAATAACATATAAAATCAAAACCAAACATTTACAATTGAGAATAATATGCAACTGAAGAATCTATTTCTTTTATTATACAATTGCGTATCGAAATCCGAATTACTGGTATTCTTCTCAAGAAATGTTTTGTTTTTATTTCATATTTAGTTTTCATTTTAATAAAATACTATTTATTACATTTGTTATTATAACTATTGAATTAAATGAAATGAAATTATATATTTGCCTTTATTAAACATCTTTTTAGAATGTATTTTTTAGTGATATTGGAAAAATAGTATATGCCAAGTGGTTGTTTTTATATTATAATTTTTAATAGAACACAAAAAAAAAAAAATAAACCAAAATATAATATGGAAAGCTGTTAACGAAAAATAGAAAAAAAACCCATTTAAAATTATTTTTTTTCATTTGGAATGGCTGAGTTATTTGAAAAGCAATCAATCGACTACCGAACAATAATTTTTTTACTTTGCTTCAATTAAAAAAATAAAAGAAAAAAAGTAAATGCAGTTTAATGTTTTTGCGTTTCTGAAAAAGCGAGATAAACGCTGAAAAAAGTTTTAAAAATTGACTAACCGAGAATTATCATTTGCTCTTCGTAATTAATGTATTATTATAGGAAGCAGAGGAAGCAGCAGCGGCGAAAGCAGCGAAACTTGAGGAGAGGGCTAATGCGGCAGCTCAAGCAGCTCAGGATGCAGCTGATGCCGCTGAGGCAGCACTGCACCCCGAGATGGCTAAGAGTCCAACATACTCTTGCATTAGCTATGAACTGTTTGTTGGTGGTGAAAAAGGCAATGATGACAACAATAAAGAAAAAATTTCTATTCGCAGTGTCGAAGTGGAATCGGAGTCGGTGAGCGTTATACAAAGACAACCAGCACCTACCGCACAAGCAACTAAAGTCCGTAAAGTTAGTACGGTAAGTACAATGCAGCTGGCTAATGCGCTTTCAAGTTCCTCTTTTCTTTCTGTCTTCCACTATCTAACTAATTTAGCCAATTTGATTGCAAACCGTTTTTCTACCCCTGATTTCGATTTTAATTTTCAGTTGAGCTTATCTTTTTTTAGGTCTTCTTTTCTTAAAAATTAACAAAACTAAATATTTTTTTCTTCCATATTTTATGTACATTCCAAGATTAGAACAAGACATAATGGTTGCAGGCCTTTAAATGCTGCATGCACGTCGTTATTTTGTAATGCCAATAAAGGCCTCGTTTCACTAGCCTACACAGCCGTACGATTCACTCACACGAAAGTGTGTTAGTGATCATTTCTCGTCAGACTATCAATTAAATGTAATACAGAAACATATTTCTTCTGATTGTAAAATCTATCTATTTGTTTAGAAAAGGCTTGATTGCCATAATAAACTAAATAATAAAGAAATCTTTAATAATAATATAATTTTTATTTTTTAATTGCTTGTTCAGCTGCTTGAAGTAAAAGCAACTCTGATCGCACGAAAACTATAATTTTATGAAAATTTCCATAAGCTTTTGCTTTTTATAAAAATCGCACCATTTGATGTTACACTATTTCATTTTTCCAGCACACATGACGAATTTGTCAAATCTTACGATTGTGTAGGATAGTGAAACGAGGCGTTACACAATTGAAAAGCAAAAATGTTTCAGGGCCAAAGCAACGGTCCTTTCAGCTCTTTCTATAATATGCATGGAAATCTGTACCGGACAATTTGCAATAATCTTGTGACATAAAAATTAATTAATTTGTAAAAAAATTTAATTAAAATTTATTAAAAATTAATTAAAAATTAATTAACTTTTTGTGTAACACCGAGAACTTTAGAAAAGCTTTTGGAAAACTTTTGGAACCTTTTTTTTTTTTTTTTTTTTTTTGTTGCATTATAGATTTAATTATTTATTGTCTATTAAGAAGTTCCGGGAAACAAAAAAAAAAAAAAAACTAAAACCATCCAGATAAATACCCTAAGCAGAAAAATGCAGTCGCGACTTTTTTTTATTTTTAACAAAAAGCATGTACATACATATAATTATTGGCTGTGAAATTCAGAAGATGTCCTATTGATGGATGTTGTCATCGCTTGTCTTGTGCTATTCTTATTTAAAAAAAAAAGACAACAAGTCTTCAGTATTTTCTCTTCATAATCTTGAGCATGACGTTTGAATTTGTAGAGAACTTTTATGTAACTTTATCTTTTAAATATCTGCTTTGCCAGCTTAGTTTTTGATATTTAGTTGTGAGCACTTTAGCTTTTTTTGTAAAACTTTTACAGGCTGACTAGTTCTTAATGTAAAAAGCATGTTTTATTTTTAAAATCTTCTAAAGGAAAATATAGTAAAAGATCTTGGGAATTTAATTTATAAATCTCTCTTCTGTTGCGGATGTTGAGAAATAAATTTGAAATATTCCAGCAAAAATTAATTAAAATAATTTTATACCAAAAAGCTGCCATAGTTTCTTTTAAATTTTTCTTATGAATATCATTTCGAAAATAACTGATATATTATTAATAAGGCACGCAGCAGCTCAGGCAACACTTAAAGTATAGTTTAAAATAATAATCAATGCTTAATCACAAGCTACGCTGCGTTGAACTTTACAATGTGTGCACATATTGTTGTTAAGTCTTCTAGAGAGACGTTTTACTTGAAAGAGAATACAAATTTTAAAATTTAGTTAATTTTATTACTCCTGCAAAGAACTTTCCTTATTTAAGTGCTTTCCTTTAACATTTTAAGTTGAACTGTCTTGCTTTCTGTAATGCCTGCTATTGCTTCTAATAACTAATAGTATAAATCAAATATTTTTAATTAGTTCTATAAAGTTCTCTCTTAAGTCCATGAGCTTATAACGGCTGATTTGTAATACACTAAGAACAATTTTAAATATATCATAAAGTTACAAATTGGCTCCGCTCCAACGTTGTTCAGGTAGGTGTTACAATAGTACAAAAGTGTGTCTTGGACATTTGATATTTAAATACACATAAATATACAAAAAAATTGTCTGCCTTATTTTTAAACTTAAAAAAAAATAATAAAATTAAATGTCACTCTGTCAGTTTATTAGTAAAGTGCTTATTCTTAGAAACTTAATTAAATGCTCAATATTACAAGTTGGTTGGAAAAAAAAACCTATATGGCAATACTTTAAGCACTTACTTTAAAATAAAATAATTCGCTCGTAAGAGGAGAAGGAAGTATTCTTTATTGTCTACAAGCAGAGAAATAAAAAAAATACTTTTTAGACGAGAGGGTGCCGAGATAAAGAGAGGCAAACAAAAACGAAACAGTCTATCTGGCTGGCATTAACTTGTAAGGTATTCCGGCGAAACAGTTATTCTACGTTCGCTCCTTGTAGTTGCCATATGATTTGAGACAACACAAGTCTCTCTGAGAGAAGAAGACAAAAAAAGAGGGGAAGATTTCTAAAGAGCCAACAATAAAGACTAAATATCACATGAATGTGAATTTGTTGTTTTTTTAGTTAAAACTGTAACGAAATTGGTTGTGGTAGACTGTCAACTGGCCCCTATACGACACAAGTTTTTGCATTACACGAGAATTTACATACATACGTAAATTTAGAATTTTTTGAATTTGTAAAACAAATAAGGATATTTGAAAGTATTATTATTTTTATTATTTTTTTTTTGTTTCTTTTTCAAACATGAAATAATTAAATCTTTACTCAATTCCTAGTGCAGAGTATTCAAATTATTATTTTGTTTAAAGGTTTGCTTAGTGAGTAAAAATTATTTTCTAGTTGGTTCGGCCAATTATCAAAAAATGATTGTGGCCATATGCTGATTTCTTCTTTCAAATTACTGGCGGTGTAAAGACAGCAATCAGTTCTCTTGCAGGCTCCCATTGACTTCCCCCAGTAGCCATAATTTTGCTATTGTTATTAAATATTTTCTTAGTAAAAAGTAGTTAATTGTAGTTGTAATAAACATATTTTTATTTGTAATAGCATAATTGTAATTAATTTAATATATTTAAAATCAGTTGGAAGAAAAATGAAAATGTTGCATAAATATGAAATCATATTTTCGAAATTTTGTTTTCCTTCTGAAGAAAATATCGACACTCACCCTACACATTTTACGTTTTTCTATAAAAAACTCATGATATTTATAAAAAAGTCGATTATTTGAATTTATTTTTTTTTCCTTTTTCTTCTTCTATATATTCTTTTTTATTATTATTTTTTTTTTAATTTTTGGTACAAAAAAAAAAATGATATATATATATATTTATATATATATATAAATTAGACTTCCTTATCCTTACCTGGTTCACCATTTAACATACGCAGGGGATCTCGTAGTTCACATAAGGTAAGACAAAAATGATATTCAGAAATCGAAAAGAAAATGCGAACTTCAGAACATAAATAATTTCCACACTTGCTGAAAAATTCAGCTCAAACACCGTCAAATAGTATTTTATACTGATATTTATATTAAACAAAAATAAACTAATAAAAATTAAAACACACTTAGGGTTTTCATTCATATAAAATATTCACTGCATTTCCGTCATAATCAATCGAAATCATTGCTAAGCGAGAACGAGATTATGCTAAATAAGTGCAATGCAATATTTCCGCTTCTGATCCAAAAAAAATGGTAAGAAAATTTAAAGAATTTCTATTATGGTGAGTCGAAAGCAGGGCATCCTTACTTGTTTAATTTATAATGCAGTTCCATATAACAAAGGAAATAGATCTTGATATTACTATAACGATCTATTTAACAAATTTATTGGCAAATAGAAGCTTTAGGCATCACACTTTCTGCAATTCATACAATTGAAATTTATTTGAAAGGCGAAGTCCGCAATACATTTAGGAAATTGTGGGCTTTCTTTTGACGTCCTATTATTATACAAAGCGCTAATTTAGTTATGATCTCGACCAATACACGCCGCATTTCCTCATACATTGATCATTGCATAAATCAGCATAAAATATATGATGATATTAATAATAATTATTTTTAGGAAAGTTTCCTCTTTACAAAAATTTCTCACCTACTGATATATAATTAATTTTATAATGTAGTCAGTGACTTTTGCTAAAACTCTCATCTACTTCTTATAAACTCTTATACACTTTCATATACGCTAACTAAAGCTAAACAATTGTTTTGGTGTTGAAGATAAGCGTATGTGTTGGTATAGACCGATTTATAGCATTTTGAAACGAACTAAATATAATTTTGTTGAATAATTTCTAATTACTTTAATAAATGTTTTTCGTTTGAGATTTATGTATCTATTATTTGTCCCCGCACCTTTTTCGTAATATTGTCATAATTATAATTAATGATTCTTAAATTCCTATTTTCTATATCTAATACTTTTTATCACTTGAACGATATACTACATACCTGTATAACCAAACGATTGCGCTGTTATCTGATAATAATTAAATAATTTTTAAATTTATTATGTGAACGTGGAGATTTTATTTTGTATATTTCTGATTTATTCATTTCATTTATCGTCGTCACGCAACATGTTTACGTTTAAGGCTGAATTAAAACTGTAATTGTAACTTTACGAGTATTTCTGAATTTGAAACTTAAACATAAATATGTATGTATGTAACCTGCTCTGTATGGAATAACGCCAAGATGACTTGTGTCTTAACATCAGTGTGCTTAATTACTTCCTTTTCTCATACAGATGTTTCATACCTTCTTTGTCATTTTGTAGACTCGACTCCAATTAGATTTCCTTATTAAGTTTTTTCGGTTACAACTGGACCATTTTAATTTCCTTAAAGCACCGGTTGGTTTTTACTTTTTGTTTTGTTTTTTTGTTTTTGTTTTTTTGTTTTTGTTTTTTTGTTTTGTATTTTTCAATTGTAAAAATACTACAACTACAAACAATTCAAAATATCATTTAAGAAAAAAAAAAAAAAAATTAAAAAAAAAACTAAATAAAAAAAAAGAAAAAAATTACTACAACCAATAAAATCAACTCAATTTTTTATATAATATAAATATGTTTAAGTCATCATAATATTTTTGCCACTATTCACCATTTGTTCTACCCTAAATGTGTGTTTAAAATGTAAAGCAACTACTAACGAAAAGTTCAAATAAAAAACCACCTCAGTATACAATACGAAATGGGCGTGGACGATTTGGTATACCAGGTAGTGATCGTAAGCCTTTGGTTTTGTCAACATATCAGGATGCCCAGCAGCATTTGCCTTACGCTGATGACTCGAATGCCGTGACACCCATGTCCGAAGAGAATGGTGCGATAATAGTACCCGTTTACTATTGTAATTTAGGTATGATCTTTTCGCATTTAACGTTCATTTGATCATTCACGTTAATTCTCTTTGAATGCTTAAACAAATAAAGGTTCTAGACATTCCTCATATACCTCGCATCAATCGAGAATATCGTATACATCACATGGTGATCTTTTAGGTGGAATGGCGGCCATGGGAGCCAGCACAATGACGAAAGAAAGTAAACTGCGCAGCCGCAATAACCGCAATCAGTCTATAGGTGCCTCCAACGGTGGCACTCAGTATGTAGATAATAATCACAAGGAACACCATCAGCGTGAATACGTAAGCCTTTTGCATTACACAAATTTCTCTTTCACATGGCAATTTCTTACATTTCTCCTTACGACAACAATTAATTACATTTCAGGAAATGGGTCAGGAGTATACAGATGAATCTGGCAAGATTAAACACCACGACAATCCTTTTATCGAGCCCGTCCAAACTCAAACAGTGGTAGACATGAAAGGTTAAATATACATACAATACAATATTTCAATAAATACGTTTATCAATTCTTGCACTCGTACTTGTTAAAAAATATAATATTCTCAATATGTGTATATGAATACCCGGTTGTACGCTAATAACGCCACTCTCTCTGTATGTTTCCCAGATGTAATGGTCCTAAATGATATAATCGAACAAGCCGCTGGTCGGCATAGTCGTGCTAGTGACCGAGGTGGTAAGTTTTATTCGCTAAATGATTCTCTCTCAGAAACTATTTCGCTTCTTATTTATTTACTTGTATTTCTATACGTTTTTCTTATTGTTTAATAATAATCCATTATAATTATTTTTATGTGTGAGTTTGAAATTTAATTCGGCATATAGAAATATTTTCTGTTGTAAATACAAATAATTGACAGATCTTTTATTTATATTTCTAATCACTTTTCTAACAAAAATTTAATTCTTTGCAACATAATTTATTTACTAATTAAATAATAAACTTGTCTCATTGGTCTCTGTTGTAAATATTGTTTTGTTTTTGAAAGTGTGTCCTTTTTCTTTTATTAAATACAAAAATCTGAAATATTCCTGTTATTATAATATAATCGATAATGCATACGAATGTTTTTAATTTTCAATTTATTATTTGCATTGGCAAAAGCTTGTTTTTTTAAAAAAAAAATTCTAAAAATTTCACATGTTAAGAATGGTTTTAATATCTGTTTTACGTTACGTTCATCATTTGTTTGCGTTGCGTCCTTTAAAAAGTTTAGTTTTTTTTTTTTTTGATTTCAGTATAATAATAACTTCCGACATCGAATTGAGGCATTCAGTATTAAGTGAAATAGCTATTTATATGCAAGCATGAGTACATGCAAGTGTGCTCGTATGCATGTAAGTTGTAGTGGAAACTTTAGCAATACTAAATGGGCAATTTGGTACCCCATACTTGTACTTACAAGCATAAATACTAATAATAAATCTTATATCTGGATATGGAATACTATTAGCTGTTTGAGTTAAAAAGTGTATACATATTTTTTTTTTTAGTTTTCGCTTACTAGACTGCAAAATTATTTGATATGAAGTAACGAAATTGCACTGGGAATATAAAATAATAGTCCATCTGTGGCAATACTTGGAAGAAATTGGAAAAGATATTTATTCGAAGTATTGTAAATGATGGTTATGCGGGCATGCCAATTTTTATGTTCATTTTTATGATAGTATATTTTATGAGAGCCATCCATTTTCAATATACTAAAATTTAATTCCTTTTTGCCTCTACATTTTAAATTTTATTTTTCTTAAAACTTTCGAACTTTAATTACTTTTATTGTTACTTGCCCCTTTTTAAAATGACTTCTTTGACTCGTCCATTTTTTGCCTTTAACGGTAATGCTAAGCAAAAACAAAAAACCAAAAAAAAAAAAAAACAAAAAAAAAAAATTTAATAAAATAAAAAACAAGACAAATAAACAATAATCAAATTTAATGAATTTGAATATTCCATAACAAAACACATATGCTCACATACCGCCTACAAACTCTTATCGAATTTAATTATTGCATAACAATTCTATTAAATCATCACATACTCCTACTGCTGCTATACTGTACTTACAGTCTTACGTACTCTATCCAACACTCATACATATACATATATTTTGCATTGCCTTCATCAGCCAGCCAAAACTATAGCAAAACGCTTGAATGAACAAAAAGCTCTTGAACAAGCCTAAACTAAAGCAACTTTATGAAAGCTTAAAAGCCAAGTTCTAATGCACCGGCTTCAAGCAGTTCAACTCATCCATTATAAAAGAAGAAAAAAGAGAAAAGCAACCAATTTAGTTGTTGCTAATCAAATCAAATCAAATCAAATTCACCCTTAAAGCTCGATAAGTTTGCAGCTTAACTTTATTCATTTAAATCTAGAAAATAAAAAAAACTTGTGCCCCTTATTTTTATTGATATTTAATTAATATAGTTACTATTTTGATGTATTTTTCTTTTTACTTTAACTAATTCATAATTAATAACAAAACTATCTGTGTGTATGTTGTTGTTATTTGTTTCTTTTTCCTATTCTCAGTAAACGAGCGTAGATAAATTATTATTAGCTGCATGACTTTAATAATTAATAATTTAATTAAATTAATTAGAACATTTGCTGTTAGTGGTTAATGAAATCGCATGCTTAAATAACGCCTTTATCGTAGATACATGTCTTGTATACGGTCTCTTATTTTTTTTACAATTAAAAGTACGTTTCTAATTGCAATATATTTTATAACTTTTATAGTTTCATAGTTTATTTTCTTTAATCACTTCTATTTCTCTCAAATAATTTTCAATTTAATTTAAAAAAAACGACAAATTATAGCACACGACTGATAAACATTTTTATAGAAATATTTCCACCGAGCAAAAAGAAATTCCAAAAATTCCAAATTCCAAATACTTTCAAAATTATAATAATTAATTCCTTGTCTTAGTAAATTATTTTAATAATTTTCCATTTTCACGGAAAAAATACTTTTTGTTTGATTGTAAAGAACGAGCAGTTTTAATTAATTAAATGTAATTTACTCGGCTAATTACTTTCAAATACAACTTAGTCAACTTAGTCACGAATTCCATATTAAGCTTTAAAGCACATTGCATACATGAAAGGGTTACGCAATTCGTGCTCTATTGTTTCATAATGAAATTCCTTATTTTTTAGGCAAAACTTAGACAGAACTGCGTATTTAAAAGTTTTTAAAATTTTTTTTCATATTTTCATAATCGGGTAACGTCTGGCTACGAATAAAGAAAATCTCTTTTATATATTTAAATATGCCGCTGAAAATCAGAAAACTATACTGCCAAGACTGAAATGATTATGATTCCCAATTCCAATATCCTGATTATCATTACATTTTATTATTAATTTACTTTTGTTAATTTTAATTAATTTAATTAACTAATAATTCATTTGTTTCCACTCGTATTTAAGTTCAAAAGCAAATAATTGCAATATCTAGTATTGCTGTTCAATAAATCTGCTTAGAAGCATTCGCTAGTTTTATGTTGAATGTGTATTTAATTACATATATAGTCTAGTACATACTCGTAGAATAGCCAGCAATTAAGCATCAGTACTTCTAGATACGTAGATGCGTAGATGCGTAGAAGCGTCCGTGCAAGTGTCGCAATGTGTGAAATGTGTTTTGCTCGATAAACTTATTAAATGCGAAATGAAGAAACACGAATAAATTTCCATTTTACATTGTTGTCTTTATCTGAATTTTATAATATGAAACATGAAAATATCTAACACGTATTATGTTATCAATTATTAATAAATAATATAATTATTTAAAAAATAATTAAACACAGTTTTGTTAGAAAACGAAATTGAAACAAAAAACGGCAGAGTCAAAGTATGTCAAAATTCACTAATTCGCTATTTTACGGTACAGTCTCCGTTTATTATTTTCCCACAGAGGACGATGACGAAGACGGTCCCACATTTAAGGACAAGGCACTCGAATTTATACTGAAATGTATAGACATCTTTTGCGTATGGGACTGTTGTTGGGTGTGGTTAAAGTTTCAGGAATGGGTATCCTTTATTGTGTTCGATCCGTTTGTGGAATTGTTCATTACACTGTGTATTGTAGTCAATACAATGTTCATGGCCATGGACCATCACAATATGAATCCAGAATTGGAGAAGGTTTTAAAAAGCGGAAATTATGTAAGTATTTAAAAACTCATAACAAGACACACAAGCAAAAAAAAATAAATAAATTTTTGGTGTTTAAATGAGGACACAAAAAATAATTTCGTATAACTCTTTAACCAGTTCTTTACTGCCACCTTTGCGATAGAAGCGACAATGAAGCTAATGGCTATGAGCCCGAAATACTACTTTCAAGAAGGCTGGAACATATTTGATTTCATTATTGTAGCTCTGTCACTGCTTGAATTGGGACTTGAAGGTGTTCAGGGTCTCTCGGTTTTGAGAAGTTTTCGTTTGGTAAGATTTCATTTCCTGCTGAATAAATTACACTTGATTTCCTTGCAGCGACTTTCGCTTTATTTGGTTTCTTTTGGAACAAACTGAGACAAAATATTTAATACGTGCTTAAACTTATTAAAATCCAAAACTCTATTCAAATTGTTCTGATCCTATAAAACTTCGTGCTAAAAATTCCAGCTTCGTGTTTTCAAATTAGCTAAATCATGGCCCACATTAAATTTATTAATATCAATCATGGGACGCACAGTGGGCGCTTTAGGCAACTTGACATTCGTCTTGTGCATTATAATCTTCATATTCGCCGTGATGGGCATGCAATTGTTTGGCAAAAATTATACAGGTATTACAAAAAATGCCATCCAACCGAACAAAATAAAAAAAAAAAAAAAAAAAAAAACAATATTTCAATTTAAAAATTATTCCCTAAAAACTAAAATATATTGCCTTTACTCTTTTTTAAATATATATATTTTTTTCATTAATTTTAAATAAAAACACTTAATATTTATTTAGTTTAATAACAAACTCTGCTTTGAGCACGTACTTTATACTTATAAATATTTGCTATTTGTATTCTATCCATTAAAACTCGATAAAAACGTAGCTGGATTTGAAATTGATTAATCGGAAAAAATACCAAAAGCAAAAAAAAAAAAAACATAAGAAATTATCGTTTCATAGACGATTTTTTTTACGACATTAATTAGTACGAATGGGCATGAATGAGCTGCGCCTAACATATACTAATTCAAAAAAAAAAAAAAAAAAAAAAAATTAAATAACTTTTTATATTTAAATTTGATTAATTTCTTCTTTATCTATACATACTTTTTTTTACAACCCAACAATTTTTCTCTGCTTTGCCCGGCTTGATTTCAAACAAATAATTAATTGAAATAAATGTGCAATTAACACACCTTCATCACACCTGATATAATTATTTTTGAATTTTCAAAAATCAAAACAATTAAAAATCATCAATAAATTGTACAAAAATGAAAACCCCCTGCAAACGATATCAAATTACAAATTGTGATAAAACAACAGCTTCGCGTATTCAAATTGGCAAAATCGTGGCCTACGCTGAATTTACTTATTTCAATTATGGGCCGCACAATGGGTGCATTGGGTAATCTAACATTTGTACTTTGCATTATCATCTTCATATTTGCCGTTATGGGAATGCAACTTTTCGGAAAGAATTATCATGGTAAGTAATTTGACTGCAGCAAAAACCGCAAACTAACAACGTTTCACCTTTTAAGACAAAATAATACAAACCGAAATTTGTCAAATATTTTTGTGTGTTAATTTTGCTTATAGATTCATTATGTTGTTGTTATGTTGTGTTGTCTTGTCTTGTGACGTGTTGTGTCGTGTTATGTTGTTTTGTGTTGTATTAATTTACCTCTTAAATGTACGATCTAGTTTGATAATATCAATTTCCCCGCTGGAACATTCAAATATTTCTCAATTCAAAATTTTCCCAAGATTTTTCATCTAAATTTTTTTTACTTCTATAGATCGATGTCTTACGCCAAGCTATAGCAAACGATATTTTCTTGATATCTTGAAATTTAAATTCCAAACTAATTATTTGTGTTCCTCTTTAAGTAAAATTTGCCAATCGAAATACACATTTTTAATGCTTTGCCAAATAGGATTGAACTTCCTGTTTCCTGTTTGTTACCGAAACTGCAGCATTTATTGCAACAATTCAAAATATGCAGTTTAGTTGCAAATTATTTCGTTTCATGATCCATAATTAAAATTAAAAAATTTCAATTTAAAGCGATTTCTAATGTAAATCCAATAATAACAAGAGGAGTCCTTAGAGTCCTTAAATCTGTAGTAAGTAAAAAGTATTAAATTTTTTACAATATACATATATACATATATAAAGGGTGCCTCCGTAGGCGAATGAATAATGCATAGCCTACTAAACCGGAGGTCGCAGGTTCGATTCGTGCCTAGACCCTGTGACATTTTCTGCGGGCAAGCCGAAAGCTTTGCAAGTTTAGTCAGATAAAAAAAATATACTCTTCTAAACATATATATATATATCCATATATATCTATATCTCCATATACATATATCTATATCTCCATACATAAATTTGTATACATACATATTTATGTTATAAGTAGTAGTAATTTTTTGTTTACATTTTTGTCGATGAAGTAAAAAAATATAAAATATCAGATCATATATTTCGCTACCACATCGGATGAACCGAACTGGAGAAAATGACTTATGACTATTTGAATGTAGAAAATAAGACAATCGTTACCGTTGAAGTACTCAAATAGTACTTAGTTAGTACTTAGTTGGTTCTTTGGAGTTAAAAAATAACCACATATACGGTTGAGATATTCGGTATTTCAGTGATTACATGTCCAATGTGGTAGCGACGTATAGAAATAGAGAAAATTAAATATTTGCTTTAATATAACTTTTGAAATCTGTGAAAATTCATCTGTAAGTATTTTTATTATAGTAACTTAAGCAATCTTTCCCTAATATGACTTTTAACAACTTTTACACATTGAATATTATTCGCTGAATTCTTTGTTTGCCTCAGTAGTTGTATGGCAAAAAAAAAATGCTTTATTTTCCTCTTTCTTTCTGGGTTTAATATAAAATAAGAAATATATATATATATAATATAAAAATATATAGTAAATGTGTAATCGTGGATTAGTGTGTTGAAAGCTGTTTACTGATTGTCTATGCATTTTATTTAATCTTTAGATCACAAGGACATGTTTCCTGATGGTGAATTGCCAAGATGGAATTTTACCGATTTCATGCATTCGTTTATGATTGTGTTCCGTGTTTTATGTGGAGAATGGATAGAGTCCATGTGGGATTGCATGTATGTGGGCGATGTGTCATGTATACCATTCTTCTTGGCCACAGTAGTTATCGGCAATCTTGTGGTAAGTTTGATAACAAACGCTTTTCCTTACCTTATGTGTCAAGAGAATATTTTACTAATTATTTCTCATAAATTTTACAGGTTCTGAATCTTTTCTTAGCTTTGCTTTTGTCTAATTTCGGTTCTTCTAGTTTATCAGCACCGACTGCCGACAATGATACCAATAAAATTGCAGAAGCCTTCAATCGTATTGGTCGTTTTAAGAATTGGGTGAAACGTAATATTGCCGATTGTTTTAAGTTAATACGTAATAAATTGACAAATCAAATAAGTGACCAACCATCAGGTGAGAGGATCAACCAGATCAGTTGGATTTGGAGCGAAGGTTTTTATCCACTTGTTTTTTAAATACTATTATCATTCTTATACATACTCGTATTAAATATTTACAAATTCTAGTTCAGAATACGTTCGCCAAACAAATATGTATTTCAATTTCAATACCGTAGTAGATACTTGCAATAAAAAATTTATTTTATTTTTGTAGAATTTAAAACACTACATACGTAAGATCACTTCTATGTATGTATGTATGTATGTATGTTGTACTTTCAAAAGTTCTAGATTTACTTAAACTTCCATTGCCAGTTAGTTTGAAATCTATAAAAAGTATTTATTTTTATACTCGCATTCCTATTACTCAGTTGAAGTAGCCGAATTTATATAAAAACGTAAATAATTAAATAGAAAACTTTCTGTAGAATATTGTTTATTTTCATGCGTAGATAAATACTTCGTATCTGAAAGTGCGATTGACTAAAATATGTTAAATTTAAAAATCCGCATATTGTTTGTTCTCTTTTATACTCGTAACACTCATATTTGTAGAAATAAATAATATATTGGCCAATATTCGTATAATAGAAGCAAATTAAGTTTCTGGATTGATCTTATTCGAGACCATTATCAGTTCAATGAAAAGTCTACAAAGTTGAGTTCAATCATCAAAAAAGAAAATCTTTCAAAAACATTTAGTTTATTCGTATTATCGAAGCAATCTTAATTAAAATATTAATTAATTTACTGTACTGACTTCTGTTGATATTTAATATTTAATGTTGAATATTTTTGTGGTGGTTAACGATTTTTAAATTTCTTTAAAAAAAAAATATATATATTAATTTAAAACAGTGGATTTTACCCTTCTATTTTTTTAAAAAAATTTTCATTTTATAACTATTATGTATGTATATTAAAATTGGCGAATAGCAAGCTTAAATGAAATACAGTTTTTGATAAACCAGACGATCGTTTAATTAAATCGTTTAAATTCATTAATTGCATAAATTAAGCAATGTAGCGGAAAACTGTATTTTATTTAAATTGTTTGGTTATTGTTTCATAAGTTTATTATACTCGTATTATATATCATTAGAATCGCAACAGAACTCGCAACTCACTCCAGCAAATCACACCAATCGTGCATTTTCAATCATCAAAAAAAAAAATATATATATATATATATTCAAAATTATTGCCTCATCTTGCCTTCAGACATTTCTGTAAGCCACGCCTATTCAAACATACACACGAGTTACACAATCCATACTTACACACGTACACACATACTACTGTAGAAATAACAGAAAATCATTAACTTAAGTTGATGTTGTAAATGTTGTATATTTTGTAAAAAAAAAAATGCCCTTTAGTACGTTAAAATTAACTAAAATTCTTAATTAAATTTCATTTACTTTTCGTATACGAATTATTGTCACATTAAACGCATCATTTAAATAAAAAAAAAAATGCATAAAATTGGCTTGCACCTCTACATTAATGTCAATCGAAAAATCAACTGTACAACATCTGCGAGCTCATTTTCCAATTATTAATTATCCGACTCCAATAAATACTCGTAACGTAATGACCGCATCCAATTCTTATAAATATAAACCATCTGTTTGCTCAAATGAAAAACACATACATGTATATATAATTGAGAAATTAAATTAAAAATGAATACATAAAAAATTTTGTACAAAATTGTAATTAACTTGTAATTTGATCAAAACAAATGAAAATTAAAAAAAAAATTATGATTGAGTGGGTACGTTAGGCAAAGGGATTTGTCGTTGTATATCTGCAGAGCATGGAGATAATGAACTGGAATTGGGTCACGATGAGATCATGGCCGATGGCTTAATCAAAAAGGGTCTTAAGGAACAAAATCAACTTGAGGTCGCAATAGGAGATGGCATGGAATTTACCATACACGGTGATATGAAGAATAATAAGCCGAAGAAATCAAAATTCTTAAACAACACAACGGTAAGTTGGCAAGAGTACACAAAAAAAATAAAAAAATAAAAAATTAATAAAATAAAAGTAAATTATATATGATATAAAACATAATAAAATAATATATGTATATGAATATGCAACAAAAAAGTTTATCTGGAGATGCCAGAATCAAGATAATTACTATGTGCTTTTTGCTCGTGTAAAACGGGTATGCATTCAGAATACTTTTGCAGTAATTAATTACAATTGATTTAATTACATATATAAGAGATTCCATATTTAAAAACATGACCATAGTTATGAGTATTCCTGTTATGAGTATTCCTAATGTAAAAATGAAGAAATCAAGATATATATATGTATATTGCCAATCACAAGACCATCAGAATGTTAAAACCGTAAAAAACTGATTATTTCGCCAAATGCAACTTATACTCGCAATCTCATATAAGTTTTATTATCTTTTTAAAAACTTAAGCATTTTAAGCATTTTAAGCATTTTCGAAAAATACGCTTTAATGCTAGAACTGCAACTATATCTGGTAACAAGGGAATGCCCCATATTTGACACGAACACAATTTTCAATAAAGCTTTCATAATAGAATCTTGATTGCAACTGTAATTCTATTTCTTGCTTTTTTTTTTGTAATCGATCTAATAGATGATTGGAAACTCCATAAACCACCAAGACAATAGACTGGAACATGAGCTAAACCATAGAGGTTTGTCCATACAAGACGATGACACTGCCAGCATTAACTCATATGGTAGCCATAAGAATCGACCATTTAAAGATGAAAGTCACAAAGGTAGCGCCGAAACAATAGAGGGCGAAGAGAAGCGGGATGCCAGCAAAGAAGATCTCGGTCTTGACGAAGAGCTGGACGAGGAGGGCGAATTAGATGAGGGGCAATTGGATGGTGATATAATTATTCACGCAGCCAACGACGATGAGATAATCGATGATTATCCCGCTGACTGCTGCCCGGATTCATATTATAAAAAGTTTCCAATCTTAGCTGGCGACGAAGATTCGCCGTTTTGGCAAGGATGGGGCAATTTACGACTGAAAACTTTTCAATTAATTGAAAATAAATATTTTGAAACCGCAGTAATCACTATGATTTTAATGAGTAGCTTAGCTTTGGTAAGTTTTTCTCGTAAGAGTTTGTTGTCTTAACGCAACAAGTTCTTGCCAAAAAATTGTTCACTAATTGTTGTAAAAAGAAAACATAAATGCTTTGTAAATTTCAAAGTAGTTTGTTGTTGAGAAAACCCGTAAAAACTATACCAAAGTTGTATGACCTTTTTGAAATTTTAGCAAACTTTTATATATTAATTAAGTTGATGGCTTTTAAATGTAAATAATAATACATATTAGTTATTTGTTTGCGTTCTTTTTTATTTGCTTAAATGATCTCCGCTAATAGAAATCATTCAAATAAAAAAGAACGCTACTTTATTGTACTGGTGAAGGGTCTTTCCAGGCGTACGAGTCAACAAAACACCTCCCAAATTGTAATAAAAATGAAATGAAGTGTTTTGCTTGAAAGCTCAGAAGTTTTCAAGCAAAAGTGTTCATGGTGTATTGACTTGCAAGCTCTCGACGAGACCTTTTTCGCACTCTTAAACGTATAATTAGCTTATTAATGCTTATTATCTCAAAACTCCACAAAAAAAAAAAAAAAAAACAAAAACAAAAAAAACAAAAAAAAAACCAAAAGAAAAACACAAAACGTAAATCAAGCTTCAATAATTTTGTCTTCAATTTCTTTGAAAATTTTTCTTTTAATGTTTAAACACAATAGCGTTACGAAGTTGCCTTTTATCCTTAAATGTTAAATGTTCCTTTTAGATGTTTTTGGCATTCACAAAGAAACAAAAAAGAAAACTATTTACAATGTTAATAAGAATGTTTGTTTGTTTATTTTATTTATGTAATATACTATATCTCTAGGCCTTAGAAGATGTCCATTTACCAGATCGTCCCATACTGCAGGACATTTTGTACTATATGGATAGAATATTCACGGTGATATTCTTCTTAGAAATGTTAATTAAATGGTTGGCGTTGGGCTTTAAGGTGTACTTTACCAATGCCTGGTGTTGGCTTGATTTTGTCATTGTAATGGTAAGTGATCATGTTGGCCAATTATTTATTTGCTAGATAAAATAATGAAAATATAACTGCACATACTGACGACGGACTATTAAATAATTTGTGAAATCCTAAACTGACTGTATAAAAATAATTATTTTATTATTACTATTTTAAGTTGTATTTACTTACTTATTCCTGAGTCAGTAACTTTTTGTTATTATTATTTATGTATGTATATGTTCATAAAACTTAGTTTTGGTTTTAGCTTTTCGTTATTTCATTCACAAGTAACTTCTAGAAGCGTTTCAAAGTACTGGTTGTACATACTAGTTAACACGTACGAGTAAATAAATTCAATAAAGTCCTACGTATTTAGTGTATAACAAAAAGTAATTGTACATCATTAGTTAGTGTTATGTAGTATTAGTTATGCAAAACTATATATAGAATAAGAGCTCTAACAGTGATTTGTCTATTGGCATAATATTGTTAATATTCGATTTAATTGAATATGTACAGCTGTCGCTAATAAATTTGGTCGCGGTGTGGTCTGGCTTAAATGATATACCTGTATTTAGATCTATGCGTACTCTGCGTGCTTTAAGGCCATTACGTGCTGTTTCTAGATGGGAGGGTATGAAAGTAAGTAAAACTCTTAAACAAACATACATGCAACTAAATCAGATCTCAATTTACACATACACATACAAAAGGGTAACTTCATCTATGTGTGCGTGTCAGGAGTTAAATAAAATAAATAATGAAAAGAAAATCTTTAAATCTTATTTATATGTTGTGTTGCCACCTTAAATGTGTTGGTGTCTTATTGCTACTCGTACTACAACTACTACTACAACTACTACAACTACTACTACTACCACTTATACTACTACTACTGCTACTGCTACCACTTTTTAAAACTACTACAACTTCTTCTCTAAGTGTTAAAACGATTAAATAAACATGCCTACTTTGCTATATATTCTACAGCTACTATATGTACATTATCATATATAAATAATTATAGTCGTGTTATTGCTATAAATAAACAGTTTTAATTATTAAATCTTCTTTCTAATCGTACTTTACAAACAGTGGCTTTAAAGGCATTAAAATAATTTCCGCTGTATGAATTTTAAGGGGCAAATTACACCACTAATGCATTGCTCCTAATAAAATATATGTGTAATACATGTATGTATGTATGTATGTATGTAAAAAGTTTTTGTTTCCGTTATGTATTTATATGTATTTTCCTTATAGTATATTGGACTCTGCCCAAGTGTAGCTCACAACTGAGTGTTTCCTTTAAATTTTTGTCAAGTTCGTTTGTAAAATATTTCTAACTCCCATGGCAAATATTTCAAAATATTTCTTATACATATTTTCTCTAGACTATATATAAATATTTTATTTTTTATATGCAATCGTGTAAAATGTGACCCAATTAAAATAACGTTCTATCTAGTTTATTTCGCAGCTTCCTTATATAACTTATATATTAATATATATCTTCTATTTTACATTTTGGTTAATTTTAAAGCAGTTTAGATTTTTGGATGGCTTCAGCTTTGCATAACATACATGAACTTTTTGTCCCTACGAGTACATGTGTTTATATATGGAGGTGCATTATATGTGCAGTATGTACATAAGTTAGAGATCACCTTCATAAAATAATAAATATTATAAAATTTGCTTTGCTTTTATCTCGAAAAATTTTAAAAATTAAAGAAATTAGCCACAGAACGATGATACACATACTTCGTTTAAATGAAACTCTTGTAAATAGAGAATACCAAGGAATTATCTATTAGATAAATAGTGTGCAATATCTCAGTTGTCACTTGGTTCAATTTATATTAAATCCAATTTTATAGGTGGAACATTTACTAGTCAAAAAGGATTCTCTTCAGGATAATGTATAATTCATGTTCTTCACAAATAAATCGTCAAAGTTGTTAGAAGCTAATTACTACAATCAAACATAAGGAACCAAGTGTAATACATTTCCTCAAAGCGGAGGCATCTATTTGCTTACAAGTTTCCGTCAACTCTAATCCTCTTAATTCGATGAGTAAAAAGTTTTGCCTTTTCCGAAAAGACTTCCATGTAAAATTTCCAAACTTTAACATTTTAATACAAATACAACTATATTGCATTTTATGGTAGTTTCAATACCCGATTTTTTCCCCCTAAAAATGGTTCAAAAATTTATTGATATCTATATATATCTATATATATATATATATATATATATATATATATATTTAGCCGACCAATTCTTTTGAAAGTTCAAAAAAAAATTTAATCTACCACTAATAAAGCTTTAAAGTTACGTAGAAACATCGTGTTTCACTCCTTAATGTGACAGATTTATTATTTTGGAGTAAATTAAGGTTTTTGCCGCTACACCATCAACGTAAACGTTCATGACTTCATTGTTTCCAGCACTTATGAGATGAACACATTCTGGTATAAATATGACCGTGAAAGAAACTTGGAACTTATTTGGCCGTATGTTAAGAAAGTATCTACCCTTTTCCCCCCTTTATCAACTACTACTTCAGAAAAGTACCAAAAGTGGCGACTAGAATTACTAGATTGTACTAGCAAATCACTGGTTTCTTATATTGATATATGCATGGTCCCAAAACATTGCCCGAGCTAAAAGTATTAATGCAACTAGTAGCTAAATAGCATTGTCACTAGGAGGTACTGGTGACTGTATATCCAGCTCATAAGTGGTAAAAGTTCTCGTTCATTGGCAGCTTTGATACATATATTTTTGTTCATACAAAATTATTTCATTTACTCGCTTTAACGAATCAGCCGCTTTAATATTAAAAATGTAATCGTGATGAAGACGTAGTATAAAAACCCTACTGTACATGTGCAACAGGTACACGCTGTAGCTCAAGTCTATATTATCTATCTTATAATAGAGCCATTTATATAATGCCTTTATATGTATATTGTGTGTATATATGTATGTATATGTATACTCATATATATGTATGTATTTACTCCTAAGTAGTTAACTATGCCAGCTGTAAAGTATACAAGTATCTGTATGTAAATAGTTTAAATGTAAAACAGTTTTTGCAAATGTTTAATTCTTAGCTCTAAAGGAACATTTTAAGGACAATTTATTTATCTAGATTAAAGAAATTTTTAGACAACTTTAAACAATTTTTTGCTTAGATATTTTCACTTGTAGAGCCCCTTGATTTTATTGCGACTAAATATTATTTAAATCATAATGATTTGTAACTTTGTAAAATATAATTTGTATACAAATTTGAAAAAATTAATAGATAGAAAGAAATAAAGAAAAAATGATTAATTGTAGCTGCTGTAATATTGATCACTTCATAAATCGGAGCAGAAATTAGAAAATTTCAAAAAAATATATCCGTTCATATTTCTTACCAGTATGTAGTAATTCAATTAGATAATCACTTACTAGTCTTCTTTCAAGTTCCATTATAGTAAACTGGTGTAAAAACAAATCCAATACTGAGAAAGTTTTAAAGTAAAACCCAAAACACACTGTAAAAAATGAAAAATCCACTGTACAAAATTCCAATTGAAACATCAAAAATTATTTCAAATAATTAAACAAATGAAAAATTAAATTATTCACACCTGCGCAGTGGTGGCAGTGTTTTACTTATGAAACTCGTAACACACACAATCAAAGTTCGAACCAGTGAATGATAATATTAAAAAAGTAATAAATCGCTTGGTCTTGGGGAATCCGTTTATACTAGTAACAAAAAAAAAAAAGTTATCCAATTTCAAATGGAATTGCTGATAAAGCTGAAGTTATTAATGAAGTTGATCAATATATGAAATAAATAAAAAACTCGTACATGCAACAAAGAATTCTATATTTTCTTAGTTACATTTGAGGTAGGCAGCCAAGTTAAAAGCAAAAATTTGTCGCATTTAAAACAAGCCAACCAAGTATAGTATTTTAAAGGATAAAGCATTATTTTCAATATAGTTATTAAAATCTGATCCACAATAAACAAATGCTTTCCCCACCGTACTCTAAAACTCGTATCAGTGAGCAAAAACATTATTTGTAAATAAAAAAGAAGAAATCTTGTAGTCCAAAACTTGTTTGTGTATATAAAGTATAATAAAATTCACATGTCGATTCTTCGTACACACTTTTTATATGTTACTTATATATGTAAAAATACATATATGTATGTATATACGTCATTGTTACACACACACATAATGCAAAAGCATTTGTTTATAATGGATCCCACTGCACTGAAGTATTATCGCTAAGCCAACTTCTTACGTTTACAAAACGTAAGCATACGACATAGGAAATTGTAATATTCGTTACGTAATTGTGAGCCGTTGTTATTTTGTTAAAAGCCATAGAACGAAGTGTAAGAAGGGTAAGGCGTATTTTTTCTTGTTCCGTATTTTATTTAATTATTTTTATAATTATACTCGTATTTACGTATGTATGTATGATGCAAACTTGCTCGTATGATATAGATTTATTGCCAAATTCCAAGTTTAATCAATAAGTCTTCATTTTGCATTAACTTATTTTAAAAATAAGTAAGACAGAGAAAGAGAGAGAGAGAGAGAGCGAGAGGAAGAGATAGAGGGATAATTAAGAGAATATAAAATGTTTAAAAATGCTAATTGCTATTTCTTTCACATATTACTATTTACGTGCTTTTTGTTCTATATGTATACCTTTTTAAAAAATTTATAATTTTTTTATGTTACTTAATATTTAGTTCTTTCTCAATTCTGTTAATTAATTTTGACGAGGTGACTGCTACAAAATAAATAAACAAAATGATTTGTTTTTCAATTGAAAGCTCATTTTAATGGCTTCAACTTAATTTTTGTCATCTTTAAATCAATCACAATTGAAATTAAAAAAAAAAAAACAAAAAAAAAACAAAACGATACAAATTAAAATTCCCAATTGTAACCATTTGACAAACTAGGTGTCGCTAATCAACTTCGTTGCTTCACTTGCTGGAGCTGGTGGTATACAAGCCTTCAAGACTATGCGAACGTTAAGAGCACTGAGACCACTACGTGCCATGTCCCGTATGCAGGGCATGAGGGTACGTACTTTCTTTTCAATTCATCTTCAATATTTTGTTTTATCAATCAATCAATTAATCAGTCAATCAAATATTCAAAATCAAACAATCAGTCAATTAAAACAACATTACACGGACAAATTGTTAAAACTCTTTAAAAATTAACAATAAAACCACCACTACTAATATAGTTCAACACCTGAAATATAACATTCGAACCCTCTTTAAGTTTTAAATCGTGTTATATAGTTTCGTAGTCTTTATTCTTAGTACAGCATTCCATCGCTTCTCTTTTATCAGTTTATTCCATTTCTAATTTTAAAGAATTCTTAAGCAAGAAAATATTTTCAATATTTTTCATTTAAAAACACGCCCCTCAATCACTCTTTTCAAAATGATTATAATTCACATTTTCCATAACTATAATTATTGACTGCATTATTTATTATAGTCTATAAATATGTAATTAATTTCTTTTACTTTTTACTAATTGGTCGATAAAAATATTTTACAATATTAAAACATTTTTTTTTTTGTATATGAAATTGACTACTCGTAGTTCTATTAAAAAAATGTATTTGCATTAATATCCAGTCCGTAATATTAAGTAAACTGCTTAGAGGCGTTACAATTAATTAATTTAAATTTTTTGTTACGAGTATAATGGAAATTATAAAGACTGAAGCAATGAATAATTCGATGGACGCGCTATTACCCGAACTCTGTTCTCGTATTCACGTTTAAGCTCTACCTCACAAACTTTATTCAAGCCACTTGGCTCACATTGCTTTCATTTCGATTCATCAATTGATCTGTATATAGAATTAACTATAGATCGGTATCAATAGCAGTTTGGACGTTTTTCACACGTATGCTCGACTTCCCTGTTGCATAAGAATTATTAATAGAATTAAAATTATAGTTAAACGAGAATATGGAAGCAGTTAAACACGAGACAGCTAGAGTTTGGAGGTATTGACTTATTTATGTATGTACCTTCAAAACGATTGGCTTTAAGGCGAAACCATGCGAATGTACATTTTTAATTTTGCATGGGAAACACAAGTTAAATAGTATTAATAGTTTGTTGCATGGTTTTGTATTTAAGCCAACGATATGTGTAAATAAAAATATAAAAACACTCAAAGTAGCGCCTCCGCCATACTCCGTACCCTCACACAATATTTGTAGAAATTTTGAGTATAAATTATTGGTCAGGCTGCCGTCGTAGGCGACTGAATAATGCACAGTCTACTAAACCGAAGGCCCTGGGTTCGATTCCTGCCTAGACCCTGCGTACAAGCCGAAAAAAAATATGAAAAAGAAGCTTAAGGGATACAGTGAATTGTCATACGGTGTTACGGTGTCGAGTAATTTTCATTTCCCAATAAAATGAGCGGCTGGATATTCTTAAATGATAAAAAATGAATTGAAAAGAATTATTTATTTCTTGCACGTTGCAGCCTGTATAAATTATAATTTAATTTATGTTGGCTTTAATACACATTATGATTTTTATTTCAAATTAAAGTACACAAATCCGTAAAAGTCTATTGATGGTATTCGCATTTTACAACTTAGCATTATCGTAAAAATTATATCTGTATAAGCATGCATGTAGTACGTAAATTCACGTATTCGTATTCGTATTCGTATTCGTATTCGTATTCGTATATTCTTCAATGATGATAATTATTGAAGGAAAACATCACCTGCAACGAAATCACCTCATACAAGACACCCATTCTGTACAATATGACTTCATAACGCAAACATGAGATTAGAAAATTATTTAACACTCATTTAGTCATAATTAGCTGACATAATTATTAATTGTAAAAAATCTTCTTATTCCCCACAAACACAACAACAACACCTTTACAAAATCCATTTTAATATAAAAATAAAAAACACATTTTGCCAAATAAATCATGCCACCACAATAAAAACTTTACAAATAAAAAAAAACAAAAATCAAATGCAAAACATGCGATGCCGGCGCTGCAAAATCGAAAAAGGTTGTCGTAAATGCGCTGGTTCAAGCTATACCGTCCATCTTCAATGTGCTATTGGTGTGTCTGATATTTTGGCTTATTTTTGCCATAATGGGTGTACAGCTTTTTGCTGGAAAATATTTTAAGGTACGTTGGAAAAACCAAAACAAAAACAAAAAAAATTATTAAAAGAAACTTTTTGATTTATCAAAATAATAGTCAAATCAAAGAGTTTTGCAATCAACATCAAACAATTCAAAAATAGCAGTCTCAAATTAGCATATATATCTGTAAATCAAATCAATGAATAAAAATCGTTTATAAAATTCAAAACAAACAATAAAATTAAAGCGAAAAAGCGTATCTTTGCATTTATTTTTCGTAACTAGTTGAGAGAATTTAAAAAGGTTCTGATGTCTCCAAGCTGGCGATTAGAGTGGAATATCTTAACCTTTAAATGGATGAACAAACAAATTAAATTCAATTCAATAAAAAAAAAATGGCTTGCATTTTATGCCAGGGCCGCCAATGTAAATATTTTAACTCTTGGCGGCTCTAAATGTAAATTCACTAAATAAAGAAATCTATACAAAAGGCAACATTCAAAATATTTTGCTAATTAGCTGCTTTTAGCTTGAAAACATTTAACTATTAATTAGTTTTAGTATTCTTTTCATTTAAAACATGTATAACATTTCAATAAATTTATTTAATAAATATGTATAATATAATAAAAAAAAATTAAAGTTAAAGTAAAAATGTTAAAAATACTAATAACAATAATAAAAATTTGCCAATGTAGTGTTTAGATGCCAATGACTCGGTCTTGAGTCATGAAATCATACCGAACCGAAATGCCTGCATAAGCGAGAACTATACGTGGGAAAATTCACCGATGAACTTCGATCATGTAGGTAATGCGTATCTCTGTCTATTTCAAGTCGCCACCTTCAAAGGCTGGATACAAATTATGAACGATGCCATTGACTCAAGAGAGGTAAACTATCGACTCTTTCCAAGTAGATTGATTTATTTATTTTTTATTTTTTTATTTATTTTTTTTTTTTATTTTAAATTATATAAAAGAGAATTTAACTAATTAGCATTTTTCTATTTTTTACCTTTTTTCCTACTTTAAAATTTATAATTAATAAATTTAATATTGTATTGCCTTGAAAATGATTTAAATGAAAAACCAAACAATCACGCAAATGAAATCCAAATACAACAAACAAAATCACTTTACAATGTCTGAACCACACAATACCCAACCAACCAACACACATCATATCGAACTCAAACCCACACGTATATCAACCAAATCCATGAACCAAAAACAAAAAAAAAAAAATTACAAAAAACCCCACAGGTGGACAAGCAGCCGATACGAGAAACCAATATCTACATGTATTTATATTTCGTATTCTTCATTATATTTGGATCATTTTTCACACTCAATCTGTTCATTGGTGTTATCATTGATAATTTTAATGAACAAAAGAAGAAAGCAGGTGGATCATTAGAAATGTTCATGACAGAAGATCAGAAAAAGTACTATAATGCTATGAAAAAGATGGGCTCAAAAAAACCATTAAAAGCCATTCCAAGACCGAGGGTAAGGCTTCGAATTAAAACAAAACAAATTAAAACGAAACTTTAACTAACTAAAACCTAAACTAACTTAAACTAAACTAAATTAAACTAAACTTTACTAAAACAGAGACTAGAACGATGATCAAAACTTCTACAAAAGTACGAAAAAACGTTTACAAAACATTTGTGTCTAGATGTCAACAAATATGTATCTGTAAAACTTGAATCTGTGCCAATTTCAAAAACTATTTTAAAATACATTCTTCTGTTAGATTATTTTGGAGTGTATTTCTTTGCCCCAAGGCCCTGTTTGCCCCCCCCCAAAAAAAAAAAAAAAACTCTCTTTTCTACCACTCTTAAAATACTTATGGAAAAAGGTTGTCTGTTAATAAACATTTTTATGTCTGCCATTTGAAGATTTTCAAATGTTTCAACGAAAACAGAGTAAACACGAACTATATAGTATATTTAGCTTCGAACTCTTGCTCCATTTTTTTGTATGTATGACTTTTTAATAGTATACTCTCGCAATATAATGAAAATGGCATGTTTTTCACATTTTTTAAATCTCCTACTACTTTTTCCTAAACACAAATCAAACCAGAGGCCAAGATCAAAGTATATATTATATTTTTCTAATAGTATTTCATACTTATATATATATAACTAATATGTATAAAGTAAATACAAAACAACTAGACACATTAACAAGCATGTTAATGCATGCCCAAATTTGCATTGAAATCGAAACAAAATTTACACTTCCTAATAAATTACACCCCGCTACAATATTTTCAGCGTTACTATTTTTGACGAAATTAAAACCTAAAAAATGGCCAACAAATTATATTTCACTTAATTAATTATAATAAAGTTTTCTAATGTTCAAACATAATATAAATAATTATACATAGGTATATGTAGCCGATGGCCCCAGCAGCTAAAGCTTTTACTCGTATTATAATTATATTCATATAATTGTAATATTAGATAAATAAATAAATCTACAAATCAAAACTAATGGTTACCTCTAGTGAGCCCTCTCTTTCGCTCAATTATCAGAAACTAAAATGCATATACGGCGACCGCATCTCTTTGTCTGCAAGCCATGTTTGTTGCAGGAAAATATTTTTCAAAATCTTTTTTCTCTCTTTTTATTGTGTTTTGACATTGGCAATTGAAATAAATCCAACAGATTTTTTTAATTATTTTATTAATAATATTTACGAGAACGCCTTCAAAACGGCCACATCAGTGCCGTAACGATCCTCAGGCGCCTAAATGGTCCGTTCAATTCAGCTTGGTCGCCAGCGCGCTTTAAGTTATATGATATTGAAATATAATTTTTATATATTGATATAACACGGCTGAGGATTATGAAAGTCGTATATATGTATGTCCTCTCCCACAATGCCGACAGTCATCGTTCGAACGCCAACTTACATTCCGAACAATAACATGATTTTATGTTCTAAATGCTAGTCTTCGTTCGAGTGATGTCTTTCGACATAATTAGGACAGGCGGTTAGGCCAGTCAAATGAAAAAACTGAAAATATTGTCAGCTTCGCTTAAATCGGCAGAAGAGAATTTTAAACTTTTATTTTTTTTTTTTTTTTTTTTTTTATAGAGCACTGTTTGTACATAACTAATCAACAAATAAAATATAATATAATATTTTTAATACTTAAATGCAACTTTAAAAATAAATTTAGTTTTAACAGAATATAATAATGCATGTGTATTTGGCCACACATACAGATATAAAATTTTTAACCACCCAAAGAAAAAAGCTTTGAAGTACAATTTCATAAAATATTCGATTACCAATCGGGGCTCGTCATTGCATTGGTACTCCTCTTTTAATGGAAAGAGTAAACAATAGAATAGAGTTTTCCTTATTGGCACAGATGACGTACAAGCGATAAGAAAAAGATAAAATATAAGCATGTGTGTGCGTACATACATTTGTATGTATGTAGTTTAAACAAGCGAAAAGGAAAAAGTTTAAACCGAATGGTATAGAAAAGGGTACAGTAACTCAAATATAGTTGACAGGGCCAACAAACAAGAAAGCTCCGCTAAGAAAATCAATGAAATGAGAAACTCAAATGTTTTTCATTTCTTGTGATATAATCAATATAAAACGATATATTTTTCTTCCCACTCATTTTCCACATCTTTCTCTATTTTACAGTGGCGTCCTCAAGCAATAGTATTTGAAATAGTTACTGATAAGAAATTCGACATAATCATTATGTTGTTTATTGGTTTAAACATGTTTACCATGACACTCGATCGTTACGATGCATCGGATACTTATAATGCTGTTCTTGATTATCTCAATGCGGTATTCGTAGTTATTTTCAGTGGCGAATGTCTATTAAAAATATTCGCTTTACGATATCACTATTTCAAAGAGCCATGGAATTTATTTGATGTAGTAGTTGTCATTTTATCCATCTTAGGTAAGTAACAAAACGTTCGAATTTGACTTGTTTGATCCGATAACCGGAGGAAACAAGCCAACCAAAAGCCTTCAAAATACAAAAAAATCCGTTAAATTCTTTGTGTTTATTTTGTGTAAAGAAACTATATTTAACCGAATCCATGAAAAATACTATTAGTCCAAACTGTATATAAAATTAACGTAATTAACGTAATTAACATAATTAACGTAGTATTTTGGCTTAAGGCGTATGGTGAATTTTTCAAGTTACGTCAGCCCCATTTTATAGCCTGGGCTAGACTAACACTGATTTCACTGTAGAGCCTTAAGTTTTTTTTATGTAAGTGTTGTGCTGTAAACGTTACAACCTTTAATGTTGTGCTTAAGTATATTTAATTAATTTTTACCGTGTGTTATTATTTAATTATGTGTTTATCATCAATCGTTATGAATTCGTTAAAAATGTAAAATTTATCGTTGTAAATTATATATTGAAAACTATAATTATCCTTTCTTATTTTTGTTATATGTTGCTGTCTAATTTGTAAATTTAATCAATTATGTTTTTCTTGTCTCTGTTTATTATTTTTTATGTAAAATTGTAATTGATATCGTATATTTTCCTGCTGTTACAAATATATAGATCATTTCAAATCCAAATTTTAAAATTTCCTTTCCTATTATTTTTGATTTTCAATTGTGAAAAAAAATTACATGCTTTTTTCCGATTTACGAAATTGCGACATTTATTTTTGTATTAACTTTTTATACCCCGAAAGCTTTTGTACACATAGATTTTAGAGCTTCTAAGTAAAAAGCTAAAAATTATTTGCATTGTCATCAAAATCATTGATAATTACTTGTGTAGTTGGAAATTAGTTAAAAGATTGCCATATTGATCTCTCAAAATTTGTATTTAGAATGTAACCAGGCAATAGTGAACGGTCTCCTGATATGGCTACTTAAAGGCTTAACGCAATAAAATCAAAAACCAGTTCGACGAATTGAAGACGTTGAAAGTATCTTTCAAAGTTTATGTGTACAAGGAAGCAACAAAATGATTTCAGTTTTTGTTCCAAGTATTTAAGCAGTGATATTCAACGAATGCTTCTGCCATTACTTTACAAATTATTATCATTATTTTTTTTTTTTTTTTGTTTTAATTGTATAAAAGATCTTTCAGGATCCATACAATTGCAATATAAATGGGCCATAAGGCTGTTTTATAAGATTCAACAAAAAGCTGAAGGATAAATCAAAGAGGACCTGACTCGCATTGTGATACGCGGGGGCAGAAAATAAACTGTCAAGACATAAATTGCTTCAATCAAAATTTTTTTAGTATTGGCTGTAAGGACACGCTGTATAAAATGTAAAAAATTCATTACACTTGACAACATTGTTCTTCATAATATTGATTCCGCCATCAATTTAAATTTAAAAAAGAATATAATATTGTTAAATGTATGGGTCCCCGAAAGTAAAAGAAATCAATTAAAAATGTATTTTCCAAATTGATTTATTTAAAAAAAAAATCTACTTTATAATTAATTGCTTTTTAACTACATATATATTTACTGTAGCGAAAGGAGGAAGCCATATTGAATATCGCTGGTTTAATACATACGTAAGCACAATTGACAAATATGGCTTAATAATGTTCTTATAAATTATATAAAACGACAACTCTTAAAAACTAAAAAAATAATAAAGAAAAGAAAACAAAAAAATAACAAAGTTTAACGCTAAATTTAAAAGATGGCTTAAAATATGCTTTACTACATTCAAAAATAGCAGAAAGCTTTAATTTCATTTCAACGCCTTTCAGTTTTCTATTTGAAATCTGAAAGGTAACATAATGAAAAAAAGTTCTATATTTTGTTTCAAAATATATTTCTGTTGTTGTTGGCTTTAAACTTTAAACTGCGCCTAATAGCTACGCATTTAAGCTCTTCAGATACCACAATTTTGTACTTCTTCAATATATTACTACGTTTTAAAATACAAAGTTTTATTCAAATTTGAATTACTTATATTTCATTTAAATGTTTCTTTTACTTGTTAAATTTAAATGTTAAATATTCTTTGTTTTTTTCGATTAAATGGTTATAATTTTGCCAAGCCTTTGAAGCTTTTAAGTTTGATTTTAATTTGTTTTTAAGTTTTCTCTAAATAAACAAAGTTACACGAAATTTTATTTTCAAACACCAAAAAGCTTAAGACCACTTAAAAAAAAGTTATTAGGTAAAGCTTATTTTAGCTTAAAGCTTATTTCGTACCATAACGTACAAATTATCACTTTGATCTTTAAGTGATATCCATAATGACGAATATATTAATACAAAAACTTACAGAAGCCTTACATGAACTCGCGAAAATAGAAAAAGTCTTTTCGAATACTAAAAAACCAATGAATATCGCCTTAATCGCACTCCCTCTAAGCACATATGCTCTATTAAGAAAGCTTTATATATGCTTTCCAAAATAATAGAAATATGGCTAATCCGATGAAGCATTGATGAAATATCACTGCAATAATTTCATCAAACAAATACGATTCAGTCAGAGTTATGTATGTATGATAACGCTTAACTTTCCTTTAAAGGAGGCACTATTCTACTCGTACATGCCTTTGTAAACTTTTGCATTTGGCATGAAGCTTGTTAACGCGCACATTTGTAAACGTAAATTTCAAAAAAAATTTATTTTAAAAAATTTGGTAATTTTTTTTTTTTTTTTTTTTTGCAATTGCTATTAATAACATGAAATACGTTTGCATTTGCCTTAAATGAAAGAAAAAGCAGAAACAGCAGCTTTCCAATATCAACTATATATAATGCATCAATACTGAAAACTTGCGTCCAATCATGCCAACAAAAGTTTGAATCATTTTAATGGTTTTGGTCCATACTGCCAATGGATATTATGTACTTTACTATGAACTCTCGTAGTTTAATAGTAAACATTATCGCAAACGAAAACTTCCAACTTTAGCAGAAAGCATTACTACCACATATATATGTAGAGTCAATCAACGTATTACTGCATACAATAATAATTCTTTCCAGCCATTTAGACTATTAGTATGTATGTACACCAAACTAAATAAAACTGACCTGACCTGCTGATCAGGATACCGAAGTTTTTCAAACTACTCGTAATACTTAGTACATTTTACGTTACCGCATGCTATTTCTCCAATTATTAATATAATTATTTACGTTTCTCACTTAAATATATACAATTATTAAATGCTGCTAATTATCCTTATTGTTTTATTTTCAAACGTTAATAAATAATTTTCTATTACTGAAACGTTATAAGTTGAAACAAAAAAAAAAAAAAAAAACAAACAAAAAAAAAGCTTTAGTTTCATTTCTTTGCTTTAAAAAAAAAAAAAAAAAAAAAAAAAAAAAAAAAAAAACAAGAAATTACAACTCAACCTCAATGAGAAAATTGATCAAATTTGCCGAATTGGCTTTCATTGCATAATTGAATAATTACAATTAACAATAAATTCCCATAGTCAGTTTGTAGTCTCTGTATTTAAACATAGTTAGTAATTATGTACGTTTTTAATGAAAAAAATTAATTGATCGAAAAAATATTTATTTAAACGCATCTTTGTAATTCGTAATTCATTGTATTTTTCGTAAAAGGAACGAAATTTCCAATTAGTTTTGGTACGATTCTAAGTACGCTCTTTAAATATTTGTAGCTTCATACACGTAAATAGATCTAATAAAAAAAAACTATATATGTATGTTTAGCATAAATCATTAGATATCGTTCTATTGATTTTTGCAGTCAGATGACTACAGGCAGTATGAAATCTTTTCCGTCATATGGCTACAAATCAAATCAAATTGTTTTCCATAAAAATAATAAATAGATTTAATAAATAATATTCATTTTCCTAGATATACCTGTAGTCGCACTTATTTTTACTAATAAGTAGAAAATATGCATTATTTCTTGTTGGGGTTGAATTAAAAATTATTTTCAAGTTTTTCTTTAGTTTTGCCTTTAACAACTTTTAACAAAAACTCAACTTATCACTTCCCCTATTAAAAGAACTTAGTTGGAGTAGTGCCAATTAAATAATTATAAACTGATCAGAGCAATTGTAATCCTTATTAGAAACCGCATAAGCATTTTATCAAAAAAAAAAAAAAAAAAATATTATTGATCTCCAAATTCATTTTCTTAAAAAAAAATATATATAGAAAAAAAATACATTTTAAATCAGCCAATGAACACCATATTGAGATTTCCATTGGCATCGAAAAAAAATGCAATTTATAAAATTTTACAAAAATTCAAAATAAAATGTATCCAAATTATAATGTGAATTTATTTCAAAAAAAAAAAAATAATAAATAAATAAAAAAAGGACGAGCAATACTAAGCAAACAAGTTCACTACGAAGTGTGGAGTGATAATGTTGGGTAGATATTTGCTACTAACCATATACTACGAATTATCGCAAACGAAAGTGAATAAAATATCATTTGTTTTTACAAAATAAAAGCTACCTCGTACTCCTCCAACATCGCTAACAATAACTCTGGCAATAATTGTGTTCAAATTTGCTGGGATTTTGCTTAATAAATCCGATTGCTGTCGCATCTATAACAAACAATTCTTGCCTAAATGTTGCATTTTCATCACTTTTAAGTATCTCAACAATCATTCATTGCCCCAAAAAATAAATATATTGCTATTTTGTAAAATTTAAATGTATTTATACAAAATCAAGTTTATCTTTTTTTAATTTAATGTTGTAATTATCAAATTTCCACTTACATACTCGTACATATACATAATATAATACATAATTCATAGTTTTCTTTTATAGTTATTAAAACTAAAGCATTTAAACATACTCGTATTTATTTAATTAGAAAAAGAGTAATTAAGCCGCAAAATAACAAGATGTGTTTAGCTTTGTTCTACGCCCAGCTGAGCAAAAAAGTCCCGCCAAAAACCAGCCTTTACAAATATATACATATATATATATATATTTATATAAATATAACAATTTTGTAAATTTAAATGCGTTCACATGTGTTGTTTATATTTTTTTTTTAATTTACATACATATATAAATTTTAAGTTCAAAACTAAGTATTTTATAATTCTTTTTTGCCAGTACATACTTCTGTTACTGATGTTAAATATTATTGTTATCGTTATCGTTATCGTTATCGTTATCGTTATTCGTAAAATCTGTGTAACAAAATATGTGTACATATGTCGATATGTCCTAAATAATTTAAATGGATTTTGTTGAACAATCAGTTGTATGCTTCTATCTATGTACCTTATTTTTCAACTCCTCCCCTCTCTTTTTTCCTCTTTTTTTTTTTTGGTTTCTATGTAACTATATTGTTTCTTCACATATAAATATACAAAAAAAAAAAAAAAAAAAAAAAAAAAAATATAAAAAAATACATCGAAATTAAAAATAAAACAAAACATGAAATATACATATATAAAAATAAATAAACAAAAATAAATAGGTCTTGTACTCAGCGACATCATTGAGAAGTATTTTGTATCACCGACATTGCTGCGTGTGGTGAGAGTGGCCAAAGTGGGTCGTGTCCTGCGTTTGGTCAAGGGAGCGAAGGGTATAAGAACTCTACTGTTTGCGTTAGCCATGTCATTGCCTGCCTTATTCAACATTTGTCTACTGCTGTTTTTGGTCATGTTCATCTTTGCCATCTTTGGGATGTCCTTCTTTATGCATGTCAAAGAAAAGAGTGGCATTAATGACGTGTATAATTTTAAGACATTTGGCCAAAGTATGATATTGCTCTTTCAGGTAAGCTACCACAATTCTCAAACGGTTAATGTTGTCTATTGTTGTTGTCGTTGGGTGATATTCCCTTTGGTATACTATTTGAAAAAAAAAACGAATTGTGAATATTCACATACTCTGGCTAACACATACAAACATACTAACACAGTTCGTGTCTTAACGAACTAAAACACGATTGCACACACCCAACTAAACACACATATCGAGACGTATGCCTGTATATCTAACTAAATAATATGTAGAGGCACACACACATGTATTTTCGGTTTACAATTGGAACGATTTAGAGACGGCTGACAAACAACGTAACCAACTAAACAAGCAAAAAAAAAATTAAAATTTTCTCTATTAAGAATTATTCTTCTACATGAATGCACATGTATTGGTGCAATAAGTTAAACTAATTTTCCTGCATAAACAAGATTGTTTCCAACCGCCGGGAATATGTCGTTGTAAAAACCAATAATGAATTTGGAATATACTGATCCAATTGCCAGTAAAGCAATGTGGAATGATAAGGGATGATGGTTTACAAAGTTGTTGCTCAAGGAAGCTTTCCCTTAACAGGCTTGACGCCATTTTATAAATAGGCTCACCTGAAACTAATTATCCCTGAAGCAAATAATTGAGCAAAAGAAAATATCGTTTTTAAAAACGAAGTTTGACTGCATCTCTTGTTGCCTGCAATGTGCTCAGCTTGTATTGGCTTCGTCGTTTTAATTATTCCAATCGTGTTTTAACTCCTTTACATGTGACTGAGATGACTCTATATATATATATTAGGCTAGAAATACATTGCCAGTTTCGAACTACACAACAAACAAAAGAAACTATATAAAAAAAAGAAAACAACGAACAAGAAATAGAGAAAAGGGAATATCACGTGTTGATTCAAGCTGCGGTAGTTGTTGGTAAAAGCTAAATTAGTGCGTTCCTTATCTTTACTTTAAAAACCAAATCTGTATACATTCATATTAAAACTAATATATTTAAGTTAAATTCTGTAAAAAAAAATGCTTTCGCTGCTCTTACAATTTTCTGTTTGTATGGTTTCGATTAATTTTTTTTAGTTTTGCATATTAAGTCTTAAATGTTTAATATTTATTGTACTCTGCTGTAGCAGCAGATGCAGAATTTAAGTAAATAGGGAAAAGTAAATTCTTCATCTGGTGCAGGGTTCTGCCACTTAAATATTTTAATGGTGGAATTGAGGGCAATTAATAATTAATAATAAATGCTTTTGTGGATAAATCCAAAAGTAATGTCACAACTTTTTGAACACTTAAGAATTAATATGTACCCCATTGCATTTTCGCATATCTGTAAATTATGTTCGCTTTGTTGGTTAATAATATTACTTTAGTCTTTAAATATTTTAATTTTCATTGTGTTCATTTTAATAAGAAAGCTTTTGCTATAGAAAAGATTTTAGTTGTACGACTAAACTGAATTTCTTTTTTCGTTTTTAGTTTAAACAAATTTATTTTATCTTAAAGTGCTCCTTTAAAATGTTTTTGTGAATTTTTTCTTTTAGTTATTTTCTTCTTTTTGCTTTTTTAAAACTCATTTCATTTATGCTTCCCGCTCTACTCAACCAAAAATCTAATTCAGCTCTTTCAACAATCACCAAATTAAATAATGTTAAAAATTCCTCATTTAACAGCTTACAGCATTAAAAAGAAAAAGATGAAAAATGACGCTTTTAAAAAACACTTGTTTTTTCACGATACTATTATGGCTTTGCTTTCTTTGAAAAGCTTACTGGAAAAAGTCTACCGAAATAGAAACAGACCAACAAGGCTTTCATTGCAAACAAAATCAATGTACAAATGTTTTATAGTACATTTACATACTTACTAACTTACTTACTTACCTACTTACTTACTTACTTACCTACTACCTGCTAAACTTTTGGTTTAGTTTAACAAGTTTAGGATATATATATATATTTTTTTTTTTTTTCAAAAGCTTCTTTGATATTTGAGAGCTCCTCCAAATGTTCGTGAGCTTGTAAATGGTACAGCCCCAAATTGAATGCGCTCTAGGCACAACTTGAGAAAGAGCTTCCAAGGTTTTATTTTGTAAACCTTCTTTCTTTATGTTTTATTTTCCTTAGACAATTTTGTAGCAACTTGCAAGAAATTTAGATTAGTTACTAGTTTTATATTATTTGTTGCGTTTTTTGCTTACCGGCCTTTTACTCCCAAAAAAAAAAAAAAAAAAAAAAAAAAAAAAAAACGAAGCAAAAAAACCAAAAAAAAAATAAACAATGTTTTAACTAGTGTTTAATAACAATTTTTAGATTTAACTCAATATAATATAAAATTTATTCGTACAATATCTTTTTGTAGGATATTTGGTTTAGTTTTACCATTTGCTTTTTTCCAAATTAGCTAAATTTGTTTATATTGTTCAAACACAACAAAATACTGCAAAAGTAATAATTTTATTCTACATAGTCTAGAATACATCCCAACATACATTTACAATATATATCCTGTAATAGTCAACTAATAACAATGTTGATCAATTAATCAATCAGTTACTCTATATAAAACCACTAATGAAACAATAATAAGTTACTAGTGATTGTTTTGTTAACAAAGAAATGTTTTTACTTTATGTTTAATAATTGTACTAATTAACAAAATCACAAAATATATTCTCCTCTTTAAAATAAATAACTAATTCCAAATATTTCTACCAATTTCTACCAAACTTTTTTTACTGCTAACAATCAATCAATCAATCCATGAAACAAACAAACAAACAAACAAATACTTTAATATAAAACATGAACGAACGTCGACCTGTCTATTCATGTATTCAACTTACCTACCATGCCAACCCAACCGTTTCTAAACTGATAATCTGTGGTTTTCCCCCGATACAACCGAATTTGATTTATATCCAATAAATATAAAAAAAAACAATTTCTTGATAAAATAACGTTGTATTTTTTGAACCAAAACACAGATGTCTACCTCAGCCGGTTGGGATGGTGTTTTAGACGCCATTATCAATGAGGAAGATTGCGATCCACCCGACAACGACAAAGGCTATCCGGGCAATTGTGGTTCAGCGACCGTCGGAATTACGTTTCTTCTCTCATATCTAGTTATAAGCTTTTTGATAGTTATTAATATGTACATTGCTGTCATTCTCGAGAACTATAGCCAGGCTACGGAGGATGTGCAGGAGGGTCTCACCGATGACGATTATGATATGTACTATGAGATTTGGCAACAATTCGATCCCGAGGGTACTCAGTACATTCGCCACGAACAGTTATCCGAATTCTTGGATGTATTGGAGCCGCCTCTGCAGATCCACAAGCCGAACAAATACAAAATTATATCGATGGACATACCCATCTGTCGGGGCGATATGATGTATTGCGTAGATATTCTAGATGCCCTGACTAAAGACTTTTTCGCACGCAAAGGCAATCCTATAGAAGAGACTGGTGAAATAGGTGAAATAGCTGCACGACCCGATACAGAAGGCTACGATCCAGTATCGTCAACACTTTGGCGACAGCGCGAAGAATATTGCGCCCGTCTAATCCAAACTACGTGGCGTCGTTATAAATACGGTGAACCTGTCGAAGTTAAACCTGCTGCCGCTGAGGAAGCTGGAGATGGTGCGGATGGCGGCAGCAATAACGGTAACGGCAACGGCAACGGCAGCGGTAGCGGTAGCGGTAGCGGCAGCTGTACCGGCAACAACGCTGCTGCTGGGGAAGGTGTTGATGCGCTTCCTACGGGCGAGTCCACGGTGCATGATGACACTGCCGCTAATGGGGGACCACTAAGTCCGGGCTGCGTCAGTGGCGGCAGCAACGGCCGCCAAACAGCAGTACTAGTTGAAAGCGATGGTTTTGTTACAAAAAACGGTCACAAGGTTGTAATACACTCGAGATCGCCGAGCATAACATCTAGAACAGCGGATGTCTGAGCCAGGCCTCGCCCCCCCCTCCAAGATGCACGCAATAACTAAAGCGTTAATTTTCTGCTAATAAAAAAATATACATCACAACAAAATATATAATAACAACACCGTACAAACACACAAGCGCAAATAATTCTTTTGAGTTAAACAGCAACAAATCAAGCTAAAATCTAAAACCTGATGCGGATACAGAAACACCAACATCAGTAAACATCGCATGGGAAAACGAAACAAACGCAAATTTATTTATTTTCAAACAAGAAATATTTCTTTTCCTAATTTTTTAATGTAAAAAATTATAAATTAAGTCAAGAACAAACCAACCACAAATATCACATTGAATATATGCTTAAACGATTCTAATACTTTTTTTAATACACAATTCTACCCCTTTAAATATGATTTATGTATATGTATGTGTTATATACACACCTACTGGTGCACAAACGTACCTCCGTAC